>JAQPPZ010010116.1:1358424-2037636 GCA_028583015.1 Wollemia nobilis | reverse complement strand
ACTTCTCTTAATATTTTGTGGATCTATTGCCACACAAGCTACATCTAAAACATACAAGAATATTGAGATAATTCCATACATATCTCCATTATTTATGGATCTATTGCTACACAAGCCACATCCAAATCATGCAAAAATATAGAGATAATCCCATACTTATTTCAATAATTTTTGGATCTATTTCCATAAAAACCACATCCAAAACATGTAAGAACATTCAAATATTCTCATACTTCTCTTACTCATTTATGGATTTATTGCTACACAAGCCACATATATATCGTATAAAAACATAGATAGAATCCCCTACTTCTCTCACTCGCTTATGGATCTATTGTAACACAAGCCACATCCAAAATATGCAAGAACATTGAGATAATCCCATACTTATCTCACTCATTTATGGATATATTGCTACACAAACCACATTCAAATCATGCAAAAACATAGAGAGAATCCCCTACTTCTCTCACTCATTTATGGATCTATTGCTACACAAGCCACATTGATATTTAGAAAATGACATCTTATTTCTTAAAATTTAGAAGAGAGTTTGTACATTTTCGAATTATGCGAAACCTTATAACAAGAAAAATTGCCTCTCTAATAAATCAATTTATACTCAGTAATAAATATTGACTAATAATCAACACATAAATTAATCAATATATATTTAAAAATACAAAAGCCTTAAATAATAATTAATAGTTTCTTCCCTATTAATTATTATATCAATATAAAATAATCAAATATATTATTAAAAAAATATATATATAGCCTAGAATTTTAAGTCCCATCCTGTAGATTATAATCGTGCTTTATTAAATCTTATATATATATATATATATATATATATATATATATATATATATATATATATATATATATATATATATATATATATATATATATATCAAGATTTTATAAAGCATGATTATAATCTACAGGATGGGACTTAAAATTCTAGGCTATAATATTTGCATAAAAATAATGAACTACCCAAGAAGCAATTACAAAGGTGTTTTTCATCACAGAAGGAAAGAATGTAAGCATAGCTAAAAATATTATCAGGGGCCTAGAGGAGAATGGTCCTACTTGCTTTGGATTTTTGAACTTCCTTTTTCCACTTTGTTCTTTCTGTTTTCCCATCTCAAAAGTGCATAAAATCGTTTACAATAGCTCTATTGTTTCCATGAATGTGTGCTTTGCACCTATTATATAGACAACCTTCATGCTAATAATAAATAGACTTCTATATCTAGTTGCCCTAATTTTTATTATTATCTCTCTTTCTTTTATATAACTATAGTTTGTTGCCCTAATTATTATTATCTCCCCATAGTAATAATTAATAGAATTCTATATCTGCTTGCCCTAATTACTATTATTAACTCTCCATAATAACAATAATAAATAGATTTATATATGTGGTTGTCCTAATTATTATTATCTTTCCTTTTTATAATAATAAGCAAACTTCTATATTTTGTTGCTCTAATTATTATTGTTATCTCTCCATAATAATAATAAACATACTGCTATATTTGGTTTCCCTAATTTCTATTATTATCTCTTCATAATAATAATAATAAATAGACTTCTATATCTAGTTACCCTAATTATTATTATTATTACCTCTCCCATAGTCTAAATTAATTAATGCTATATTTAGTTAAATATGCCCTTATTTAAATCTTAACTTAATAAGATTTTAAATTGATAACTTTGGTAAAGTTATTATTAAATTATATATAAGTATTAATAATACTAACATTATTATTAATACCTTACTTCATCAACCAATTAAGAATCAATCAATAATAAGCAAAGATGCATAAATATAACCATTCCCTAAGCAAGAGGATTTATGACAACTTTGAGGTTATCAACCACCTACAAAAGGGATCCCCTAAACATAGGGGTAAGGGATATTTTACCTTTATAGCAACCTCCTTGCCCGATTATGCATCTAATCACACATGCACACATGTAAATGCTTCTACATGATAGGCTTGCATATTACCCTTATGGATGTTATATTGATTATAATCCATCACTTCCCATTTGTTATTAATATCAACTAAGGTGGTTATCCCAAACCAATCCACCCATGAGAGTGTCTAGTCTTAAAATTACAAAATTCATTAGCAGTGCCATATTCTAAAAATAACATAATTATATAACATATTCTAAAAATAACATGATTCTAAAAATAGCATAATTCAAAAAAAAGTATATTCTAACTTTAGAAAGAATAAACTATAACTATCAACTCATCTTGATAGAATAAAATAGGATCATACATTAAATATCCACACATCAATACATAAATCAAATATCAAAATCAAGTCCTAACATGAAGGGTCGTTACACTAATTTATTATAAAAGTGATTGTTAGTTCTTAGAGGAATTATTTAGGCCACTAACCAAAGAGTATTTAAATTGTACCATCAAGTGGACTACCTACCTCTCTAATCAATATATGAGGATAATCTTCCCAAGTATTTTTCTCGATGCATTAAGGATAAATACATAGTAAACTTGGTTAACTTCCTATATTTTAAGATTTGGCTCAAAGTTTCTAATAAAGGTTTTTTAATATATGTTGCCTGTAGAAGTGAAAAATAGTTGATGATTCTTATCTAAATCGATTCTTCAAAGATGGTTTTTCTTGTTAGAAATTTTGTATGGTCTAAATCAAAGTAGATTGAAAATGAATTTTTGAAAAGATATAGAATAGATGGGATGATAGGTTAAGGGGATAATATGTATAGTGGTAGGAGACTTCAAAAGCGCATAAACCTTAGCAATTTTATATCAACCTCAGGTTTTTATGGGGTTGATTTGAGTGGTAATGCATTCACATGGAGTAATAGGAGGCTATAGAAGGTCTTGAAATAGGTGATATTAGATAGGTTTATGCTATCCTTGGAGTGTTTTTAGGAAAATTATGAGCATACATTGAAACCATTACCAAGATTAGGATCATACTATAACCCTCTTATTTTTTGGTGTAGTATAGAGGATAGAAATAAAAATATCCCCTTAAAATTTAAATTCATTTAGCTAAAACACCCAAGCATTTATAATAAAATGGAAAGATGGTGGAAGAAACTGATACAAGGATCCAAGATGTATGTTGTTTTTATAAAATTGAAACATGTGAAGGTGGAAGCAAAAAAGTGGAACAAGTAGATCTTTGGAAATACATCATAAAAGAAGTGGTTAAGGCAAGAATTAAACAACATGAAAATAAAATAAGCAAAAAAGGGATGGACTATATCTTTTATAGTAGAGATAAAGTTATCTAGTAAATATTACATAAAATAATTGCAATGAAGGAAACATACTAGAGATAAAATATAAGGAACCAATAGTTAATAGAAGAAGATAGGAACTCAAGATTATTTCATATCTCTACCATAATATATAAAATTATAGAAAGGATGACTTAAATTCAAAAAGAGGATGGAGGTGTAATAATAAAGGAAGATCAAATCAAATAAGGGGTAGTGGACTTCTTCATATCGTTACTAACAAATTATGAGGAGGATTAGAAAGCTATAGAAGAAATAATTCAACATGTTCTAAGGATTTGGTCTAGATATATGAATGCAAAACTTGTCAAAGAGGTGAATGAGTAGGAGTTTAGAGAAGTCCTATTTGCTTTAAAAATGATAAAGGTCCAAGGCCTAATGGATTTTAAGTAGGTTTTTTCTAATTTTTCTAGAACATTGTGGGTAAGAATGTAGTAACAATAATTAATGGAGACCAACCTAACCCCCTTGTGGAGCTAGTCAACGCCAATTTAGAGGAAGAATCCAATTAAGGAGTGTTTGATCTATGAGGTTCTATTTTTTAGCCTCATATTTCTTTGGCTTCCTCTACATGGGAGGATTTTTGGGTGTTTATTTACCCTATTATTTTTTAGGGTGGGCATATTTTTCTATTCTACATATCTTTCCATTGGTGAAGGCTGATCTAGGATTTGGAGGTATCCTTTGGTTTCTTTTGGGTGGTTGTTTGTGTGTCTTGTCTATGTTGGTTGTTTGTGTTTCTTGTCTATGTTGGTTGTTCTAATACTTGGTCAATTTGTTTTTGGTCCTTGGTATGGTTTATAAAAGGTTTGTGAACCCTTTCAAAACCCCTTATATCTTTTATCAAAAAAAATATAATGTAGTAGCAATAGTAAGAGATTTATACCATTCAAGCAAAGTATTAACAAAATACAATCATACTTCTCTAGTTCTTATTTCAAAGGAGCTTGGGCTAAAGGGATATAAAGACTTCAAGTCAATTAGTCTAGTAACACCAATTATAAGATAATATCAAAAGTACATGTGTTAAGACTAAATTTTGTTCTCCTAGATACCATTGTAAAGTAGCAAGGGGGCTTTATAAAGGGTAGAAAGTTTTAGATTGAGTAATCACACCCCATGAGACCATACAACTAAAATTGTTAAAAAGGAGGAATTGGTGTTAAAGGATGAAGAAAGCCTATGACTAGTCTCATGGTGTTTTTTATATAGCATCCTAGAGAAGTTTGGCTTCAACAAAACTTGGAGAAGTTCAATGAATAGTTGCTATGAAGGACCTAAATTATTGGTTATAGTGAATAATTCTTTAGTTATATTATTTAGAAGTAGTATGGTCTTAAGGAATGCATATACATTATGCTTTTATTACTTCATAATAAGGTCAAATGCATTGAGAAGGTGCATTGGATAAATGAAACAAGGGAGAGAATTAAGTGGGTTGAAACCATCTATATCCATATAAGGTATTACATACCAATAATTTGTGGATGAAACCATATTGTTGGGGATATCATCTATAGTTAAGGCAAAGGAATTTAGGAAGATATTAAATATCTATAAAAAATCATCCCAACAAATGATAAATATGGACAATAGTAAGGTGTTTTTATGTGTAGTACAAAGAATTGATAGTGAATAATAACAATCCTTGGGTGTAGTGTTTCAAATATCCCTTCTATTTTCTTAGAAATGTCAATGTTCATGGTGGAATACAAGGATCAAATGTGGAATGTTTTGATTGATAGGGTTCAATATAAACTAGTTGTATGGAAAGGGAATTTTTTGACTTAGGTAGGTAAGTTACATGTACTTAAGAGTACTCTCCAAGAAATCCTTGTATTTTATAATTAGTGTTCAACATCCCTCTTAAAGTAGCTAATTTAGTAGAAATTATTAAAAGAAGATTCTTGTGATGAATACAAAAGTAGAAGAGTAGAATTTTGCTTATAACTGAGATAAAATATGTAATTATAAATCAAGAAGAGGACTTAGGCTTAGAAGAATAAGGGATATTAAAAGGCTTTAGTAGAAAAGGTAGGATGGAGGCTAGTGATGGAATGTCATGCTTTATGGGAAAGATTTATAAGAGACAAACAGCTTTACAACCAAAAGGATAATAATTTTTTATCATACTAGCACCCTATTAAGGATCTTCAATGTGGAACCACATAGTAAAGGGTACAGAGATGCTATGGAAATACATCTAATTGAAGGTATATTATGGTAGGTATTTCCACTTATGAAAATTTATGTGGTTGGATAAGTACCAGTTAGTGATAGATGGGGATTTAGCAAGAATTAGAGTAGATCTAGAACACAATTATAGGAATATGGTGAGTGATTATTTGGCTACATAAGGAGGATAGTAACATGGAAGGAGTTGAGAAACCATAATAAATGTGAGAAAGAGCTAGTAAAGTTAATAGATAAATTAAAATCATATTATGTAAGCTCCAATGTGATTGACGATACAATAGTATGAGGAGCTACTCAAGAAAGGTCAATCATAGTTAAATCAGCCTATGATATTTCACTTGTAGTTCGTAGGGGGTATTCTATGGGGTCAACTACGGGGAAGAAAATCACTACCAAAGTTAACAAGATTTCTATGGATGAATATCCAAAATAATATTTTAATAATAGATAACATGCATAAAAGGGGTTTCAATTTTTTTAACAAATGTTACCTTTGTGAAGCCCATAATAAATAGTGAGTCACATCATTCTAGAATGTAAATACTCCCTTAAAATAGTGTATGATATAATAAATAATATAGATGTGTTGTGGGTGCTACCTAATAACATTGCAAATTGGATAGAATAGTGGGAGAAGCCATTTAATAACCCAATATTGAATCATATTTAGAATATAATTCTCTTTTATTATGTGTGGGTAGTTTAGTTGGAGAGAAATAGAAGGATTTTTAAAGGAGAAAGAGATTTATAGTTAGAAATAATGAACACATCATAGAAACTATAGTAAAAAATATTAAAGCATTGAAAGTGCATGAGAGTCTAGAGTTAATAGAGGAGGCAAATTTAAGTGAACATTAGAACCTATGTCAAGTTGAGGTGAATGAAAATCCTTGAGAAAACTTGAGGAGCATGACTAAGTGGAAACCACTCAAAAAAATATAGATGAAACTAATTTTTTATGGGGCTTCTAAAGGTAACCTAAGGAAGGCTAGAAAAGGAGCAACACTAAGGGATAGCCAAGGAATGTTGATCAAAGAAATGAGTGAGTACTTGGGTATTATGACTACTCATTAGGCTAAATCTAGATTGGTCTTAGCAAGAGTAAATATGATGGTTTAGTTGGAGGCTAGAAAACTAATAACTAAGGGAGATTCACTAAATATTGCTAATTGCCTCAATAAAAGGGTGATGGAAATATGGAGACTAGTATATATAATAATAGATACACTAATACCCATAAATTCACTAAAATAATTTGAGGTGGTACGTGTATAAAGAAATAAATGAGATGTTGGATTGGATAGCCAAATAGGGAGCTCTTCTATATAAAGATAAAATATGGAATCCAATAATATGTGCTTCAATTGGTGGTAAAGGAGTGATAAAATATAGAAAGTCAACTCATTAGGTAGAAGTTCTAAATAGGACAAATCAAGAACTCATCAAAGATATGAATGTAAATAGTTTAGAAATGAAAGTAAATCTATAGAGTTTTGAAATAAGGTAGTACAATGGTATGTTGACTATTTTGAAAATCCTATATGGTACCCTATTTTAAAAATATAAAATAAATTAAAAATTAATATTTCCTTGTTGAAAGACATAATGGTATGTTGTTGGACTCTCATTTAGGATACCCAAGTTTGAATCCTAGGGAGAGGTCCCATTTTACCCCTAAGAAGGATGGCCCCTATTTATGCCCTTGTTGTACTTTGCATTCTTTAAAAAAAAAAAATATTCAATTTATTCAATAAGAAATATTTTGAATACAAGATTATATAAAATATTTGCATTATAGTAAACAATTTTATTGTTGAAATATACATTCTTTGCAACTTATATTCCATACTTACTAAAATCTATAAATTTTCCTTTATTTTTCAGTTTGTTTCATAATCTAAATTAATTTTTGTTATCATAAAATTTAAGAACTTTATGAAAATTAATTATATTTATGATGAGCATATATCTATATTTTAAATTTTAATTTACAGCATACAATATGACATCCTCATTTCTAAGCTGGTAAAGTAGAGTAAATGTGCAACTGTTATGAATCAGAATCTTCAAAACTGAGTGAAGCATTTTCCATGTTCACAATTGTGTAATGTGCTTGTTGGGAATGGAAAATATGAGATATAATATTGATACAAAAGAGTACAATATATAGGCATAAGCCTATATGAAAAACATGACACTTATCAAGGAACATGACAAGTATCAAATAAGGCGTAGTGCACATTAATATTCTAACAGTGCTGGGAATCAACTATAAGAGAGGGGGGCAGCAAAGAAGAGACCAACACAATTCATGTCAGCGTAAATAAGAGACCAACTATAATATGGTTGTAGGGATATGTTCATTGATTATGCTTCTTATCAACATTACAACTGATGAAGGAGACGATCACAATGGTCGTAATCATAGCCATATGTATTTCCACTTTTGGATTATCCATCTCCATATTTAACTCCATAATACAATCATGAGTGAATATATGCCTCAGATTAGTAATTCTATATTGAGTGAAGACATGCCTCAGATCAGAAATTATGTATTAAGTCACTATCATTGTATGATGGGGTTGACGATGCTGACTTAGGGTATCATCATATGATGCAATTTCTTCATTTTGTACAACTCCTAAGAGATAAATACTGACCACAAGGCACTAATATTGTAGACTTCCTTCAGAGTTCTGTCATTCAAAATAAATTCTTGTCTAGAATAAGTACAGCCCAAGGTCATGGTAAGGGCTATGTGAATACGTTGAACAAAGCCAAATCACTGGTATTGGACCAATTTATCCAAGAAATATCACAATATCTCACCAAATCAATGGATGATGCAATTTTCATCACCAAAAGGCATGTGTGCCCACTAATGATATCTTCAAGATCAAAATAAATTGTCTTCTTATTTTTTGTGCATATGTGAGATGAGAGACCTGGTTATGCCACCTCTTTGTAAAATATTTCTCTTACATAAACAACGAGTAGTGGCTAAACAATGTGTATGGTTATATAAATTGATTTAATAAGAGATTATGTGAAATATTTTTTGTAGTGTTGATTAGAGTAATGAAAGGACTAATAATATGCTACTTTAATAAAGTTTATCAAAATCAATTTTTCACATTGATAAGTAGTTTTCATGAACTTCTTAATTCAGCTTGAAAATTAGCTATTGAGGTGTTTAATGATATAATCATATTTAGTAACCCTACCATATTTCAGTTTTAGAGTAGATAATTTTCATGATTATAGTGAGAAATATGTTTGATAGTTAGGTTTAATATTTCAATTTTAGCTAGCACATGCCTAGTAGTTGTGGTGGACATCTATATGAAGCATTCATAATTTCATTTGTCTCCTTTCCTTATGCTTGTTATCCATGTCTATTATCCAATCTTATAAATGTGATATCTAAAAATCAAAGAATATAAATATATATATATATATATATATATATATATATATATATATATATATATTTATATATACTTTGTATTCTTGTATTTGTAATATTTATAATCATGTGTATTTAATTTAAAATTATAAATGTATAATTTTATGATGTATTTGTATGTGATCTTATTTTCTGAGGATGTGTCACTTAATTTTGATGAAAACATCAAAATGGCAATGATTTGAGTATTATTTGTTTTTAGATATCACTTTATGCTCCTCCTATTTCTTCATTATTGGATGAGTCCTAATCTAAATTAGAAGGCTAAAATTTTCATATCTAATTGGATCTATTTTACTAAAGTTAGAGGCTAGTTATATTGTTCATATTTTTTTCATTAGTTTTTCAATTTTTAATATTTTAAAACAAATAACCATTAGTATTATCTAAAAAACATCCTTAACTATACTTTCAGTGGTGTAAAAGGTTTAAAATTATTATGGCATGGTGGTTATAAGGGTGGACTACGTGAAGAACTATGTGGCGGCTTTTAGGGTAGACATCATAGAATATTGTGGCAGCCATAAAAGTTGGATAGCCTGCCTAGATTCATGGCGGCTACCGATTCCACCATGTAAGAAAAAAAAAAATCCTTAATTAATGCAATTGTATTTGAAATACCTTTCCAATTATATAATATAGAATAAAAACTTATTATATTTTTATATTTGTCTTGAAACCATAAAATATAACTCTTAAGGTTAATTCTAAAGTATATTTAAGAGCTAAAATGTATAGGTTTTAGCATGTTCAGATCTCTAGAATTATATTTCTTTATGGTATAGTATTATCTAGATATTAAAAACCTTTGTGAAACTAGTTGGTCCTATGTGGTGCAAAGTGATCGTTACATCACCCTTCTTACTCATCCAATCCTCTTGGAAAAATTCAATACACACTTTGGAATGATATCTTAGTCATACTTTTGCTTACCAAATTGTTATATGTAAATTTTATTTGTGGTAATATGATATCCCAAAACTTTGCCTTCTTTCCAATTAAGCACCTTGACAAATTCTTAAGGATTCTATTCACAACTTTAATTTTCCCATATGGTTTTGGATGATAAGCTAAACTAAAACTCAATTTTATGTCCAACTTCTTCCACAAAGTTTACCAAAAGTGACCTACAAACTTAGTATATCTATACAAAATAATATTTTTTGGTAAACCATGCAATCTTATAACTTCTCTAAAGATAAAATAAGAAATATGAGTAGTAAGGTATGAAATGTGTCATCTTCAAAAACCTATCAACAACAACAAAAATAGAATTATTACATATTTTCGTTTGAGATAATCCAATAATAAGGTCCATACTTATGTCTTATCATGGCATTTTTATTATACCTTTAAATTATATACTTATCATTGATTGATTGAACTCCATTAGAAATTTTGAGTACAAAATGGATCCTTAAAATCCTATAAAATTGGGTGCTTTCCTAGCACCTCTCCCTTTTGATCATATCCTACTTATTTAAGTTTTATAACATATACTATTCCTCCTTTTTTGAGGGCTTTATTCAATTTCATAGTCGACAACATCTAGGGTTTAAATGCCCCCTTGTTTGCTATGAATTCTTATTCCCTCCCCACCTTTCTCTGAATACTCGATCCATCAATCTTGAAAATTGATCAAGGTTTTATGGACCTGTAACCAATCCATACTTAGGATCATATAAAATACATGAAGTGGATATACATACAAGCAACCTTTGGTGATACCACTAGCTAAATTAATTTTTTCCTTTGGTGATACCACTAGCTAAAGTAATTTTTGCCTTTGGATAATGTTGGTTTACTGAGTAGGTTTACCTAGAACCATACTTTACCTTCCAACCATAGGTCAGATATCCTATCCTTTTTGGCATATTCCTTCTTAAACTAGAAGAAATAAAGTTAAGAAAACAATTCCTATGAAATTTGTTTTTTAAAATTCCATGAAAAGGAGAAAAGCTTACATTCCTAAATTTGTGGTATGGGTGCTCTATTCCAATACTGGCTTCTTTCTACTATCTATGCCCCAAGACTTATCTCCTTGGTTCAGATGCTTGGTATCTCTTTTCCTGGGTAGTTGAATACATAATGTGATCCTCCACACACATAACAACCTCCAGAAGGGACTTTATGCTTTCTTTGAGTCGATTTCTTGATTTGCCCTACTCGAGGTACCTTTGGTTGTCTTTGACCTTTCTCGCAGGTAGGTTGGGAAGGTCTCCATTTTCTTAAGCCAATATCAATGTATGGTTTTTATTATCTTATACACTCCTTACATTGGCTTTTCCACTTCCAAAAACCATTACTTACCTTCCCCTTTTGGGGTCATTGGCTCACCTTTGGTAGATTTTCCAACAAGGATTCATTCAATTGCTTGTATTGACTTAATTGTTCTCTTTTTTGGTCTATTAGTTCCCCTTGTTGCTTTATTTTTCCTTGCAATATCATAGTAATGGTAACAAGAGTTTTCACCTCTTTAAGCTCCTTGAAATTCCATCTTTAGTCCCTTATTTGACACTATTTGTCTAGTTCACCTAGGTGTAGGCCTCTCTCTTCTAGTCTTAGGTGGAATTTTAACCTAGTTACAACCAAGAGAAGATTTGGTTATAGCTTCACCTTAAATTGTATCTCTAATTCAAGACATAATATAAAGTTCTCTTGCTAAAAGCATCAAAAATATAACTAGGGTAATATTCCAAGGTTATTATGTATCATTAATACCAAAGCTCATACTAAGGTATCATAACATTCATTCACCCTTGGGATTAGTTCCAATTAGATTCTAGAAATTAGGGAATTCTAGGTTATCCTAACCTTAGATTATACTTTAAGAAAGCCTTCATTGAAGATATCAAAATCCCTTTAGCACACAAGAATATATTTACCCTTGTACCTAGAGATATGATACCAAATGTAACAACCCTAAAAAAAGCCACAAGAAAACACACAAAAAAGAAAATATTTTTTTTTAACTAAGGAGAGGGATTTATAAACCCCTAACCAATATAAGATTAACCTATTGTTTAAATTCCCTAAGTTTTCTCAAAAATCTACATCTCACAAAATACCCTCACACAAGTCCATATATGTAGGTGTATTATGTGTTACTACAAATAAGTCTATACATATCATCATTCTTGATGATCTAACATTATCACCTTTAGAAAATCGAAGGTATATACACATCACCATACCATGCACAAGTCAATATATGTAGGCATGTTATGATTATTGCAAATTAAGCTATCCATATTGTCTTCACGATGAGCTATCTTAACTCAGATGTAGACTTTCTACCAACTTAGTTGTCATTCTCCCTAAGGGGTCTTAATCCCTTAGGTCTACCTATGTTCACCCTAATGGGTATCAATTCCTTAGATCACCCTCTAAGTTCACCCTAAACTTATTACCTAGGTTTATTTGTAATTAGAAAGAAAACAAGAACAATTCTAGATACTAAATCTAACAAAGAATATAACCTTAATAACATACATGAGATGCTTAGAAAATAATAATCATTTAAAAGGAGATAGCATTAGTTGAAAGATAAGTCAATACAAAATATAACCATACATAGAAATAAGGTAACTTATACATTTTCCAAACCATTAAACAATTATTACATAAAAGCAAGTATGGTTACCCCTCCATACTCTCAAATAATAACATATTACATCAATTTCATCAGGGAAATATCCCCACAACTCTAGTCTATTTGAGCATAATTAAACCATCATAAGTAAAATTACAGATGCATTGGTTCCAATGGTCTCCTTGCCCCTCCCTTGCTTTCCACTAATAATTTGAGGATAGTAGGGAATCACGGCACTCATGGTTTAGGATAGGCATACTTCAAAATGCATCTGCTATTTACTTTTTCAAATTGCAACTATACAAATTCAATCAAGTTTATAACCATCTAATGCATAGTTGATATCATAAAAGAACCATTACTTTTATTTTCACCTCTCAAATACCTTTAGAGGTTTATTCAACATGCACAACTTAGATCATGGTTTCTTTTTACTCTAATCAAATCTTTCTTTTATTCAGCAAATTAAATTCACATACCTTTAATCATTAAATAAACTAGTTTCCTTTATTTTCATGAATCAAACCTTAGAACTCAATTCATAAAGTAAACCATCATTCCATATCTTATAAATCAAAGTCCCATTACCTTAATCTATAAGACAATTATTTCATTTATTTACTAAATTAAAGTCTCACTACTTCAATTTATAAATAAACTATTTTCTTTCATTATTTTACAAATCAAGGTCCCATACCCTTAATCTACAAAATAATCATTCCTTTAATTTAAACATTTAAAGCCCCATTTCTCTAAACATTTAAACCAAATTATTTTATTTTAATTTAAACAATCAAAGTCTCACTACTTTAATCATTCAAACTAAACTATTCTCTTTTAAGTTAAACAACCAAAGTCCCACTACTTTAATCATTTAAATCAAACTATTTTCATTGTTTACTAAACCAAGCATCATCACCTTAATTTAAACTCATTCTCTTAAATTAAGTCTCCTACTTAATTTACAATTATAAGCTAAATCCAAAGCTACAACATGAACTAGACAATAAGGTTTTAAATAAGCAAATAACTTTAGCTAAGGTGCCTTCACCCAAGACTCATGACACAATTATTGTCAAAACTCTTCCTTAGATAGCGGTAACACTATGCTCAATAGACCAAGATGGCAATTCTTCAACAACCAATAGTTGGTGCTACAATGAGCATGTGGAAAATAGGGGTTCTTTCAATGTCTACAACTAGCATGGCCATTTGGTCGAAGCAACTACACCCACAACTAGATTAAAAAGCGTGCAGGTCTACTAGCCATGCAATTATGCTAGTTACTTTCTAGATAAAGGAAACTAACATGGGGTATAAGGGTGACCAATCACCAAAGAGAAACCATGAAACCTCTCTTGGCTCACAAGGTAACAGTAAAACCAAGGGTAACACAAAGGTTTTTGATGTGGGGACTGGAGAACACATGCATACACACTCATGCGATTTCCAAATTCTTATGCATTAATCTGAAAATCTTTACAAACACAGCCCACAGGCTTACAATAACCAACAGCTACGGCTTGGTTTACTCACTCCTATCCTCTACGTGCAATCTCCGATCCACCACCATCTATTACAATTTCCCAAGTTTTTATCGAGGTCTCGGCCCTCGATGTCATTAATCACCCTTCTAGAAAATACATTAAATTAAACCCACAAAATCTGCTTCCCCTATCGAATCTTAAATTTTCCTTTCGTAATTGGCCAACTCCCTGACCCACCATGAAAGCATGCATTTAATAGGTCCTTGACCTACAACCGTCACTTTGTCAGAATATTTATCTGTGATCGCTATCTCTTTTCTCGCGCGCGGGGCCGTCCACATGTCCATTTTTTATTTGCCTTCAACCGGTCATGATATCGCGACATGTCGCGATATCGTGACCATTTCTGCCTACGAGCCCTTGTCTTAATTTGTGTCACGATATCACGACATGTCATGATATCGTGACCATTTCCACCTGCGAGCCCCTTGTCTCGGTTTGTGTCGTGATATCACGACATGTCGCGATATCGTGACCATTTTCGCCTTTGTCTCGGTCTCCTTTAGTTGTCACGACATCGCGACGTCATGATATCGCGACGTCGTGATATCATGACCATTTTCCACCTTGCTTTATTTCCTCTTCGCCTTCGCCTTCTAGTCCAACTTCTACCTTCGCCTTTGTTATTAACTGCTGTCGCGATATCATGACGTTGCGATATCATGAAAAAAACTGCTACTTTCGCATTTGTCCTTTGGACGTCGTGATATTGCAACGAAACACCCTCCATGCCTCATCTTCTAGAAAACGTCACGATATCACGACAAAAACTTTGACTTGCCTTAATCTCCTTTAGATGTCGCGATTTCATGACAAAACCTTTGCCTTGAGTTTTTTGCCTTTGAGTTTTGCTTCTGCCTTCTGCCTTCCGCCTTCGAGCCCATGCCTTATGTTTTCTACCTTTGATCCTTGCTTTTGATTTTATGTCGTGATATCGCGACCACTTTTGCCCTCGGCCTTCATTTCATGTTTCTATCGTGATATCGCGTGTCGCGATATCGCGACCATTTTTGGTTGTGAGCCTGTACTCCACTTTTATGTCACGATTTCATGACATGTCGCAAAATCGCGACATGTCACAATTTCACGACCCTCCAAATTTTGCCTTGTTCCTGCTAAACACTTCGAAACAAAAATAAATTTTGGAAACACTTAGAAAAATTTGGTTGATGCAGGATTGCTCTGCTACCGTCGGATGCTCCGACATCAGACACCCGGGGTAAATGGAGAAGTGACCTTCACTTCTATGTTGTTCGGTCCGCGTCTCTTGTATTAGCTCCAAACGTGCACCTGCCTCTGCAGCCCGCTTAAACCCCGTCTCTTGGCAAAAATATTTTCTGCCTTCTACCAAAAAAATTCTGGCACTGCTGCACACCTTCTCGTCCACTGCCTGTATTGGCTTTAATTTGTGGCGCACTCCATCTTTCATCAAGGAGTACGTATTTGTACGACCATCATGCACTGCACTTCGATCAAACTACCATGGCCTTCCTAGTAGCAAATGGCAAGCATCCATGGGAAAAACATCACATAGGACCTCATCTTGGTACTTCCCAATATTGAACGTGACTAAGCACTATTCACGGACCCATGCTCTGTGGTCCTTCCACAACCACGCAATCCGGTATGGATGCAGGTGTCTCCTCCTCTCCAACTGTAACTTAGCAACCATCTCCTTAGATACTAAGTTATCTGTACTCCCATTGTCTATAATAACATTACAGACTTTGCCTACACTTTTGCACCGTGTGTGGAACAGGCTTCTCCTCTGCTCTGGTTTGTCTTCCTCAATTAGCATGGTTCTCCTCATGATCATTGCTTCTCCTTTCTCAACTTCTTCAGAATGTTCTGATTTAGCATCTTCCTCCACCACAACAACTCTAGCAGGACCCACATGTTTCTTGTTCACCCTCTCGGGGTGCTGGGGACACTCATATGCCCAATGTCCCTCTTCTTCGTAGTGGAAACAGGTTCCTCGAAACACTCCTCTTCCATACCCACGTCCAGATCTACCTCTTCCTCTTGGGTAGCCATTGTTCTGAACTTGGAGTTTGGGTTCCTCATCTTCCTTCTGATCCCGACTGCTGCTAACCTCTTCTTTCTTCTCCTCCTTTCCTTACTCTTTTTTTCCACCAGTCTTTCCTCTGTGCCCTCTTCGTCTTTGCTTGCTCTCAAACCTTCTGTTCAGTTTCTCTTCAACCTTCAGAGAAAACTGGTAAGCATGTTCAATGGTGCTCACCCAAACTAAGCTTAACTTTTCCTAGATACTGGGTCTCAACCCATTAATATAATGGGCCACCTTCTCCTTGCTTGCTTCTAAATGGCCAGTTCTGATGGAGATTTTATAAAACTCCTCCATGTATTCTTGGACAGTTTTATTCATCTGTCTCAAACTCTGCATTTTCCTTAGCAGATCCAACTCGTAATCTATCGAAATAAACTCTCTTTAATTTTTCTACCATCCATTCCCATCTTGTTATCCGTTCTTTTCCTCTTCGGTTCTGTTCCAGCTGTACCCCCTTCCACCATATGCTGGCATGACCTTTCAGTTTGGTCTTGGCAAATTTGACCCTCTCGGGATCTTCAAATTCTTCATACTCAAAGTACTCTGCCAGATCATTGATCCAGTCGATCAATTCCTTCGGATCTAGATTCCTAGAATATGTGGAAACCTCCATCTTCGTCCTCTTCCCAATCTAGGATATGGCTTTGTACAGTCTGGCTTGTGCCGGATCTATAGCTTCTTCTTCTTCTTCAGATTGGTTCTCTTCTTCATCTACTTCATCTTCACTGTCTACATCTCTTCTTGGTTCGTGCCCTCTGCGCAGTTCTTCTTGTAGGGCCTGAACTTGCCGCTGCAAAGCCCGGACATCTGCTATTGTTGCCATGCCTCTCCCACCAATGGGGTTTCTTCTTGGAGGCATTCTACTCACCTTCTCATGAGCCTTCCCACAGATCCTGGTGTAACTGCCTCATGTCCGACGATCTGTTACACACTTAGGAACTTTCGGCTCTGATACCACTGATGTGGGGACCGAAGAACACACGCATACACACTCATGCGATTTCCAAATTCTCATGCATTAATCTAAAAATATTTACAAACACAACCCGCAGGCTTACAATAACCAGTAGCTATGGCTTGGTTTACTCACTCCTATCCTCTACGTGCAATCTCCGATCCACCACCATCTATTACAATTTCTTGAGTTTTTATCGAGGTCTCGGCCCTCGATGTCATTAATCACCCTTCTGGAAAATACATTAAATTAAACCTGCAAAATCGGCTTCCCCCATCGAATCTTAAATTTTCCTTTCGTAATTGGCCAACTCCCTGACCCGCCATGAAAGCACGCATTTAATAGGTCCTTGACCTGCAACCGTCGCTTTGTCAGAATATTTATCTATGACCGCTATCTCTTTTCCCGTGCGCAGGGCCGTCCACGTGTCCATTTTTTATTTGCCTTCAATTGGTCGCGATATTGTGACATGTCGTGATATCGCGACAATTTCTGCCTATGAGCCCTTGTCTTAGTTTGTGTCGTGATATCGCGACATGTCGCGATATCACGACCATTTCCACCTACGAGCCCTTTGTCTTAGTTTGTGTCGTGATATCGCAACATGTCGCGATATCGTGATCATTTCCACCTTTGTCTCGGTCTCCTTTAGTTGTCGCGACATCGCGACGTCGCGATATCATGACCGTTTTCTGCCTTGCTTTAGTTCCTCTCCGCCTTCACCTTATGGTCCAACTTCTATCTTCACATTTGTTACCAACTGCTGTCACGATATCGCGATGTCGTGATATCACGACAAAAACTGCTGCCTTCACCTTTGTCCTTTGGACATCGCGATATCGCAACGAAACACCCTCCGTGCCTCAGCTTCTAGAAAATGTCGTGACGTCACGATATCGCAACAAAAACTCTGACTTGCCTTAATCTCCTTTAGATGTCGCGATTTCATGACAAAACCTTTGCCTTGAGTTTTCCACCTTTGAGTTTTGCTTCTGCCTTCTGCCTTCCGCCTTTGAGCCCATGCCTTATGTTTTCTGCCTTTGATCCTTGCTTTTGATTTTCTGTCACGATATCGCACGTCATGATATCACGACCACTTTTGCCCTCGGCCTTCGTTTCGCATTTCTGTCACGATATCGCGCGTCGCGATATCGCGACCATTTTTGGCTATGAGCCTGTACTCCGCTTTTATGTCGTGATTTCATGACCCTCCAACTTCTGCCTTGTTCCTGCTAAACACTTCGAAACAAAAATAAATTTTGGAAACACTTAGAAAAATTTGGTTGATGCAGGATTGCTCTGCTACCGTTGGATGCTCCGAAATCAGACACCCGGGGTAAATGGAGAAGTGGCCTTCACTTCTGTGTTGTTCAGTTCGTGTCTCTTGTATTAGCTCCAAACATGCACCTGCCTCTGCAGCCCACTTAAATCTTGTCTCTTGGCAAGAATATTTTTTGCCTTCTACCAACTAAATTTTGGCATTGCTGCACACCTTCTCGTCCACTGCCTGTATTGGCTTTAATTTGTGGTGCACTCCATATTTCATCAAGGAGTACGTATTTATACAACCATCATGCACTACACTTCGATCAAACTGCCATGGCCTTCCTAATAGAAAATGGCAAGCATCCATGGGAAAAACATCACACAGGACCTCATCCTGGTACTTTCCAATATTGAACGTGACTAAGCACTGTTCACGGACCCATGCTCTGTGGTCCTTCCAAAACCACGCAATCCAGTATGGATGCGGGTGTCTCCTCCTCTCCAACTGTAACTTAGCGACCATATCCTCAGAGACTAAGTTATCTATACTCCCATTGTCTATAATAACATTACAGACTTTGCCTGCACTTTTGCACTATGTGCAGAATAGGCTTCTCCTCTGCTCTGGTTTGTCTTCCTCAATCAGCATGGTTCTCCTCATGATCATTGCTTCACCTTTCTTAGCTTCTTCAAAATGTTTTGATTCAACATCTTCCTCCGCCACAACAGCTCTGGCAGGACCCACATGTTTCTTGTTCACCCTCTCAGGGTGCTGAGGACACTCATATGCCCAATTTCCCTCTTCTTCGTAGTGGAAAAAGGTTCCCCGAAACACTCCTCTTCCATACCCACGTCCAGATCTACCTCTTCCTCTTGGGTAGCCATTGTTCTAAACTTGGGGTTTGGGTTCCTCATCTTCCTTCTGATCCCGGCTGCTGCTAACCTCTTCTTTATTCTCCTCCTTTACTTTCTCTTTTCTTCCACCAGTCTTTCCTTCATGCCCTCTTCCTATTTTCTTGCTCTCAAACCTTCTGTTCAGTTTCTCTTCAACCTTCAGAGCAAACTGGTAAGCATCTTCTATGGTGCTCACCCGAACTAAGCTTAACTTTTCCTAGATACTGGGTTTCAACCCATTAATATAATGGGCCACCTTCTCCTTGCTTACTTCTAAATGGCCAGTTCTGATGGAGATTTTATAAAACTCCTCCGTGTATTCTTGGACAGTTTTATTCATCTGTCTCAAACTCTGCATTTTCCTTAGCAGATCCAACTCGTAATCTGCCAAAATAAACTCTCTTTAATTTTTCTACCATCCGTTCCCATCTTGTTATCTGTTCTTTTACTCTTTGGTTCTGTTCCAGCTGTACCCCCTTCCACCATATGCTGGCATGACCTTTCAGCGATACCGTGACGTTGCAATATCATGACAAAAACTGTTGCCTTTGCCTTTGTCCTTTGGACGTCGCGATATCGTGACAAAACACCCTCTGTGCCTCAGCTTCTAGAAAACATCGCGATATCGCGACGTCGTGATATCACGAAAAAAAATCTGACTTGCCTTAATCTCCTTTAGATGCCGCGATTTCATGACAAAACCTTTGCCTTGAGTTTTCTGCCTTTGAGTTTTGCTTTTGCCTTCTGCCTTTCGCCTTCGAACCCATGCCTTATGTTTTCTACCTTTGACCCTTGCTTTTGATTTTCTATCGCGATATCGTGCATCGCGATATCACGACCACTTTTGCCCTCAACCTTCGTTCTACGTTTATGTCGTGATATCGTGCGTCATGATATCACGACCATTTTTGGCTGTGAGCCTGTACTCCGCTTTTATGTAGCAATTTCGTGACATGTCACGAAATCGTGACATGTCACAAAATCGCGACATGTCATGATTTTACGACCCTCCAACTTCTACCTTGTTCTTGCTAAACACTTCGAAATAAAAATAAATTTTGGAAACACTTAGAAAAATATGGTTGATGCAGGATTGCTCTACTGCCGTCAGATGCTCCGACATCAGTTTTACTCCAACCTAAAATAGGTGAACAAAAAATTGATATCTCCTATGGATGTCGTTGCTCAACAAAAGAGCCAAGATGTCTAAAACCATCAAACATTGATATTGGATAAGGTATTGGCTAGCAAGGGCAAAACTAAATGGAGAAACAACCAATATAGCACACCAAAAAGCAAAGGGTGAAGGGTAAACTTCTACCAAGGGTAATTAGCTCACCTAAGGTACTTAAAATAGGGTTTACACCACAAACCAAATATGATAAAAAATACTAGGATCCATATGAATCCAATCCTATGAATAGAAAAATAGACACATAACTCATGTGGTCATGAATTGGATGCAAAAGGAGAGAGAGACCCTCAATCCTTAGCAAAGACTCAGGTTACGACTAAACTGACATCAACTTAGGTAGGTAGACAACACAGGGAAAACAACCAGTGAGTTTTGAACTCAAACAAACATCGAGAAAACATCTATTAATCCTTTATAATTTTAAATGATTAAACTATGATGATAGCTTAATAACCAACCTTAAATTTGGTGGCCACAAGCTTCTTGAAATGTCAATATTTCTCTCTATTTTGAATCCTACAAGTTCTCGGATTTTTCCCAAGCATTCATTGTTTCCTCTCTTTCTTATTTCTTTCCAATCCATTCTATCATCCTCCTCAAAACGTAAGCTAAAAACCCCCTTCTATCTCATGAGCATCCTCTTCCGACCATCTCCATCGTCAATGTTTCCTTCACATGTCCCCTCCGTCAATCACCAATTCTGACCACCATTACTATCTCATCCTCTTTTTGGCAAAAATTTGATATTTGGCATATTAAAATATTATTTTTGCTTATCCAAAATATCACCTTTAAGGATCTGAATGTGAGAAGCTTCTCTTCTCAATGTTTTATCTTCTTAGAATAAAATAGGGTTATGCATAAGGGGTCGGTCCCGAAATCTATTTTTAAATTGAAGGTGAATTGTCTTAGATTCTCGACAAAATATGGAGAAGTATACATGGCGAATTGTAATTATTTTTCTCCAAAAAATTTCAAACCGTGGCAAATTGCAATTATTTTTCTCCAAAAAAATTTAAACCATGGTGAATTGCAATTATTTTTCTCCAAAAAATTTCAAACTATGGTGATTTTTCTATGTTTGGGGTCATGAATATCTGTTTGCAAAATCTAAAAATATACAGAAAAATTAAAGGATTTAGTCCGACAAGAAAGGCTTTTAGCCTTTCTGATTTATGATGACCTACATGAGACAAAATTTGATTGATTTCAGGCATGTTGATCGACTGCAGACATGTCGATCAGTTGCAGCCATGGTGATCAGTTGTAGATATGTCAATCAATTACAAGTATGTTGATCGGTTGTAGCCATGTCGATCAGTTGTAGCCATGTCAATCGATTGCAAACATACTAATTTTTTGCAGCCATGCTGATTAGTTATAGATATTTTGATCAGTTGCAGACATACCAATCAGTTATAGCTATGTCGATCAGTTGCAGCTATATCGATCAGATACAAACATGTCGATTGGTTACAATAATATTGATAGACTGCAATCATGTCAATCGATTATAGATATACTAATTGGTTGTAGGTACCTCAATCGGTTGCATACATATCAATGGGTTGCAACCATACTGATTAGTTGTAGCCATACCGATCGGTTGCAGCCATACAATGTTCTTGTCAATCTTGGACTATGGAGGAAGAGGCCAAAATCTTGTTCTTGGGCCTTGATATCGCTCGCAAAACTACACTATTGTGTATCCTCAAGGACAAGGCATATACCCACTGAATATATATTATGTTGGTATTATTGTTATGATTCTTGGGCATTCAATTGATTTTTAAGAAATATCAAAGTTATAATTTGAACACTAACAACGAATCTAATTCGTTGATAAAATATTTATATATATTTTAAAATTTGAAATCACATTATAATCCTACTTTAGATCTTCTAATCATTCATGATTTTTTTTGTGAGGAACTAATCAATCGATGAATACTGGTCTACACCTCTACAACCGATAGACTAATGTCGATCGACATGGTCTTACAACTGATAGAAAAATGTTGATCGATGCTTCTATAACCGATAAAAAAATTAATCGACAGTCCCTGCAATTGATAGGTAAATGTCGATAGACAGTGCATGTAATAGATAGACGAATGTCAATCGATACCTCTAAAACTGACTGACTAATGTCGATCAACATGATCCTGCAACTGACTGAATTATGATGATCGACACCTTTGCAATCAAAGGCCAATGTTGATCGACAGTCCTACAATCGATAGGTTGATGTCGATCAAAATCTCTACAATTGACTAACACCTCTACAACCAATCGTCTTATGCTGATAGACAGGGCTCTGCAACCGATCATATTATACCTATATATAGTGCTCTACAACCGATCGACTTATTTTGATAGACACTCCTCTACAACCGATTCACAAATACTGATTGACACCTCTACAATCGATCCTTTTATACCGATATATAGGGCTCTACAACCGATCAGATTATTTTGACACACTCCTCTACAACCTTGCCAATTTTTTCATTGTTTCAGAGTTGTTTTTGAGTTAGAGTATTTTTGATGTATGTTTATTGGTACTCAATACAGTATATATATGGGTAGTATATGAGGTGATTTGGACAGGAAAAATAAAATCATTTATAATTTGAAGGCGATTTGGGCGAGAAATATAAAATATTTTATAATTTGAAGGCAAATTGGGTAGGAAAATCAAAATCGTCTGTAATTTGAGGTCGGCGAATAAAAATAAAATTATTTTCATGATTATCAACGATGGGCGAATTTACCCCAAAAAAACTTCCACCCCTTAAATTGCGGGTGAATGGGCCCTAGTGAAAGGATCTAAAATTAGCCAATTTAAAATCTTGAAAATCCTAAATAGAGCCAATTTACGATATTTCACGCTTATGCATAACCCTCGAATAAAATTTCTTTTATTAAGAAGTAGATTCAAATTATCTACATAGTATAGAATACATTTAAATCATTTTATAATAATAAAATCCATTTTTTAAATTATGAAATTATATTATTATTATTATTATATATTTATAAAAAATGGAATTCTATTATCATTTTAATTAAAACATCTATTATTTCAAATAGATTTCTATTATCATTTAAAATAGAATAGACCTTTATTTATAAATGAAATTCTATTATTATTTAAAATAAAACAAACCTTTATTTATAAATGAAATTCCATTATCATTTAAAATAAAATGTTTTCTTATCCATTACTAACATCAAACTATTATTTTGAAAGCAAAACAAAGAGTTTTTCACAAACAACCAAATTATGCATGCTTTCATTTTACAAACCATCAGTGCAAATGGTGATGATGTAAAAGACAATCAAACATATGCAACAGACTAAGAGGAAACCTTTTCATCAACCTAGTCACCTTTCTCAGTTGGATAATTTACAATAGCTACTAGGCTATAAATTGAGGCTCAAGGTGTCTATATTGTTGATGATTATTCCTAAACTGATAATGCATTACCTATATGAAGATATCTATCCATGTTACCCTCGAGATGCCTTAATCATCACTTCCCCAACCTCAAGCATCCTCGCTTCTAGTGGATGATCCTACTTTTTCCACTTACAAGTGAACATGATCTTGCACATCTTGGCAATATGTCAGTAGTATCATGATATTTCAAATCAACTAAACATTACATAGTTGGTTCAATTGCTCAACTTAGGTATTAAAGCATCATAGATTAATACATTGTTTCTTTGTGCCAAAAAGTACTCTAGGGAGGATCATGACAATTCATCTACAAAAAAATATGGTGATTCAAGTTTTATTTACATGAGGGGGTTCCTCCAATATTGGTGCTTCTCTCTCTTCTTACCAATTCATAAGGTGGTTTGAGAGAAATTGCCCATTTTATAAATTCATAATATGATTTAAGAGAAATTACCCATTTTACAAACTCGCAAGTTGGTTTAAGAGATATTACTCTTTTCTAAAAACTAGCATGGAGGCTTATGGATCTTAAATATAGTTGTCATAAATTATCCCAAAATAAACATATTTTATTTATTGTGTGTTTTCTCGGGGTATACCCAAAATTTTGTATGGGAAGTTTCTTTTTGATAACAGGTTATGTGCCTTACCGGACGTAATGGCTTTGGCAGCATGTAGATTTTACATATATAGGATCCTTAGTAAGGATATGTTCATCAACAACCCTGGGCTGATTTTTGTAAAAGGTTTTGGGTCAACCTATAAAACTTGGTATTAATGCTATAGTATCTTATCTACCAAAAAAAAAAAAGCCCCACCATAACATGGTGGATTGTCTCAAATGTATGAATTTAATGTAATCACACTTTTAAGTAGCACAAGCATTTAACTTTCATTCCTTTACAAGAATTAACTATATGCAATCACGTAATGCACCTTATTCCATTCAATTTGATATAAAAAATACCTATCATGCAAAGTATGATTTAATAGTGGTGTGTGAATGAGTTTCACTTTATAATCATGCCATTTATTGGCATTGAAAGACCTCTCACTAATGGTACTCTCCCTCCTATTCTTAGCTAATGGTAGCCCATCTTAAACACTCCAACCCAATTTGTAGTTGGACTAATTTCATGGTTGGATTTTAATAAAATTTTATGAGTATTGAAAACACAATTTACCAACTCAACATCAACATTTAGAAGTCTCAAGTTGTGTCCAACATCAAGAAAAAAAGTCAAAATTAAAAAAATGCCTGTTTGTTGATCCCAGAGGCTTAAATTTAGGGGGATTGTTGAAATGCCCACTCCTTCCTCTGAGAGGGCCAAGAAAGAACTTTCTAATTCTCCTGACATTATGGAAAAATACCTTCATAAGCTTGTTGTCCAAGCCATATATGCTACTATCAGTCACCTAGAAACTACTCAAATTGCCATTGGGAAAGGTATTACGTAGCTTAAAGAGCAGCATCAAGAACTTAGCCTATTGTTTTTCTATGACTCTTTCGAGGATTTTCAGGCTACTTCTACTGCGGGGGGACTTTTCGACATAAAATAAAGTGCTAAGTATGATGAGGTTGTGGAGATCACCAAGGACGCTTTCAAGAGAGCCCTAAAGGATATGTTAAAGGATGAGGTTAAGGATGTTGATCTAGAAATTGTGGTTCCATCACCAATGCAGACTGATGTTCCCAACTAGTGTGTCTATTGTCTTTTCTAATGAAAGATTAGTCTCAGCTTTCACTTTTTTGTATTGCTCCATTTTGTGGTGACTCAGGTCCTTTCTGGTCCTGTTGTCTGAATGTCTTTTGTTCCTCTAGTTTTTCCTTTTTTGCTTCCACTTTTGTTCCCTCTTTTTGTTCTTGGTTCTGCTGATATACAAGGTATTGGGATACATTTCAAATGCCCTTTTTTAATGAATTTATTTAACTTAACAAAAATAATATTTAGAATTAATTAACATAAATTTCATGTTTGTAACGACCCAAAAATCTAACCCACATGAGAGAGAGATTTTTTTTTATTTACAAAATACATTCATTAGGGATCTACATATTCCCACCTTGCATAATTCATTCTATGTAGGTGCTTGTTGACATCCAACATTTTGATCAAGTTGTTCATTTCATCTTTGTGATGAACCAACTTATCCCTTTTATTCTATCAAAAGGGTACACCCATCCCTACACAATACATAAGTCCATCTATGTAGGTCTTGCTTTATACGAGCAATTATTGGAGTAATTTGGACATCCACAATCACAAGATCTACCCTTGGGGATTGGGTGCATTCCCTATTTTTGGCTTCCTATTCTCTGTATTGGTGCCAGGTTGGGTTATCTTTGGGGTTGAGGCTTGTTATTATTGTTGTTATGGTTGTTGTTATTGTTACTTTTGTTGTTGTTCTCATTTTGGAAATTTATCTTAAATCTATCTCACTTTCCCTCATTCCTTTTGTTGGGATTTGGAAAGCTCCTACTCTTCTAGGTCTGCTCTCTTTCCCATTTCATGAAACTTGCACTATTTCTTTTCTTGATCACCTATCGATATTTCTTAGAGGAAGTTGCATAGTTGAAATAGGGCTTTAGATAATATGCTACCTTCCTATCTAGGTCATAAGTCTTCGATAGTTTTTTAGGCTCATGCATATTCACCTCATGCCCAATCCTAGGATCTTCTCCTAATATGAATCTATGGATCTTCATCTTCTCATCATAGGTGGGCATGTATTTCAACAACTTTACAAATTTGAATAGTAAACCTCAACTATTTTGTTTCCTTTCTAAAGGTGGGTGAATTCCTCAAACTTTTGGTTATAAAAATATTCTATAAGGAACCTTATATTGAAGGTTGTGACAAAATCCTCCCACTTTAGATTAAATGCCTCAATTCCTTGTTCTTCTCAGAATGTTTCCCACCAATCCAATCCAACTCCCTATAGGTGCAAGGTGGCCCATGATGTCTGGGTGTAGACACAAAAAATTAACTCACTTGAGTGGGTAATTTTCCCTAAGTCCTTCAAGGAGGCCCCTCAAAATTTCTTAAGGAAGGGGTTAGGTGTCCCCTCCCTCCCCCTTTATTTTTATCCTCATTTGGTGAAATCATGGTTGGTCTTGACGGGGCATAATTTAACCCTATGTGAAATCGTGGTTGGCCCTAACAAGGCACGATTCACCTTTTAGGTTTTTTCTTAATAAAACCCTAAATTCAAAAGTTGGCATATTTTGACTTTGGCTCATCATGTTTTTCCCATTCATTTCACTTTCAAATCCACTATAAAAGGAGGGTTTGAAGTCTTCTTTAAAAAAAAGTACCCAATTTATAGAAGTGATCTAATCATGAAAAAAATTTCAAGTGTTCTCACATCTATTCTTTTCTTCAAGTAAGCTAGTTCGCAAGTTGATAAAGTGCTCATTATTCAAGTGTGAAATTAGCCTATTGAAGCTCTATTTTCTACTGCATTGATTTAATTTTTGTTGATTTTGGTGGATAAGTGTCAAAGCCCTAAGGAGAGATCATTTGTTAGGAGGTCGTATCCCTTATATCTATTTATGTGCTATATATCATGCAATTTCATTCTTTTGCATGCACATCTTATCATTCTTTATCACACATTAATTATTTTGCATCGGTCTAATATTTTTTGCCTTGCTTCTATGAAATCATAGCCAATGTGGATATCATTGAGCAAAGGATAAAAGCTTGGATCAACCACCGGATAAGATAAGTGCCCTAATTAATCTTTAGGTTGTTTGATGAATGTTTGTTATTCTTGTTTGAACCCTAGATCTAATATAAAAAGAAATATCTTTTAATTTCTAGGCATTTGAAAGGAAAACAACATATAGTGTGCACTTAGGATTTTTAATATTGTTTGTGCATCCTCTCTTGATCCCTTTCTTGAAGGTTTTCTATTTGAAATCCTAGGGTTAGAAATAATTCAAACAAAGAATCATTCTAGGGTTAGCTCTTTTTCTCTTGCATATTGTATTTATGCATTGTCCTTTATCTTTCATAGCATAGATCTAGAAAGGCCAAACTTAGGTGCTTATCTTTAAATGAATACATCAAAAATTCTCTAAAACCCCTAGACTTGGAGCAAGTTCTAAAACCATTCTTGGTGAACTCTTCCCTCCTTATTTTGTATAGAGTATAGAGAACAACCCCGATGGTTCACCTTGGCTTTCTTTATGGATCAATCCAAGAATCGTACACGGTAGGGTAGCTTCCCCCTCTACATATTTTGTGAACTTGATGTTAAAACCTCCTTTTATTTGAAACATTTTAAATAAAATTATTAATCTATCTATTTAGGGTTTTTCAAAAAATTAAATAAAATTCCTTAAAAATATTTTCTTGTGTTTTTTCATTAGTTTTCTCCTCTATCCTTTTGCTTCTTTTGATGGCTCCTTTCCTTTGAAGTCAATGAAAGCATCTAGAATATTATTATGTTCCTTCAAAAGATGATTAGATTGATAGAGAGGATCCTAACATAGATCCAGAAGAACAAGATAATGTTGAAACTAAGATAAATTTTGATCCTTATGAAGGACCTGATGGTGGGTTCCTTTTTACATCATTTGAGCATATTTGGGGTTTCATGAAATCTAATAGTAACAAAATACTGAAGGGTATGGATCAGGAGGCTCAACTTGAAAGGGGTGAGACTCCTATTTCTCCTTCAGTAAGTTCCCTTGAGCTTGTTCAAAATAATAATTTACCTAAATATTTGCATCATGGTAATCTAAGGCACCAAACAACTTATACCACTACTACAACCACCAATGTTGGAAGAAATTTGCAAGATCCTCTAACTAGTAGTGTCACTCAAAATTATATTCAATTTCCTCCTCAATATGCTAATATCAACACTCTTGCTTATGATCTATCTAATATTAGTTGTTCTCTCTCTCAGGGTATCACATATAACACTAATACCCATGCTTCCAACACAAGCCAAGTGCTTGTTCATCAACCTCCTTTGAGGAATTTGGGAATATCAAATAATAATCCAAAATTTTAGAACTTGAAAGATATAGTGAAGTAGTTCGTCTCAAAAATGGAGATGATTCAGCCTTCCAATTTAACTTATAGTTATAAAGATATGTGCAATCAACCCTTGGATCCCATTGTTGCTATTAGACCTTATCCTAAGAACTTTTATATGCTATTTTTTCCCATATATAAAGGAATGGAAGGTCCAATAGAAAATTTAAGAAGATTTAGAACAACATGCCATGATCTCATATATGATGACATGTTGTTACTAAAAACATTCCCTAAAAGTATTGATGGCATGACATTAGAATGGTATTATAGATTGTCTAATTATTCCTTGAGAAATTCTGGAGAAATAGTAGAATTGTTTGTTCAACAGTCTGGTGTCTATGTTCAAAAGGATGTTACCATGAGAGATGTTTATAATTTAAAACAAGGTAAAGAAAATAGTTTTTTAGAATTTCTATCTTGTTTGAGAAGTCTGGTTGAATTCTTGAGATATACTTTACCTCATAGAGATATGCTTGAAATATTTATTGGAAACTTGCAAGAACATCTATCTTATGCATTAGAGACTACAACTATTACATCTTTTGAGAAATCAATTGAATTAGAAAGGAAAGTGGAATAGAATCTCATTAGAAAAGTCCAACTCAAGATGAAAGAAGAAATATCTACTAAGTCACAACACAAGAATAAACATACAGGACGTACTGGTACAATAGATTTTAGACCTATTAATAATGTTATTAACAACCTACAAAATATGATACTTCAAATACCTCCACAAAGGAATTTTACAAAGCTTGACATGTCTATGGAAATAATTTTGAAACAACTCTTGGAAGCTAATATTATTGAGTTGCCTCCCATAAGACAACCAAATAATACAACTAATTGGTATAAGGTAGGTCAATATTGTGCATATCACAAAGTAGAGGGACATTGGGTAAATTCTTATAAAAATTTGAAACACGTGGTTCAAGATTTAATTGATGTAGAACATATTGATATAGGGAATTCTCAGTCATAAAATAATTAACAAATACCAAAAACAAATCAAAATATGGGAATTCAAGGATCCATTTTAGAAATATGATCAACAAGAAATAAATCAGATATCCTACTAGAATGAGCCTCATCCTAATAGTAACATTGTTGGTATGGTTGGGGTTACTACGAGAATATAAGCTCAAAATCAATCAACTTAGCATTCTCAACAAGGAGAAACTTCTACATCGCAACCTACTTTGGTTTTGAGGAATAATTAGAAAATGAATATAGAAATAGGTACACCACCTTTAATGTTGAGATCCCAATCCAAAGTTTCTTTTGATCTCCATTAGGAGCTAGCCAGCGCTCTACATCAAATTTCTATTTTAGAACTCTTTAAAACTTCTCCTACCCACCGAGAAGCCTTGTTAGAGTTTCTAAAACAACAATTTGTTCCTCCAGATATTTCTCCTAGCACCATGGTTAATATCGTAAGTTCTCTTGGGATACATCACATATCATTCTTAGATGACAACAAGCCTTCCTCATAACCACAAGATGATTCATCCCTTTACATCACTGCTCTCATTGGAAATACTTTTATCAAATGAATCTTGATTGATAATGGTTCTTCTCTCAATTTGTGCACTTATCAACTTTTTCAAAAATTTGGTCTAAAAGAGGAAGAGTTAACTAAATTTGATATCATCATCAAAGCTTTCAAATATGAGTCCCAAGAAGCCTATGGTGTCATATCCTTCCCTCTCAAGGTTGGGCCAAAAATTTTGGATACTTTGTTTTATGTGGTACATTGCCCTACATATTTTAACCTCCTTCTTGGACATAATTGGATCCATAAAATGAAGGTCATCCCTTCTACTATTCATCAATGATTATTCAAATTTAGGGAACAAGTAGTTACCATTCTGGGTGATCCTTGACAATTTGAGTATTGTTCAATGGTCGAGCGATCTCAATATAATTTTGACATTCATCATTTATTTCTCCAAGTTACTCATCTCAAATATCAACACAATTAAAAATTTTAAAAATAAGTGAGGATCCTCGAATCAATGTTTCATCACAAGATCAAGATACTCAGTTTTTCAAGAGCCTCTTTTAGACCTAGCCAAGATACCACCATCACCAAGAACTATGGGCTCATCCTATAATAAATATGATGTTGTACACATTACCATGTGTACCTTTATATTCACAGGAACCACCATGGTAAAAACCCCTCTCTCATTGAGCATTATTTCACCCATTGTTACCTTTCCAGTGATTACCCACTTCCTAAATAGATCTTATCTAATATGGGATATGTAGGTAAAGGTCTGGGGCCATAACAAAATGGCATTCAAGATCTCTTGGATGTCGAAATATAGCTTGTAAGATGTGGCATTGGTTTTATACCTAGAAAAACCCAACCTTTACTATTTGACGATGATGATAAGGTTATGACTTATGCCAAATATTTACATCATCAAAAGTTGAATATGGGTAATGAGGATGATGGTTCCTCTTATTTTTTTGAGATCTTGTTTTGCAATATGATTGGTTCTATGTGTTTGAAAGATAAACCCTCTTCTACAAAGGATCATGCTTCATTGTCCTATAGGGATCTTACAAAATTAGGGATTGCTCCTCCTTATGTTAAGAATGATGGTTTTGTTTGAGAATGCATTGAATATCGTGATATGGTTGTCAAAGAAAAAGGTACTAAGGAGCCTCTCCATTACTCTAATCATTGAGATGGTTTGCCTTACAAATATTTCTTTGATAAAATGGTTCATGGTACATCTATTCTCTTTGTTAATATAGGCAACACCTTTAAAATGTGTGTTGACTATCATTCTACTTGTTTAAATTGATCAAACTCAAACTAATAATCAATTATAAATGCATTTTCATTTTGTTGCATCCATATGATTGCTCATACTTGCACTATTTCCTATCATATTCTTCATGTTTTGCTGGATATTTAATTCAAACTACACGCTTTGATTAATATATTTTGCATGGTTGTATATTCATGACTGATTGATCATATAGATTTTTGGGGTTTTCACAAAAATGGCATGTGATGATACCTAGTTAGGTTGTATCTCACATGCATTGCACTTTCACTAGGGTTTTGATGCCTAAGGAAAACCCCACCCTAGGGATTCTGCTTTCTTTTTTGTATTTCTTCTTTTTCTTTCTTCTTTTCTTCCTCTCTATTTTGTTTGCTTTTCTTGTCTTCCTTGGCCTTGAAAGTATTACTCATGCTCATTATTCTTCCCCATGTTAGGGATGACAATTTTGTTTTGCAAATAGGTCCTTGTCGTTTTCCATGGTTTTTTTTTTTCTTTTTGCCTAGACAAGGATATATGTCTTCTCACCTTCTTACAATTATTCTTTTTTTATTCTCAACATTTGCACACACTCACAAAAGATATTTTCTAGATTTTTTATCTCACATATTTGCACACATCACACCCTTATTGAGGGTAGAACTCATTCATTTATCACTCTATATATTATACCCCACACAGGATAGTATACATCCTAGTGGGTATATTTCATTCATTGGACATGTTCCCTATTGGGTTATACTCATCTTGACTCAGTGGGATCAACACCCCATTATAGGATAAGCTCCATGGCCAATTCAAAAGTCCACAATATACATCCTAGTGGGTAATCATCCCATAGCAGTCACTAGCGAGTAACCACCCATAGTGGATCATGCTCCAATATTTTATCATCTTCAACGAGCGCTACACCCATAATGGGTTCAGATCCATTTTCATGTTCTATTCATGACATTTGGTCACACTGGTTTGCCACAACCTACATTAATTCACACTTTATGTTTTGGACAGCCCTTTCATCTTTTTATTGTTGAAATTCTTCTTATTCTCATCCTTCTTATTCTACCTCTTTCTCTTGTCCTGTTTGAAAAGAACATGAGTATCATTGTTATGTGAGATTTGTTATTGAGCATTATTGGAAACATTTTGAGTGAGTGATCAGATGCTTGGACTAGGGTTTGTGAGTAAGGATTATTTCATTGAGTGATTGGTTGAGTAAATTTGGTTAAGCCTATTCAAGTGGATGTGTGAAGTGATTGTTCAAGTTCCATAAAAAAATTATTCTATATTCCTAATTGAGTTGAGAAAGTGATGGGCATTGAGTTGAATTCGAAGCATATTGAGTCTCTAACAATTCTACTTATATTTATAAGAGAGTGATTGAAATAAATAGAGCATTGTGATTAGTATAGAGCATATTGAGTCTCTAACAATTCTTTGTATGTTTCTATGATATTGGAAAAGTTCTATGTGGACTTGTTGAGCTGATTTGAGGTAAGTCTTTGAGAAGACTTGTGAACAGATTTGGTGTGAGCTTTTGGGGAGGCTTACAATACAGATATTGAGCATATTGGACAAGTTTTGTGTGGACTTGTTGAGTAGATTTGAGCAAGTTCTATGTGGAATTATTGAGCGGATTGGATAAGTTCTGTGTGGACTTGTTGAGCATATTGGACAAGTTTTATATGGACTTTTTGAGTAGATTGAACAAGTTCTGTGTGGACTTTTTGAGCAGATTGGATAAGTTTTGTGTGGACTTTTTGAGCATATTGGACAAGTTCTATGTGGAATTGTTGAGCATATTGCACAAGTTCTATGTGGAATTGTTTACCATATTGGGAAAATTCTATGTGGACTTGTTGAGCAGATTGGACAAGTTTTGTGTGGACTTGTTGAGAAAATTTGAGCAAGTTCTGTGTGGACTTGTTGAGCAGATTTGAGAAATTTTTGTGTGGAATTGTTGAGAATATTTGAGCAAGTTCTTGTTGGACATTTTGAGCTCAGTTAGTTGTCATTGATGTCAAGGTGAAAATTCATCATTAATACCATGGAGCACACCATCAACAACACCAGGAACAATGCGAAGAGTTGAAGAAAAAGTTGGCAAAATAATGTTTTATGAGGGTTTATGGTAAACCCATGGTGGAAGATTAAATGATTTTATTAAAATCATTATGAGGATATAAAAGTCTCCTCACACATTGAGATGGCAGTTAAGGTTTTAAAAAGACCCACGGTGGAAGAATAATTTACAAGTTAAAGGTTTAAGTTTAAACCCAAGGAAGGCTTTAATATTTTTAAAGCTAAAGTTTATAAATATAATTTATAAAATTTAAATTCCTTAGAATTTAAATAATTTATAAATTATAAAGGTGGGAGCGCCGACGTCATAAAATAAGTGGAAGCACCGACGTCTAAGAAACAAAGGGATTTCGTGTATATATTAATGCCAAGGAGGCATTCAAAACTTACCCCTCGACATTTGTTTTTACATGCGATATAGTGAAACATTTTCGTGCAATTGTTATTCGTTGAGGAAGAAGACAAGAATTTTGCTTGTCTTTAGCGCCAGGTGAAAAGAGATAAGGGAAAGAGCATATTGGTTGAAACGCAAAGGACACGGTGGTCCATTGGCAGCGCACGTTTTGCGAAGGCGTTGGGAGTTGAGAAGCCCACGATCGATTCGCGTGGAGTGGTGTGTGTCTTGAGCGCCAAGGGAAATATTTTGCACGTGCCTTGTTTTGCATGCCAACCGAGGACAAAGAGGAGGAAGAGCATCTAAGCTCTTAACCATGCATCTAGCACACATGGTGGTCAAAGCCATGGCTAGAGCGCTCGCGGAGGCAGAGATTGAGGGTTCGAAACCCACCATTGGCAAAGGTAATTTTTGATAATTAAAATATTTATTTGCCTAAGGTTTTTTGTGGAGTTATAAGGGTTTGTGAAAAGTTGATTATTTTGATTTATATTATTTTGGAGTAATAAGGGTTTGTGAAAGGTTGTTCATTTGACAATTGATTTTTATTATTGTGGAGTAATAAGGGTTAATGAGAGGTTGTGTTATTGATGAGTGATTTATATCATTGGAATTATAAAGAAAGTAGATTTGATTTTTATCAAAGTTTCTCTTGCCATTAATTTAAATCAAAGAGGTTTGAGTTAATTTTTGGTGGATGTTAAGTTTATTTTAGTTGGGAGTTTATAAGGTGTTATTGGATAAATATTTTATGTATATTGATGGTTGTTTTTGAAAGTTGGAGTGATAAGGTGTAATTGAGTATTTACATTATATTGTGAGAAAGATTTATCTTCTAACCTCTTTGAGCTTGGCATAGAAGTGTTTGTGGTTGTGACAGATTTATGAGATCCCTTCATCTTCAATAAAAAGGTATGAGCACATTCTTCCATAAGTTGAGTTGATTGATTGGTTTTCTGGAAAATAAGTTTGGAGTGAAAAGGACTTGATTAGGGTTTCCTTTTGAGAGTGTTTGAGTTAATGCTTCAAGGTTTTTTGGAATAAAGAGTTGTTGTTAAAACCTTGTTTGATAAGCATTGTTGTTGAAGCCATTGGTTGTGTGAAGAACTTGAGTTAGAGTTTTGCAAAGATCATGAGTATCATTGTTATGTGAAGATTGTTTTATAAGCATTGTTGTTGAAGTGAGTTGTTGTACAAAGAACTTGAACTAGGGTTTGAAGAGAACATGAGTATCATTGTTATGTGAGATTTGTTGTTGAGCATTGTTGGAAATATTTTGAGTTGGTGGTTATATGCTTGGACTAGGGTTTGTGAGAAAGAAGTGTTTCATTGAGTGATTGGTTGAGTAGAGTTGATTGAGCCTAGTCAAGTGGATGTGTGAAGTGATTGTTCAAGTTCCATAAAATAAACTATTCTATATTCTGATTTGAGTTGAGAAAGTGATTGAGCATTGAGTGTAGAACATATTGAGTCTCTAACAATTCTCTTTATGTTTCTATGAGATTGGACAAGTTCTGTGTGGACTTGTTAAGCATATTTGAGGCAAGTCTTTGAGGAGACTTGTGGACTGATTTTGTGTGAGCTTTTGTAGAAGCTTACAATACATATTTGATTAAGTTCTGTGTGGACTTATTGAGCATATTTGGATAAGTTCTGTGTGGACTTATTGAGCAGATTTGAGAAAGTTCGATTTTGTTGAAGTTAGTGGACTTGTTGAGAGATTTGAGCAAGTTCGTTATAGTGGACTTGTTGAGCATATTTGAGCAAGTTCTGAGTGGACTTGTTGAGAAGATTTGAGCAAGTTCTGAGTGGACTTGTTGAGCAGATTTGAGCAAGTTCTGAGTGGACTTGTTGAGCATATTTGAGCAAGTTCTGAGTGGACTTGTTGAGAATATTTGAGCAAGTTCTGAGTGGATTGTTGAGTATATTTGAGCAAGTTTTGAGTGGACTTGTTGAGAATATTTAAGCAAGTTCTGAGTGGACTTGTTGAGCAGATTTGAGCAAGTTATGTGAACTTGTTGAGTAGAGTTGAGCAGGTTTTGAGTGGACTTGTTGAGTATATTTGAGATAGAGCTTTGGAGGTGATAGAGTAGAGAGGATAGTAGTCTCCAGTGGATAGAGATCCATCAGCCAGGGTAGTGAGGATAGGTCTTCTGAGTGGGGATAAGAGTCTTCGGTGGAGAGATATCCACAAGCCAGTGTAGTGGAGGCAGTAGTCTTCTAGAGGATCACCAACCAGAGCAGAGGAGAAGGAGTTCTCCTATGGATAGAGATCCATGAACTTGATTTAGGGGATCAACATCTCCTTTGGATAGAGGTCCATAAACATTGTAGGGAAAGGATTCCCAAGAGAATTTATTTGAGAAAATTTATAAGAAATATTTTCTCCGTGGAGGTAGCCATATTTGGGTGAACCACGTTAAATTGGTGTCTCTATTGTGTGTGGTGATTTGTGCATTGCTTTGATTACTGTTGTTGATATTGCTATCTATACATTGCATAATATTGATTTGGAAAGAAAAGTAAAAAGTGGTCTTATATTGTTCACCCCCTCTTAGTATAAGCTTGTGTTCTTCAATTGGTATCATAGTGGGTTCCTTCAGAAGAGTTTAATAGCTTGAAGGAAAAGCTAACAAGAACACAATGGATTCTAAGAATGGGTCCTCAGATAATTCAGCACCAGTATTTGATGGAAGTGACTATATGTATTGGAGCATGAGAATGAAGATCTACCTGATGGCACTTGGCAATGAAATTTGGGAAGCAGTTGATCTTGGTTATGATCCCTTAATCAATCCTCCTATAGATAAGGAAGGTAAGCTCCTACAACACTACAATTCAAAAGCTATGAATGCACTTTTGAGAGGTTTGCATAGAACAGAGTCTATGAAAGTTATGCATTGTAAAACTGCAAAAGAAATGTGGGATAAATTGCAAGGTATATATGAAGGAGATAAAAGTGTCAAGAAAGCAAAGATACAAAATCTCAAAGGACAATTTGAAGCATTAAGAATGAATGATGAGGAAAATATTAGTGCTTATCTAATTCGAATTGATGAGGTTGTTAATGATATGCAAGGACTTGGAATGAAGATTGATGAATCAGATGTTTGTGATAAAGTCTTAAGAACTCTTCCAAAAATATTCAGTGAATAGGTTTCTGCTATAGAAGTGTCAATGGATGGTGATTCTTTGACAAGAGATAAGTTGCTTGGTATGCTTACAACTTTTGAGATAAGAACAAAAGATCCCATTCCCTAGAAGGAAGCAACCTTCAAAGCAATCAAAAAGGCAAAAGGTAAGAAGTCAGAATCAAGCAATGAGTCATCCAGTGATGAAGAAGCTAATTATGGTAGAAAAGATAAATATTCCAGAAGATCCAGAGATCTAAGAACTATTAAGTGTTTCAATTGTGGAAAGTATGGACATTTTGCAACAGATTTTCAAGAACCCAAGAACAACAATGGTGAAGAAAAATAGGATCACAGGAACAGGGAATCAGAAAGATACAGGCATCAAAAGAAAAGCAAGGATGGACAAAACAGACAAGGAAAGAAGTTCTTCCAAAGGCAAAAGAGGAGCTACTATGCGGATAAGGCAAGTAAGTACTCAAGTGATAGTGATGCTAGTTTTTCAGACAATGATAGAGATGAAGTCTTATTTATGATTGAAGAAAAAGAGCAAGTTAAGAAAAGGACTCTAGTAATTCTCAAGTGTTTTAGATGTGGTAACTTTGGACATCTTGAAGATGATTGTACAAGGGATGGTTATAGTTTCAGTGATGATGAATATGAAGATGCACTTGAAAGACCAGATGAAAATCTTCTAATGGCATTAGAAGAAGAAGAAAGTGATCCTATAGAAGACAAGCCAATAGAAAATAAAGATGAGGACAAAGGTAAACAAATAGAGGAATATTCAGAAAAGAATGGTTATGATCTCAAGGGAGAACTTATTTATGCCCTTGACATGGTAAAGAAGGTAAGAAAGCAACACTCTAAACTTGAAATTCAGTTTCAAGAATGTGATGAAGAGAGAAGATTGCTTATAGAGGATTTAGAAAAATCAAAGGCTAAGGCAAAGAGGTTCAAAGATAAGTTAGAAGCAAAGATCTTGGAATGTGAGAAGTTAGCACAAGAAGTGGCACTACTAAGAGAAGATTTAGAAGACTCCAAGGTCAAGATGAAAGGGTTCAAAAATAGCTCAAAGAACTTGGATAAGTTCATCAAGATACAAAAGCCTACATCAAGCAAAACAGGTCTTGGATTTGAACAGGTTCAAAAGAAATGGGAAGGAGAGTCAACTTCAAGTTTTGGAGGAGAAGAAACTTCAGAAAAAGATAATGTAAAATATAGTGAGACATCTGAGGATGAGTTGGACAATAGAGAGTTCAACAAAAATAGGAACAATGCACAAAGAAGATACAGATGGAACAACAATCAGAATAGGTCAAGAGAGACTAAGAGACCAATGAGGTCAAGACAAGGAAACTTCAATGGAAGATGCTTTTCATGTCACAGGTTTGGGCACATGGCTTCACAATGTAGGACACATGAAAGATAGGAATATGGGAACAAATAACTTTTCCATGGGTATTGCTACTCATGTAATCAGTTTGGTCATAAGGCAATGAATTGCAGGGTTCATGATAGAAGAGGATATGGCTTCACTAGGAGAAATCCTAAGACATTTGCACCTCCAAGGAATAATAACATTAAGTGTTATAAGTGCAATAATGATGGTCACACAACAAAGTGGTGTAGAGCAGACATTCCAAAAATAGGTATGAACAAAGAATAGGAACAAGAACATGGATATGAATAGGAATAGGAACATGAACAGGAATGTAGACATGGACAGGAACATGGATATGGATAGAAATAGTTAGAGGAATAAAAAAATCAGATAAGAAGAAAAGAGGATAAAGGTAAAGAACAGTGCTTTCTGGGAGTAGAAATACTCCCACCCCAAAATTAACCACCTCAAAAGAAGGTGGGGGAGGGGCTAAGCTAAGAGGCTCATTCTTAGCCCCGAGCCCCAAAGGTGACCCTTTGCCATTGATGTCAAAGGGGGAGAGATTTGAGTAAAGGGGAGAGATTTGATATTTGAGAGAGCATTGAGCCAGGGGGAGCAGAACAAAGGAAAGGTCAAGTTTTTAGTAAAAGGAAATTGGGTTGCCATCAATGACAAAGGGGGAGATTGTTGGACATTTTGAGCTCATTTAGTTGTCATTGATGTCAAGGTGAAAATTCATCATTAATACCATGGAGCACACCATCAACAACACCAGGAACAATGCGAAGAGTTGAAGAAAAAGTTGGCAAAATAATATTTTATGAGGGTTTATGGTAAACCCATGGTGGAAGATTAAATGATTTTATTAAAATCATTATGAGGATATAAAAGTCTCCTCACACATTGAGATGGCAGTTAAGGTTTTAAAAAGACCCACGGTGGAAGAATAATTTACAAGTTAAAGGTTTAAGTTTAAACCCAAGGAAGGCTTTAATATTTTTAAAGCTAAAGTTTATAAATATAATTTATAAAATTTAAATTCCTTAGAATTTAAATAATTTATAAATTATAAATGTGGGAGCACCGACATCATAAAATAAGTGGAAGCATCGACGTCTAAGAAACAAAGGGATTTTGTGTATATATTAATGCCAAGGAGGCATTCAAAACTTACCCCTCGACATTTGTTTTTACATGTGATATAGTGAAACATTTTCATGCAATTGTTATTCGTTGAGGAAGAAGACAAGAATTTTGCTTGTCTTTAGCGCTAGGTGAAAAGAGATAAGGGAAAGAGCATATTGGTTGAAATGCAAAGGACACGGTGGTCCATTGGTAGCACATATTTTGCAAAGGCGTTGGGAGTTGAGAAGCCCATGATCGATTCGCGTGGAGTGGTGTGTGTCTTGAGCACCAAGGGAAATATTTTGTGCGTGCCTTGTTTTGCATGCCAATCGAGGACAAAGAGGAGGAAGAGCATCTAAGCTCTTAACCATGCGTCTAGCGCACACGATGGTCAAAGCCATGGCTAGAGCGCTCATAGAGGTAGAGATTGAGGGTTCGAAACCCACCATTGGCAAAGGTAATTTTTGATAATTAAAATCTTTATTTGCCTAAGGTTTTTATGTGGAGTTATAAGGGTTTGTGAAAAGTTGATTATTTTGATTTATATTATTTTGGAGTAATAAGGGTTTGTGAAAGGTTGTTTATTTGACAATTGATTTTTATTATTGTGGAGTAATAAGGGTTAATGAGAGGTTGTTTTATTGATGAGTGATTTATATCATTGGAATTATAAAGAAAGTAGATTTGATTTTTATCAAAGTTTCTCTTGCCATTAAATTAAATCAAAGAGGTTTGAGTTAATTTTTGGTGGATGTTAAGTTTATTTTAGTTGGGAGTTTATAAGGTGTTATTGGATAAATATTTTATGTATATTGATGGTTGTTTTTGAAAGTTGGAGTGATAAGGTGTAATTGAGTATTTACATTATATTGTGAGAAATATTTATCTTCTAACCTCTTTGAGCTTGGCATAGAAGTGTTTGTGGTTGTGACAGATTTATGAGATCCCTTCATCTTCAATAAAAAGGTATGAGCACATTCTTCCATAAGTTGAGTTGATTGATTGGTTTTCTGGAAAATAAGTTTGGAGTGAAAAGGACTTGATTAGGGTTTCCTTTTGAGAGTGTTTGAGTTAATGCTTCAAGGTTTTTTGGAATAAAGAGTTGTTGTTAAAACCTTGTTTGATAAGCATTGTTGTTGAAGCCATTGGTTGTGTGAAGAACTTGAGTTAGAGTTTTGCAAATATCATGAGTATCATTGTTATGTGAATATTGTTTTATAAGCATTGTTGTTGAAGTGAGTTGTTGTACAAAGAACTTGAACTAGGGTTTGAAGAGAACATGAGTATCATTGTTATGTGAGATTTGTTGTTGAGCATTGTTGGAAATATTTTGAGTTGGTGGTTATATGCTTGGACTAGGGTTTGTGAGAAAGAAGTGTTTCATTGAGTGATTGGTTGAGTAGAGTTGATTGAGCCTAGTCAAGTGGATGTGTGAAGTGATTGTTCAAGTTCCATAAAATAAACTATTCTATATTCTGATTTGAGTTGAGAAAGTGATTGAGCATTGAGTGTAGAACATATTGAGTCTCTAACAATTCTCTTTATGTTTCTATGAGATTGGACAAGTTCTGTGTGGACTTGTTAAGCAGATTTGAGGCAAGTCTTTGAGGAGACTTGTGGACTGATTTTGTGTGAGCTTTTTGTAGAAGCTTACAATACAGATTTGATTAAGTTTTGTGTGGACTTATTGAGAATATTTGGATAAGTTCTGTGTGGACTTATTGAGAATATTTGGATAAGTTTTGTGTGGACTTGTTGAGCAGATTTGAGCAAGTTTTGAGTGGACTTGTTGAGCATATTTGAGCAAGTTATGAGTGGACTTGTTGAGAATATTTGAGCAAGTTCTAAGTGGACTTGTTGAGAATATTTGAGCAAGTTCTGAGTGGACTTGTTGAGAATATTTGAGCAAGTTCTAAGTGGACTTGTTGAGAATATTTGAGCAAGTTCTGAGTGGACTTGTTGAGTATATTTGAGCAAGTTCTGAGTGGACTTGTTGAGCATATTTGAGCAAGTTTTAAGTGGACTTGTTGAGAATATTTGAGCAAGTTTTGAGTGGACTTGTTGAGAATATTTGAGCAAGTTCTGAGTGGACTTGTTGAGCATATTTGAGCAAGTTCTGTGTGAACTTGTTGAGCAGAGTTGAGCAGGTTTTGAGTGGACTTGTTGAGCATATTTGAGATAGAGATTTGGAGGTGATAGAGCAGAGAGGATAGTAGTCTCCAGTGGATAGAGATCCATCAGCCAGGGTAGTGAGGATAGGTCTTCTGAGTGGGGACAAGAGTCTTCAGTGGAGAGAGATCCACAAGCCAGTGCAGTGGAGGCAGTAGTCTTCTAGAGGATCACCAACCAGAGCAGAGGAGAAGGAGTTCTCCTATGGATAGAGATCCATGAACTTGATTTAGGGGATCAACATCTCCTTTGGATAGAGGTCCATAAACATTGTAGGGAAAGGATTCCCAAGAGAATTTATTTGAGAAAATTTATAAGAAATATTTTCTCCGTGGAGGTAGCCATCTTTGGGTGAACCACGTTAAATTGGTGTCTCTATTGTGTGTGGTGATTTGTGCATTGCTTTGATTACTGTTGTTGATATTGCTATCTATACATTGCATAATATTGATTTGGAAAGAAAAGTAAAAAGTGGTCTTATATTGTTCACCCCCCCTCTCAGTATAAGCTTGTGTTCTTCAGTTCTGTGTGGACTTGTTGAACAAATTTGAGCAAGTTCTGTGTGGAATTGTTGAGCAGATTTGAGAATAGATTTTGGTGTAGATTTGAGGATAAATTTATGCCAGACTAGAGATAGATATTGAGCAAATTTGTGCTATACCAAAGGATTGTGTTTAGTGTAGATTTGAGATAAAACTTTGGAGATGACAGATCAGAGAGTATAGTAGTCTCTAGTGGATAGAGATCCATTAGCTAGGGTAGTGAGGATAGGTCTTCTGAGTGGGGACAAGAGTCTTCCGTGGTGAGATATCCACAAGCCAATGCAATGGAGGCAGTAGTCTTCTAGAGTATCACCTGCCAGAGTAGAGAAGAAGGAGTTCTCTTGTAGATAGAGATCCAAGAACTTGATTTAGGAGATTGATGTCTCCTTTGGAAAAATATCCATAAAAATTGTAATAGGGAAAGGATTTCCAAGAGATTGATTGATAAAATTTTAGTGAAATATTTTCTCTATGGATTAGCCCACATTGGGTGAACCACGTAAATTATGATGTCTCTATTGTGTGTGGTGATTTGTGCATTGCTTTGATTACTTGTTGGTCATCAAATCCACATAGGAAAGGACTTTCGATGGGTTTGCGCACCTTGGACCTACGACCAACATTGAAAATCCGAAGGGAAGAGATGCCCCTCATGCCAATCTCCGAAGAAAGGCCGACTCCTATACTAATCTACTTTTGGGGTTTGAGACAAGAGTGCAGGAAAGAAATAAATAGAGTAAGGGTTAGGAAAAGAAATAAAAAAGGGTAAGGGTTAGAGAAAGAAATAAAAAGAGTAAGGGTTAGAAGATGATGATTTAAGGTGGGAGAGAACAGGAAGCATGATTACTCACTAACAACTCGAATAGCAGCAAGAAATACCAAGAATAACATGAAAGAAATGAAATGTTGAACTTCCTATGTATCCTTTGGACGGGTTCGCAGGGTTCTCCTTTCTCTCTCATTGGAATTCAAGATTTAGAGTAACAGCGATTGAGATAAGGGAATAACAAAAACCTCAATCCACCAGGAAACATAAAGGAAAGCGACATGGCATTTTTCCTCTCCTATGTATCCTTCAGGGCAAATTTTAGGGGTTCAGTCCCCGATCGCACATTGGATTCAAGATTCAGAGTCTTAGTACGCGAATGAGAAAAGACAAAATAATTAAGCACAGAAGGTAGCATAAAAGAGAGAAATAGAGCACAAAAGGTCTTTAGTATTAAACACAGGACATCAAGTTACAGCAGCTTTCTAGCAAAAAGTTTCCCCCCTTTTTACATTGCAAATCCTGGGTTTTTATAGAGGACTCGACCCTCTGAATCATTATTACAAAAATGACAAAGTACACCCTTGAGCCCTGAGAAATCAGCTCCTCGCTGCTGCTGCAGATGATCTCTCAAATTGGCTACCAAAATTGGTAATGGTGATCGAGTCAGTCAGGGAAAGTCGCATTAAATGAGCCACCTAGGTTTCCTTGGATTGTAGGCATAATGCTCGAGTGGCGGCCATGCTTGTCGAGCTCTTCTTCACAGACTGATACTTTGCATCCAATTGCAAAAAATGAGCAACGGGCTTACCGAGAAAGAAAATATGCATTTATGAGGCTCTCTGATTGCCTCGAGAAAATGCCCAACTTGGGAAGCATTCCTGGGAAGCACCTCGCTAATTTTTTCTTCACAAAACTACTTCAAGGGGATGGAGTGCCGAAGCCGATCTCCCTCTATCCTTCGCTGCTTCACTAGAAAAACTGCTTCACTGATGGGTCGGGAAAAACGCTTCGGGCCGATCTTCTTTTGAAACGGCGAATCGAGGGAGTTTTGGCCGAAGCACTTTCTTGACCTCTACTGCTTCGGGTGAAGACTGGCTAAAGTGGATTTTAGAAACACTTCGGGCCCGAAGTAATTTCTTTGCCTTAGCTGATTCGGGCTATCTTTTCTCCTTCGACGAAGTTGCTTGGATGCCACTTCGCAAAACTCTTCACCCGAAGTAGCTGTTGGGGATGCTTCAGGTGTGAAGCATTTTATTCATACTTTTTTTTGGCAAAGTTCTCGCCCAAAGTGATGATTTGAAGCACTTCAGGCCCGAAGCTCTTTTCTTTTTCATTTTGTCCTCTAGGGGGCGATAGGGAAAACCAAAATTGCTATAATTTATAAACAAAAGAAAACTTTCAACAAAATAAATATCATACAAAGTTTTAATTTTTTCTGTCCCTTGGTGGAATGTGACAATATTGTCAACATTCTTGGCGGCTTGTGGGGCAACGAGCTCATATCAGTGGTAGAACCCTCAACTTTTATCCATTGGGCAAGAGTTACCTCCAGACCCTTCTCTTTGTTCCTTTTTTGGGGGCGCTTCCACAGCTTGTCCTTCCTCTTCCTCTTCTCTCTCCTCTTCTTCCACTACTGCTTCTTCTACTCCTATCGCCATTGCTTCTGCTACATCTTCAGCCATTGGCAATGGGGCCAGGTGGACGCAGATGTCTCTTAAGGTTCGGTGAACCTGAGACCAGACACTTTTCGTGAACAACTCCTGATATTCTAGGGATTTGACCAAAGCGTGAAACCTATCGATCTGCCCAATTTTTGCATGCTGGGACCTGGTATATAAATCATTTAGGGATGTGATGATTCTATAGTATTTCAATATGTAATCAGTAACCTGCTTCTTTGTTATTAGTTTGGCCCACTCGTCTATCTCCGAGATGTTGCCTTCAAACTGCTACCACTTCGACATGATTTATTCCTTGGCTAAGGGCTTCCCATAATTATGTGTGAAGCTCGGGAAGCCTAAGGAGAAGAGGTCCTCGAAGTAGCCCATTGACACGTGCCTCTCACTTTCGAATGCGTCCAGTAGGATTTTTGCTTTTTGTGCTTTCTTAGCTATGGAGAAAAAGGCACAAACTATGGCCTGGGCTGTTGACCAATCCCTTGCTGTTTGACTCTTTGCTACGAGCTTCAAATATTGATACCTTGCATCTTGGACCTTGAGGGCCAGCTTGATTTGGGATTTGACATTCTGAATGACCTCTTCGATGATTGGCCCTCCTTCGGCGGTGGCAACCTGGGATTCTATGGTGTAAGCTAAAACTGAAAGGGCACTGATAGCCCGAGACCTAAAATTCTTAAGCAAATGTGAGCGAATCTCCTTGATTTTGCTCTTGTCAAGTAGCCCTAGGCCTTCATTCTCATGTAACTAGATATGAGCTTGCAAGATATTACTTTCAAGCTCCTTGGCCTTCAAATAATTTTTGGCCTACCTTTGTGCTTGATTATCAATTGTGCACTCCAGCTGTGCTATCCGTAGCTTTAGGGTGTGTGCTTCTTTCTACATCAGCTTGCACTGCTCCTCGGCCTTTGCCAACTTGGAGTGATCCCTTGCTAGCTCCTCCTCTAGCTTGATGTTAGCACTCTCAGCTTCAAACTTGTGCTTATTGGCAATGTTGGCATGTGCCTTGAAGGTCTTGATTCTAGTGTGCATAGAGGCGGACTCCTTGTCCATGTTCAGATGTTCCAAGTCCTTTTCTTTATCCTGATATTCATAGTCTACTGGAGTCATTTCATCCAGGGGATTTTGGACTTTGGGTATCTTCTTTACTTTATGCAACTTTCTCGCCTCCAAATCGAAGACGACACACCTCTCAACTTGAGCGAGTGAGTGCCTTTTCTTTTGTCTTGCCTCTTTTAACATTATCTCTATGTTTTGTCAGGCTTGGAGGAGTTTTTGGCCAAGGGGGATTCTTGTATTGAGGACAGCTCGTAGTCGAATGCGGCTAGATCTCTAGCCAAGGGATTGAACAAATATAAAGAGTTGAAGGGGATAGCCTCACTCGAAGGTTTAGCAACAGGAGTGACGGGGGCTTCGACGAGTGGGAACACGTTGTGTACAATGGAGGCATGAGCCTTGAGGTTTGACATTGGACTCTTAGCTTCACCCTGGTTAATGATTGGAGGATTGGCGGTGTGGCTGGGCGAAGTAACTTCGATAGGTTTGTCCTAGCTGGAAGACTTGAGGGTAGTAGTTAGGGACACGACGTAAGAAGGCAACTAACCTTGTGGAGGTAGGGTGAGCAAGTGAGAGATTTTGGCCAGGGTCGGGACAAACTTATGAGCAACTAGAGCATAAGGTGAAGAAAACGTACCTGCATGTCCTCCTGGCAGAGCGGCCATGGTGATCTCTTGGGTGATTGGCTCTTGTTCCTCCTGGGCCTCGGTACTTTTAGCTTCCATGACTTCCATGAGTTCCTTCATGTTACTGACATCCATGTTTGGGACCATTTCGGCACTTGGTGGAGTTCCTCCATCATTTGCTTCGATCGAGCCCGATACTGATCTTTCGATAGGGGCACTCAAAGTGCCTGAACGTGGTCACTTTGGGAAGTTCGAGGGTGCCTACGTAGGTTCCTGCTCCTTTCTTTTCCTCCTCTCGAGGGGTTGCTCTGAATCCTCTATTACTGTCTTGAGAACTTTGGATGGCCTCTGTAGTAAAGCTTTTGGCATGGCCCTAGCTGCTTTTTCCTTAGGGACATTATTAGTCCTCCTGGGGATTTCATCTGAACTTGGGGTGGCCATTGGAACAAAGTTGGCTTTCATCTCATCACCCCCAATGGGTCGTAGAGCCACCTCTATGGTATTTGAAGCAAACCAAAATCGACGAGCTTCTCCTCCAGGTATATGTTCTACTTTAGGGCAAAGACTTCGATCACTCCCATCTTGAAGGGGAAGTCACAGGTGTGTGCCCACTTCTGCCCGTGGCCGTAGGCTTCGTCGGTCACATCGCTTTTTCGAGCAACTTCTAGGGCAAATTGGTACTCCGAAGGGAAAAAAGGCAGTAGGAAGGGTTTCCCCGTGAATCCAAAAAGGCGGATCACAAGCCCCTGTTTCAATTGAAACACATCCCCCCTTTTCTCCAGTACCACTTTATCTCTAATGCAGAGAGGCACCCAAGGGCTAGAATTTGTCAGAACGTGTATCGCAAGTCCCAAAAACAACTGATTGAAATGGTAATAGGACTCCGATCTTAGTAGGAGATGGGTCCACTAATATACAGGCAAAGGGATCCCATCCTCGTCGATTGATGAAACATCACAATGGTGAAGGGCTTTATGTACATGAAAGAAGAAGAGCCAAACCAATAAGGAACAAGGCTAGAAGTGCGGCTCCTTGCTAGCATCCTTCATTGATATCAATTGCATATGCAGATTTTGGGCCACCCATTCTGCCCAATCGAAGAAAAATGGGTTGGTGTTTGGCTGTGAAGCATCAGGGGCGTAGAACTCTCATCTGGAAATGCATTCGGCTAGTGACACCTGCCATGGGTATACCAAAGTATCACTTTAAAAGCCTGCCACCCATGCAATGACAGAGAATATATCTGTGTTCTTGAAGGCCTCCAAGGGCAGGGGCACCTGGGGTCGCTTTTCGGAAGAAAGTCCGCTCTTAAGGTTTTCACACAAAAAGCTCAGGATGAAGGGATTAGAGGTGAACTTTTCTGTTTGTTTGCTTAGGCTGACATTGCAAATGGTATAGCCTTTTGGTGGCATTTGCTGTGGTGCGAACGCTACCTGCACATCCTCCTTCAGAATGGAAAACAACTTTTAACCCGAGGCATCCAACACCTGCCTGGTTTGTGGTTCGTAGTTCTGAGCGATGGCATACATGAGCTCAAGGCAGTGATTTGTAGGAGGGACTAGATACCAGTATATGTGGGAATAATATGTTGTGGCCCTCTTATTCTCCACTGAGAGCCTACTTTGTATGAATTCGACAGTATACCAAAGCTCGACCATGATTATTGAGAGCTCTGGGTCTCTTATTTTCACCCACTTATCGACAAGTGGTTCTATACTGGGCTCGTCATCGAACTCTTCCCTTCATTCCATCACTTATTTTCCTAGGTGTGGGGGAGGATTGACCCTCCTAGGTCTCTGTTTCTTTTCTTATGTAGCTCTCGCCTTCTCTGGAACCATCATCTCTGGTTATTTTCCCTTCTGAGTGGGGTTCTTCTTTCCCATCATGAACGATCGTAGCAGAATGACTTGTGATGTAGAAGAGTTCCACACCTCAAAACAAGGGATAGGATAATCATGGTGGATAGTGGAACCTTTGATGCAGAAGCTCTCTGAGGTGATAGAATGCAACCTCGACTCTCACACTTGCAAATGGTTTGTTCTTAACGAGCATCTACATTTTATAGCTTCGAAGGGCAACTTCCTACATTTATGGCAACTGCCATAATTACTTTGTGGTCTTGTACCAAAAGTATCACTGTGGCATCTGATTGGCCATATGACAGCATCGTACAAGGGGCCATTCAATTCGGCGATTGGATTTTGTATTGGGAATGCAAACTGCTACCATCTAGTACTTTAGTATGGCTTTTTGGTTAACGAACTGCCTTGGGATGAGTTTCATTTCTTTCGTATCGAGTTCATCTGCTTCGACCTCCTTTTGAGGCTATTGTTAACACATTTCCCAAGGCACATCCTAAATGTGTCTACCTCATATGCGGGGTTCGGCGATATGGAGTTGGCATAGAAAATACTTCGCCACGAATTTCTTCGAGATGATTTCCTTCATTTTGGGTCTAAAGTTCCCCTTTGCCATGTTGTTGCTTCAGTTCACAAATATCGCCAACTGAAACCCATTTCATCAAGGAGGGCCTCACCAAGAATTACTTTGGACAATGCCTTTGGCACATTTCTTTAGCGAAGCATTTTCCACGTCCTTGATTTGCATGTGGTTTGGTTCTATGAGGATGAACTGCTTCGTGGTGAACTTCCCTTCATCGGCTACTTCAGACCGAAACCCCCCGAAGGTGATTTCGATCATGCTTTGTGAAGATGAAGCCAGGAATCTAGCTTTTTGCGGTTGAAGTGGCACTTGCTCTCCGTGATATTTTGAACAAAGTATAGACAAAGCACTGAAACCCTATATACAAAAACACATGCAAGATTTTTTTTTTTTTGGAGCATACATACCTCAGTGATTAAAGGTCTTCAGGTGGAGACCATTGATGGAGATTGGTAAAACTTGGCCATTCACATCTTTGAGGATGAAGGAATTGGCTAAATTCACTTTTACTATTTCAAATGGTCCATCCCAGAACGTATCCATTTTGTCATGATTCCCAGGCTTGGCCTTCCATGAATCCCACCTCCATACCAGGTCTCCTGCTTTGAATGTGCAATCGGATGATCTATTTTTGAACCATTCTTGGGTGAACTCAGCATGTCATGCAAAGTTTTGGTAGGCCTTTTCACATTCCTCTTCTAGTTGTAGTAGTTGAACCAGGCGTCTCTCCATCGGGTTAGCTTCATCTTCTTCTCGCAACTGTAATACAGGGATCTCGATGTGAGTGGCAGGATGGCCTCCTTTCCATAGACCAAAGCATAAGGCAAAGTCTTGATTGACCTTTTGACAGACACCCGATCGGCCCACAAGGCCCGATCTAGGAGGAGGTGCCAAGTTCTTCTATTTTGATTGATTTATTTTGTTTTGATCGATCAGCTTTCTCAGTATCCTCAACAAGGTTTTGTTGGTGGATTCTGCCAATCCATTTCCCTGGGGATAATAGTTGGAAGAAACCTTGTGATATATCCCATACTTGTATAGGAACTCATTGATATTTGCGCCCGTGAAACTAGGACCGTTATCTATAATAATTGCTTTGAGGATGCCGAAGTGGGTAATCAATCCTTCCAAGAAGGCGACAATAGTATCTTGATCGACATGTTTTGTGGGGACTGCCTCGGCCCACCTGGTGAAGTAATCGGTTGTAGTCAGAATGAATTTATGCCCAGTAGAGGAGTTTGGTGATATGGCCCCTACGAAATCTAGTCTCCATTGATGAAAGAGCGTTTCCACCTGTATCGGTCGGAGGGGCATCAGAGCATTTCTGCTTTGGTCGATGAATCTCTAGCATTGCTCGCACCTATAGCAAACAAAGAAGGCATCGAAATAGAGTGTGGGCCAATAGTAACCCACCTTTATTATCTTCAGTGTCATCACTCTTCCAGCAAAGTGTCCTCCAGATAGTCCTAAATGGAATTCACCCATGAATCTCCTCTTATCATCATCTTTTATGTATCTGAGGAGGACGTCGTCAATGTTCCTAAAAAATAGGCCTTCTAGGTGCACGATGTATCAGGTGGACCGCATCCTAAAATATCTTCACTATGAAGCATTCAAATGTGAGGGGGATCTATCGGTGTTGAAATATTCCACTATTTCATCGACCCAATCTTTCTCGACCTCTTCTTGATTAGCGAGGCATTCTTCTGTTGGCGAGTCATCCGACTGACAGTATGTTATTTTGGCCGTTGTGCTCTTTGCCAGCTCTTGACATAATGTGCGACCGTGAACTAGTTTGGTGGGTTTGATCTCAATATTGAACTCTTGGATTTTGCTTACCCAACCAACTCTCTTGTTTCCCAGTTCCCCCTGAATAATGAAATTACGCACATCGAGGTGAATGACGAAGACTGTGGTTTGACTCTGAGAAATGAACTGTTTGAATTTCCTGAGAGACTTCATTACTGCATGCACTTTACGCTCGATGAAATTGTACTTTTATTCATGGGGATTAATTATCTAACTAAGGAATGTGATGGGATGTTCCTCTCCATCTTCCCCCTTTTGCGTCAAGACCGCGACGTAGCTTTCAGGTTCTCCTATTGCATATAGGATAAAATCTCGACTGTAGTCGAGGTTGATCAAGACCAATGCCTGAACAATTTGGTCCTTGATTTCTTTGAATGCTTTTCTCCTCTCTTCTATCTAGATGAATTATGTGCCCTTCTTTAAAAGCTCAAACATCGACTTAATGACCTGGGCGAGGTCTGGGACAAACTTCCTTATGAAGTTAATCTGACTAAAGAAATATTGAAGGCCCTTTTTATCCACTGGTATTGGGAGCTTCACCAGAGCTTCAGATCTATCAGGATCCATAGCAAGACCATTTTTCAAAATTGTGTGTCCCAACAGCTTTCCTTCGCTGACTACAAAGATAGAATTTTTTGGATTGATTGAGATGCCAAATTCTCGGAATTTTTTGAAGTTTTGTTGAAGATGTTCTGAGTGGTTCTCTCTCCTTCGGGATAAGACGGTCATGTCATCCAAATAGATAACGATAACCTTGTTCAAAAGCTCGCCAAAAGCTAGGTCCATCACCCTCTGGAAAGTAGCTCCCGCATTCAAGAGGCCAAAAGGCATTCGCTGGTAGGCGAATGTGCCCCACTTGGTTGTGAACACAGTCTTATGTTGGTCTTCGTCCTTGACCCAGATTTGATAATATCCAGAGAAACCATCAAGCAGGGAGAATCTTTGAGCTCTAGCCATTGAATGCAAGATTTGATTGATCTGTGGGAGAGTATAGTGGTCCTTGAGGGAAGCATGATTCAGGTTGCAAAAGTCCACGCATAACCGAATGTCTCTGTTCTTTTTTCTGACAAGGACCAAGTTTGCTGCCCAGGAAGAATGCTTGATGGGATAAATGATTGCTTCAAGCATTTTTAGCAGTTTGGCCTTCATCAGGACCTCGATCTTTGGATTAATTGACCTTTGCTTCTATCAAAAAAGGTTTTTCCCATTCTTGTAATTCAATTGTATGTTGGATTAGATGTCGATCATATCCATTGAGGTCATGATAAGACCAAGCCACGATATCTAGGTACCTCTTACACAAACATCGGATTTGCTTTATTTATTTTGAAGAACAATCGGTCCCGACCTTTATTACTTTCCCAAGTTCTAGTTCTAAATCTTGATATTGTTGTGCACTGATCTGGATCCTGTGGGAGAGAAATAGATCATTTTGATCGAAAAGGCTCTCAAGCATGATCAATCCCTTGGGAACGTGGTTGTTCTTCAACTGGACCAATCCTTCATATTCTTCCTCATCAAGGCTTCGATCTTCGACTATAGCATCTTCTTGGATCATGAAATTGACAATCTACTCGTCATTTTCAAAAACTTGCCAGTGTAAATATCTATCTAGGACAGAGGGTCTATAGATCATCCTTATAGCCTTCAGCTTATGCACCATATCATCCACTAGAGAATATTAGGCTATGATGGATGCTAAGACATCTGCATGTTGATTCTTTTCTTGTGGAATAGATTGTAGATTGAGGGATTCAAACTGGTCGAACAAGTCCCATACCCTATTACGGTATGATTTAAGATAGTGCTTCTTTGAAGAGCATCTGTTGGTGACCTGATTACAAACTAGTTCAGAATATCTGAAGATTTGAAGATGCCTTATGCTTAACTTGTCAGCTTTCTTGAGTCCTGAGCACAAGGCTTCATACTCTATTGCATTATTGGTGCAGCTCCATGTCAATCGGTAGCAATATTCCTTTTGCTCATCGGATGGCAAAATCAGAAAGATTCATGCCCCGGTGCTATTTTTGCATCGGGAACCATCGAAGAACAATTTCCATAGTCCTTGGGTAGAAACCTTCCCCTCCATTTTGGCTGGTTTCTCAGACTTGATGATGGTGTAGCACCCCACCTCAGTTTCTATCATGGAATTGAAATCTGCCAATGAAAATTCATCTTCACAACACAACTGTGCGAGGGATTCCTGGACCAGATCCACTTGCTCTAGTTCCTCCGCGATCGTATGCACAAGGTCACTGCTCTCTTCCTCGGACATCTTCTAAACCAAGAACGTAGAAGGCTTTTCATTATAGATCTTCACATTCTTCCCTTTGAAGGGGATCTCCAGATGAGTGTAATCCATGGATAGATATCCGCCCAAATTTGTTGTGAATTCCCTTGACAAGCACATGCTAAAGTAGGGCTCAAGGTCCATGACTACCACCTCTTGTATGACTATGATTTGAGGTGTCTTATATAGCTGAATAGGAATGTCTTTGATGACACCTACAGTCTTCACTAAGGTACCATCCAACTAGAGGACTCCGTGACTACTTCATGTGTATTCCATGCCTATTTCCTCTCATACTGCCTTCGGCATGACTGTCCTCGCGACTCCAGAATCTATCATATAGTTATGCATGATATACCCTTCCATTTGTAAGGATAAGTAGAACGATGGTGGTCTATTTTTTCCCATGATGGATGAAGACAAGGTTTGCACCAGGGTGAGTGGATCTGCCTTCTTTGTATTAATCCTCTTCAATGATTCTTACAGTAGGTCCACTTGTCTAGGAAGTTGCAGAGCATCATACAAACTAATTTTGGCTGGAATCCTCTTCAAATATTCTACAATGTTGTAGGCTGGGGAGCTATGCACCTCAGGTTCCTTTCTTAGTTTGTACTTGGTGTGATATTGCTCTGTCGCTTTGACCCTTTGTCGCTTGGTGAGCGAGGGAAACTTGAGCTTCTCCTTAGCCTGTTCTTTGGTCTCCACCTAAGGTGGTTTGGTAGTGGCATTTTGGGCCTTTTCTTTGACTAGAGCTGGTGAAGGAGCTTTGCTCAGGGTTGAAGAGGACGATTTTCCCTTCTCAAATTGAGTGTGTACCTTCAAAGGAGACATCTGAGTAGCATCCACCTCTATCGACCTTTTACCTCCCCTGGTAAGGACTACGATTGGCTCTTCCTCGCCAATTGACAAGTTCTGATCCAATTGTCTGATGACATTGACTTGACTACCTTGATCGCTGCTTGCTAGTGTATACACATAGTGTTGGTGCAACATGCATGTATTCTCCTCGTGAGGATCATTACACGTAGAGCACCAATATACATGATCGGAAGTGCTTGGGGCTTCATCTATCACAACATTTCTTGCCAAAGCTTTTCCTTGATGGACCGCTTGATCTTTGGTAAGCGCAAGTGTGGGATAAGACCTTATTGGTAGAAACTCTTGTTGCACTTGCTTCTTCTTGACAACGGTCATGTTTTTGGAAAAGGTCTGCACTGTGGCATTTAACGATTGCATTTCTTATAGTATCTTGGCCTGCATATCATCGGCCTTGGGAACTGATGGTAAATAAGCCATAGTCGGTATCGGAGGTAGGGTAGGATGTTGGAGGGGTTCTGGCAACATTGGAAATGTTGGAGTGATGGTGGGGGGCATAGTTGAAAGTGTGGGGAAATGTATATGTGGAGCGATGATCTACGACACAATGGGATTCGAGTTCCAGGATGAGATCGAGTATGCAGGGATTGTAAAAATTTGTGGAGCAACTGCGCTCATGAACTGGGCTTGAAGGAACTTGAGGAGTATGGGCATTGGAATTCTTTGAGGGAGTTTACCCATGGCTATGAGGTTCGTTTCTGCTTTCTTGGCTAACCCATACAACTCTGGAAAAGTATTGACATTTGAGTACCTTATCATAAGACCGATATCAGGGTTGAAGGCCCAAAGGAAGTAGTACACCGTAGCTTCGTCGGTTGGGTGAAGTCCAACTAGGACTCTTTGCCAAGTTTGAGTGAACCTAACATTGAAGTCCGTAATCTCTTCTTGTGGATGTCTTTGGATTGAAGTGAATTGCTGCAGAAGAGAAGTTGGATCGACAGACTCGTTGAAGCCTTGCATCAACTGCCCGGCTAACTGGTCCCATCCCGTAATAGTGTCGGGTGGCAGAGATCTATACCAATAGAGGAGTTTTCCTCTAAGGGAGAGAACCAGGAGCTTCACCATCACTCGCTCTTCTATGATATCATAGATTACCACCAGGGAAATGATGTCCTAGATATGCTCTAAAGAAGTCTTTCTGGTTCTGTCGAACATCAGAAGATTTTTTATTGCAGTAGGTGGAACTTGCCCTTGGCCTACGAGATTCAACGGTGACGAAGAATTCCATGCTGGAAATAATTTGGACGGTGGTTGCTGCTGCATTTGTTGTTGTTGTTGTTGTTGTTGCTGGGCCATATTTGTGCCTGGGTTCTATGGAATAGAGATCCCTGAAGTCCCTCTTGGGTTTCTTGTCGAAAGGCTAATGGGAACGGAGGCACTAGGATGCTTCAGTGAGTTGGGAAGATTCGAAGGAAAACTAGCTGCTGTGCTATCAAAATTTAGGCCTTGCTCATCAACAACAGCCTCTTGCGAGGATGTCCCGCGTAAGAGATATTTGGGGGTAACTAACCTAGAGCGTTCCCCAAAGGCATCAATATCAAGCTCAAAGAACTCGGTTTCCTCTCCTCTATTCCTAACTCTCCATCTTGTTTGCATGAAGGCATAGGCTTCAGTACTAGTCTTTACAACTTGAAGATTCTTGGGTAAAACAGAGTCACCAGATGCTAAGAGTATCTTAGTAATGAGAGCATCGATTCTCACTACTACTCAAGGGATGAGACTGATCGGATCTCACCGGGAACTTGTTAGAACTACTGGCTCCGGTGAATACGAGCTAGAAATTTTCTCAAATATGGGACCTTGTGTCCCACCGGGCGTGCCAAAAATTGTTGGTCATCAAATCCACACAGGAAAGGACTTTCGGTGGGTTTGTGCACCCTAGACCTATGACCAACATTGAAAGGCTGAAGGGAAGAGATGCCCCTCATGCCAATCTCTAGAGAAAGGCCGGCTCCTATACTAATCTACTTTTGGGGTTTGAGACAAGAGTGTAGGAAATAAATAAATAGAGTAAGGGTTAGGAAAAGAAATAAAAAAGGGTAAGGGTTAGAGAAAGAAATAAAAAGAGTAAGGGTTAGAAGATGATGATTTAAGGTGGGAGAGAATAGGAAGCACGATTACTCGCTAACAACTTGAATAGTAGTAAGAAATACAAAGAATAACATGAAAGAAACGAAATGTCAAACTTTCTATGTATCCTCTGGACGGGTTCGTAGGGTTCTCCTTTCTATCTCACTAGAATTCAGGATTTAGAGTAACAGCGATTGAGATAAGGGAATAATAGAAACCTCGATCCACTAGGTAGCATAAAGGAAAGTGACAAGGCATTTTTCCTCTCCTATGTATCCTTCAGGGCAAATTTCAATGGTTCAGTCCCCAATCACACACCGGATTTAGGATTCAGAGTCTCGATACGCGAACGAGAAAAGACAAAATAATTAAGAACAGAAGGCAACATAAAAGAGATAAATAAAGCACAAAAGGTCTTTAGTATTAAACGCAGGACATCAAGTTATAGCAGCTTTCTAGCAGAAAGTTCCCCCCATTTTTAGATTGCAAATCCTGGGTTTTTATAGAGGACTCGGCCCTCTGAATCATTATTACAAAAATTATGGAGTACACCCTCGAGCCCTGAGAAATTGACTCCTCATTGCTGCTATGGATGATCTCTCAAATCGGCTACTAAAACTGGTAATGGTGACCGAGTCAGTCAAGGAAAGTCGCATTAAATGAGCCACCTGGGTGTCCTTGGATTGTAGGTGTGGTGCTTGAGTGGCAGCCATGCTTGTTGGGCTCTTCTTCACGGACTGATACTTCGCATCCAATTTCCAAAAATGAGCAGTGGGCTTATTGGGCAAGAAAATATGCATTTATGAGGCTCTCTGATCATCTTGGGAAAATGCCCAAATTGGGAAGCATTCCTAGAAAGTGCCTCACTGATTTTCGCTTTGCAAAACTACTTTGGTGGCATGGAGTGCCGAAGCCGATCTCCCTCTATCCTTCATTGCTTTGCTGGAAAAATTGCTTCGCTGATGGGTCGAGAAAAATGCTTCGGGCCGATCTTCTTTTGAAACGACGGTTCAGGGGAGTTTTTTCCGAAGCACTTTCTCGACCTCTACTTCTTTGAGTGAAGACTAGACGAAGTGGATTTTAGAAACACTTCAGACCCGAAGTAATTTCTTTGCCTTAGCTTATTAGGGCTATCTTTTCTCCTTCGACGAAGTTGCTTGGATGCCGCTTCGCAAAAATCTTCACCCGAAGTAGCCGCTGGGGATGCTTCGAGTGCGAAGCATTTCCTTCATACTTTTTTTGGCAAATTTCTCGCCCAAAATGATGATTTGAAGTGCTTCAGTCCCGAAGCTCTTTTCTTTTTCATTTTGTACACTAGGGGGCGATAGGGAAAACCAAAATTGCTATAATTTATAAACAAAAGAAAACTTTCAACAAAACAAATATCATACAAAGTTTTAATTTTTTCTGCCCCTTGGTGGATTGTGACAATATTGTCAACAATTACTACTATTGATATTTCTATATTTACATTGCATAATATTGATTGGGAAAGAAAAAGTAAAAAGTGATCTTATACTGTTCACCCCCTCTCTCAGTATAAGCTTGTGTTCTTCAATTGGTATTAGAGCGGGTTCCTTCAGAAGATTTTAACAACTTGAAGGAAAATCTAACAAGAACACAATGGATTCTAAGAATGTGTCCTCAGATAATTCAGCACCAGTATTTGATGGAAGTGACTATATGTATTGGAGTATGAGAATGAATATCTACCTGATGGCACTTGGCAATGAAATTTGGGAAGCAATTGAATTTGGATATGATCCCTTAATTAATCCTCCTATAGATAAGGAAGGTAAGCTCCTACAACATTACAATTCAAAAGCAATGAATGCACTTTTGAGAGGTTTGCATAGAACAAAGTCTATGAAAGTTATGCATTGTCAAACTGCTAAAGACATGTGGGATAAATTGCAAAATATATATGAAGGAGATAAATGTGTCAAGAAAGCAAAGATGCAAAATCTCAAAGGACAATTTGAAGAGTTAAGAATGAAGGATGAGGAAAACATTAGTACTTATCTACTTCGAATTGATGAGGTTGTTAATGCTATGCAAGGACTTGGAATGAATATTGATGAATTGGATGTTTGTGATAAAGTTTTGAGAACTCTTCCAAATAGATTAAGTGAAAAGGTTTCTGCTATAGAAGTGTCAATGGATGGTGATACTTTGACAAGAGATATGTTGCTTGGTATTCTTACAACACATGAGATAAGAACAAAATATCCTATTCCCCAGAAGGAAGCAACATTCAAAGCAATAAAGAATACTAAGGGTAAGAAGTCAGAATCAAGCAATGAGTCATCCAGTGATGAAGAAGTAAATTATGGTAGAAGGAATAAGGATTCAAGAAGATCTAGAGATACAAGATCTATTAAATGTTTCAATTGTGGAAAGTATGGTCATTATGCAACTGATTGTCAAGAGGCTAAGAATAACAATGATGAAGAGAAACATGATCACAAGAACATGGAATCAGAAAGACATAGGCACCAAAAGAAAAGCAAGGATGGATAAAACAAACAAGGAAAGAAGTTCTTCCAAAGGCAAAAGAGGAGCTACTATGCGGATAATGCAAGTAAGTACTCAAGTGACAGTGATGCTCATTTTTTAGATAATGATAGAGATGAAGTCCTATTTATGATTGAAGAAAAAGAACAAGTTAAGAAAAGGACTCCAGTAATTCTCAAGTGTTTTAGATGTGGTAACTTTGGACATCTTGAAGATGATTGTACAAGGGATGGCTATAGTTTTAGTGATGATGAATATGAGGATGCATTTGAAGGACTAGATGAAAACCTTCTAATGGCATTAGAAGAAGAAGTAGGTGATCCTATAGAAGACAAGCCAACAGAAAATAAAGATGTGGACAAAGGTAAAAAAATAGAGGAATATTCAGAGAAATATGGATATGATCTCAAGGGAGAACTTATTTATGCTCTTGAAACAGTAAAGAAGGTAAGAAAGCAACACTCTAAACTTGAAATTCAGTTTCAAGAATGTGATGAAGAGAGAATATTGCTTATAGAGGATTTAGAAAAATCAAAGGCTAAGGCAAAAAGGTTCAAGGATAAGTTAGAAGCAAAGATTTTAGAATGTGAAAAGTTAACACAAGAAGTGGAACTACTAAGAGAATATTTAGAAGACTCCAAAGTCAAGCTAAAAGGGTTCAAAAATAGCTCAAATAACTTGGATAAGTTCATCAAGATACAAAAGCCTACATCAAGCAAAATAGGTCTTGGATTTGGACAGGATCAAAATAAATGGGAAGGAGAGTCAACCTCAAGTTTTGGAGGAGAAGATACTTCAAATGAAGATACTTTAGAAGAAGATAGTGTAAAAGAGAGTGAGACATATGAGGATGAGTTGGACAATAGAGAGTTCAATAAGAATAAGAACAATGCACAAAGAATATATAGATGGAACAACAATCAGAATAGGTCAAAAGAGACTAAGAGACCAATGAGGTCAAGACAAGGAAACTTCAATGGAAGATGTTTTTCATGTCACAATTTTGGGCACATGGCTTCATAGTGCAGGACATAGGAAAGATAGGAATATGGGAACAAATAAATTTTCCATGGGTATTGCTACTCATGTAATCAATTTGGTCACAAGGCAATGAATTGCAGGGTTCATGAAAGAAGAAGATATGGCTTCACTAGGAGAAATCCTAAGACATTTGCACCTCCAAGGAATAATAAAATTAAGTGTTACAAGTGCAATAATGATGGTCACACAACAAAGTGGTGTAGAGCAGACATTCCAGAATCAAGCATGAACAAAAATAAAAATAGGAAAAGGAACATGGTTATGAATAGGAACAGGAATAGGAACATGGATATGAACAAGAACAGGAATAGGAATAGGAACATGAACAGGAATAGGAACAGGAATAGGAACATGGATATGAATAGGAACAGGAACATGGATATGAACAGGAATAGGGATAGGAATGTAGACATGGATAGGAACATGGACATGGAAAGAAATAGTCAGAGGAATCAGAAGGATCATATAAGAAGGAAAGAGGATAAAGGTAAAGAACAATGCTTTCTAGGAGTAGAAATACTCCCACCCCAAAATTAACCACCTCAAGAGGAGGTGGGGGAGGGGCTAAGCTAAGAGGCTCATTCTTAGCCTCGAGCCCCAAAGGTGACCCTTTGCCATTGATGTCAAAGGGGGAGATATTTGAGTAAGGGGGAGAGATTTGGTATTTGAGAAAAGAGGAGAGAGCATTGATCCAGGGGGAGCATTGTCCCAGGGGGAGCAGAACAAAGGAAAGGTCAAGTTTTTGGTAAAAATAAGTTGGGTTGCCATAAATGACAAAGGGGGAGATTGTTGGACATTTTGAGCTCATTTAGTTGTCATTGATGTCAAGGTAAAAATTTGTCATTGATGCCAAAGTGAATACATGAAGTTGTCATTAATACCATGGAGTACATCATCATTAACACCAGGAAGCAATGCAAAGAGATGGAGAAAAGTTATCCAAATATGTTTTTATAAGGGTTTTTGTTAAAACCATGGTGGCACATTAAAAGGTTTTTTATTAAAACCATAATGATAGTTCTCTAATATTGTGATGGCAGAATTAAGGTTTTTATTAAAACCAAGGTGGCGAAATTATTTTTCATCAACCCAGTGAAGTGCAAATGACAATTTGATATTAACTCAAAGAGGGCTTTAATTTTTTATTAAAGTCTAAAGTTTATAAATTAAATTTATAATATTTAAATTCTTTTGAATTTAAATTAATTATAAATTATAATTTATACAAGCCGACGTCATCAAGTCGAATCATCCGCCGACGTTGTATGCAAAGCAAATGAAGGGTATTTAAACCCTAAGACAAACCTTAGAGAAGATGGCAATGCGAATTAATATACAACAAAAAATCTGGAGCCTCCAAAATTTGTGAGTGGTGTATTTTCAAAGTAGGACATCACATTGTAATCAGGGCAACACATCGTGATCGAGGTAGCGCATGGTGTTCGAGTGAGGAACAAAGCAAAGGGAGAAGCGCTCATGGTCTAGCTTGGCGCTAGATGTAGGAGAAGGCCAAAGGCTTTGAAGCCTTTGTGAAGAGGCTTAAGCAACCTTAGGGCTTAAGCTAAGCACGTGGAGCGCTTAGCTCACATGACTAGCAAGCCATAGCTAAGGCACCAGCCGAGGGAGAAGGCGCAGGGTCGAAACTCCAAAAAATGTGGAAGGGGGTTCACCAAAGGTTTTTATGATTTAAATTTTGATTTTTGCATAATACTAAGGTTTAGGAGGCATAAGGGAATATTTGTGATATTTGATCATTGTGCTAAGGTTTTAAGGGTGTTTGTGGAATTTGATTAATTGTGCAAAGGTTAGGGAGTTATAAGGTGATATTAATTTATTTACCTAAGTGGTAAATAGGTGCTTTATTAAGGTAAATATTATTTTACCTTAGGAGATAGAAATTAAGTTGGAATATCAATTTTGTGAAATTGAGAAATTGAAGGTGTGTTTTGAAAAGGAAATTTCTGTGAAGATATTATTGTCAAATATTGCTATTGAGATGGAGAGATAAGGTGTACATGAAATTGAGCTATTCTTATATTTTGTGAAGTATAACACCTGTTATATAACCCTTGGAACTTGGTAAAGAAGAAGGTATTCTCTAAAGGTAGTTTTGAAGATCATCCTCCAATCAAGAAAAAGGTATGAGCATATTCTTCCATAGTTGAATTGATTGATTGGTTTTCTGGAAAATAAGTTTGGAGTGAAAAGGACTTGATTAGGTTTTCCTATTGAGTGTGTTGAGTGAATGCTTCAAGGTTTTCTAGAATAAATAAGTGTTGTTAAAACCTTGTTTGATAAGCATTGTTGTTGAAACCATTTGTTGAGCAAAGAACTTGAACTAGGGTTTGAAAAGAACATGAGTATCATTGTTATGTGAGAGTTGTTTTATAAGCATTGTTGTTGAAGTGAGTTGTTGAGCAAAGAACTTGAACTAGGGTTTGAAAAGAACATGAGTATCATTGTTATGTGAGATTTGTTGTTGAGCATTGTTGGAAATATTTTGAGTGAGTGATCATATGCTTGGACTAGGGTTTGTGAGCAAGGATTATTTCATTGAGTTATTGGTTGAGTAGAGTTGGTTGAGCCTAGTCAAGTGGATGTGTGAAGTGATTGTTCAAGTTCCATAAAACAAACTATTCTATATTCCGAATTGAGTTGAGAAAGTGATTGAGCATTGAGTTGAATTTGAAGCATATTGAGTCTCTAACAATTCTCCTTATGTTTCTAAGAGAGTGATTGAAATAAATTGAGCATTGTGATTAGTATAGAGCATATTGAGTCTCTAACAATTCTCTTTATGTTTCTATGAGATTGGACAAGTTCTGTGTGGACTTGTTGAGCTGATTTGAGGTAAGTCTTTGAGAAGACTTGTGGATAGATTTGGTGTGAGATTTTGTGGAAGCTTACAATATAGATATTGAGTATATTGGACAAGTTCTGTGTGGATTGTGTGGGGTTGTGTGGATTGTTGAGAATTGGACAATTTTGTGTGGACTTGTTGAGGAGTATTGGACAAGTTCGTGTGGACTTGTTGAGTAGATTAGGACAAGTTGTAGTGGACTTGTTGAGTATATTTGACAAGTTCTGTGTGGACTTGTTGAGCATATTTGAGCAAGTTTTGGGTTGGTTTGACTGTGTGGACTTGTTGAGCATATTTGAGCAAGTTCTGTGTGGACTTGTTGAGCATATTTGAGCAAGTTCTGTGTGGACTTGTTGAGTATATTTGAGGATAGATTTTGGTGTAGATTTGAGGATAGATTTGTGCTAGACTAGAGATAGAGATTGAGTAGATTTGTGCTAGATCGAAGGACTGTGTTTAGTGTAGATTTGAGATAGAGATTTGGATGTGATAGAGTAGAGAGGATAGTAGTCTCTAGTGGATAGAGATCCATTAGCCAGGGTAGTGAGGATAGGTCTTCTGAGTGGGGATAAGAGTCTTTAGTGGAGAGAGATCCACAAGCTAGTGTAGTGGAGGCAGTAGTCTTCTAGAGGATCACCAGCCAGAGTAGAGGAGAAGGAGTTCTCCTATGGATAGAGATCCATGAACTTGATTTAGGGGATTGGTGTCTCCTTTGGATAGAGGTCCATAAACATTGTAATAGGGAAAGGATTCCCAAGAGATTGATTGAGAAAATTTTAGTGAAATATTTTCTCCATGGAGTAGCCCACATTGGGTGAACCACATAAATTGTGGTGTCTCTATTGTGTGTGGTGATTTGTGCATTGCTTTGATTACTACTATTGATATTGCTATCTTTACATTGCATAATATTGATTGGGAAAGAAAAAGTAAAAAGTGGTCTTATACTGTTCACCCCCTCCTCAGTATAAGCTTGTGTTCTTCAATTGGTATCAGAGCGGGTTCCTTCAAAAGAGTTTAATAACTTGAAGGAAAAGCTAACAAGAACACAATGGATTCTAAGAATGTGTCCTCAGATAATTCAACACTAGTATTTGATGGAAGTGACTATATGTATTGGAGTATGAGAATGAAGATCTACCTGATGGCACTTGGTAATGAAATTTGGGAAGTAGTTGAATTTGGATATGATCCCTTAATTAATCCTCCTACAGATAAGGAATGTAAGCTCCTACAAAATTACAATTCAAAAGCAATGAATGCACTTTTGAGAGGTTTGCATAGAACAGAGTCTATGAAAGTTATGCATTGTCAAACTGCTAAAGACATGTGGGATAAATTGCAAAATATATATGAAGGAGATAAATGTGTCAAGAAAGCAAAGATGCAAAATCTCAAAGGACAATTTGAAGAGTTAAGAATGAAGGATGAGGAAAACATTAGTACTTATCTACTTCGAATTGATGAGGTTGTTAATGCTATGCAAGGACTTGGAATGAAGATTGATGAATCGGATGTTTGTGATAAAGTTTTGAGAACTCTTCCAAATAGATTCAGTGAAAAGGTTTCTGCTATAGAAGTGTCAATGGATGGTGATACTTTGACAAGAGATATGTTGCTTGGTATTCTTACAACACATGAGATAAGAACAAAATATCCTATTCCCTAGAAGGAAGCAACATTCAAAGCAATCAAGAAGACTAAGGGTAAGAAGTCAGAATCAAGCAATGAGTCATCCAGTGATGAAGAAGCAAATTATGGCAGAAGGAATAAGGATTCAAGAAGATCTAGAGATACAAGATCTGTTAAATATTTCAATTGTGGAAAGTATGGTCATTATGCAACTGACTGTCAAGAAGCTAAGAATAACAATGATGAAGAGAAACATGATCACAAGAATAGGGAATCATAAAGACATAGGCACCAAAAGAAAAGCAAGGATGGACAAAACAGACAAGGAAAGAAGTTCTTCCAAAGGCAAAAGAGGAGCTACTATGCGGATAATGCAAGTAAGTACTCAAGTGATAGTGATGCTAGTTTTTTAGATAATGATAGAGATGAAGTCCTATTTATGATTGAAGAAAAGGAACAAGTTAAGAAAAGGACTCTAATAATTCTCAAGTGTTTTAGATGTGGTAACTTTGGACATCTTGAAGATGATTGTACAAGGGATGGCTATAGTTTCAGTGATGATGAATATGAGGATGCATTTGAAGGACCAGATGAAAACCTTCTAATGGCATTAGAAGAAGAAGTAGGTGATCCTATAGAAGACAAGCCAATATAAAATAAAGATGTGGACAAAGGTAAAAAAATAGAGGAATATTCAGAGAAGTATGGATATGATCTCAAGGGAGAACTTATTTATGCTCTTGAAATAGTAAAGAAGGTAAGAAAGCAACACTCTAAACTTGAAATTTAGTTTCAAGAATGTGATGAAGAGAGAAGATTGCTTATAGAGGATTTAGAAAAATCAAAGGCTAAGGCAAAAAGGTTCAAGGATAAGTTAGAAGAAAAGATCTTAGAATGTGAAAAGTTAACACAAGAAGTGGCACTACTAAGAGAAGATTTAGAAGACTCCAAAGTCAAGCTAAAAGGGTTCAAAAATAGCTCAAAGAACTTAGATAAGTTCATCAAGATACAAAAGCCTACATCAAGCAAAACAGGTCTTGGATTTGAACAGGTTCAAAAGAAATGGGAAGGAGAGTCAACCTCAAGTTTTGGAGGAGAAGATACTTCAGATGAGGATACTTCAGAAGAAGATAGTGTAAAAGAGAGTGAGACATCTGAGGATGAGTTGGACAATAGAGAGTTCAACAAGAACAGGAACAATGCACAAAGAAGATATAGATGGAACAACAATCAGAATAGGTCAAGAGAGACTAAGAGACCAATGAGGTCAAGACAAGGAAACTTCAATGGAAGATGTTTTTCATGTCACAAGTTTGGGCACATGGCTTCACAGTGCAGGACACAGGAAAGATAGGAATATGGGAACAAACAACTTTTCCATGGGTATTGCTACTCATGTAATCAGTTTGGTCACAAGGCAATGAATTGCAGGGTTCATGATAGAAGAAGGTATGGCTTCACTAGGAGAAATCCTAAGACATTTGCACCTCCAAGGAATAATAACATTAAGTGTTACAAGTGCAATAATTATGGTCACACAACAAAGTGGTGTAGAGCAGACATTCCAGAATCAAGCATGAACAGGAACAAGAACAAGAACAGGAACATGGATATGAACAGGAACAGGAACATGGATATGAACAGGAACAGGAACATGAACATGGATATGAACAAGAACAAGAATAGGAACATGAACATGGATATGAACAGGAATAGGGATAGGAATGTAGACATGGACAGGAACATGGACATGGAAAGAAACAGTCAGAGGAATCAGAAGGATCAAATAAGAAGGAAAGAGGATAAAGGTAAAGAACAGTGCTTTCTAGGAGTAGAAATACTCCCACCCCGAAATTAACCACCTCAAGAGGAGGTGGGGGAGGGGCTAAGCTAAGAGGCTCATTCTTAGCCCCGAGCCCCAAAGGTGACCCTTTGCCATTGATGTCAAAGGGGAGAGAGATTTGAGTAAGGGGGAGAGATTTGGTATTTGAGAAAAGAGGAGAGAGCATTGAGCCAGGGGGAGCATTGTCCTAGGGGGAGCAGAACAAAGGAAAGGTCAAGTTTTTGGTAAAAATAAGTTGGGTTGCCATAAATGACAAAGGGGGAGATTGTTGGACATTTTGAGCTCATTTAGTTGTCATTGATGTCAAGGTAAAAAGTTGTCATTGATGCCAAAGTGAATACATGAAGTTGTCATTAATACCATGGAGTACATCATCATTAACACCAGGAAGCAATGCAAAGAGATGGAGAAAAGTTATCCAAATATGTTTTTATAAGGGTTTTTGTTAAAACCATGGTGGCACATTAAAAGATTTTTTATTAAAACCATAATGATAGTTCTCTAATATTGTGATGGCAGAATTAAGGTTTTTATTAAAACCAAGGTGGCGAAATTATTTTTCATCAACCCAGTGAAGTGCAAATGACAATTTGATATTAACTCAAAGAGGGCTTTAATTTTTTATTAAAGTCTAAAGTTTATAAATTAAATTTATAATATTTAAATTCTTTTGAATTTAAATTAATTATAAATTATAATTTATACAAGCCAACATCATCAAGTCGAATCATCCGTCGACGTTGTATGCAAAGCAAATGAAGGGTATTTAAACCCTAAGACAAACCTTAGGGAAGATGGCAATGTGAATTAATATACAACAAAAAATTTGGAGCCTCCAAAATTTGTGAGTGGTGTATTGTCGAAGTAAGACAACGCATTGTAATCAGGGTAGTACATCGTGATCGAGGTAGCGCATGGTGTTTGAGCGAGGAACAAAGCAAAGGGAGAAGCACTCGTAGTATAGCTTGGCGCTAGATGTAGGAGAAGGCCAAAGGCTTTGAAGCCTTTGTGAAGAGGCTTAAGCTACCTTAGGGCTTAAGCTAAGCACGTGGAGCACTTAGCTCACACGGCTAGCAAGCCACAGCTAAGGCGCCAATCGAGGGAGAAGGCGTAGGGTCGAAACTCTAAAAAATGTGGAAGGGGGTTTCACCAAAGGTTTTTATGATTTAAATTTTGATTTTTGCATAATACTAAGGTTTAGGAGGCATAAGGGAATATTTGTGATATTTGATCATTGTGCTAAGGTTTTAAGGGTGTTTGTGGAATTTGATTAATTGTGCAAAGGTTAGGGAGTTATAAGGTGATATTAATTTATTTACCTAAGTGGTAAATAGGTGCTTTATTAAGGTAAATATTATTTTACCTTAGGAGATAGAAATTAAGTTGGAATATCAATTTTGTGAAATTGAGAAATTGAAGGTGTGTTTTGAAAAGGAAATTTCTGTGAAGATATTATTGTTAAATATTGCTATTGAGATGGAGTTATAAGGTGTATCAGAAATTGAGCTATTCATTATATTTTGTGAAGTATAACCTTATCATCTAACCTCTTGGAACTTGGTATAGAAGTAGGTATTATGTAAATGCGATTTATGAAGATCATCCTCCATCATCAAGAAAAATGTATGAGCATATTCTTCCATAGTTGAATTGATTGATTGGTTTTCTAGAAAATAAGTTTGGAGTGAAAAGGACTTGATTAGGTTTTCCTATTGAGTGTGTTGAGTGAATGCTTCAAGGTTTTCTGGAATAAATAAGTGTTGTTAAAACCTTGTTTGATAAGCATTGTTGTTGAAACCATTTGTTGAGTAAAGAACTTGAACTAGGGTTTGAAAAGAACATGAGTATCATTGTTATGTGAGAGTTGTTTTATAAGCATTGTTGTTGAAGTGAGTTGTTGAGCAAAGAACTTGAACTAGGGTTTGAAAAGAACATGAGTATCATTGTTATGTGAGATTTGTTGTTGAGCATTGTTGGAAATATTTTGAGTGAGTGATCATATGCTTGGACTAGGGTTTGTGAGCAAGGATTATTTCATTGAGTGATTGGTTGAGTAGAGTTGGTTGAGCCTAGTCAAGTGGATGTGTGAAGTGATTGTTCAAGTTCCATAAAACAAACTATTCTATATTCCGAATTGAGTTGAGAAAGTGATTGAGCATTGAGTTGAATTTGAAGCATATTGAGTCTCTAAAAATTCTCCTTATGTTTCTAAGAGAGTGATTGAAAGAAATTGAGCATTGTGATTAGTATAGAGCATATTGAGTCTCTAACAATTCTCTTTATGTTTCTATGAGATTGGACAAGTTCTGTGTGGACTTGTTGAGCTGATTTGAGGTAAGTCTTTGAGAAGACTTGTGGATAGATTTGGTGTGAGATTTTGTGGAAGCTTACAATATAGATATTGAGCATATTGGACAAGTTCTGTGTGGACTTGTTGAGCATATTGGACAAGTTCTATGTGGACTTGTTGAGCAGATTGGACAAGTTATGTGTGGACTTGTTGAGCAGATTTGAGCAAGTTCTATGTGGACTTGTTGAGTGTTGGACAGTTTATATTTTTTTTTATTTGAGGATTGGACAAGTTCTGTGTGGACTTGTTGAGCATATTTGAGCCAAGTTTATGTGGACTTGTTGAGTAGATTGGAGCAAGTTCTATGTGGACTTGTTGAGCAGATTGAAGCAAGTTCTATGTGGACTTGTTGAGCAGATTTGAGCAAGTTCTGTGTGGACTTGTTGAGCAGATTTGAGCAAGTTCTGTGTGGACTTGTTGAGCATATTTGAGGATATAGTTTGGTGCATATTTGAGGATAGATTTGTGCTAGACCAGAGATAGATATTGAGCAGATTTGTGCTAGATCGAAGGACTATGTTTAGTGCAGATTTGAGATAGAGCTTTGGAGGTGATAGAGCAGAGAGGACAGTAGTCTCTAGTGGATAGAGATCCATTAGCCAGGGTAGTGAGGATAGGTCTTCTGAGTGGGGACAAGAGTCTTCAGTGGAGAGAGATCCACAAGCCAGTGTAGTGGAGGCAGTAGTCTTCTAGAGGATCACCAGCCAGAGTAGAGGAGAAGGAGTTCTCCTATGGATAGAGATCCATGAACTTGATTTAGGGGATTGGTGTCTCCTTTGGATAGAGGTCCATAAACATTGTAATAGGGAAAGGATTCCCAAGAGATTGATTGAGAAAATTTTAGTGAAATATTTTCTCCATGGAGTAGCCCACATTGGGTGAACCACGTAAATTGTGGTGTCTCTATTGTGTGTGGTGATTTGTGCATTGCTTTGATTACTGCTATTGATATTGCTATCTTTACATTGCATAATATTGATTGGGAAAGAAAAAGTAAAAAGTGGTCTTATACTGTTCACCCCCCTCTCAGTATAAGCTTGTGTTCTTCAATTTGAAAACACTATGTAACCCTAAAAATTGCTATTCAACAATGATAATCAACATAAAGGAAGATTAGTTGCAACATCATATGTTATTAAGCATAGAATGAGAAAAATAATGTTATCAAGAAAATCTCATCATTAAATAAGTCATTTTGAGAAGTTATAGAACATATAGAGCGTGTTACAGTGCACAAGAGAGTCTTACATATAATATAGTGCATGAAAGGGAGTTACAAATTATAAGCACCATGTGGAATAAGTTTCATAAGGGAAAATCCCACCTATAAAAAAATTTACATAGTAAAGAACAATACCATAGGGATATCAGCTACCATCCTACCAAACACAAGGAAGTTAACGCCACTTGGAAGAAAGACAACATACTAGGAAGAGAAAGAATGTTACAAAAAGGAGTGCAAGCACTTGGAAGGTAAAGGAGGTGAAGAGTCATTGCCACCAAGTGTCATAGTGCTAAATAAAACTCCAAGGGAAGAGGAAATGTTTGCCTTGCATGAGTGACAAGTCTCACACTTATTCATGCAATAAGAAGGTATTCTAAGAGTACGTAGAGGATGACAGTGAAGTAAAGACTAAGAGCATAGTGAAGTGAAACCTGAGCACAATGAAGGAGAACATAACCAGCATCACATTAAAACTTTGAAGGTACCAAAAGCAAGTGCAATTAATGCTATAAGAAAGTATCATAAGCATTGAAGAGGGAGAAGTGAATAGCACCACAATACAAGTGCAAGTTGCAGGGAAGTAAAAGAGAGGAAGACTTCGAACTCAGTGCACACCAAATTTAAAGAAGGTATTCATTTTATTTAAATAAAAGTGTATTTTTTATAAAGTTAAAGGATGAATAAGGAAAATTATTACTAAGGTTAAAACTATTTAATCTTTAATGATTGATATTAATTAGATAATTTGAGGTATAATGAATTGCTTTGATATAGTACAACCTTAGATGCATTATTGAATATTTGAAAGTATTTTTTGAAGCAAGGAAGGTTTAATTAAAAGCATTTGAATTACTTTATTCAAGCACAAGGATTATTTGCAAATATTTTATTTTGGAGGAAAAAGGAATTCTACATAGAAATTAAAACATTAAATTTGCAAATATCCATAGTTTCTAAATTTCCAATTAGGGAGATATAAGGAGTTCTACATCAATATAGATTATTGAAATTTAGAAATTATATTTTTGATATTTGAAATAATCTTAATATAGCATTCTTATAAATTTGGAAATTGCATTTTGAATTATTCTCTTGCTCTAATTTATGAGACAAAAGGAATCCAACTTAAAGGTATTGAAAATAAAGAACCTTATCAAAAATTGAAGGTGCATCATAAATTATCTTTAGATTTCTATTTATTTATTAATAGGGATAAATAAGGTGAAAAATAGAAGTTGAACATTAGGGAGATAAAAGGGATTCAACTCAAGAAAAACTAAGAAAGCTAAGCATACTATCAAGATCATAGTACATTCAAAACACTTGCAAGGTAGAAAGTATTTTACAAAACTTGAGAAATAGAAAATATCTTATCAAACTTGATCTTATACTTAAAAATAGGGAGATATAAGAAATTCCACCTCAAATATCACTTCAAAAGGAACTATGAAAAAACTTATTAAGTATACAGGATTCAAGGAATCAAAATGGTTCAAAGATATACTTGATTCTAGAAATGATAATAAGGAAAATGCAATTAGAAGAGAAGAACCAATATGGTTTAGAAATATTTTTGAGAACTCATAAACTAATAGTTTGTCAAAAGTAGATTCTATAGAAATATCTTTCAATGACATGATGAAAGGAATTGATGACAATTATATTAATGAAGATATTGAAAACAAAATCAAAAACCATACTTAGAAGGTAGAAAAGGATATTGATCAGAAAGATGTCCTACATATTTATGAAAAAAGTAGAGATAGAATAGATTCAATTGTACACAGAATATTTGACTATTTCATCAAGGAAATGGATGAAATTTATTCTCCTAAGACAAGTAACAAATAAGTTGGGATATCTTCACAATGCACTTATTGTAAAAACTTTGGTCATAAGAAAGCAACCTGCTAGAGTTTCCATCCATGTAAATATTGTGGAGGAAAATTTCATTCATATTTCTTTTGTTATTATAAGTACAGGTACTATAAAATATTTGAAGAAAATTTGATATTTATATTTGATTATCTCTTTCAAGTTCTTATTTCATAAACATCTACTAACAACGAATTCAAGTTTGAAATTTTTAAAGAACAAGGAGACAGGTCATTCAGAGAACCAAAGGAAATAAAATGGATCAATTCTGATCCACTTATAACTTGCAAAGTTATGAGATCTCTAGTTCATCAAAGATACTTGGAAAACTTCAAGGACAAATATTTTACCAATCACTTTGAAATACCAAAAAGCAGTGGAATGATGAAGACAAGAAAAGACAACATGAAGACTGAACCAAAAGAAGGACTTGATCGAGATGAATAATATTTGAAATATGAAGATCCATATTGAATACTAAAGTCTTAAATAACCAAATAATGTAATACAAAGGGTGTTGAAATATATTACATTATTTGGTACATGTTAATGTACAATCTTGGGTACATCATTAGATTAGGAGAGTGTCTTAGATTAAGGCTTGAGTATTTAATTTATGTAATGTAATAAATGTACAAGTATTATTAGAATATGCAATGATGTAAATGTGCATGGTATCCACATGTACATGAGTCCTTAGAATAGGAATATGAAGAGTCATAGGAAGATGGAAGACCAAGAGTCATGTCTCATTATATATAGTGTAGACACCAAAATAGCACCAATCCAATTATGTGACTACAAACACTGATCACATTGACACACACAGCTTTCAGGGCAGCCCTCAGAGGTCAAACAGTGGTCCTAGCCACTTACACAGCAGTTTAGAAGGTTGAAAAGTGAACAAAGCAAAGTTGGTCATTTTAAAGCCTTAAGCAAGAACAAGCCTTAAATCCAAAGAAAGCCTTAAGCAAGAACAAGCCTTAAATCCAAAGAAAGCCTTAAGCAAGAACAAGCCTTAAATCCAAAGAAATCCTTAAGCAAGAACAAGCTTTAAATCCAAAGAAAGCCTTAAGCAAGAACAAGCATTAATCAAAAGAAGGCCTTGGCCGAAGTGTCGCGATATCTCGACATCGCGATATCGTGACACTTCGACGCCCAAGGCAGAGCCTTGGACGAAGTGTCACGATATCGTGACACTTCGATGCACAAGGCAGAGCCTTGGTCGAAGTGTCATGATATCATGACACTTCAGCGCCCAAGGCAGAGCCTTCACCCAAGTGTCGCGATATTATGACGTCGCGATATCGTGACACTTCGGCGCCCAAGGCAGAGCCTTGGCTAAAGTGTCACGATATCATGACGTCACGATATCGCAACACTTCGGCTCTCAAAGGTGAACATTAAAACACTCAAGAGCAGACATTCAACCAATCAAAAGCACCATTAAATCAATCAAAGGCAAATTTAATCAATCAAAGGCAGAAGTCAAGCATTCAAAAGTGTCATTAAAGCCATCAAAGTAGACATTCAACAAGTGGCAGCCGAGGACAATCAGTTATTGTTGCCTACTGTGCATGCGCACATAGGTGGGTAGATTGGCAGTTAGCGGACTGTCACAAGGGCAGTCATGTAAGCCCTAGTCAAGGCGGAGTCTCCTCAATTTTGAGAAGGCATGACCACCACATGGCATCCCTGCGTGCCCCCTCCAAAGAGACCCCATGGGTCTATAAAACGGTGGACTTTCTCGACCAGAAGGAACAAGTTGACATACATTTCCAAGCAACGAAGTGCTGCCAAACCAAGGACCCGATTGCATTCCTTTTTGATTCATTCTTCTACACCTGTAATCTCTTTCGTAAGAGAGGTTATTGGTGGCTGCTAGAATGTGAACTCGAACCTTCAAACCCGACATTGGACCACAGTGAACCATCAATTCGCCGACAACTCATTTTTTGAGATTTTGGGCCCTTCCTTAGTGGATTGGCGTCGAAATCAAATTCCCACGGTGGGCGGCCCGCTCGGGCGCCCCGCACGCTCTTAGTTTCATTTTAGATTATTCTGTTATCACGTATTTTTTTACATCACGCTCATGCTGTTTAAATAGTTTACGTTTTATGTTCGAATATATCTTGCTACGTTCGAATATATCTTGCAGTTAACAGTGTTCGAATATATATTTTAGAAGACATTTTATCGAATATATATCCTGCATTACGTTCTAACGTTCAGAGGCCGCTTATCAAATAGTATCGTGTTTTGCCGATTTTTGGTTCTCCATTAACCTACAGGTAACAACGACTATTTTACTAGCAGCAGTCGATTTTTGGTTCTTCATTGACCTGCAGGTAACAGTGACTGTTTTATTGGCAGCAGCCTTCTGGTAAAGTTTCTGGTTTTTGTCAAGGTTGCAGGTTGCTTAGAGTTATGTTGTTTACCGATTTAATCAGTCTTTTTGCACGCATTTCTCATTGATTTCGAGAGTCAAACGTTCTGTCCTTGTGTTGCAGGTGCTACTAACGTCTCTGTGTTTCTTTGGTCATAGGATAAGCAGCAAGCAAGGATTCATCAACATAAGCGACGACAACACTTTGGCCCGCCCGTTTCAAATGTGGGCATGCGGAAGAAGATCACTATGCACTTTTTTTAATGGAAACATGCTAACTCTCCTAGCCCTTAAAAGGGGAGGAGACGTATTGTAACTGAGTTGGAATCACATTAATAAAAAGGGCTGTGCTTCTGCTTTTGATTTGATTATATCCATGTTATTTCATGCATCAAGCTAGTTTTGTCTTCATTGCATCTTAGTATTTCTTTCTTCCGGAATGTCATGATTTTAGTGGCGATCACGGTGGGACGCTGTCCCCTATTTTTTTTTTAGATTCAGAAACTAATTGAAATTTACGTTTTTGTGCTTAAAGGTACCGAGCCGAATCAGAGACAGCCGATTTAAGCAGAAAAGAGGTAAGGTTCTAAAACTATACCTGTCTTTTTTTTAATTTTTAATTTTTATTATTATTTTTTGTTTCTATTTTTTTCTCTGTCAGCTTCTACTTGCTTAGGGAAAGATGTTTATGCTTGTTTCATTTTTATTAAATAAAATGAACCCCACACACATCATGTGGTAAAATTAAACCAAGGAGCTGGTCGTAAAACCCTAGCCCTTGATCAAGACCATTTGTGGATTTCATCACCACCTTGGCTTGATTTTGCATCCATCACCCCGATTGTCACTATTTTTAGGCATAAATCCTGATGAAAGCTGATCGAGTGTTGCTGGGGTGATTCCCATGCACGTGAGGATAAGTCTTCTATGGTAGGTGTCATTAACAGGACAATCCCCCCTTTCGTACCGCCTATGTTCCACGTACCATCTGCTCTCATGTACCTATAGTTTCCCTCTCGTAATGGCGGGTATATAGAGAGGTTGGTATATCGATCCGACAATGGTATATTGAAGGGGTGACCATTTATGGGAGTCATATGAGCCAACATTATGCATTTAAACGTTCTTCAAAACTTGCAAAAACAAAAAAAAATATCAAAATGCACTAAACCAGTTTAGGACACACTATTTAATCCTTAAAAGAGATAATCACTATTTGTGTATGTGTGTGTTCATTTTTGCTTAGTGTAAACAAAAAGAAAAATCATCATAAACGAGATAAAAATCTGCTTAGCTAGTAGAGAAGCACCACAATGGTGTGCACCCGTAGCCAAGCCCAATCAAGGGTGGACGCTATGAAAGGTGCACAAAGAGGAGGCACAAGTCACCTCTGATATAATCCCAAGGATTTGGTCATACCACCTTGGCGGCCTGACACACAAGGTAGTCCCCTCCGTGCCCCGACGGAATGGGATTATAGGGGCACCTCTTCGAGGAGCACTCTTGTTCAACATAGCACTTAGCACACACCCATCCATGAGGGGTACAGTCATAGGAGATCTCCCTTAGATGCTCGCTATGAGTGGTCACCGCACGATGAAGCGCTAAGTCAACATAGGGTTCGACGGGAGGAACCACATGATTACACTATCCCTCCTTCACCCCCTCTAGTTGTCAGGACTACAAAGACAAATCCAGAGCACAATGCTCCTCTGACAGGGCGAGCCAATGCCATCCGTCCCTCTTTCACTTATGAAAGGAGGTATGAGGAAGACCCCTACCTTCCTTGAGAGCAATATACAGTGCGAGAGCAAAATGCCTCTCCACCTGCTATCTATCAGGATCACCTACTAAGGCCAGAGCCTCAGATAAATGCCACTACCTCCAACAGAGGGAGGCGGTCTATAGAGATCTTGGATCACTATGACCGAGATAGATATATAGGAGAGGCATCTAGGCCTTCTAGACATGAGGCGGTGAGACCAACTATCTTAGAATCTATCAAGAATTTTGCACACCGGATGTAACTCACACAACTTGAGCTAGAACGACAATAGTTAGAGCAATGGTATCTTCTAAATAAATAGCACCTTCAGTACTAGAAGGATGAGTTGTTCCAACACACTATGCAAGAGAGGACTCCAACCCCTCACACACATAAGACAAAACATTATGAGAGGCACAACCCCTGGGTGCGAGACAAGTCTTCGTGACCTCATCCAGCACCACCCCCAATGCCTCTTAGACATGAGCGAGAGGCCACTCCTATAACCAATGACGAGTGCCTTCCTCAAGAACCCACTCAGGTCTATGGTCCACCCTTAGAAATTCATCAAGAAGCCTCTAAGGAATCAGAGCAAGAAGAAAAGTGGGATGAACTGCCCTACCAAGGCATGGGGGGTGCTATCTGGCCACCCCTCCATAAGCCCCAAGTTCCTCAACAAGAACCAACCAAAGAGGAGGAGCTCAAATCTCCCGATACATGCAAAGTGCTAGAGCACTTAGAGTTGGTGGAGACCAAGATTTTGGAGCTCCCAAGGCCCAAATTATAGGAGGCTCCTTTCGAAGAGGATAAACCTTTAACCGTAGGGCTACCTGATGATGCAGTCCTCCATGTCTCAGAATCTCTAGATTTTGATGAGCTGTACTCACTGGTCGAAGGTGAGGATAAAATAGAAATAGCCCACAACAATCACATGCGACAACATCACATCCCATAAATATCGATGAAGCATGTCAATAGATAAACATAATACTAAGGCATGAGTGGCGCGTTAACCCACCGCAGTGGGACCAAGCGTTACATCTGCCACTTTGGGCATACAAAGATCAACTTTCGCCTAGATACCTCATAGCAATATCAGTGCCGAGGGCGAACCCTGTCCTCCTATCCATGCATAGGGTCGATCCATTCATGCCCATACCTCCAGAGCCAGATATGTAGTGCAAAGACCATCAAGCTGGGGGTACCTCTATCCCCTAAAGAGCAAGCCAAAAGCCCCAAGGATTATCGCAATCACTTGGTCACCCCAAAGGCTCCAAAGATTATCACAATCGCTTGGTCACCCCAAAATTCTCCAAGGATTATTGCAATCGCTTGGTCACCCCAAAATGCTCCAAGGATTATCGCAATCACTTGGTCACCCCAAAATTATCCAAGGATTATCACAATCGCTTGGTCACCCCAAAATGCTCCAAGGATTATCGCAATCGCTTGGTCACCCCAAAATGCTCCAAGGATTATCACAATCACTTGATCACCCCAAAGGCTCCAAGGATTATCGTAATCACTTGGTCACCCCAAAGGCTCCAATGATTATCGTAATCACTTGGTCACCCCAAAATGCTCCAAGGATTATCACAATCACTTGGTCACCCCAAAAATGCTCCAAGGATTATCGCAATCGCTTGATCACCCCAAAATGCTCCAAGGATTATCGCAATCACTTGGTCACCCCAAAAAGGCTCCAAGGATTCTTGCAATCGCTTGGTCAATCCCAAAAGGCTCCAAGGATCCTTAAAATTGCTTGGTCAATCCCAAAATGCTCCAAGGATTTCCACAATCGCTTGGTCAAAAATCAAGAAAATTTAAAAACAACACAAAATCATCAAAAACAACAAAAATTTTTGCATCTCATTTCTAGGCATACTCAAATTCATCAATAGAGATCTCTTCTCGCACCTCATCTTCATATTCACAAAAATCAATCCATCAAGAATACAAAAATACATAGCTGCATCAAAGCATTGCATCCATACATTGCATATTTGTGGTCATACAGGTCAAAGGCACCATAGGTTGTAATTGCTCTATCAGTCCATCTTGTTCCACACTATTCCATTTTACAAAAAGAACAAAAACACCATGCATTGCTTTTTACCACACTAGAGTTAGTGGTCTTCTAATGTATCAAGAGTTTTCATGATTCAGTCATCATTTTGCTCTTTAGCCATGTAATGTATCGAAAGATGAAACTTGCATAGTAATCTTGGTCACCATAAGTGAAACAGTTATCTTGCTCATCCCCCCGTGCAAATGGTTCTAGAATGCTGAGAATTGACAAAAGGACGAGCTCTTCCCCCCTTCATTCACCTCCATATACAATGGTTTTCACCACTACCAAATTCCAATCATAGTTGGTTCCCAAAGTTGTAAGGATTTGTACTACACGTCCCTGCCAAGGATGGGTAGTCATCCCCAAAACCTAAAAGGATCAACACCATTCACAAACAAAATTCCAACAAATCATCATCCTAACACTTTCCATTCACCTTTGGTCTCCAAGTTGTAAGGATTTGTACTATCTGCCCCTAACCAGGATGGGTAGTCATCCCCAAGGCCTAACAGATCAATGCCCCTGCTCCATAATCTCCATCACCCCCTTGGTCCCCAACGTCATAAGGATTCGTACTACACGTCCCTGCAAAGGATGCATAGTCATCCCCAAGGCCACAAGGATCAAGGCCAATCACCATCCCAAAATCGCAATACTAAAAATACAAAATCAAATAATAGTGGTTATCACTACTATTCAAAATCCTTGATCAAAAAGAATTAATAGAAAATAAACAATGCTTTTCATCACTATATAGACAAGCAACTTTCTAAATCATTCAGCCAACAGATATCCTGAACTTGAATCCCTAGAATTCTCAGCATTTGAAAACCATCTAGGTGATCCTCATTACAGGTTTGGTTGATAGCCTATCTGGCAATGGTGGTATCCTACCCGCATGACGATATGTCCGTCACATTCACTTTGCGTGTGTGCAGACCAATGTTTGCATAAGGATGAGCTAGCTTATGGTATCCTGGATAACATCGCAGATTAATCTAACTAAATACAACAAAGGAATTAGTGGAGCTAATTAGGTGATCCTCAGTACAAGTTTGGTTGAAATCCCATTGGCACTGGCAGTATCCTGATAAATACCACATAAATGAACTCAATTGCACACACAGGGATGTGAAATAGCTTGGTCAAAAACAAGTCCGATTCATACCTTGTTCAAAAGTCTTGTAAGATAAAGTACAGTTGTGTCTAGTGAGTTAAAACTGTCTGAGTCTCAGAAAACCTTAGCTACATTTCTAAACCAATTGCACTACTTTTCATCCTTACAATACCATCAAAAAATACAAAAAAAAGAAAAACCACATGTATACATACAAAGTCATGTATCACAACAATCGCCTAAAGACAAAATAACAAAGTCATAAACAGTCTATGGTGCCATAGCCAAACATCACAAAATCTATTCATCCATTACATTTTGCATATCACATATAAATAAAAAACATTTGCACTCATCATAACATATGCATCCATCAAAATAAATCAACATACAACAATCACATTTATCATACCATATGCATACATCAATATAAAGTAGCATGCATCCATCAACATCAATCATCATGCATAACATAAAATCATGACATATACACAAAGAAAGAAAATCAAAACAACAAAAACATCACAAAAATGCAACACAAAAACATAAGCAATAAGCATTGTCGGACACAAGTGCTCTTGCACTTAACCTCTTGGCATAGAAAATCGATGTCGGAGCTCAAATTGTCACTCTCCTACTTCCCCAAGAAGGCTACCATAGTCGGACCGCTCCATGGGAAGACGGGTTTTTGATGATTTCACCCCATTATGGCATCACCAAAAGGGTTAACACCCACCAAAAATAGGTCCAAATGTCGGGAAATTGCACATGCTTAATGGTAAAACATCTAAAGGCACCCTTGCATAAGTCATCTTGGTTCAAGCGACTCATCACTTTTCTCATGAAGGTCATTCCCTCATCGATTCGTTGCTTGAGGGGGTAGTCACACTTAGTCATCAATCAACAAGCACACACCCAATCAAAGCAATGACATGCATTCAAAGAATCATTGACAAAGACAATTACGCTCCTGCTTGGGGCAGTAAACAAGCAATCATCAAATTGATCAAACACTTGGTATTCCCGAAGCATGAACACAAGGTTCCCCTGGTGGACAAAAGGTTATGCCCTTTGCCTAATCATGACTGATCAATGTCCAAGCTCAAGTCACACCTCACCAAAATAGGTTAACACTTGAAATCAAATTCCTTAGCTCGTCAAAAACAAGGATTCAAGAATGCATGCCCTTTCTATACTTGGGGCATCAAAAGTTGGTTAGGTTACCAAGAAACCTTAATCATTAGTGCTTTGGTTATCTATTTTTGCTTAGCACTGCGTCACCCGTAGTGCTTCCCAAAAAGGGGCATCTGTAGACACCAAAACCGCACCAATCCAATTATGTGACTACAAACACTGTTCGCATTGACACACACAGCTTTCAGGGCAGCCCTCAAAGGTCAAACAGTGGTCCTGGCCACTTACATAGCGGTTTAGAAGGTCGAAAAGTGAACAAAGCAAAGTTTGTCGTTTTAAAGCCTTAAGCAAGAACAAGCCTTAAATCCAAAGAAAGCCTTAAGCAAGAACAAGCCTTAAATCCAAAGAAAGCCTTAAGTAAGAACAAGCTTTAAATCCAAAGAAAGCCTTAAGCAAGAACAAGCTTTAAATCCAAAGAAATCTTTAAGCAAGAACAAGCCTTAATCAAAATAAGGCCTTGGCCGAAGTGTCGTGATATCGTGACGTCGTGATATCGTGACACTTCGGTGCCCAAAGCAGAGCCCTGGCCTAAGTGTCGCGATATCGTGACACTTCGACACCCGAGGCAGAGCCTTGGCCGAAGTGTCGTGATATCGTGATGTCGTGATATCGCGACACTTCGGCCAAGGCTCGCCTTAGGCTCGAAGTGTCACGATATCGTGACGTCGCGATATCATGACACTTCGGTGCCCAAGGCAGAGCCTTGGCCGAAGTGTCGTGATATCGCGACATCGCGATATCGTGACACTTCGATGCTCAAAGGCGGACATTAAAACACTCAAGAGCAGACATTCAACCAATCAAAGGTGCCATTAAATCAATCAAAGGCAAATTTAATCAATCAAAGGCAGAATTCAAGCATTAAAAAGTGTCGTTAAAGCCATCAAAGCAGACATTCAACAAGTGGCAGCCGAGGATAGTCAGTTATTGCCGCCTGCTGTGCATGCGTGCGTAGGTGGGTAGATTGGCAGTTAGTGGACTGTCACAAGGGCAGTCAGGTAAGCCCTAGTCAAGGCGGAGTCTCCTCCATTTTGAGAAGGCATGACCGCCACGTGGCATCCCTGTGTGCCCCCTCCAAAGAGACCCCATGGGTCTATAAAACGATGGAATTTTCTGCCTAGAAGGAACAAGTTGACAGACATTTCCAAGCAATGAAGTGCTACCAAACCAAGGACCCGATTGCATTCCTTTCTGATTCATTCTTATACACATGTAATCTCTTTCGCAAGAGAGGTTATTGGTGGCTGCTAGAAGGTGAACCCGAACCTTCAAACCCGACATTGGACCACAGTGAACCATCAATTCGTCGACAACTCATTTTTTGAGATTTTGGGCCCTTCCTTAGTGGATTCGCGTCAAAATCAAATTCCCACGATGGGCGGCCCGCTCGGGCGCACCGCACGCTCTTAGTATCATTTTAGATTATTCTGTTATCACGTATTTTTCTACATCACGCTCATGCTGTTTGAATAGTTTACATTTTATGTTCGAATATATCTTGCTACGTTCGAATATATCTTGCAGTTAACAGCGTTCGAATATATATTTTAGAAGACATTTTATCGAATATATATCCTGCATTACGTTCTAACATTCAGAAGCCGCTTATCAAATAGTATCGTGTTTTGCTGATTTTTGGTTCTCCATTAACCTACAGATAACAACGACTGTTTTACTGGCAGCAGTCGATTTTTGGTTCTTCATTGACCTGCAAGTAACAGTGACTGTTTTATTGGCAGCAGCCTTCTGGTAAAGTTTCTAGTTTTTGTCAAGGTTGCAGGTTGCTTAGAGTTATGTTGTTTACCAATTTAATCAGTCTTTTTGCATGCATTTCTCATTGATTTCGAGATTCAAATGTTCTGTCCTTGTGTTGCAGGTGCTACTAACATCTCTGTGTTTCTTTGGTCGCAGGAGAAGCAGCAAGCAAGGATTCATCAGCATAAGTGGTGGCAACACTTTGGCCCGCCCGTTTCAAATGTGGGCATGCGGAAGAAGATCACTATGCACTTTTTGTAATGGAAACATGCTAACTCTCCTAGCCCTTAAAATGGGAGGAGACGTATTGTAACTGAGTTGGAATCACATTAATAAAAAGCGATGTGCTCCTACTTTTGATTTGATTATATCAATGTTATTTCATGCATCAAGCTAGTTCTATCTTCATTGCATATTAGTATTTCTTTCTTCCGGAATCTCATGCTTTCATATAGGCCTTTGGTAAATGGGTTGGTTAGTTAGTGAGTGAGTGAGTAGATAGATAAAGAGAATGAAGCATTAGGTATACTAGAGTAGATACGATGTAGAATTTATACGAATTATGGAGCATTGAGATCTCCACAAATTATCACAAGTTCATATTTTCATGAGCTTTCATTAATTGGCTATTTCGTGAGTTATTTCAGAAGTTTCTCATGCAATTTACTTGCTTATTATATTGCCATTATCATAGATATAATATTGTATGCTTATTTTACTACTTGTGGTTGCATTTCATTTAAGTGTATAGCATCAAAAGCTAATAGAAGCCACAAAATTTAGCCAGCAAAAACTATCACTCAAGAGTTGGAAAATAGAGAAGAAATGTCAATGAAAGGTCTTGTGAATCATTAATTGAAATGTTAATATGAAACAGTCAATGTAATGTGTAAAATAACGCCCATTATTACACTCAAGAAATGGCCATTGTAAACATTTTTTTAATGTCTAATCTCATGCATATTTGAATGTCATGTATACATTTTTCAAAAAGCCTTGAAGGTCATTGAAAGTATTAGGAGGAATAAAAAAGTTTGAAATAATCTACAAAGGCATTAAGCAATCCAAAAAAGGAGAATAAAGTAAGTGATATTTCCTTAATGCAAAATTAAAGACCTAAGTTAGAAGATTAATATCTTAGGTATTTTAGTTATTAAGTTGGAGTTACAAGGTTTTTATATTTCAATGATTTGATTATTAGATGGGAGTTATAAGGTTTTCTACTATAGTTTGAAATTAATATTTCAAATTTTTATTTATTTTTTTAATTTTTTAATATTTATTAAAGTATATGTGATAAGGTTTTCTAATTCAAATAGGTTTCTTTGATTTGGATTTGATTTTTTAATTTTGAAATTTGAAGTTTGAAGAGTTAGTAGTTTTGTTGAAATTTAAAGAAGATTTTTAAGATTTGAATTTTTAGAAGTTTTTGAAGTTATTAAAGTTTTTTAAAGATTTTAAATTTTGAGAAAAACTAAAATTTGAAGAAATTTTGCAAATTTAATTTAATAGGGAGTTAAAAGGATTACTACATCAAAGGTTTAGAAAATTTAAAATTTGCAAATTTCTTAAACATGGGAGATAAAAGGTTTACTATTTAAAAGAAATTCAAAAATTAAAATTTGAATGAGTTCCATTATGTCAAACAATAAATTTTTCCTTTTTGAATCTCAAATTTTGAAAATACCAAAGTTTACATCATGGAAGAACAAAATGAAATCAATTATTACAATAGAAAAACTATGGGATATAGTAAATGGAACAAAGAAAAAACCTTGTGAGGATGAACGAGAAATACAAAAAATTAAATAAAGTGATGCAAAGACACTCATGTTAATTACATTTGGAATAATTGATGAAATACAACTTTATTTTAATTTTAGATATTAAAGTGGATTTAATTTTAAATCAAGAATACTTCACTTGGATAGGAAGGACTTAATAATAGGGTTTATATACAACTAGTCTTTACATATATTACATACTCATTTCAATAGTAGAAATATTGATATAGAGACAGTAAATATTGATCTAGATAATAAAAAATTATAAATTTTATACTTTTTATCTTTTTATTCCATTTATGATTCTTTTTTGCATTTAGAGGTTCATGGTATATTCTATATTTTTAGGCATTTATGCATTTATGTAAAGATACATAAATGTTTATAAAAATTATTAAAAAATATTATATTTTTTGGAGAATATTACATTATTTAGTACATGATAATGTACCCCCATGGTACCATTGTAAATATTAGAATAGGGTGTGAGTCATTATATTAGGTGTATGATTTATATTTATCATAAAGTGAGTGTCTATGTGTAGGATGTGTACAAGTGTCATGAGTGATAAAATGTGAAAGTGTGTAGATGTAAGAGAGTGTAAAGTGTGCAAGTAAATATAATATCAAGATTCATGTATACAAGTGGGAAGATGCAAATTGAAGATATATGAGAAATTTGTCTTATGTAATGAATAGGAAAGGATGAATCTCCTAGATATGTGAGAATATCAATATTTAAGTATTGAAGAGTCACCTTTCTAAGGTTATATTGTGGAGACAAAGATCCATGTATTGTATTGAAGAATTAGATCATTGTCATATTGTAATAGAAGATTTATCAGAGAATACTTGAAGCTTGTATACAATAATTTGAACAATTATATGGTAGGTTTGCTTATGCATATAGTTATTGATTTTTACCATATAGTTTTTATTTTATGAATATTATGTTCATTGATATTGGCCATTTATAATTTAATGCTCAAATATTAAATTTTATATGGATTTGGATATTGGGACCTATGATTGAATTTGGCTAAAAATCTGACAATAGTATTAGAGCCACCATAAGTGGAGAGAGATACATTTGGGCCAAGTAACTTGAAGAATTGTCTAATAGATTGAAATTCAATACAAGATAAAGCTTAGAGAATTGTGCTATCATAATTACCACACAAATGGCTAGCATAAAAAATCTAGTGTGAATATTTGAAAAGTATTGGAGTGATAAGATCTATATTGAAAAGCTAGAATCAATGAAAAACTCTAGTGTGAATTTGATTGGAAGAGTTGAATATTGAGTGTTTTTTTGCCTAAGATATATTCAAGAGAAAATTGGGTTTATTGCACCTATAAAATTACTAAAATTTGGACATGAGAGTAAGGTGAAGTTTAACCACCTTAGATTGCACATTAGAGGATAATGTGATGCTAGATTGATTTTATCTAGAAATTTGCTAAATCTAAATGTTACATAAGAAGAAAAATACGTTACACATCAAAAATATTACTTGTAAAAAGCAAACAAAGAGAAAGCTACGATTGATTATTGGTAGCAAAGGTAAAGAAGTTGAATAGAATCTTCTATTTGGAAGACTACAAAAAGTGAATATAGAACCTATTGGTTCTAAGCATCTGATATAAGCAATGAAAAAATAAGGTACATATTCAACCACCTCTTAAAAGTCTCCAAAGAGCAAGGACAAAGCATCCTAAATATATATTTTGCATAAAAAGTAGAAAAAAATAGAATTGCTTGTGTAGAAGTAAGTCAAATAAAATGTCTAGAGTACTGAAGCATTTGAGTTAACATAGATTACTTATGTTTAGCCAAAATTAGAGTAGTTCATGAGGTGAACCTGAGAAGATTGATGCAAAAAAGGAGTGTTCAGAGTGAGAAAAGAGAAAGTGCTTATGTATCTAGAGTGTAATGTTTGAACATGAATACATTAAAGGAGCAAATCATTAAAGAGAAAACTAATTTTTTATGGAATCACCTCAACCTAAGAAGCATAGATTGGTGAATTCTAAAGTGGCATGATGAGGTAACACTTATTGCTTGCAAGAGAGTGGAAAGAGTGAATGATGCTAGAGGATGTAACGTTTCTAAGATTACATGCAAAGTGCAACATGTGAAGGGGATAGATCATGAGTGCTATAATAAAAAGGTATAAAATGAAAGGAGTATTTGGAAAATGAATTTTGGAGTTATAAGGGAAAATTTAGAATTTTTGAAATTTGAAAATTTGATGCAAATTAAGTTATGTAATTTAAAATTTTGATTATTGAATTGAGAAATTAAAAATTTGAAATTGATTTAAAAAACCTGACTTTTGAAATTTTTTAAAATTGATTGATTTATTTCTATTTAAATATTTTAAGAGATAATAATTTCTACTCCAATAGAAGTTAAAAACTTTGATTTAAAAATTTAATTTCTTGAATGCAAAATTGTTAAATTAATTTTGCAAATTGAAATTTAGAAAATTGATTGTTTTAAATTTTGGAGAAATAAGGTCTTCAATTTCAAAAGAATTTATCATGGAAATGAGACAAAGAATAAATGTTCAAGAAAAATAAAATGTCTCTAAGAAAAAAATATTTTAAAAATATATTCAATTTATTCAAAATAAAGTTGAAAATATTATTTTTATGATTATTAAGCAATGCATGAATGAATGTATTGAATATTCTTATAATGAAAGAAAAACATGCTATGAATATGTTGTGATAACAAAGAGAATACAAAAAATCAAGAAATAAGTCTGTTTATCCAAAAACAAACTACACTCAAAAGTGTAAACAATGTAATAAGTTTGGACATAAGACTAAAGATTGCTAGAGTTATGTTCATTGCCTAAATTGTGAAAGTCATAATCATACCCACACAAAATGTTGGTATAATGGGAATAGTTTTCATGAATGAAACACCATGAAATTAATTTTTATTGATGGCATTGGATGAGGTACTTAAAGAGGTTATTGTAAAAGCAAATATTAAAATATTTAGGGTTACAAAGAATGTAGTACCAAAAATGATACAACAAATTAGCATAAGAATCTCAAGCAGTGCCAGATCTAGAGCCAAAGGATAAAATCAAGAATAAGAGGTTGAAGATTAATAACTAAATAATATAATACAGATGGAGAATATTACATTATTTGGTACATGTTAATGTACCCCCATGGTACCATTGTAAATATTATAAATATTAGAATATGGTGTGATTCATTAGATTAGGTGCATGATTTATATTTCCCCTAAAGTAAGTGTCTATGTAGGATGTGTACAAGTATCATTAGTGAGAAAGTGTGCAAGCATGTATATGTAAGAGTGCACAAAGTGTGTAAGTAAATATAAAGTCAAGAGTCATGTATACAAGCATCAAGATGCATGAGAAAATTTTCATATGTATGAAATATGAAAGGATACATATCTTGGATATGTGAGGAGAGCAATAGTCAAATACTGAAGAGTTACCTTTCTAAGGTTATATCAAGGAGTCAAAGCTCCATGTATTGTATTGAAGAATTAGATCATTATCATATTGTAATAGAAGATTTATCAGAGAATATTGAAGCTTGTATACAATATTTTGAGCAATTATATTGTAATTTTTCTTATGCATATTGTTATTTATTTTGGTCATTTATTCTATATTATTGTTATTTCATGAATGTTATGTTCATTGATATTGGCCATTTATAATTGAGTGCTCAAATATTGAATTTATATGACACCTATCATTGAATTTGTTTAAAAATCCAACAATATTATATCACAATATTATTTATATAAGCAATTAAATATTTAATGGTCTGATGTTATTTTATGTGCAATTACTAAAACCTCTTTGACCAAAATATGAAAATAGATTTTAAGATTTAAGTTGTCAACCCAAAAACTTCAAAATTGAAATCCAAGACAACTATTAGCATTTATTTTAAGATTACAAATAAGTTTAGAACCTCATATTTATCAACATTAAATAGAAATATTATCTCTTATGTGGATATCTATATGCATGTTGAATATTTAATACTCTTTTTTACATGCATAATACAATAATTTAAATTACATCCACAAGACTAAAATAGTCTATAGGACCAAGAAATTTAATACAATATGGGGTATAGTGTATAACCCTACTCCCCTTTTGAATTCAAACCTTGAACCTCATATTTAGAGTTTTAAAGTTTGACGGTTAAGAAAAAAATGTTAAGAAAAGTAAAAAAAACTCAACATCCTCTTATTGTCTTTTGAAATGTGTTTATTCTATTGTTGAAATGCTCAAAAATAAAATAATATTATTGACTAAGACTTATAATTACTTATATTTTATTATAATAAATTATTTAAAAAATTAATGTTGATATAAAAATTATTAATATTAAACATTTGTAATTCACAATAGTGAATATATGACTATATCCTTTTGAATTTTAATTTATCTAATGGGAGTGGAAGCTATGTCATACTTTTTGTTTTTTTGTTCGGTTCTTGTTGTGCTCTTGTAGGAGTCCTATTCACTTTGGGTTCCTTCTTTTTATTGCTTGTTGGAGTCTCGCTTTTGTCTATCTTTTGGAGTCTTGCTGGTTTCGATTTGGGGTGTCAGATATCCCTTTTTAAAGGTTTTTGGTCCTTTCAAAACCCCTTTCAAGCAATATATATATATATATATATATATATATATATATATATATATATATATATATAATTTATAAGTGCATATTTTTTAATTTACCACAAAGTGTTGGTATCAATAACATAAGCATAAAAATATTTAATTTTTTTGACAAATATACATACATACAAGTCTAAAAAGATTCAATAATAAAATACTATATTACATAGTCATTTTTTATTAGAATTATAAATGGCATACTTAGAAAAAAATAAAATATAAACATAAAAATAATTAATACTTTTGGATAAATCCACATGCATATAAGGCTAATAATGTCTATTTATATTAAATATGACAAAGTGATAAGTTGAGGGTGTTCCCTATGAAGAGGTCAAGGGGTTGGGTCTCCTTTATCCTAGATAGTGTTTGTCATTGACTAAGTCCCTAATTTATTTTTACTATTGTAAATGAGGTTTTGACTAGGTCCTTAAACTAGTTACAAAATACCCAATATTGGGTACCTTGGTAACCCCTAAAAGACATAAAAACAAAAACTCTAACTATATTACTCATATCATAGAGGAAAATGGCTTCAAAGATCCAAACTTTCTTTCAAATCATTGATACCAAACTCTATATTTTTTTGGATTTGCTAATTCTACCTAATCTAACTCCCAAAATACCATTATTGAGGTAGGCATCTCTTCATCCTCCCTCTAAATCTAACCCTCTTTTTTTTGTGTGGAAAACATCCCAAAAGGGATGCCACTTTTGGGTAAGACCCAAGGAGGTAGGGGCTAACCCTTTTTTTCTAAAAATATTTTATTTACTAATATATATACCATAGTATTTTGTTCATGGAAGGTATGTTGACTCCTAGTATCCTCAAACCCACTTGGTAGAGACAAAATCTCTTCAATCATATCCATCAATTTTCAGTTGAATTTATTCTTATTATTGAGTCAATTCACTAGCACCTATGAATCAAACTCGACTTCTAATTCACTTATGCATATTTTCCTTTTCAACTTATCTCCAAAAAGTAGTGCCTTGGATTTTGCAATAGTACTAGTAATCTCATTGAAGTTATCTACAAGCATTGCTCTTATTTTAACTCTATGGTCTCTCACTATTCTTCCTCCTCATGTTGGATTAGGATTCCCTTTGGAAGCTTTATAAATATTTAGTTTATGCCACCTTTTCTTGGTTGTTTTCATGCTATATTTTCATTATTTACTTTTTGTTGTCCACTCCCTATTGTAGAACATATATGAATGCACCATATTTCCAATGTCTCATGCTTCTAGGTACATGTTTCGTTCACCTAAACTTTGGTAATTTATTTTACCATTAAGGATTTGATTTGATTATAGACTCCTATAACATCGATATTTCTATTTTTAAAGGTACACTTATTGCATTCTAGATAAATATTCTAATGGATCATTAAGGGTTTCATGTTCCAAAGAGTTGATAAATTCTCATTTTTAAAGGGACTTCTCCATTGGGCTAACCATTCCTTGATCCCCTCTGATCAGACCAACCCAACAAAAAATTCTATTTCAATATTTTTCCAAATCTCTCCACTAAACTTCTATTTCATGAACATATAATGAGATATCTCCTCTTATTCACAAAAATTGCATCGAGAAGGCTCATGAAAGCCTCTATTTTGATTATCCATAATTATCATTCTATTATGAACAACTAGCTAGCTGAAAACCTTAGTCTTTGGGATTGCCATATTATTTCATATTTTTATCAAAACCTCCCTACTAGTACCTTCATCAATTAATTTTTTAAAATCACTTTTGATTGAGTATTCTACATTCAATCTCACTAATTAGTAACATGTGTATGTACCCTTTAGAGAAACATAGATAGAACAAAGTCTCCATAGAATGATTCAAACTTGTTCATTTCATCAGGTTTCCCCTTCTATCAAATCCTCTAGGACACATGATGTTGCCCTTGCCCTCCTAATCCCTATGAAAGTAATTATTAACTTTGTTTCATTGGGTGTTCTAAATATTTTAGGCTATTTTATTATAGCTCTCATCATGTTTTAGAGGATTCCCACAATCAAATATCATCCAAAAAGTTATTTCACTCACCAATTCCAACCTTCCCTTCCATTCTCTTTCTCAAAATATCCTTGCTTCCCAATAGATTTTTACAAATGATTAAGTCTTTACAATGCTCTTCCTCACTAAGGAATCTATGAGGATCCCTACTTTCTAGGTATTCATGTTGGAGAATCCTAGACCAAATATTGTTTGGTTATCTCATTAATCTCTAGGCCAATTTTCCACTAAGGCTATACACATCAAATTAATTCTCCTTAAACCTACTTTTTCCTTTTTCTTATACTACCAAACATTATTCAATTTCAAGAGAGATAGTCTTCTCTTTTCTCTTGACTAGTAAAAATTCTTCTGAAACCCTAGGAGTGTTATATAAAAACATGACATAAATACCCTAAAATTAAAAAAAAGAACTATATTATATTTTATTATGAAGAAAATATTTTTTTATCTATATTATTGATAAAAATTACAAATTAATTATCAGGATTATGGTCCTTGAGTGATAAACTTCAAAACCCTAAAGGAGATACTCCATAACTTAATGAGCCACATCATTATTTTATGACTAAAGAATAAGGGATGCTTGAATCATTCATAACTTCCACAATGATTAAAGGCTCATTCTAAAACTTAAGATTAAAATAAAATACGATTTGAATCAATTATATACTTATTATTTACCTTGCCTTCGTTGAATACATTTCTTTATTTACCGAATGGTCTTTCGTCCCTATGTATATGCTTAACAAATTACAAAAGACTATATTACAACTTACAGATTTTTTTTTACATTATAAATATAATATATAAATTAAATTGTCTTTTATTGAATATTTTATTTTTCCATTCTTTAAAACTGAAATTAAACCAAAATAATATTTTACATTAATTTTATAATTAATATTATATAAAAAATGTGGTGGTTTGTTGGTTTTGTGTTAAATTTTTTTTATTGATAAGTATAGTTTTAGGCTTTAAGATGGGTCATGGTTAAGAGACCGCTCAACCCTGTGCATAGTCATAAAATTTTCTCACAATAATCAAATAAAAAAAAATCATAAATTTTAATTTATAAAAAAATATAATATTTAATTTAGTTATTAAAAAAATAATATAATTTAATATGATTGCATGAAAAATCATTTACAAAATATTGACCTAAGGCACTATAATAAGGAAGTACACTAAGTAATTTTTTGAAACTATATTATTGATTTGTATGGTTCCCTTTACGTTGGAGAGTAGTTTATGGGACTTAATATGCATATTTAGTGCATGTATAAAATTTCTTAGCATGCATACATAATGTATTCTTTGTTTCGAATAAATTATACATGCATTTAATCTTTCGCAGCCATATTATTTTAACATGCAAGTTATGTTTTGAATGGAGATCTCTTAAGACATGTTAATATGCTATTAATATTTTACATATGAATAAATTTAATATTTTAGTTTTCCTCACCAGAAATTCATGTGTTTTTAAATGGATAATAAGTTTTGTATCTATTTTTAATTGGTTATCAAATTAAAATAAATCTGGTTAAAATCTGGTTTAAGTGACAATATGATCTTATAGCAATATTATTATAATTTAACATTATATATATATTTTAATAAAATTTGAATTTAGTTTTTTTTAATATGATAAATAATGTCAAAAAAAACTTAATTAGTTGTATTTATTTATTTATTTTTTTATATAGTTTTTATTGGATTACTTTCATCAAAATACTTATTCATATTTATATAGAGAGTTTTTATTGAAGGTTACTTTTATCAAAATATTAAAATATTATATTGGTTGTTAGGTCATTTAAATCATATAAATATTTTTTTTTATTTTTTCTTATCATATATTATTTATATATAATCAATTCTTTTGTATAATTTTCATATAAAGAGATAAAATATCATTTAACTACCGTGGTAAATTTTAAATATCACCAAGATCAACACTTTAATTGATTAAATTATTTTGATTTCCTTATCTATAGATATGCTCACATTTCCAAGATATAGACTGGTGAACATAAACAATTGTATTATTTTTTTAATCTAATTCTCACAATCATTTTTGTTGATAGTATGTATAATAATTTGTGAATACCTTACAAATAAAATATATTTCCATTCTTTTTGAGTTGTAATTTTAATCCCTATAATAAAATACCTAACCTCTATATAGTTGCTAGTTAAAATTCTATATGTCTCAGTAAGTGAAGAGAAATTTACCTCCATTATTTAAAAAAACACCACATCCATCAAATTTTCTCATATTTCCTCAAGAAGTACCATCAAAATTAATTCTAATAAACCCAAATTTTTAATATTTTTATTTTATTTTAGATCAAATCATATCCTTTGTGTTATTTTTATTATCTCATATAACTCTTGTATGTATGTTAAAATCCTGTAACCAAGTTGTTACCACATCTTTTTTTTAGTATTTTCTTGATAAGCATCATATCCCTAAAAATTTTGGAAGAAAGGCAACAATACGGCTCTAAGGGTATGATTTTGAGATTTATTTTTTAAAAATTATTATTACTTTCAAACCATAAATCTCAACAAACAATGGTAGGACCGATCCTCCACATAATGCATAACTCTTTAGCTTTGAAATAATTAATCCAAAACTTCATCAAGTCTCAGAATGTTGATGGTGATGGAGCTACCCAATATATTTTTATATTTTGAAAAACGTAATCCCAAATAGTGTGAATAAAAGGACAATAAAGTAAATGGTTTGATGATTCTAAATACTTATCACACAAGGGGCATCTAAAAGGTCTATGATTTCATATTCTTTCTAGACTCTCTTCTATGAAAATATTACTTTGGACTACTAACCAAAGGAATGTTGAGGCCTTTGGGAGAGCCTCTAGTGACTAAACATTATTCCAAGGAAATTCTTTGGAAGTATAAATTTTTAATTGTTCTAGATCCTCATATACCAACTTGACCAAGTATCCATAATATTTTTATAGATTCCAAACCAAATCATGATTTTGTGTAAAAACTGACAAATAAAACTCTTGAATTTTTTTTTGAAATCCATCAATAGTTTGTTTAATTTCCTCTTCTTTAACTAGTTTACTAATAGAAATTAGTGATCCAAAGTTGTTGTTCATATAAATGTAAATTTTGACCTTTAGATCTTTACAAACTGGGCATGAGAGCTAATAGTTTCCATTTTGAATTAAAGATAAGAGGATAAAGCTTTCAAACAAGCAATCATAACATAAATTTCCATAATTTCCCTCACTCATTGACTTACCATCTAATATATTTCTTGATCAATTGCAAACTATTTAATATGAAATTCTATATTTACTATATATATTTTACATAGTGTTCATTTCTTGAATAATTCCATTGTATCAAGAGAACTTATATATATGTTTTTGAAGTAATATTTTTGTCCAATTCTTTCTTGAGAAAATCTTCACCCAAGTTTTTTCAGTAAGGCTAAACAAGTATGTGATTCCACAAGCTTGCTCCTCCAATATTTTTCCTTTGTAAACCCTATCCCTCTTATAAAAATAAAACCCAAGTTTTCTCTCACATCCTTTCCAAAACAAATTGGACTCATATTTTTAATATACATTTTAATTAGAATAATTTTTTTATTACCTATATATATTACTTTGTAAACTTCATCCCTCTTATAAAAAGAAAGCCCAATTTTCTCACATGCTTAAAAGAAAACTGCTATTCATGTTTTGATATATGTTTTAATTAGAATAAAATTTATATTATTTTTATATATAGAGAGCACTCACCATTCACGTGATTATTTTGCTAGTATGAATGCTTATAAAAAAATCCTTCACATTGGTATATATCAAGTGAATAGGATACCTCAAATCATAGTGATATGTTTTCTCTTTTAGTTATAGGCATAGGTGATTATTTTTCTAGTATGAATGCTTATAAAAAATCCTTAACATTGGTATATATCAAGTGAATGCCTCAAATCATAGTGATATGTATTCTCTGTTAGTTATAGGCATGTTTTAGACTTTAGAAAATAGTATTGTAGAAGGAAAGTATATGATAAAATAAAATTTAATAATAATTTAAAAAAAAAATTAAGTTTATTATAAAAAAAATTATATTTTTTAAATTTAAATTTAGATTAAATTAAAACTATTGAATAATAATATATAAATAAAATAAAATTTAAAATTTAAATCTTTTGAAAAATACAACATCATATTTTACTAACCAAAATTTAATTAATACTAAATAAAAATTTAAACATATAAACCTACTTTATTTTTTTTATCCTATAATATTAAATCTAAGTTGAGAAACATTTATATTTATAAGTATAATTCCATATCCATGTGCTAACCAAAAAATATATATAAAAGATGCGTTACGAGCTACTGGCTACTACGGATACTTTGTTGTTTGAGCTATGCCAGCAATATTTTTAGATGTATATGTGAAACAGATAACGAAAATCAAATAAATATTAAAGATATTATCATGGTTATCCACATGTGACAACATCAAATAAATGTGGAGTATGGAAAACATCTCTTATTTTGAACTCGAAAGAAAGTTCTTACACTTTGTGTTAGTCTGAAATTGAAAGAAAGTTTTCACACTCTTAGTTTAAACGAAAGAAAGTTCTCACACTGTATCTATCTTTGAAAGAAAGTTCTCGAAAATTAAAAATAAAAGAAAAACACACCACTACTTTTAAAATCTGTGCACCAACCATAAAAGTAAAGTCAAAATAAATAATAAAAGAAAAGGTGGTCTTATGAAATATATAATTCTTAGCAAAATGATTCAGCTGATATTTTCACCAGAGCTTGTGTTCTCAGCCTGCTATTCTATGGATTTAAAGTTTGAAACGCAATCTTATTTAAAACCAGTATAATAAAAAGAAACATAGTATTTACCATTCTAGTAGTCCGACAAATGGATCAGTACAAGATTCTTACTCACACTTTGCACTCACTAATTAGAAGATGGATATTGTAACGAACATCTACAGACATTGTATATTATAGTGTACTATCTGTGGAAAGCGGGGGAAGAGCCCAGGGAAACTTCAGTGCTTGGGAGCAGTGGGGAAGGCTAAGGAAGGGATAGATATAGGAAATGGTGGAGCATGAAGAAGGAAACCGTAAGGGAGGGATGGATATCAGATGTGACGGAGGATGAGGAAGTTTGGAGCCCGGTGATGTTGAACACCCTAATTACTTTGGAAGAGAAGGAAGAGATATCCCACCGAATACACGACAGAGTAGGGAACAAACTAGACAGAGGGTGGATCAAACTATAAGTAGACGTAGGAGGGACCAAACAAGGAAAATAAGTAGACGCAGAAGGGACCGAACTAGGCAAATTAGGTAGAAGAGGATTTCCTGGTAGCAGAGGTAGAAGCATGATTTGCTTCGATGGACTCTCCTGTTTATCATTGTCGAGGCACAAGAAAGTGGAACATTTCGCCTGACGATAGGTTAAGAAAGGGCTTTCAAACCATAAATCCAATAAATAATGATAAGATCAATCCTCTCCCTAATGCATAATGTTTTTGTTTTAAAATAATTAATTCAACGTTTTATTAATTTTCATAATGGAGTTATCTAATATATTTTTATATTTTTAAAAAGTAATTCCAAATAATATGAACAAAGTCGCAATAAAGTAAATGATTTGATGTTTCTAAATCTTTCTAGCACAAGACAAATTTAAAAGGTACATGATTTCATATTCTTTTTAGACACTCTCTTATAAAAATCTTACTTTGGACTATTAACCAAAAGAATGTTGAGGCCTTTAAGAGAGCCTCTAGTGACCAAACATAAGGAAAACATTTGGAAGTAGGAATTTTCAATGCTCTAGATCCTCATATATCAACTTGATCGAGTATCCATAATTTTTTTATGGATTCCAAATGCAATCTTTCTTTTGTGTAAAAATTGACAAATAAAACTCTTGAAACATTTTTTTAAATTTATTTACAATTTGTTTAAGTTTTTATCGTTTATTTTTTTGCTGGATAATAAGGGATCGTACTCGGGTCCCCCACTCTTGACAAATTACAACTCTCTTCTTAAAATCTTGAGAGTCTATAAATAAATACGCTTCTCATCTCAATTGAGATGCTATAGCTAGAAACCTACATCATTTTACATAAAATGTCTGAATTCTTGATTTCATTTTTTGGATCTTTTAAATTTTCTATATGAATACAATTATTCCAAAATTTAGCATCTTTCTTGACATTTTCCTATAGCAACCTTCACAATGTCAAAACTTCACCTCTACTATCTATTAGTAGAGTAATATTTCCAAAATATTGCACTATCATAGTCCGCTTTACCAAATATGGATTGCTAGTTTCCTTCCTCACTAAAGTCCTAGCCCTTCATTGCTCTTCCCATCATTTGAACCCTAGCTGACAAATATTTGCAATTTTATTTTTCGTGACTTGAAAAATCGTCACTACCCTTATTTTGAATGGTTGAATTCACAAGGTAGAATCTCTCTCAATATTTCTTAGATTCTTACATATGACCACTCATTTTAAAGTTATTCAAATACCACACAAGTTGGTCTACGAATAAGTTGAATTAGATAACTTTCACAAAGATATAGATCCTAAAAGATGAGATGCTAAAAAAAAATCCTAATCCTTCGCATATTTTTTTTGTTGTAAAGAGGGGGAAAAACCACCCCAATACCCATGGGTTCCAAACCCACATGCACACCAAAGATAAAAACAAGGGGTTTTAGTTGACCCAACCTTCCACCCAACAACTCGACCTGTTGCTGCACTACACTCAACAACCCAACCTATTGTTGTGGTTCTTGTTAGAATACATAATTATTCTCTTAATTTATACTAGGATAGACATACTTGAGTTTCCACTCCTCCATGAGTCATGTGAACTCTCAGTATAGTCTAGATCAGATTTGATGAGTTGTTGTAATCCAATGGCTCTCAATGATCAACTTTGCTATTTATACAAAGTTGATCCATGGAATAAATCAATTAGTTCTATTTGTCTTCTCAAATATTGTGATGCTTTGTAGTTTTACTCTTGGGAAATTCTAACATGGTACCAAATTAGGATAGATTCTGGTAGCATTCTCTCTTGAAGGAAGTTTCATGAATTGGTTCATTATCTTTTATTTTTTGTTTTTTAACAAGGAGGTTCTTTTCATTTCTATTGTAGAATGCTCTTTTAATTATGCAATTTCTTTGTAAAACTCACTGTTTATGGTACTATTTAAAATAGTTTAGGACTATTTTTTACCATATTCAGTATCTCCTTAATTTCTCAAAAGATAATTTTTGCTCTTGCTCTAAAATAAGAGATATTTTTTGAAATATTTTTGGCCTTCTTGCATTAGCAATATAGGCATTATTTTTTTCCTGCCTTTATTATTGTTCTCCATAGATGAATGTTCCCTTATAGTTGCTCTTATTTTTCTTACGGATGCACTCTTGGCTCTATTCCTACCATCGTTGCATAAGAAAGCAAGTTTAGTGGGCATTAATTTAATTTTGTGGAGAAATTATTTACGGATTTTTTTAACTCATGAAAATTTGATTTTTTCTATATTCATGAGTTCTTCTCTCTTTCACGTTTGTCACGATATCTTAAAGTTAATAAATATTTTTTTGATTTTTTCTTTATAATATTCATGAGATCTTCAAATTTAATGCATAATATTTTATGTCAATCACGTCATTTATTTCATGGTTCGGTCATTAAAAAAACCATTTAATTATTTATAACACGTGGCTTTTTATTTTATTAATCTAACGTTCCTTTGGTGCCTGACGTTCTTCTAACATCAATCAAAAGCAAATATTTTAAATATTTTTTTTGGTGAAGCATCCCAACGTTCTTGACAAAGCATCTCAACATTCTTGTTGGCACTCGGTGTTCTTCTAACATCAACCAAAAGAAAATATTTTAAATGAATTTTGGGGACCTTTTTTGGCATATCAAGTTGACATCGATATCTATATTTAGTTATCTAAAAGCTTCTCCAAATGTTTTGGTCCCTAAATATCTTCTAAAGAGCAGATTCTAATCTTTATATTCACCTTGGTGAATTCTTTTTTTTAATATATCTTTTCTGCATTTGCTTAAGAGCTTATATTTTTTTTTGAAAAAGTTGTGCAGCAAAGTAAGATCTTCTAGTATCCAACTGATTTGATGCCTTCTCTGACGTTCATAGCGTCTTATAGAGTGTATTCGACACCTTATTTGTTGTAGCCTTGATCTCAGTGCCTTATCAGATGTTCATAGCATCTTCCAGAGTGTTTTGGTGTCTTCTCTTACATGGCCTTGATCTCAATGCCTTCTCTAATGATCATTGCATCTTCATTTAAATTTTGAAAAATTTGTAATTAGATTTGCCTTTTCTTATCTAGTTTTTATAAAAACCAATCAAGGGTAGATCTGCTCTTTAAATTTTCAATTTGTAAACCCTCTAATTCTTTTATAAACTTTTTCTTCCTTGGTGCCTTTCATTGGCCAAAAATAAAAAGGGACTTATTGTATAATCATATAATAAAATTCTTTTGGGGGGGTTTCTTAAAGGTGCTATTTATTAAAGCACATTTTCTAAACCTAAAGGGGAGATTGTTAATTTTGGGTTATTGCCTCTTTTATCATTATTTTTTCCTTATCTTTGTTTTAAAATTCTTTGGAACCTCGGTTTAAATAATATTTTAAAGCTTTCATTAATCTCAGCATTCAAATACAAGATATTAATCATTATTTTTAAGAACACTTCTAATTTATTTTATTCAATGAAGATACTTACAAATTCTAATCACCTATATTAGAATATTAGACTTCTCAATAATTTATAGTTTCCTTCTCATAAGGGCAGGTTATTTAGAATCTCTAATATCGAGATCTAGCTGATTAAAAATTCATCAAAAAACTTATGTTCCACGTATCATTCTACTCAATACTTATAGTTTCCCTCTCGTAAGGGTGGGTATTTGAGAAGAATAGGTATAGCGGCCAGGTTCTTTTTTGAACAATTTATCTAAATTCAACATATCAACTACTCATTTATGTATAGTTTCCCTCTAGTTAGGGCAGGTAATTTGAGAAAATTGGTATTAGAATCAGACTCAAGTATCCTTCTTTTAAAATCTCAATTATTATCTCTTAAAGCACTTGAACTTAAAGGGGGGATCAATTCTGGTTCATTTAAAATATCTTTAGTAAAATGAATACAATTGAGCTTCTCACTCCTCATAACTATCACACATGGAAACCCAAAATTTTAAATCTCATTTCTCAAAAAGGGCTCATGCACTTGCTAGAAGAGAAACAACCTAAATTTGAAAAAGAATATGAAATATTTATTCATAACGGGAAAATGTATGAAACAATGGGTATTATAAGCACTAATGTAAATGAAAGCTTATGGTTTCACATTTTTTAATATAAAAATCCTCATGAAAGTTAGGAGAAACTAAAGAACTTATTTGGGAAAGTAGATCAAATAAGATCAATGCAATTAGAGGTAAAATTAACAACATTATATCTTGAAGACTTTAGCAATATTGTTGACTTTCTCACCAAATTTAAAGAAGTCCTTACTCAATTTAAAGGTAATGGTAAGGATAAATAGATGAAGAATGCATCTATATAATTATTTCTAAATTAAATGGTGTATTTCAAATATTCGCAACCACCTTTCTATCTACAAAAGATGCTCTTGGTGCAAGTTTCAAAATGCCCTCCTTAGAAGAATTTTGTGAGAGACTAACTAGAGAAGAAAAAAAAATTGCAAAGTATGAGATCTCTTCCTCTTCATCTAAAGCCTTAGTACCATCCACCTCCACTAAATAAAAATTCAAAAAGAAAGAAAGAATTCCTATAACTTGTACTCATTATACAAAGATTGGTCATTCTGTGAACAAATGTTGGAAAAGACTTCAACAACTGGAGGCTGCAATGAACGATCAAAAAATAGACACTAAAAAGCAGATAGAGAAAACCTTAAATGTTCAAGGCAAGGCTATAAAATCTTCTTCAAAATACTAGGTTCTAGATTTAGGAGCCACTCATCACATGTCTTCATTAGATGAGTCATTCACATCTATCTCCTCAAGTTTAACATGTAGTATAGAAGTTGGTGACTCATCCTTTATCCCAGTTGAAGGAAAATGTGACATATCTATTGAGGGTGGTTACATAAATAATTTTCTCTATGTCCCAAACATTGCTTCAAATATCCTCTCAATCTATTAGATTTACACTTATGGAAAAGGTAAAAAAATTCTCTTCTCACCAACAAGAGTTGAGATAAGAGACCTTCAAGATGCAAACTCTCTTATAGCAAGAGGAGATATTGATCACAAAAATCGCCTATTTCACTTCAAAGGATTCCATAATTCAGAAGAGGTTTCCTATTTTTTTGCACATGGAAATCTTGAAAGAAAAATTTGGCATGAAATATTTGGTCATCTCAGTTACAACTACCTAAAGGAATTAAACACCCATGAAATGGTAACGGGATTACCTCAAGTCTCTTCTATTTATGGGGTATGTCTTGTATGTGCTCTTGGGAAGCAACATCAATATCCTTTCCACCCAAGTGGTTCTCTAAAGGCCTCATCCCCTCTAGAGTTAGTCCATAGTGACTTGATGGTATTCCCAAATCCTTCTTTCAAAGAAGCAAAATATGCTTTAACCTTCATTGATGAATTTTAAATAAGAACTTGGGTCTACTTCCTAAAATACAAAAGTGATGTTCTATCTCACTTCAAAATCTTCAAATCCTTAAATGAAAATCATGCCTCTACAAAAATAAAGTAAATTCATACATATAATAGGGGGGAATACTTTAGTAACGAGTTCTCAATTTTCTATCAAGTCATGGCATAATTCATCAACATTTCATCTCCCATAATCCATAGCAAAATGGTATTGTAGAAAGGAAAAACTGAAATTTAAATGAAATGGCAAACTGTATGCTCCATTCAAGGGTTCTTCAAAAAAAAATTTGGGCAGAAGCAATAAACTATGCCAAATATATTCAAAACTGCACACCTCATAAATATCTTGGTCATTTCACTCCCGAGGAAGCATGGACTAGCTCAAAATCTAATGTCTCTTTTTTCAAGATTTTTGGGTGTACTTCTTGGGTGCATATTCCAAAGAATAAAAGGAAGGCTCTAGATAAGAAAAGCAAAAAGCTCATCTTTATTGGTTATTATGAGGAAATGAAAGCATACAGGCTCCTTGATCCCACAACTCATGAGGTATTTTTTCATAGGAATGTCCAATTTGATGAAACATTCCCTCATAAAGATCCTCAACCATCCTCTTCCTCCATTGAGTCTCTTGAGCCTTCTCCAATAATAGAGCCTCAATATAATGAAGAACCAAATTTAGAGATTAATGATCAATATGAGGAGCCTATAAATCCAAATCAAAGTCCTACCACTCCTACTAATCCTTCCACTATGCCAAAATGGGCCCGTGCCATTCTTAAAGAAGTTACTCCCTACATACAATATTGTCCATCATCCAAATTAGGCAAACTTCATAGGCTCTGGTCTTGTCTGTTAATCCATTTCCACTGATCCTCAATCCTTAAAAGAAGTAACTGGTACTAAAGAATGGAATGATGCCATGGAGAATGAATTCTCTTAATAAAAAAAAACTTGGGATTTAGTTCCCCTACCTAAAGGAAGGAAAATAGTTCTTTGTAAATGGATTTATAGAACAAAATATGGACCTAATGGAGAAATTGACAAACACAAAGCTCACCTGGTAGCCAAAGATTTCTCTCAAATTGAAGGAATTGATTATTCTAAAACCTTTGCACCAGTTGCAAAAATGGATTCTGTTAGACTGGTTCTTTCTCTAGCTACTTCCCAAAAGTGGCATGTATTTCAAATGGATGTAAAAAGTGCTTTCTTACATGGGGAATTAAAGGAAGAGATATTTATGGAACAACCTACTGGTTTCACTCAAGACTTATCCCTTGTTTGTAGGCTAAGGAATTCTCTCTATGGCCTCAAACAAGATCCTAGAGCTTGGTATATAAAAATGGACTCCTTCCTTCTTTCCTAAAGTTTTTCTCATTGTGAGTCTGATGCCACAATCTACATTTGGAGAAATAAAGAAAAAATCACCATACTTGTTCTCTATGTTGATGACCTACTACTTACTGGTAGTAACATCATTCACATTCAAACTATTAAGGACTCCCTTTCTAAAAAAATTGAAATGGTAGATCTAGGTTTAGCTCATTACTTTCTTGGGATTCAAATAAATCAAACAAATGCAAGAATTTCATTATGTCAAAAAAATACACTCTAGACCTTCTTCAAAGGTTTAAGATGATATATTGCAAACCTTCTCCTACACCTTTTCATTCTGGAGTCACTCTAAGTACTTCCTGCACATCCCCTCTATGTGATGCAACTCTATACCGTCATCTTGTAGGGAGTTTGTTATACCTTACTCATACTCGCCTAGATATCTCTTATGTTGTTGGCTTAGTATCCATATTCTCACATCAACCTCATTTTAGTCACTAGAAAGTAGTAAAATAAATCCTCTGCTACTTGCAAGCAAATCCTCACTTTGGGCTCTTATATGAAGGAAAATCTATGGATATCATTGGTTACACGAATTTTGATTGGGTAGGTTCAGTAGAAGATAGATGTTCAACTTCTGGCTTGTGTTTTATCTTGGTTCTTCATCAATTGCTTGGTTATGCAAAACCAAGATACTGAGAGAATTTTACTTTATTAGATACTAAGAGAATTTGGTTTTTCCCATGACAAACCAATTACTCTTTGATGTGACAATCAAAGAACAATTCAAATTTCATGAAATCCAGTTGAACATCAACACACCAAGCATATTGAAATTCACATGCACTTCATTCAGTAGCATATTCAGAGAGGGGAAATATACTTGGACTATATTCCCATAGAAAATCAAATTGCAGACATCTTCACCAAGTTATTTTCTTCTCTGCATTACATTCAGTTGCGAGAAAAACTTGGGGTAAAAAGCCTACAATAAATAAAGGTCTTTTACCTCTCATTTCTTCTTATTGTTGTATTATTTGGAGGATGGTTTTTTCCCATGTGGTTTTTTTTTATCATATCTCCTAAAGTATAAATTTTTCATGAGTACCTAATAAGGCCAAGTTGCCAGGACTCATTATTTTTTTATGAGGACAATCTTCGCCATCCAAATACATGCCTCTATCTTTATTTTTTTGATAGATGGTTTTTCCTAAGGGGTTTTTCACCATCTATATATTGTAAATGAGTACATGATCAGACCCTATTGTCAGGACTCATACCTTTTTTTTCAATGAGGACAATCTTTGCAAACCGAAGGAATGCCTCTTACATTTTTTGATAGATGGTTTTTTCCCATGTGGTTTTACCATATCATAAAAAAAGGGATCACTGTACATGATTACCTCATCAGGCCTTGTTGCCGGGACTCATTTGTATCATTCACCCCTAGTATCACTTAAGGGGGGTGTTAGAATAAGTAATTATTCTCTTAAGTTCTACTAGGATAGACATACTTGAGTTTCCACTCCTCCATGAGTCAGGTGAACTCTCAGTATAGTCTAGATCATTTTTGATGAGTTGTTATAATCCAACGACTCTCAATTATCAACTTTTCTATTTATACAAATTTGATCCCATGGAATAAATCAATCAGTTCTATTTGTCTTCTCAAATCTTGTGATTCTTTGTAGTTCTACTCTTGGAAAATTTTAACAGTTCCCTTAGCTAATCCTGTCTCAAACAAGCCTTCCATCCAAAAAAAGCCAGTATTCCATGCTCCTTCAATGTAAGTAGCTTTCCACACTCTTAGCCTTCTCAACCTTCCACTCAACATCCCAGCCTTCTTCTACAAATCCTTCAATTGGCCCAACCTTCCATGCTCCTTCAACCTTATTGGTCTTCTATGTTCCTTCAACCATCCTAGCCTTTCACCCAACATCTGAACCTTTCACTATAGCTCCTTCAACCAACCCAACCTTCCATGCTCCTGAAAGCATGAGATTTCGAAAGAAAAACAGTATTAAGATGTAATGAAAATAGAACTAACTTGCTGCTAAACGAATATGTATGAAATAGAACGCATGTAATCGAATCAACCAAACATAAAGGAGGAAGCAGGAGCACAACCCTTTTTATATTAATTCCATTTGGTTATAATACATCTCCTACCTTTTCAGGGGCTAGGAGTGTTAGCCGGTCTTGGTTACAATCATGATTAATACTTCTATCCGCATGCCCACATTTGAAACGGGCGGGCCCAAATGTTGCCATCGCTTATTGCTGATGAATCCTTGCTCCTTGCGGTTCTTCCTGTGATCAAAGAAACATAGAGACGTTGTTAGTAGCACCTACTGCAAAAAGGTAGAGCGTTTAACTTTAGAAATCGATAAGAAATACGTGCGAAAGATTTGATTAAATGCGTGCAACCAAAACAACTCTACGCAACCTGCCACTCTGATAGAACTCAAAAAAATGTCACCAGATGGCCACTGCCACTGAAACAGTCGGCCAATCCACTGTCGAATCAATGTTGTTACCTACAGGTTAGTGGGGCAACAAAAGCGATAGAAACATGATAATACTTGATGAACGTCTAAAGTCACGATAGCATGATAATGTGAATAGAAAGCATATTCTATTTAAACACTATTAACTACAGGATATATTTGAAAATAGCATAGATTAGATTAAGAATAAGAACATGCGTAGGGTGCCCAAGCGGGCCGCCCTCGTTAAAACTTAATTTCAACGCCAATCCACTAGGGATGGGCTCAAAATCTAAGATACTGTGGTGTCGGAAAATTGGTGGTTTATTGTGTCCAATATCAGGTCTGAAGGTTTGGATTCACCTTCTAACAGCCACCAATAACCTCCCTTGCGAAAGAGATTACAAGTGCAGAAGAGTGAATTCTAAAGGAATGCAAATGGGTCTCGGGTTTAGCAGCACTTCGTTGCGTTAAAATGCTTGTCAACCTGTCTATTCTAGGTGGGGAAGTCCGTCGTTTTATAGACCCACGGGGTCTCTTTGAAATGGGCATGCAGGGATGCCACATGGCGGCCATGCCTTCTCAACAGGGAGGAGACTTCGCCTTGACTAGGGCTTACTTGACTACCCTTGTGACAGTCCGCTAAATGCCAATCTGCCCACCTACGTGCGCATGCATAGCAGGCGGCAATAACTGACTGTCTTCAGCTACCACTTGTCTCACGTCTACTTTAAGTCATTTTAATGTTGCCTCTGAATGCCTTGATGTCTGCCTTTGAATGTTTTAATGGCGCCTTTGAGTATTTTAACGTTCTTTCACAGGACACCTAAGGCCAAAGCGAGCCTTTGGGCCTTAGGTGTCACGATTTCGCGACGTCGCGAAATCGTGACACCCTCGGCCAAAGCTCCCTTTTGGGCCTTAGGTGTCATGATTTCGCGACGTCATGAAATCGTGACCGTCGTGATTTCGTGACACCCTCGGCCAAAGCTCCCTTTTGGGCCTTAGGTGTCACGATTTCGTGACGTCGCGAAATCGCGACAGTCACGAAATTCGCGACACCCTCGGCCAAAGCTCCCCTTTGGGCCTTAGGTGTCGCGATTTCATGACATCGCAAAATCGTGACACCCTCGGCCAAGGCTCCCCTTTGGGCCTTAGATGTCATGATTTCGCGACGCCCTTGGCCAAGGTTTGCCTTTGGGCCTTAGGTGTCGCGATTTCGTGACGCCCTTGGCCAAGGTTTGCTTTTAATTAAAGTTTGCTCTTAATTAAAGTTTGCTCTTGATTAAAGTTTGCTCTTGCTTAAGGCTTGCTTGCTTAAGGTTTGTTAAAATGACCAGCTTTATTTTGTTTATTTTTCAACCTTCTAAACTGCTGTGTAAGTGGCTAGGACCACTGTTTGACCTGTGATGGCTGCCTTGAAAGCTGTGTGTGTCAATGCGATCATTGTTTGTAGTCCCTTAATCGGATTGGTGCTATTTTGGTGTCTACAGATGCCCCTTTTTGGGAAGCATTGCGGGTGACACAGTGCTAAGCAAAAATAGATGACCAAAGCACTAATGATTAGGGTTTCTTGGTAACCTAACCAAATTTTGATGCCCCAAGTATGGAAAGGGCATGCATTCTTGAATCCTTGCTTCTGACGAGCTAAGGAATTTGATTTCAAGTGTTAACATGTTTTGGTGAGGTGTGACTTGAGCTTGGACATTGATCAGTCATGATTAGGCAAAGGGCGTAACCTTTTGTCCACAGGGGGAACCTTGTGTTCATGCTTCGGGAATGCCAAGTGTTTGATCAATTTGATTGCTGCTTGTTTATTGCCCCAAGCAGGAGCGTAATTGTCTTTGTCAATGATTCTCTGAATGCATGTCATTGCTTTGATTGGGTGTGTGCTTGTTGATTAGTGACTAAGTGTGACTACCCCCTCAAGCGACGAATCGATGAGGGAATGACCTTCATGAGAAAAGCGACGAGTCGCTTGACCCAAGATGATGTGTTCAAGGGTACCTTTAGATGTTTTACCATTTAAGCACGTGCAATTTCTCGACATTTGGACCTATTTTTGGTGGGTGTTAACCCTTTTGGTGATGCCATAATGGGGTGAAATCATCAAAAACCCGTCTTCCCGTGGAGCGATCCTGCTATGGTAGCCTTCTTGGGGAAGTAGGAGAGTGACAATTTGAGCCTCGACATCAATTTTTTTTATGTCAAGAGGTTAAGTGCAAGAGAACTTGTGTCCGGCAATGATTATTGCTTATGTTTTTGTGTTACATTTTTGGGATGTTTTTGTTGTTTTGATTTTCTTTCTTTGTGTATATGTCATGATTTTATGTTATGCACAATGATTGATGTTGATGGGTGCATGCTACTTTATGATGGATGCATATGGTATGATAAATGCGATTGTTGTATGTTGATTTATTTTGATGGATGCATATGTTGTGATGAATGCAAATGTTTTTTATTTATATGTGATATGCGGAAAATGAAATGGATGGATGGACTTTGTGATGTTTGGCTATGGCACCATAGACTATTTAGAACTCTATTATTTTGTCTTTTAGGCGATTGTTGTGATGCATGACTTTGTATGTATACATGTGGTTTTTTTTTTTTTTTGTATTTTCTGATGGTATTGTAAGGATGAAATGTAGCGTAGTTGGTTTAGAAATGTAGCTAAGGTTTTCTGAGACTTAGACGGTTTTAACTTACTAGCCATGACTGTACTTTATATTACAAGACTTTTGAACAAGGTATGAATCGGACTTGTTTTTGACCAAGCTATTTCACATCCCTGTGTGTGCAATTGAGTTCATTTATGTGGTATTTGTCAGGATACCGCCAGTGCCAGATGGGCTTTCAACCGAACCTATACTGAGGATCACCTAATTAGCTCCACTAACTCCTTTGTTATATTTAGTTAGATTAATCTGTGTTGTTATCCAGGATACCATAAGCTAGCTTATCCTTATGCAAACATTGGTCTACACATATGCAAAGCGAATGTGACAGACATATCGTCATGCGGGTAGGATACCACCATTGCCGGATAGGCTGTCAACCAAACCTGTAATGAGGATCGCCTAGATGGTTTTCGAATGCTAAGAATTCCAGGGATTCAAGTTCGGGATATTTGTTGGCTGAATGATTTAGAAAGTTGCTCGTCTATATAGTGATGAAAATCACTGTTTATTTTCTATTAATTCTTTTTGAGCAAGGATTTTGAATAGTAGTGATAACCACTGTTATTTGATTTTGTATTTTGAGTATTGTGAGTTTGGGTTGGTGAGTGGTCTTGATCCTTGTGGACTTGGGGACGACTACCCATCCTAGTTAGGGGCGGATAGTACGAATCCTTACGACGTTGGGGACCAAGGGGATGATGGAGATTATGGAGTAAGGGCATTGATCTAAAAGGCCTTGGGGATGACTACCCATCCTGGTTAGGGGCGGATAGTACGAATCCTTACAACTTGGAGACCAAAGGTGAATGGAAAGTGTTAGGATGATGATTTGTTGGAATTTTGTTTGTGAATGGTGTTGATCCCTTTAGGTTTTGGGGATGACTACCCATCCTTGGCAAGGACGTGTAGTACAAATCCTTACAACTTTGGGAACCAACTATGATTGGGATTTGGTAGTGGTAAAAACCACTGTATATGGAGGTGAATGGATAGGAAAGAGCTTGTTCTTTTGTCAATTCTCAGCATTCTAGAATCATTCGCACGGGGGGATGAGCAAGATAACCGTTTCACTTATGGTGACCTGGATTACCCTACAGGTTTCATCTTTCGTTCACACAACTTGGGAATATTTTTTTATGTGTTTTAATTTGTGTTGGGATGTTACGTAACAAGGTGTATTTCAAGTGTAACTCTACCTTCATAAAATTTGTTTGACTTGATACATTACATGGCTAAAGAGCAAAATGATGACTGAATCACGAAAACTCTTGATACATTAAAAGACCACTGACTCTAGTGTGGTAAAAGCAATGCATGGTGTTTTTGTTGTTTTTGTAAAATGGAATAGTGTGGAACAAGATGGACTAGCAGAGCAATTACAGCCTATGGTGGCTTTGACCCGTACGACCACAAATATGCAACGTATGGATGCAATGCTTTGATGCATCTATGTATTTTTGTATTTTTGATGGATTGATTTTTGTGAATATGAAGATGAAGTGCGAGAAGAGCTCTCTATTGATGAATTTGAGTATGCCTAGAAATGAGATGCAAATTTTTGTTGTTTTTGATGATTTTTGTTGTTTTTGAATTTTTTTGATTTTTGACCAAGCGATTGTGCAAATCCTTGGAGCATTTTAGGATTGACCAAGCGATTGCAAGAATCCTTGGAGCCTTTTGGGATTGACCAAGCGATTGCGGAAATCCTTGGAGCATTTTGGGATTGACCAAGCAATTGTGGGAATCCTTGGAGCATTTTGGGATTGACCAAGCGATTGCAAGAATCCTTGGAGTATTTTGGGATTGACCAAGCGATTGTGGAAATCCTTGGAGAATTTTGGGATTGACCAAGCGATTGCAAGAATCCTTGGAGCCTTTTTGGGATTGACCAAGCGATTGCAAGAATCCTTGGAGAATTTTTGGGATATGGCTCTCTTAGATATGAAATGGTCGCAAATGATTGATATTCAAGGGTTCTGTTTCCTTGATACCATCAAGAGAAGCTAGCCGGTATGTCCCGGGTCCTATTTTGCTATCAATGACATATGGACCTAACCAATTTGCCGCAAACTTGTCCCTTAGGTGGGACGGCAAACTAGAATTCTGTTGGTTTTCCTTCAAAACCAAATCACCAACTTGAAAGTATCTGAGGTGAACTTTCATGTTGTAAGCTTTCTTAAGTTGCTCTTGATAAATATGTAAATGCTCAAGAGCATTAACATGTCATTCATCAAGCAACGTAAGCTGGTCTAACCGGGCCTGCCACGCAGAGTCATCATCTATGAAGTCCTACATTGATATGCGCAGGGAAGGAATCTCCAACTCTAGAGGCATGACTGCCTCGGAGCCATACACGAGCAAAAACAGAGTGGCCCCTATGGGTGTCCGAATGCTAGTGTGATAGGCCCATAGGGCAAGTGGGATTTGAATGTGCCAATCCTTATGACTGTCTGCGACGGTATTTTTAAGGATGGCAACTAGCATTTTGTTTAATGCTTCTGCTTGCCCATTCACCTGTGGATAATAGGGTGTCAAAAAGCTATGTTGAATCTTGTACTTTGTGGTCAAAGCACGCATGTCTTTGTTCTTGAAAGGCATCCCATTATTCGAGACTATTTTGGATGGAATACCAAAATGACATATGATGTTATGCAAAATGAACTCCACAATGCGGGGTCCTATCGTAGAGGTAAGCGGAATCGCTTCCACCCACTTGGTAAAATACTCTGTGGCCGTTATGATAAACATGTGATGGCCTGACGATGCAGGGGAGATCTTTCCAATTATATCAAAGCCCCACTGCGAGAACGGCCAAGCAGACTGGACTATCTGCAAGGCCTGGGAAGGTACATGCATCAAATTGGCATGATGTTGACACTTCATGCACTTCTTGACACATGCACAATAATCTTGCTCTAAAGATGGCCAATAATAGCCCATACGAAGAATGCGCTTTGTAATGGCCATACCACTGAAGTGGCCACCACATGTACCATCGTGCACTTGGGCGACTGCCCAAGTGGACTCTTGCTGGTCCAAGCAATGAAGGAGGATTCCTTCATAGCTACGACGATACAAAATGTCTCCTATCAAGACATACTTAGTCGCTTTCTACTTGAGTGCTCATTTTGCGGCATGAGTCAATCCAAGTGGGAGATTACCTAACTTGAGGTAGTCTCTGATGGGTAAATACTAGTCCTACTGATCAGAAACCTCGATAGTATGAACAACCAATCCCTCTTGAAGTTCATCCCTAGCAAAAATTGAATGGGATAGAACCTGTAAGAATAGCGTTGTGTTGCTATTAATGGGAGTAGGGGAGAACAAGGATCCCCAGTTGGCATGTTTCAAACGATCTCGGATTCGAGAGAACTTATCCGAGGATGGTTCAATCTGGATCATGTGGATTCCTGGTGTCAAGTTAGAGCTTGCACACCCCATCACAGATTGTGATAAGGTTTTGACTTGAATGGTTGTCATATCACCGAAGAGGTCTTGCGGGATTAGTGACCCCAAAGAGGCCATTGTGTCTGCAAAATGATTCGATGATCGAGGGAGTGCCTCGATGTCATACCACTCAAGTTTTGCCAGGAATTTGTCCATGAGGGCTTTATAAGCCTGCAGGACTGGGCATTTGCATTGATATACCCCTTTGACTTGATTGACTATTAATAATGAATCACCAAAGATATTCAGTCATTTGATGTTCATGGCGATTGCTATCTGAAGACCTAAGAGCAAGGCTTCATACTCTGCATTATTGTTGGTGCACGGGAAGTTTAATTTAAATGATAGGGGCATTGGAGTGCCTCGCGGTGTGAAGAATACAATTCTCACGCCACCACCTTGCTCACATTTAGAACCCTCAAAGAATAGGGTTATGTCGGCCTGTGAGTCAGGCTCATTAGAATCTGGTGATTCTGAGACATGGAAGACCCCATCATCGGGTAGTTCTATGACTAGAGGCTGATCGTCTTCAAGAGGAGCCTCTGCTAGTTGATCGGCTATGACTTGTCCTTTGATAGATTTTTGTCCAATAAACTCTATGTCAAATTCCGTCAACAACATGATCCATTTCACCGTGTGACTACTATGATAAGTATGACTCATCATGTATCGCAATGGATTCTCCTTAGACACAACATACGTAGTGTTGCTCAACATGTAGTGGCATAGCTTTTTGGTAGCAAACACCACTACCAAGCAGAGTTTCTCAATGTATGCATAGTTGAGTTCATAACTGACCCGGATGTGGCTAAGATAGTAAGTAGCCTGTTCTTTGTGAAGTTCATTATTCTGGGCTAACATGACACCCAGTGCCACCTCAGTAGCTAAGATGTATAAGTAGAATGAAACTCCTGGTCTAGGTGGTGCCAATACTGGCGGTGAAACCAGGTATTGTTTGATATTGTCAAAGGCTGACTGGCACTCGTCATCCCAGTGAAATGTAACCCCCTTGTACAATAATTTTTTCATGGGTCGACACTTGTCAGATAATTGCACTATGAAGCATTTAATCGACGCGACCTTTCCCTCAGACTTTTGAGCTGCTTGATTGTAGTTGGGGGAACCATTTCAAGGATTGCCTTGACTTTCTTTGGGTCCACCTCGATTCCTCGCTTTGAGACTATGAAACCCAAGAGTTTTCCAGATGTGACGCCAAATACGCACTTCTTGGGATTTAGTCTAACTTTATGCTCCATGAGGCGATCGAGGATTTTGCTTAAGTCATCGATATGATTTGAGCACAAAAGAGATTTGGCTAACAAATCATCCATGTAATCTTCCAAAGTTTTGTGCATGTAATCGTGGAAGATGTACGTCATGGCACGTTGGTAGGTGGCACCAGCATTTTTAAGGCCAAAAGGCATGACCTTATAACAAAATGTCCCCCAAGGCATTGTGAACGCCATTTTTAGTTGGTCTTCGGGATTGATACGAATCTGATTGTATCCCGAGAAACCATCCATGAGGGAGAGCATTTCGTGACCTGCTGTAGTGTCTACCAACACGTCGATGCTTGGCAATGGGAAATCATCCTTAGGACTCGCTTTGTTTAGATCTCAAAAATCGATGCATATGCGAATCCTCCCGTTGGGCTTCTTGACGGGAACCATGTTGGACAGGCATGGCGGATAATCCACGCAGATGACAAACTGTGCATCCAATAGCTTTTGCAATTCGTCTTTGACCATCAAGGCCACTGTTGGGTGCATCTTACGTAGTTTTTGCTTTACTGTGCTTGATTGTCAGATCAAGCGTTAAATTATGCGTGACTAGATGTGGGTCTAGTCCTGGCATATCCTTGTATGACCATGCAAAAACCTCCTTCTTCTCTTTGAGAAGGGCAATGTAGTCGGCTTGCTCCTCGGGGGAAAGACTTACCCCAGCTTGAGAATCTATGGATTCATTGGATCTGTGTTGATATCTACATCAGTCGTCTCCTCGACTGACATGTGGGATCCATCCTCCAACTGATGTGGAGTCGGGATCAAATGGATATCATTAGCTGAATTTAGATCTACGTTGGGGACCTCGGGTTCCTCTTCAGCTTGAAAAATATCCTGAGTTGTCCCTGGGGTAAAATGAGGCATTTCATCGAAAGGCCAGTACTTTGATGGTGATAAAGGTGAATTGACGTGATCCCAGTCGATGGCATCTATGTCTAGATGCAATGACCGTGCTGGATCGATCGGATTGCGGATGGGTGCGGTCAAATCAATGGAGATCATGTGGATGGAATGAATTTGGTCTCCATTACCGCGGGTGTGATACCTTGAATCTTCTGGATGCTCCCTATACTCTAGATCTGGCTCTAGGGGAATGGGCATGAACGGATAGGCCCTATGTGCGAATAGGAGGACAGGGTCTTCCCTCGGCACTGTTGTCATGATAGGGTCTCGGGGTGGACGGTGCTCATCGTGAATTTGGAGCCATGGATCCAACACTTGGTCCCACCCTGCTGGGTCTACCCACCATTCATGCTCTAACCTTATGCCCATCTATCCCATTAGATCTTCATGAGTTAAAGGGTGATTATTCCATCACGCATGTCTGAGATAGTCCATATCAGTCTCATCTTCTGAATCACTTTCAGAGATCCAAAAATGTTCATTCTCTTCAGCAATTGTTACTTGCGACATTGAGGGTTCTCCTTGTTCCAACAAGTTAATCTGGTCCCATTGCGGTTGTTCCACTCTTGGTGGGGGGACCTGATTCTCTTGACACTGTATTGATTCAACTGGAACCTCTAAGGGGAATAGCTTCAAAAAGATGTCCGAACACCGTTTATGTTCTCTCTGGGGATTAATGTCCAAACTTTCATCTCTCTATAGCAAATGAGAGGGATTACTACTATTGCCAAGGGTGTGTGTTGACCATGGGAGGTAATCTCCCAATGTATATTATGTATTTTATGTTGGCATAAAGATCTGGTGCCAATCCCCCCTTGTTGCCTATTTCTAGGCCTTGCATATTTTCTACCAAGATGTCTAAGGGTAGGGGGTGGTTGAACCCTACTATTGACTTATCATATGGCATTTGATATCTTGGTTGGCAAAGGACACGCATCCCTTGCTCATATCTGCCTAGCCCATATCCATGCCAATTGCATTGGCCGAGATATCTTAGAGCGAAGTCCGGGTTTGACAGATAGTTGATATTTTCAGCAAAAGGCTCTTCGTCTTCTTCCTTTTGCTTGCATGGTTCAAGACCATGATCAAGGCCCCCATACACAATTTTTTTTTGGTTTGGTGGGTAACCTAGAGGAACAACTGTTCCTATGGGAATGCGAGGTCTCCCCATGTCCTATACTGATTCTAATGCAGGTGTTGCCACAAAATTCTGCACTAAATACTCCCCCAGGCCTATATTGGCCATTTCAACAGTGATTGTTGATGCTTGGGAGGGAGGGAACGGGAGTCCTTCCTGAGTCCATTCCATGTTTGGTGTTTTAGGAGTCTCAGCTTCCATTGTGCTAGGTATTTCCTCTGTTGATACCATTGAAATTGTTGGCAACCCCTCTTATAGGGGCTGAGCCTCTTCCATGATCTGTTTTCCCTTGTCCTTCTATTTAGCCATGACAAGCGGCATTGGTAGTGAAGGAGCAGATGATGAAGACTCACCTGGTTGGGATTTTGATGATTTGGTCACCAGTGGTGCCTACGGTATTGGACCCTGTTTAGATGGATTTAACTGGAAATCCAAATGCGTTGAAGGGAGGGTCGATTGAGGCATTAATTACACCGCATTGCAATACTTGAAGGGTTCTAAGTCCATCGGGACTACATGTATTTATCCTTCAAATGCATACTTTAGGCACTGGTGGGCGATCGAAGGGACACACTTCATGTCCCTGATCCATGGCCGCCCTAGCAGTATATTGTAAGCCATCTTGCCTTCCAACACATGGCACAATGTAGGTATTATCTTTTGTCCTACCTGGACAGGCAGAACAACTGTGTCGACTGTCGAGCATATTGCATCGTTGAAAGCTCACAATGTGTATGTGGAGGCTGTGATATGAGAGGCTGGCAGCTTCAAATGTTTTAATGCTGTAGTGGTAATGATGTTACTGGACGAGCCAGTATCTACCAACACTCTCTTGTATGGGATCCTGTTGACCCGCGTGATAATGTGCAGGGGTGGATCTGTCGTGTCATTCGATATTGCTTTGACTTCATCCTCTCTGAAGGTAATGACCAGCTCCGTACATCGTTTCACATGTCCCACGAAGTTCTTGAAAGAATTTGCTTCGTGAGGCTGTAATTCGATGGCTTTTAAAATTTCCATAAGAGCTTCCCTATGAGGTGTTGACTATTGAATAAGCTCATAAATGGAAAGCCTAGCCGATGTGGTCCGCAAACTCTACGTGAGTTTGGTGCGTATCGTGACCTCGGGTCTAGGCGGAGGCAACTGCACAGGGCGTTGAGGCTGCGACGTTGTTGGAACTTCCCTTATAGCTACCTTGGGGGCAACTGTTGGGTACTTTTTGTTCCTGGTCACTATGCTGATCATTCCCACAAATCCTTGCATGGGAAGATTCTGTCGCACCTCATTAACATGGAGAGGTTTTGCCTGTGCCTCATGGGCAGGCAAAGGGTCCTTGAATACCCCCATTTGTTGATTATTTGGCGTTGTGGGGTTGTCCACGACCAATGTTTTATTGTCGATCAAATCTTGGATTAATCCTTTGAATTTCTAGCATCCATTCAAGTCATGTCCCCTTCGCCTATGGAATCTACAATATAATTCCTCTCTGTATCCCTTAGGCTTGGGAGCGTTAGGGTCTACAGTTTGGATCTCTAGAAGGGTGACTAAATTTGCCGCTGACAAGCGGTCAAATAAGGAGTCCCTAGACTCCGTATAAGGGGTGAATTGTTACCTAGGGCGACGCTGCTGATTTTGCTCCTGTTTCTTATTATCTCTTTCATAACTAGGAGGCACTGCCTGGTAATTAGCCTTTTGAGGCTGTATTTCTTGCACAAGCTTGGGAACATTTATCGCAACTTGGTTAACTACAGCGGGTTGTGATTGCATTGTCCCAGTCTTAGTGGTTTTATTCCACTCTTTCTTTTTAGGCTTGGCGATTGCGCCTTCGCCTATTTTGATCTCTTCTATAACTCTGGCTTGCGCCAAAGCTTCTTCTAAACTATCGTATTGCTATAACAACAATAGCCCAAATATTGATTTTAAGCAACTCCATGCAAACATCTGTGTGAGATCAGACATAGGGGGACGGTAGGGTATCTTAGAAAGCAAAGCCCTCCATCGATTCCTGTATGCTGCCATTGTTTCTTCCTCATATTGCCTGAGGCTGGCCAGATCACTCAGTGATGCCTTCTTCTTTGTGTTGAAGGCAAAGCGTTCAAGAAACGCATCTACTAATTGATCTAGGTTGTTTATGCTATGTTTTGGTAATTATGTGAACCAATCCGAGGTAGGGCCCACGAATGTGGTTATGAATGTCCTAAGCAACAATGCGTCATTATCTTGGATGTCGAAGCATTGACTTAGGAATCTTGTGACATGTTCTTGTGCATCCTCTTCACCTTTAAAGACTGCCAATTGAGGCAACTTGAAATGTTTGGGGTAAAGAGGTGTGGGCACTGAGGGATGCACTGGATGACTGTGGAGTTGACGTAATGTGGGTTTTTGATGCCCGTAAGCTTTTGTCTCCACAGACTCCAAACGCTCTAATAGCGCTTTGTATGCATCGAAAGATTTTATTTCTTCCTCTTTTTTTTGCTCCCGTTGTGAGTTATGGGAGACTGGAGGCCTATGGGGGGGTGGCCGAGTGGCAGCCCTCCCGCCTTGATGGGGCATTTTAGCCCATTCTATTTCTGGTTCATACTCCTCATAAACTTCTTGAGGAGTCTCTAGGTGAGACCTATGACCCTGATTGAGTCCCTGCTGAGGGTACCCATCATTGTTTTGGGGAGTGGCCTCCCTCTTGGGTCTATACGGTCTTGGAGGCAAATCTTGACGAGGTCGTAGAGACCTGTCCTGCACCAAAGGGTTGTGCCTCTCATATTGTTCTGCTCTTTGGGTGTGAGGGGTTGGCACCCTCTTAGGGAGTTTGTAGCGCAACTCATCCGCTTCGCGCTGCATGCATTCTTTATTAAGGCGGTATAAGTACTCTAACTCCTGATGACCCTGCTCAAGCTACGTGATTTGGGCTTGGTGGGTGGCATGTCTAGTTACTGCCGGGTCAACTTGGTCTGCCTTCTTTTGCTTAGGAGGCTTGAATGTTTCTCCTATGTGTTTGCCTTGATCTTGATGATCTAAAATTTCAATGGGTCGCTTCCCTCTATCAAGGTAGGCGGCATTTACTTGAGGCTCTGGCTTTGATGTGTGATCATGATATCTAGCAGGTGCGAAAACATAAGGTTTCTGCACTGTTTGTTGTCCTTGAGGAATGCGATGGCTTTCCTCGTACTCCCTTTCATGGGTTTGAAAGGGGCGGGCGGAGTTAGCTCGCCCCATGTGAAGAGCCCTACGCTCTGGGTTTTGTCTTTCAGTTTTGATGGGAGGTAAAGGAGAGATGCCATATCCATGTTGTCTCTCCAAATGAACAATGTGCCTCTCTAGTGCTTCATCGCACTGCGGCCACTCAGATCTAGCCTCAAGAGGCGATTGTCTATTTACATTGAGATCTACATGTAAAGCTTCTTCCCGAAAGGGGCTATGTTGAATGGGCATACCCCACAAAGGGGGTTCCCAATAATTTCTTCTTGATGTGGCCTGATGTGGACTCTCTTGTAGGCCAGACCGCCAAGGCGGTATGGCCAAGTCCTTAGGGCTAAAGCGAAGGCGACCAGCGCCCTCTCTTTGTGCACCTTCCGTAGCATCCACCCTTGATTGGGCTTGGCTACGGGTGTACACCATTGTGGTGCTTCTCTACTATCTAAGCAGATTTTTATCTCGTTTATGATGATTTTTCTTTTTGTTTACACTAAGCAGAAATGAACACACACATACACAAACCGTGATTATCTCTTTTAAGGATTAAATAGTGTGTCCTAAACTGGTTTAGTGCATTTTGATATTTTGTTTTGTTTTTGCAAGTTTTGAAGAACGTTTAAATGCATAATGTTGGCTCATATGACTCCCATAAATGGTCGCCCCTTCAATATACCATTGCCGGACCGATATACCAGCCTCTCTATATACCCGCCCTTACGAGAGGGAAACTATAGGTACGTGAGAGCAGATGGTACGTGGAACATAGGCGGTATGAAAGGGGGGATTGTCCTATTAATGACACCTACCATAGAAGACTTATCCTCGCGTGCATGGGAATCACCCCAGAAACACTCGGTCAACTTTCATCAAGATTTACACCTAACAACAGTGACAATCAGGGAAATGGATGCAAAGCTAAGCCAAGGTGGTGATGAACCCACCGTTGGTCTTGCTCAAGGGCTGGGGTTTTACGACCAGCTCCTTGGTTTAATTTTACCACGTGAAGTGGGTGTGGTTCCTTTCAAAAAATGAAACAGGCAGCAAAAAAGAAACTTTCCCTAAGCCATACAAACACTACAAACCGGAAAACAACAAATAGAAATTTGACGGAATTTTTTTTTTTTTTTTAACAATTAAATAAATAAATAAAGCATGAAAATTGATGACAACTTTCTCTACCTTTCTTTAACAATTAAAAAAAATGAAAGTAAAAAAAATAAAAAAAAATTTTTTTTTTTTTTTGAATTTTTAATGGATTAAAACTTTTCCTAAGAAGGCAAACATAAAAGAAAATAGAAATATCACAACAGAAAATGACAGGGACAGTTAGAAACCGTTACCTCTTTTCTGCCCGGACTTGTTGTTTCTGATCTTCGGCTCTAAAATTTACAGGCAGAAATTCGTCCAGGCAAAGATGAATAACAGTCTGCTTTTAAAAAAAAATGGTACCTGTTAAGCACAAGACACAAAAATCTGATTAGTTTCTATGATATTTAAAAATCAGGGAACGGTCCCACCATGATCGCCACTGAAAGCATGAGATTTCGGAAGAAAAACAGTATTAAGATGTAATGAAAACATAACTAACTTGCTGCTAAACGAATATGTATGAAATAGAATGCATGTAATCGAATCAACCAAACATAAAGGAGGAAGCAGGAGCACAACCCTTTTTATATTAATTCCATTCGGTTACAATACATCTCCTGCCTTTTCAGGGGCTAGGAGTGTTAGCCGGTCTTGGTTACAATCATGATTAATACTTCTTCTATCTGCATGCCCACATTTGAAATGGGCGGGCCCAAATGTTGCCGCCACTTATTGCTGATGAATCCTTGCTCCTTGCGGTTCTTCCTGTGATCAAAGAAACACAGAGACGTTGTTAGTAGCACCTGCTATAAAAAGGTAGAGCGTTTAACTTTAGAAATCGATAAGAAATACGTGCGAAAGATTTGATTAAATGCGTGCAACCAAAACAACTCTACGCAACCTACCACTCTGACAGAACTCAAAAAAATGTCACCAGATGGCCACTGCCACTGAAACAGTCGACCAATCCACTATCGAATCAATGTTGTTACCTGTGGGTTAGTGGGGAAACAAAAGTGATAGAAACATGATAATACTTGATGAACGTCTAAAGTCGTGATAGCATGATAATGTGAACAGAAAGCATATTCTATTTAAACACTATTAACTACAGGATATATTTGAAAACAACATAAATTAGATTAAGAATAAGAACGTGCGTAGGGTGCCCAAGCGGGCCGCCCCCGTTAAAACTTAATTTCGATGCCAATCCACTAGGGATGGGCTCAAAATCTAAGATACTGTGGTGTCGGAAAATTGGTGGTTTACTGTGTCCAATATCGGGTCTGAAGGTTCGGATTCACCTTCTAACAGCCACCAATAACCTCCCTTGCGAAAGAGATTACAGGTGCAGAAGAGTGAATTCGAAAGGAATGCAAATGGGTCTCGGGTTTAGCAGCACTTCGTTGCGTTAAAATGCTTGTCAACCTATCCTCCTTTTGGGTGGGAAAATCCACCATTTTATAGACCCACGGGGTCTCTTTGAAAGGGGCACATAGAGATGCCACGTGGCGGCCATGCCTTCTCAACAGGGAGGAGACTCCGCATTGACTAGGGCTTACATGACCACCATCACAACAGTCTGCTAACTGCCAATCTACCCACCTACGCGTGCATGCACAGTAGGTGGTAGTAATTGACTGTTCTTGGCTGCCACTTGTTGAATGTTTGCCTTGATTGACTTTAATGGCACTTTTGAATGCTTGACTTCTACCTTTGATTGATTAAATGTCTGCTCGAGTATTTTAATGTCCGCCTAGAAAATGTGAAGTTCGTCGCGATATCGCGACGTCGCGATATCGTGACACTTTATATGAGGCTCCCCTTTGGGCCTTAGGTGTCGTGATTTCACGACGTCGCGAAATCGTGACACCCTCGGCCAAAGCTCCCTTTTGGGCCTTAGGTGTCACAATTTCGCGACGTCGCGAAATCATGACACCCTCGGCCAAAGCTCCCTTTTGGGCCTTAGGTGTCACGATTTCGCGATGTCACGAAATCATGACACCCTCGGCCAAAGCTCCCTTTCGGGCCTTAGGTGTCGCGATTTCACGATGTCGCGAAATCGTGACACCCTCTACCAAAGCTCCTTTTTGGGCCTTAGGTGTCACAATTTCGCGACGTCACGAAATCATGACACCCTCGGCCAAAGCTCCCTTTTGGGCCTTAGGTGTCACGATTTCGCGATGTCACGAAATCATGACACCCTCGGCCAAAGCTCCCTTTCGGGCCTTAGGTGTCGTGATTTCGCGATGTCGCAAAATCATGACACCCTCGACCAAAGCTCCCTTTCGGGCCTTAGGTGTCACGATTTCGCGACGTCGCAAAATCATGACACCCTCGACCAAAGCTCCCTTTCGGGCCTTAGGTGTCACAATTTCATGACGTCACGAAATCACGACACCCTCGGCCAAAGCTCCCTTTCGGGCCTTAGGTGTCACGATTTTGCGACGTCGTGATATCGCGACACCCTCGGCCAAGGCTCCCCTTTGGGCCTTAGGTGTCACGATTTCGCGACGTCACGAAAATGTGACGTTGCAATTTCGTGACACCTAAAGCCAAGGCTCCCTTTTGGGCCTTAGGTGTCACAATTTTGTGACATCGTGAAATCGTGACGTCGTGATTTCATGACACCCTCGGCTAAGGCTCCCTTTCGGGCCTTAGGTGTCGCAATTTCACGACATCTCGAAATCGTGACGTCGTGATTTCGCGACACCCTCGGCCAAGGCTCCCCTTTAGGGCCTTAGGTGTCGCAAAATTGTGACGTCGTGATTTCATGACACCCTTGGCCAAGGCTCCCCTTTGGGCCTTAGGTGTCATGATTTTGTGATGTCGCAAAATCGCGACGTCGCAATTTCGTGACACCCTCGGCCAAGGTTCCCCTTTGGGCCTTAGGTGTCACGATTTCGCGACGTCACGAAATAGTGACGTCACGATTTTGTGACACCCTCGGACAAGGTTCCCCTTTGCTTAAGGCTTGCTTGTATTTAATGTTTGCTCTCGATTAAAGTTTGCTCTTGCTTAAGGCTTGCTTGATTTTGCTTAAGGCTTGTTAAAACGATCAGCTTTTCTTTGTTTACTTTCCGACCTTCTAAACTACTGTGTAAGTGGCTACGACCATTGTTTGACCTTTGAGGGCTGCCCTGAAAGTTGTGTATGTCAATGCGATCAGTGTTTGTAATCACATAATCGGATTGGTGCTGTTTTGGTGTCTACAGCTCCTTCAACCTTGACACTCCAAATATCAACTCATCATTCATCCTTCCATGCTCCTTCAACCTCCAACCTTCCACACTCCTTCAACCTTCATATTTGTTGATCGTTAAAGCACCAAACCATTTTCCAGGTCCCTTAGGGGGTAACCCTTGAGGTAGAACAACAATGAAACCCCACTCTCTGTATTTTAGGAAACTTATTCCCTAAGTTCCTATCCTTTAACTAGGTTACTAATAGAAATTAGTGATCCTAAATTGTTGGCCATATTAATCTAAATTTTAACCTTTAGAGCTTTACAAGCTAGGCATGCTCAAGCTAATAATTTCCATTTTGAACTAAAGATAAGAGGATATTCAAACAAGCATCATAACACAAATTTGTATAATATCCCTTGTTGATTTACCATCTAATATGTTTCTTGATCATTTGTAAACTATGTGATATAAAGTTCTATGTTGGCAATCCTTTGCATAAGGTTCATTTCCTAAATAATTATATTTTATCAAGAGAATTTATATATATTTTGAAGTAATATTTTTGTTCAATTCTTTTTTGATGTCTAAGAAAATCTTCATCCAAGTTTTACCTCTAAGAATAAACTCATAAGTATGTCATTTCATAGGCTTGCTCCACCAATATTCTTTCCTTTGTAAACCCTATCTCTCTTACCAAGAGGATGCCCAAGTTTTCTCTCATATCCTTTCCAAAAAAAACTGGAATCATGTTTTTATATATGTTTTAATTAGAATAAAGTTTTATTACATTATATATATACACACACACACTAATATTTCATGTAATGATTTTGTTAGTATGAATGCTTATAAAAGTTCCTTCACATTGGCATATATAAAATGAATAGGATCCCTAAAATCATAGTGATATGTTTTCTCCTTTAGTTATAGGCATATTTTAGACTTTAGTAAAGAATATTGAAGAGGGAGAATTATATGATAAAATAAAATATTATAATAATATTAAAAATAAATATTAGAAGAATTAAGTTTATTATAAAATAATAATATTTATTTTCAAATTAATTATTTTATTTATTTAAATTATTTAAACTAAAATTATAACTAAACTAAAACTATTGAATTATAATATATATATTAAATAAAATTTAAAATAAAAATATTTTTTGAAGTGTAGTAGTAATATCTTAATATTAAGTGGTATTAGTTTAATGGGTTAGATTCTTCAACATTTAAAGAGGATATCAAGGTTTTGCTCTCTAAAAATTTCTTAATTCATGGTCACATTCCTAAAGTGAAGACTCTTAACAATGCTCGTTTGGATCATTGGCCAGTCATGGTGGAAATGTGGAAAATCAATATGAGTTTCTCTCCTTTCATTTTTAATTAATGTGGCTTAGAGACAATTTCTTTAGACTTCGTGTGCAACAATGGTGGAAGGAAGGTAAGCCTAGGTATGGGACTAAGATGTTCTATTTTACTAAAATACTGTGATACATTAAATCTAAAATCAAGACTTGGAATTGGAAGGTGTTTGGGGATGTCCATTAAAAGAACATGAAGTTATTGCTCAACTTGAAAATTTGAATAAGACAGTCTGTTTAGATGGCCTCACAGAGATTAGAAGTGTAAATGAAATTAGACTCACAATTCAGTTAGAGGAATGGGAAAAAAGAGAACTCTTATGGAAGAAAAAATCTAGAATTCAATGACTCAAAGAAGGAGATTGAAACACATATTTCTTCCACAAATATCTTCTAGATAGAAGATCTCACAACTTTATTTATTCCTTGAAATTAAATTCTGGAGATGTTGTCTACACTTGGGATGGCATGAACTCCATTGTTGTCAATTACTTTTCCAATATTTTTACTACTACTCCTCTTGACTCAGCTTCTCAACAAAATGTTCTTCAAGCAATCCCTTCTCTTATCAGTTATAAGGAGAACTCTATTTTTACTGCTCCTATTACTATCAATGAGCTTCAACTGGTAGTTTTTAAAATGCAAAAATGGAAAATCCTAGGTCCTCATGGTTTTCCCATTGAGTTCTACCAAGAGTTCTAGGATATCCTTTATACTGATTTATTAGAGGTGGTGGAAGAATCCAAGAAATCCAAAGAAATTTTGAAGGTTATCAATAAAACTTATATTACTCTTGTTCCAAAAGCTCAAGAGGTTGATCATATCTCAACTTTTAGACCTATTGCTTTCTGTAATGTTCTTCTAAAAATCATTAGTAATATCATGGTAGAAAGGTTGAAGCCTCTTTTGCATAAGATTATTTCCCATGAACAAGGGGGTTATGTGGAAGGGCATAAAATAGTAGATGAGAAAGTTCTTTCTTAGGAAGCTATCCATTCCATGGATATGCAAAAATCTCCTTCCTTGTTCATTCGGTTAGACTTTTCCAAATCTTATAACAGAGTGGATTGGCACTTCCTTATCAAAGTTTTGAGGCAATTTGGTTTCTCTTAGGATTGGATGGATTGAATTATGGTATGTATATCTTCATTTTTCTACTTAGTTATTATCAATGGCAAGCCTTCTCAATTGTTACGAGCTTCCATAGGTATTAGACAAGGTGATCTACTATCCCCTTATTTATTCATCATTCTTGTTGAATGCTTGGGTAAGACTATAACCAAAAAGGGAGAAAAAAAATTCTTGAGGGAGTTACCATTGCTCATGGAGCTAGACCTATCTCTCATATTCAATTTGTTGATGACTCTAATATTTTAGGTAAATGTATAGTTAAGGAAGATTCTAATATTAAGTAAATCATTAGTTTTTTTTTCTAAGGCTACTAGGCAATTGATCAATGTAGACAAATCTAAAGTAATTTTCTTTCACTGCTCTTCCAGATAGGAATATATGGTCTTGGATAAATTAATATATAATAATACCTCCCTTTCGATCACTTATTTAGGTATTCCCATCAATATTCAAAGGCAAAAAAAATATTGGAATTGGTTATTGGACAAATTCAAGAAGAAAATTGGAAAGTGGACCAATAAGTGGCTTTCCCTTGGGGATATAATCACCTTGGTAAAATCAGTCCTTCAAGATATTCCTATTTATGTTTCTTTTGTTTTGAATATACCAAAGGTTGTTCTTCGAGAACTGAATCAAATCAGTCATCGGTTCCTTTGGAGTGGTTCTAAGGAGAAAATAAAATGGGCCTTGGTTAAATGGGACACTTTATGTCTTCCTAAGAATGAACGGGGTTAGGATTATGATATTCAATTAATAACAACAAAGCTTTAGCTGCTAAATTATATTGGAGGATGTTGCATAACCCCAATGCTCTATGGGTCAATAATCTCCATGCTAAATATGTAGAGAATAAAAGCCTCTAAAGATATTGTTTGCTATCAATTTCTAACCAAAGGTTCTCCCATTTTAATAGTTCTTAAGACTGATGAGGATTTGATAAAGAAAAAATATTTTGGATTATTCATAATGGTCAACAGGTAAATTTTTGGACAGATTCTTGAGATGGTCACAAGCCTTTGACAACTCAATTTCCTAATTGGATGCCTTGGATGGAGAAGCTTCACCAAGCTAACTAGATAAAGGTGGATAATTACTATCGATATCATACTAGTAATTCAAAGGTTGTTTTTGGACAGATTCTTGAGATGGTTACAAGCCTTTGATAACTCAGTTTCCTAATTGGATGCCTTGGATGGAGAAGCTTCACCAAGATAACTAGATAAAGGTGGATAATTACTATCGATATCATACTAGTAATTCAAAGGTTGGTAGATATTGGATCCCTATTGAAGACTAGCCTATTCAAATCCTAGAAAGGTAAAGATAAGATATCCAAGGCATCCTTCATATGATATCTCTCTCTTGGTCCTATGAAAAAATATTGTTTTGGATGAAACAACACTACTAAGTGTGAGTATTTAGCTGCTCAAGGTTATTTGACCTTATGCCATAATAATCCCAACCAACCATCTGACATCTTTTCTCAGTTGTGGGCTTAAAAGCTCTGGCCTAAGGTGAGGTTCTTTACTTGGCTTTGATTGCATCGTAGGCTGCTTACTGGTGAGAAACTTATGAAGTGTGGTTTTCATGGCTCTTTTAGATGTGAAATGTGTGGATAGAATGTAGAAACTCTTAGCCATATTTTTATTGAGTGTACTTTAGACTCTGAGCTATGGAGGAGAATGACCACTTTACTTGGCTTACAATGGTCCAAATTTTTTTAACTATTGATCAAATTTGGATGGATTGGCCTAATCAAGAGGGTGTTGATAATTTTATTAGGAAGTTATTTTGGATGGGTTCTACCACTCTTCTTTGGAATATCTGGAATGAAAGGAATAGTCAATTTTTTGATCAAGATAGGAAGGATATTCACTATATTTGTCAAAAGATCATTGCCAACTTAGTTGAATCAGTCCATCAACTCCTTAATCACCCCCAAAACTCCCACCAAATATGGGATTAAGTGATGCAAATATTGAAGATTAAATATTATAAGGGCAACCAACTTAAAGCCTCTAGAGGGAACCAAAAAAAGCTACTGTGGGAGGAATTGGTAGAATTTCATATGGCTCCCTGGTTTTTACTTTTGCTAAGAATTTGGGTATTCTTTCCAATAACATTGTTGAGGGGTATGGTATCCTCAGAGGCCTTCAAGAGGCTACAAATATTGGATGGAAAAAGGTGCTAGTTGAGTCTGACTCTCAACTCATGAATTTTTTTTGAAGACTCCTTCTAAGAATCATAAGGTTGATTGGATAATAATAAGAATTATTGAGAAGATTCAATTAATCCAGATGGGATTTTTGAAAGTTGATTACAATCATGTGGTCAAAGATCAAAACAAGAGTGATGATGCTTTAGCTAATTGAGCTTTGGACAAAGGTGATCTTACTTGCTATGGCCACCCTTCGCAAATAAGGGAAGCTCTTCTTTCTATCATTTCTTTGGATGGGTCTAGTTCTCGAGGTACCTAGTTTCTTCTTGCTTTATTTTTGCTTCTCTTTGGTTCGGTCAAGGTATTTTAGTTCCCTAGCTCAAATAATTCTTTCTTTTTGTTTCCTCTGTTTATTCTTGCCTTAAAAGTCTTTTGGTCTAGAAAGGTCATTGTTGTGTTCATATTTTTCTTTTTTATTTTTTTTTTGTTTAGTTTTTTGAGGTGTGTATTTTTTTTGTTTTGTTTTTGAGTTTTTTGTGTTGTTTTTTTGTTGTTCTTATGTTTTTATTGTTTTGTGTTTTTTTTTATTGTTCTTGTGTTTCTATATGTTTGTGTTGATTCATATTTTTTTGTGAGTGTTTTCTATGTTTATTGTCTGTTGTTGGTTGTTTTTTTATTTTTATTTTTAATTTTTTAATTTTTTAGGTTTTGGTTGTTTTTATTTTTCATGTTTTTGTTGGTTATGTCTTTGTAGCGTTCTGTTTGTTTTTTTCTTGTTTGTGTTTTTTCAATGTGGTTCGTGTTGTGTTTTTTTTGTCTTATTGTGTGTGTTTGGTTGTGCTTTATCTTTTTGACACACTCAAGGAGCATGTTTTTTTTATTTTATTTTATTATTTATTTATTTTAATCTTATTGTGTGTTTGTTTGCTCTTTGAATATGTCAAAGGTTGTAGGCTAGGTGCGAGCCCTGGGTAATTTTGGCGGAATAGATACCCTTACCTCCTTGGGTCTTACCCAAAAGTGACATCCTTTCTGAGATGTTTTCCAAAAAAAAAAAAAACGAGATCAAGGTTCAAATCTTTCCAAATCTTAACAAGCAATACATAAATAATATCCAAGCTTTGTTGTAATACCACTATATAATGGTGATAATGTAATACTGGTGTAACCCATTTTAATCTTATATAACCAATTTAAAAAAAAAAACTTTCAAAGATCCATTACGATTAACATCTAGCTAGCGATTGGCTACGGATACTTTGTTGTTTGAGCTATGACATCAATATTTTTAGATGCATAGGTTAAACATATAAAGAAATCAAATAAATATTAAAGATATTATTAGGTTACCCACCCACATGTGAAAACATCAAATAACATGGTTTATTTAGTTATACTTTTAATTGATAAATGTGGAGTATTGAAAACATCTCTTTTGATAACTAGACATTCTCACACGTCACAAGCAAGCTCACGCTCACACTGTCACAAGGTAGAAGAGGATTTCCTGGTAGCAGAGGCGGAAGCTTGATTTGCTTCGATGACCTCTCCTGCTTATCATTGTCGAGGCACAAGGAAGTGGGGACATTTCACGGATGATAGGTTAAGGGCGGGCTTTCGTAGGTTAAAATTCCATTCGGATTCCAAGTGAAGGTGATGTGAGATGTTTTGGTCTTCAATGGCACGTTGCATGACTCCTCGGGGCTGCTGATATGAACGAATTTAACTCCACCTTGGAGAATTGGTGGAGAACACGTGTCGCAGAATACATGGCTAGTGCGATTGCAGATAGAAATGCATCTTTTGCAGCCATGGCTACTGGCATGTAACGATCCAACTTCTCCCTCCTCTTTATATCTCCGTCTAATCGCATGGTGAAATTTGAAGATTCCGTGCTATTGGCGTTATGTGATGTACGTCTATGCTCATCTCTCTGCGTTACCTAATCTGGCGTAACAAACATACACTTCACCTAATCTCATACGTGAAATCCTTTAAGTATTGGTTATATCTACGGTTCTTTTTTATTATTATTAAAAGATTTAGTTTAGTTTTTTTTATGAGGAACCGTTTATATACAGCATATCTGCAACATGTGAGGGGAGAGATTTGAACCTGGGCCTCTCAATAACTGGAGAGTTTTAACTACCCACTTGCTCTCCAACTCCTCTACATGAGCGGATAGTTTAGATTTTTATTGTTAAATGATATTTTAAAATTTAAACTTGCATCTTTGCTTAATAAATACTCAATCATATTAACACTTACCAATCCACTAACCCTAAAATAGTTCTAATCTCAAAAAAAAAAAAAAAAAAAAATCATCTTTTTCATTAGCATTCCGTATTACATGGCTTATTTTTTCTATATTAATCACCTTAATACATCTTTTACATTATAAAATTATTATTTTTAAATTTTAAATGTCCTCCATCAACCTACAAGTACCTTGCCAGATCGGGTAAAATAAGTTAATTTTTCCAATACTTTTATTTGTTTAAAGATTCACTCAAGTTCTTATAGAATCTATGAGAATATGTATGAAATTGTAATCTTATAATGGATTATTTTTAATTGCAATGTTTATTTTATTTTTAAATTAAAATAAATAAAAATAGAAATAGGTAATGTTAATAATGGAAGTAATTTTTTTATAAAGTATTATAGTTATATTGAAAATTCAATAATGATAAATTTTAGATATTTATAAAAAATAATGTTATTATTTTTTAAATTATTATATGCCATAAAAATATGAAGAGATGTTATATCCTCAAAAGAGATAAAAGAGTCATTGCATTATCTTGTCATAAAAAGAATACCTAAAGACAAAATTATAAATTTTTAAAATAAACCTATGATGACATATATAATGCATGAAAGAAAGGTGGTTCTTCAAAATTGTTGAGACAAACATCGTATTTTTTAGATGTAATGAATTAATATTTAAATCTAGGTGGTGGGGTAGATTACTGTAGTTCCTAGCCTCAACAACCTTGGAATTTATCTTTTGAAACAGTACAAAATAATGTAATCATCCTATCAATGCCTTTCAAAATACTTCAAAATTTGACTAAGTGTAACTCATGTGCCAATTTTCTCAACAAGTGTCAATCATGAGTGATCCAATTGCAAAGTGGACTAATTAGCTCATAAGAGCAAAGCACTCAAGATCCACTAAGAGCAAAGCACTCAAGATCCACTAGTGAATTGTTGTCAAATTCAAGCGATTCAAGTACTACCTCAAGCAAATCACTCACCATCCTTTGAAGGGCAAAAATAAAGGCATGAATCATAAGAATATTTTGAGAGTGATATTTTATCATATAGTAGTGCACTAATTTATTTTGGAAGCCTTCTAAACCTATTAGAGGTATATTTAGAGGTGTGTAACAACTAGATGTGCATCATTTTATTATATATGCCCCCAAATATTTACTTTTACGAAGATTAATACTTTCTTACCCCAAGTAACTAAAAGGTAAAATCATTATAAAAAAGATCTATCAAATCTATTGTCAACATCTTTTGGCCATGAGAATCCATAGCCACACTTTATGAAACCCACTTTGTGCTTTGTATCTCGTGAAATTAGTGATAAATTGGTAAGTCTCTTACATTCCATTAGAGACACATCCCGCATAAATTATAGAATGTATGATGTGTTAATAATATTGAGTTCTCATTGATGTCAAAGGGTCCATGGTACTCAAGGCAAAAATATTCTTCAAGGATGATGAGTTTACAAAGATGGATAAATTATTTATGGTAAGGTTTATTACAAGCAGAGGATAAAGGTTTAAAAGTGCTTGGGATAAAATATTTTAAATATTATAAAAGGAGGGCAAAGGTTTAAAAGATAAATATTAAAATATTTAAATCAAGGATTAAAAATATTATAATATAAGGTCAGGTTACAAGCAAAGGTGCCAAAGTACTTGGAGAAAAAAATTAAAATCACACATAAGACTATGAGCCAACCTCCCAAAGTAAAAGATAAAGCATATATACATGGAGGTAAAATATTTCATTGGATTGACCAACGCGAATACTATAATCAAAATATTTTCTAAAGCGAATATCTCCTACTCGTGTGTAAATTCAAAAAAAATTGAAGAGGAGAGGAACAACGAATAAGGAAGATAGAGGTCCCCTATTGGTTCCAATCATCAGGGTATCCTAACTAGTTGTTTAGCCCTAGTTAGGGCACTATGAAGTAGAGAGTGCAGAGTTTGATTCCTAGTGGCATTGTATTTTTGATATGTAACAAAATTGCAAAGGAATGGAGGTTTATATGCTAAGTGCTTCCTTTTCTTTGTCAAGTTGTGGAGCAGCCCAACCCGTTGGCTAGGTCGTGCTAAGTCACCACTGTGTGTGAATTCGGAGGGTCGAATCCCATCTGGTGTGTTTTTTCTTAGAAGGCATCGTGGTGTTATTTTGATAGTATTAAAGCTTTATATTAAGTTTTAATAAGGGAGATATAAGGAATTATTTCTAGAGATTTATTATTTATATTTTGATAAGGGTTGAGTGAATGATTTAAAATTTATTTAAGAAGCAAAAAAGAAATTTGCTAACATGTTTTTATAGTTGCAAAAGAAAGGAAAATTATTTTTGACAAAACATGTTTAAAAAAATACATGCAAAAGAAGATTATCATCATTGTGGCAGATTTAGAGGTATGGTGATTTAATTCCTTTCTCAAGGTGGTTTTGTTTGATGGAAATATTTTTGTTGTCATGAGATTGGAAGTATAAGGAATTATTGGATGTGCATTGTTTATGTTTGAAATTAGGAAAAAATTGATAAAATATTATAGGTTATATTTGGGAGTAAACTTATGCATTATTTTTATTAGAATTGGAAGTAAAAGTGCATGAGTTATAGATCAAATTTGTGAAGAAAATTGGTACGTTGATTTTGATTAATTTTGTGAGTACATATGAAGGTCAATTATCAAGTACTAGACTAGAACTATATTTTTGAATGCAATAAATCTAAGATATGTAAAAGCAACAGGCATAATGAATGTATAGAACATATTGGGTATTTGTTAATGCATATCATTTTCTATATGTTCTTGAAGATAAAAAAAACTCTGGGTAGAATATATCTAAATTGCTTTAGTTGAGAAAAGAACATTAAAATATATGAGCATTATTTGTATTAAATTTTTGGGAAAGATATGAGTATTATTTGTATGCAAGATTTGAGAAAGATATGAGCATTGTTTGTATGCAATATTTGGGAAAGATATGAGCATTGTTTATATGCAAGATTTGGGAAATATATGAGCATTATTTGTATGCAATATTTGAGAAAGATATGAGTATTTTTTGTATGCAATATTTGAAAGTATATGAGCATTATTTGTATAAGTGGACGAGCAGTGGTTGTGAGTAGATTTAAGCAGAGTTATGAGCATGTTTGAGTAGATTTATGAGTAGGTTTGAGCAAATTTGTGAGCAGGTTTAAGCAGAGTTGTGAGAAGGTTTGAGCAGAGTTATAAATATGTTTGAGCAGTGGTTATGAACATGATTAATTAGGATTTGGAGAAAACCAGAGTAGAGGGGATTGTCGTATCCTATGGATAGAGGTCTATGAACTAGAATATAGGGGATTGGTGTCTCCTTTGAATAGAGGTCCATGAACTAGATCAGAGGGGATTTGTGTCTCCTATGGATAGAGGTCCAAAAACCAGAATAGAGGGGATTGGTATCTCCAGTAGATAAAATTCCAAGAACCAAAATATAAAGGATTGGTATCTCCTATGGAGTGGTGTCCATAGAACTTGAATAGAGGGGATTGGTATCTCCTATGGAGTGGTGTCCATAAAACCAAAATAGAGTGGAGTGGTGTTCACATAACTAGAAAAGAGTGGAGTGGTGTCCATAGAACTTGAGAGGGGATTGGTATCTCCTGTGGATTGGTGTCCATGAAAACTATAATAGGGGATTGGTTTCTCCAGTGGGTTGGAGTTTACAAAAAAAATTGAAAAATTTATAAGCAATATTTCTTTGTGGATGTAGCCCACATTAGGTTAACCACATTAAATCTATGTCTCTCATATGTGTGATAATTTGTGCATTATTCCATTACTCATTGACATTATTACTATTATCCTTTGGATTGAAAAGTGAAAAGTTTTATCTTATACTATTCACACCCCCTATCAGTAAAAGCTTGTGTTCTTCAATTGGTATAATAGTGGGTTACTTTGTGAAATCCTAACAACTTGAAGGAATATATTACAAGAACACACATGGCAAATAAAGAAGGGTTTTCATCAAACAGGGCATCATTATTTGATGGGACTAACTATACTTTATTGAGCATGGATGAGCTATATGGGATTCTCACAACCTATAATATGAGGACAGAAAAAATCAAACATAAAAAAGAGAGGCAAATTTTAAAGCTTCAAAGGAGGCAAAGAATAAAGAACTAGAATCAAGTAAAGAATCAAGTAGTGGAGAAGAGACTAACTTTGAGAGAAGAAATAAGAAGGATCCAAGAAAAAACAAATATTTTAGTTGTGGTAACATTGGTCACTATGCATCTAATTTTCCACAAGATGGAAGTAGTAGAAGTAAAGAAGCTAACTTAATGAGAAGAAATAAGAAGGATCCAAGAAAAAACAAATGTTTTAGTTGTGGTAACATTGGTCACTATGCAACTAATTGTCCAAAGGCTGGGAATAGTAGCATTGAAGAAGAAAAAGAATACAATAAGAAGAAATAAAGAAGATTTTATCATGAAAAGAAAAATAGTCACAATAAAGGCATGCAAGAGAATGAAGATGCTCCTATTATAAAAAATCAAAAAGAAGAGAATGAAGATGCTCCTATTATAAAAAATCAAAAAGAAGAGAATGAAGATGCTCCTATTGTGAAAGACCAAGAAGAAGAGAATGAATATGCTCCTATTATCAAAGACCAAGAAAAATAAAAAGAAGATGCTCTTGTGATTAAAGAAACTTGATGAGTTGAAAATGGAGAACTTAAAATTGAAGGCTTAAGTACAAGAGGATGAGAAATCAAAGGCAAATATTCCACAAGATCTCATTGACTTAAAAGTTAAAGTTGAAGAGGTAACAAAATTTGAAGAAGGTATGGTTGAGCAATTAAAGGTAAAAATGTTGGAATGTGAAAGACTGGAACATGAGGTTGTTTCTCTAAATAAGGAATTTGAAAAGCTACAGTAAAATATTAGGTTTGAGAAAAGCATAAAAATCCCGAATGATATTATCAAAGCACAAATATCTCTATTTATAAAAATAGGACTTGATTTTGAAGGAGGTCAAGAGAAAAAAAGAGGAGTCAAGATCAAAAGGAATAAAGGAATTGAATAAGAGCCTAAGAACTATGTTGATGTGTTGAGATGTGATAGTATAAAAGAGGAAACAAACAAAGAATCATCAAGGAACAGGGACCATCATAAGAAAAGAAAGGAAAGAACCATGAGATCAAGGTAAGATGAATATTTCTTCCAAGGTCATTGTTTCTCATGTAATCATTTTGGTCATAAAGCTATACATTATAGGGTTCATGATAAAAAATATTATGGCTTCACCAAGAGAAATTTCAAGTCATTTGCATATTTCAAGGACTACAACATCATGTCTTTCAATTATAATAATTTTGGTCATAAATCTATACATTGTAGGGTTCATGGTAAGAATGATTATGATTTCACCAAGATAAACTTCAATTCATTTACATATTTCAAGGACTACAACATCATATGTTTCAATTACAATAATTTTGGGTATAAAGCTAAATTGTGCAGAACAGTGTTCCTGAAACTTTCAAATATAGGCAAGAAAAAGTATGCTCAAAATATTCAAAAGGGTATGACTACAAAGATACGTAAAAATAAAATCAAAAGAGAATAAGAGCATTGTAATTTGGGAGTAGTTTCACTCCCATATCAAAATTGATCACCTCAAGAAAAGGAGGTGGTGAGGGAGCTATGCTAAGTATCTTATTTTTATCCCCAAAAGGAGCCCTTTGCCATTGATGTCAAAGGGGGAGAAATTCAGTGAGGGAGAGCAGCTTGTCAGGGGGAGCAGATTGGGAATCTAGTTGTAATCAAATAAAATATTTATTAGTATTTACATCAATGACAAAGGGGGAGATTGTTGGAAATATTGAGTTATCATTGATGTCAAAGGGTGCATGGTACTCAAGGCAAAGATAATCTTCAAGGATGACGAGTTTATAAGGATGGACACATTATTCAAGGTAAGGTTTATTACAAGCAAAGGACAAAGGTTTAAAAGGGCTTGAGACAAAATATTTTAAATATTATAAAAGGAGGGCAAAGGTTTAAAAGATAAATATTATAATATTTAAATCAAGGATTTGAAATATTATAATATAAGGTCGGGTTACAAGCAAAGGAGTACTTGGAGAACAAATTTAAAATCACACATAAGACTATGAGTCGACCTCCCAAAGTGAAATACAAAGCATATATATATGGAGGTAGAAAATTTTATTTATTTGACCAACACGAATGCTATAATCAAAATATTTTCTAAAGCGAATATCTCCTACTTGTGTGCAAATTCAAAAAAATCTAAAACGGAGAGGAACAATAAATAAGGAAGAGATAGGTCTCCTTTTGGTTTTAACCATTAGGGTATTCCAATTGGTTGTTTAGCCCTGGTTAGGGCACTGTGAAGCAAAGAGTGCAAAGTTTGATTTCTAGTAGCATCATAGGTTCATATTTCTAGGTACTTAACTTCAATAGAGATTCTTTATCCTTTACTGTAACATATTATTGATTTTTTTATGCTCTAGAGAGACACTAGCTCATGACTTTCTATTACTTGCCCCTTGTACTTTTAGTCCTTCTTAAATAGTTACACTAGATTTCTTGAAATGGTGGCTTTCTTATCCAATATGGTGGCACCTCTTCTCTTTGCCAAGACTTGGTAATGGTGGTTTTTCTTCCACGATAGATTCTCCTTGTTGGCTACTCTTCCATAATGACTCCTCTTCATTTTTATGTTTGGTGGTTTCTTCTTTTGTGATTCCAAGCTTCTAATTTGTGCAACCTATGCTTCTAATTTGGATTCAGGGTTAAAGCTCTTTAAGCGTCATGGGATCATATGGTTATAGTCATTATGGATTATTTCACATTGGATCCTTTGAAAGAAGTTGTAAGAAGTTATCATGTGATGTTTCTTAACCAGCTGAGAAGAGAGAGATGGATGAATATCCCTGCTTTATTTTTTAGTCGATACAAAAATTAATGATAGATGTTAGAAATGGAAGAGGTCTGAACCTTCTTCACTAGGCCCTAAATATGTTAATATTTGAGTTTTTTACTAAATAGAGAGGTGGAGGTTGTGGATATTATCAAGTTTATTAAATCTCAGCCTATTCCCCCACCTACCATCCTAGCTTAGGAGGAGGACCTATCTAACTATGATGATTTTGACGGTTTGGAGTTCAATTTCAGCCCCATATCTTCCCCCATAGGGGTCAATATTGATAGAATGGTTTGGGATATCTCAATTTTTCCCAAGGGTGTGAGGAGTGGTAAGTTGTGCAACTCCAAAAGGTGTGATTCAAACTTTTCAAAGTCTAAATAGATCGAAAGTCCTTTTGATTCATTCAAAGTGCTTGGCCATAGTAATAGGTCGGGTGGAATCTCAATAACTTTTAAAGGTGTGAGAGGGGGTAATATGAGGTACTCTAAGATATTATCTAAGAAGAGAAATAAAAATGAGAATTCGTCAGTTATGATTGTCCACTCTGATTCAGAGGATTTGCTTGTTGTGAGGAAAACCATCTTATCAAAAGGGGTGAAATCTCATGGTATTCGTTGTGTTGAGAACCAATGTAAGTACCTCTAGGTAATAAAAGTGGTCGAAGATAAGCATAGGTTAATTTTGGGTACACTCAAAGTGATGGTGAAGTTCACTAAGGATGTGAACCATATGTTGGGCCAATTGCTGAATAAATCTACCTTGGGAAAGAGTGCTTCTGGTAAAATAATAGTGATACCCTAATGTTGTTTGGGTGTCTACCTTTTTACGTTTTGTTGATCCCCTAGATTTGGGATGATGGCCAGGTGCCCTCTCTATGAGGTTGTTATTTTTTCTTGTACTTAGTAAGGTGGTTGGATGTTATGTGTCCAGTATTGTCTTCCTAATCGACTAGTTTATGCTATTGGGTTCATTGGTTGTTTGTCTTCTTCAGGTCATGGTATCCTCTCAAAACTCTGAGCTTTTCAATTAATTAAAAAAAAATTATTATTTATTTTAATTATTTAAACTAAAATTATAATTAAACTGTATAATATATAAATTAAATAAAATTTAAAATAAAAATATTTTATAAAATAAATCTAATGTAAAACCTTAAAACTTTGAATATGTTTAAAAATTAAATCTTATATCATATTTCAATAACCAAGTTGATACTAAAAAACTTTTAATATATAAAACTATTTTATTTTTATATTTTATATTATAATATAAAATCTAAAATAAAAAACATTTATATTTATATCTATGTGTTGACCAAAAATATATAAAAAAGATCCGTTACCAATCAACACCGACTTGAGTGGCTACTACGGATACTTTGTTGTTTGAGACATCAATTGTTTTAGTCAACAAATATAACCAATCAATTTGGTTATATGTTAAACATATAACCAATCAAATAAATATTAAAAAAATTATTATGATTACTCGATAACATAATAAATTTGGGATATGGAAAACATTCTATTGAAAACCAAACATTCTTATTATTATTATTATCCCAAAACATTCTATTAACAACCAAACATTCTTATTATTATTATGGTTACTTGACAACATCAAGTAATAAATTTGGTGGAATACATTTTGTTGAGAACCAAACATTCCTATTATTATGGTTATTTGACAACAAGTAATAACTTTGGAGTATGGAAAACATTACATTGACAACCAAACATTCCTACATTTTACAAACAACCTCACTATCACATATATTGTGATATTTTATGTTCGGTTTGAATTTAATTTTTTTTTTTTAAATTAAAATTAAATTATAAAACCATAAACATATATCTTATGTCAACAATAAAAATGAAATCAATATATATCTCATCTCTTGTGTACAAACAATAAAAATAAATTAATATAAATAATAAAGATATATATCTTGTGTCAACAATAAAAATGAAATCAATATATATCTCATGTGCCAACAATAAAAATGAAATCAATATAAATAATAAAAGCAAAGGTAGTTATATGAAATATATAACTCATTAGCAAAATGATTCAAGCCGATATTTTCACAAGAACGAGAGCTTGTGTTCTCAGCCTGCTATTCTAAAGTCTGAAACGTAATCTTATTTATAAACCAGTATACTAAGAAAACATATTATTTACCGTTCTAGCAGTCCCACAAATGGATCAGTACGAGATTCTTACTCACACTTTGCACTAACTAATTAGAAGTTGGATATTGTAATGAACATCTACAGACATTGGATGTTATAGTGTACTATCTGTGGAGAGGGGGAAGAGCCCTGGGAATCTTCAGTGCTTGGGAGGAGTGGGGAAGGGTAAGGAAGGGAAAGATATAGGAAGTGGTGGAGCATGAAGAAGGGAAGCGTAAGGGAGGGATGGATGTCAGATGTGACGGAGGATGAGGAAGTTTGGAGCCCGGTGATGTTGAACACCTTAATTACTTTGGAGGAGAAGGAAAAGATATCCCACCGATAGACGGAATACACGGCAGAGTGGGGAACAAACTAGACAGAGGAGGGATCAAACTATGAGACACAGGAGGGACCAAACTAGGCAAATTAGGTAGAAGAGGAGGCACATTAGGTAGAAGAGGAGGCAAATTAGGTAGAAGAGGATTTCCTGGTAGCAGAGGCGGAAGTATGATTTGCTTCGATGACCTCTCCTGTTTATCTTTATCAGTGTTAAGGCACAAGGAAGTGGGGACATTTCGCGGACGATAGGTTAAGGGCGGGCTTTCGTAGGTTAAAATTCCATTCAGATTCGAAGTGAAGGTGATACGAGATGTTTTGGCCTTGAATGGCACGTCGCATGACTCCTCGGGGCTGCTCAGAAGCCGTGCCCAACACGCCCTCTGGAAATGTGATATGGAGTTTAACTCCACCTTGAATTCTCCATTCTCGTCTGTTTTTCCTCTGACGGAAACTGTCGGCGTTTTTCTGTTCAACTTGCAATCCACCGCCACCACAGCACCTGATGATGCATTCCAACTCCATCATGTTAGTTAGAACGTAGTGCAGATGTCTTTCTAGGCAATACAGAGAGGTGTGTTGGGTATTCTTACCTGAAATGAAATGGCTGGTGTTGGAGAATTGATGGAGAACACATGTGTCGCAGAATACTCTCCCCTTCACCACAAGGCGAGATGGCGGATTCTCTTGATTTTCATGAAGCCTCTCTGTTGCGAAAGAGGTGCACAGGATGGCTAGTGCGATTGCAGATAGAAATGCATGTTTTGCAGCCATGGCTACTGGCATGTAAAGATCCAACTTCTCCCTCCTCTTTATATCTCTGGTCTAATCGCATGGTGAAATTTGAAGATTCCGTGCTATTGGCGTTATGTGATGTACGTCTATGCTCATCTCTCTGCGTTACCTAATCTGGCGGAACAAACATACACTTCACAGTTTTTTTTTTAATTCACCTAATCTCATAAAATCCTGGAAATCGATCTTACCCCTCCAAAGATTACCTTTCCTTTAGGTTGTTATGAGAACGTGGCAACCATCATCTTCACAGTATATTGTTAGTACCTGTTGATTGATCATAAAAGTTTTTGTTATGGTTATAGCCATATTTTATTTTTAGTACCATAGACCCTTAAAACTTTAAAATTTACTTTTCATGAATTTGTCTTCTGAATTTTAATTTCATGCAATTAGAGTAGGTTAGAGTAGAAATTATCAAGGATAATAGGGAGGTGACCTAAATATGGATGTTGAAAGGAACCACAAGCCATGGTCAAACGGCTAGAATTAGGGCACATTATTGATAAAATTAGAAATTAAGACTATTCTTGATATAGGAGCATTCACTGGCAGTAGATCCATTTTTGAAAAATTGGCTAAGAAAAGAAGATGTCGCGATTTCGCGACATGTCGCAAAATCGCGACCAAAAGAGGAAAGAGAAGGTGAAGAAGGAAAATGTCGCGATATCGCGACATGTCACAAAATCACGACCGAAAGGAAGAGAGAGAAGAAGCAGACGAAAGATGTCGCGATATCGTGACATGTCACGGAATCGTGACCAATGAGGAGAGAGAAGATGTGGAGGAAAGATGTCGCGATATCACGACATGTCATAGAATCACGACCCAAAAAAGAAAGGAGAAGGCGAGGAGGAAAACTGTCACGATTAATGGAAGTCGTTGCGCCAGTTATAGAGGACATTATGGATTGCAGTTATGGAGCAAACAAAGATGAACAGTCATGGCAAAAATGAATTGAAGGGTCGCCAGATGGAAGACGAAGAGTCACGCGAAAGTTATAAAAGGGCAAGCCGAGCCATGCACAAGGGGTTGGAAAACCTGCAGTTGCAGAGTTGCATAGTCGAGTTGCAAAGTCGAAGGCAGAGGGCCACTCGAACCGGCTTGGAGTGCATTTTCCTTCTAGAGTTAGGGAATCTTTGTAATAGAGAGTGAAAGAACTGTGTCTGTGTGCTAGTTTTTGTAAAGCCTGTAGGCTGTAAGTGTCGTGATATCACAACCAAAAATAGGAGAGAGAAAGCAAAAGAGAAGATGTCGCAATATTGTGACATGTCACATTATTGCGACCCAAAGAAGAAGGAGAAGGCGAGAGGAAAAGATGTCGTGATATCGCGACAAGAAAAGGTGTCGCGATATCGCAACACAAAGTGGAGAGAGAAGGCATGGCAGGAAGATGTCGCAATATCATGACATGTCGCGTTATCGCGACCCGAAGAGGAGAAGAGGCGCAAGTCAAAAATATGTCGCATTTTCACGACCAGAAGGCAAAGAAGAAGCCAGAGGAGAAGATGTCGCGAATTCACGACATGTCACATTTTCGTGACCCGAAGAAGAGAAAGGAGGCAAGGAAGAAAAATGTCGCGATATCACGACATGTCGCGATATCGCGATCGAAAGAGAAAAGGATGAGCAGGAGAGGAAAGATGTCACGATATCGCGACATGTTGGGTTTTCACGACCCAAAGAGGAGAGAGAAGGCGATGGAGCAAAAATGTCGCGATATCGTGACATGTCGCGATATCACGACAAAAAGAGAAGAGGAAGAGGAAGAGGAAGAAGATGTCGTGCAATTGCGACAGACTGCATTTTTGAAGGCCATTACAGAGTGACAGGTGGCATTTTTGGAGGCCGTTACAGAGTGACAGGTGGCATCTTTGGAGGCCATTACAGAACGACAGTACGATAGTTAACGGAAGTCGTTGCACCAGTTATAGAGGACGTTACGGATTGCAGTTATGGAGCAGATGAAGATGAACAATCATGGCAAAAATGAATCGAAGGGCCGCCAGATGGAAGACGAAGAGTCATGTGAAAGTTATAAAAGGGCAAGCCGAGCCATGCACAAGGGGTTGGAAAACCTGCAGTTGCAGAGTTGCACAGTCGATTTGTAGAGACGAAGGCAGAGGGCCACTCGGACCAGCTTGGAGTGCATTTTCCTTCCAAAGTTGCAGAAATAGGGAATCTTTGCAATAGACAGTGAAAAAAAATTGGGCCTGTGCGCCAATTTTTGTAAAGCCTGTGGGCTGTAAATGTAAACCTTTGCAAGTTATTTAATGAAACATTGGGATTTCTATTTCTTGTAAAGAGTGTTTCCAATTTTCTACGTGAAAATTTGGATTTGGTTGATAGCGATTTTTGTACCCCCATCAATTCTCCCACTCAACATAGTTTGTTTGGCATGCCTAATGGGAAATTAGTCCTTCAATTTGGCTAAATTTCTTGATTTTGGTGCTTGTATTCATCACAAATGAAGTTATGGGCCCAAAATTGAAGGAATTTCAATCAATATTTTGCACAAGTAGAGATTCAATCTAAATTTGTATTATCTTGCTCAATTTGATCTAATCTCTCAAAAACCTTTCTAAGTATATTATAGGGAGTGATACAATCTAATATGTTAATAATTTACTCTGAATCTATCAAATATCTACAAGTTAAGTCCATAGTTATTTTTTGCAACCAAGGATTTGGTTTATCAAATCCAATCTCAATTTATCCTTAAATTTTACACATTTTTATTATTTGTGTTCAATTTTATAGGTGCTTTGCAAATGGTGAATGCAACATGAGATTTAGAATCTTAAAATTATTGTGAAGTAAGAAATTTAGATAGCATCAAAATTTGCTTTAGGCCTCAAATTTGACCCCAATTTTGCATATACCATGGAAATAAGCATTTAGAGAAATTTTTTGCAAAAGATCAATTCAGTAATTGATTCGCTCCATTCAATAAGCGATTCACTCTTGAATAGTGATTTTTTTTCCCATTTGAATATGAAGAGCAATACATTTAAAACCTGCAAAGCAATGTATGAGCAAAGACAAACTATTTCTACCTTATCTTCAGAGAGCAATTTTCTCTTTGTTTAAAGGTAATTTGTTCCAAGCAATTTTCTTGGTTTCTTACCTTAAAAAAAAAATCAAAGTTCAATTTCTACAAGTGAATCACTTGTGTTTGCTAGTGATTTGCTCCAATTTACTAGTGAATTACTTAGTAGTCCATATTTTATAAATTTTTATATTCTAAACGTAAAACTCTATTCATGTAGGTACACATGTGTAAGCTTATAAATATGTGCTCAAAGGAAGAAATATTAGGAAAATAACATCATTTTATATAGATAATTACATCATTAAAAGAAAATAAAAGGGAAAGAAAAAGAACAAATTATCTTATAGATGCATCAAGATAATGAGATTGAGGGGATTCCAATATCTAATTTTGATTATTTAAAAAAAATCCCAATCGCCAATACTCTTAGTCAAATCTTACATCCTAAGAAATTGGTTTCTTTGGTTACCAAATGAGTTATTCATCTGCTATCATGAAACAAACTTGGATAAACACTGGTCCTACCTTGATCCACATAAATCCCCTTTATGAGATGCACGTTGATGTAAATAACACCTTGAGTAATCCATATTTTGAGGCTTATCATAATACACTTAATACAAACCTAATGTATAATGCTCAAATTACACCTCCAATTAGTATGATTTTGACCCAAATTCCACTTGGACCTAGCTTGTCTAACACATCTAATATTCCCTTTAGATAATCCATAGATCCAAATATAATATCTTTAGGACAAATATTTCCTAATCAAATTGAGGGCTTTGCTTAAATTTTATAAGCTTCAATTGGACAAGTGGAGATGAAAGTGACCTATAAAAAATCCAAGGACCAACATTACCTCTAACCAATCAAATAAAACAAAATACATAGTAATGTAGGACTCCTTCAAACCAATAGGTACCTCCACAAGACTTTTAATTTCCTCCTCAATTCTTAAACATGTATCCTTCTCCAAATCAATGATGGTCTTATCAAAACCCATTGCCCCCTCCTTTTAGATACCAAATCCTCCCTATCCTCTACCTTACTACACTTTATATTAGTATCCTCCATACCACCTCAAGGATACATAGTATATTCTTATCCACTATGTCAATAGTATTATGGCTAACGTCCTTCTCCACAAAATAATTTAAAAAATGCTTTAAAAATGCTAAATATTCTTACAAGAGGACTTATAAGAAATATCATAGCAAATCTAAATCTCTCTATCCCATGAGGCTATGCTAATCCACTAGACCTGAAATATAATTACTTACAACCTTTTTGGTGGTAGCTAAAGGGGTTTCATTTTGGGTAGGGTTTCTACCTACACAATGGTGAAGAACACAAACTTATACCGAGAGGGGGGGTGAACAGTATAAGACCACTTTTAACTTTATCTTTCAATACAGCTTTCAAACCATTAACATGCAGAATAAGATAGTAGTAATAACAACAGTAAAACAATGCACAAAATGCAATCCACAAAGAGACACAACAATTTACGTGGTTCACCCAAGGTGGGCTACTCCACGGATAAAACTTTTCTTCTAAAAGTTGTATCAAAGTCCTCCGGGAATCCTTCCCGATTTCAATGTTTATGAGCCTCAGCTCAAAGGAGACACCTTCCCCTAAATCTACTTTACTGGTGATCCTCTAGAAGACCTCTATCTCCTTTGCCCTTAGCAAGTGGAACTCTATCCACAAAAGACACCTGTCTTCCCTGCTCTGGCTGGAGATCTCTATCCTCAACTCTATCACCGCAAAGCTGGTCCTCTTATCTGCACCAAACATAGTCCTTCGGTCTAGCACAATTGTCCTCTTCCTCTGTTCTTTTTTGCACTTGGTTGAAAACAACTTTTCACTGTCTGCGCAACTACAGCAGCACAGTCTTCTCAAATTACAGCAGCTCTATCTTCTCAACTTCTATGCAAACACAGTAGTGCAATCTTTGCAAAATGTTTTAGCACTATCTTTTCAACTTAGCTTCTGCTCTGTTGCACATCCACCGCAGCGCAGTCTTCGCACACTCTACTTTCTTTACACAGTCTATGTAAATACTGAAGCACTCGATCGCACAGCAACTTATGCGCCTATGTGCATCCACAACAACACCCTCTTCGCACAGTCTGCTTCTCCTCGATCGAACTTCTTCCTACACTCTACTTCTACTAAAGTCACACTTCGAACGCACACTTCGATCGATTTGATATGACTGCTCTTTGCGCATAGCAGATTTCACTTGCGCAAACTCAACACACACATTCGATATCTGAAACTCAAAAATAGTCCTCCTTTTATAGCAATAATTCATGATTAAATTATTGATATTAGTCAGCTGTATATCCTTAAAATAATCATCGGCTGCAAAACCTTACACTTCATCGGCAAAGGTTAACTCCATCGGCTTCAACCACCTCTATTGTTCTGTAGTTTTTTCTAGCATGAAACTCAAAAATGTCATGATATTGCTATGCCTTTGTCTACCGTACACTTTGTATTACTTGCTGTCACAAAATCATGACACTACTGCTTGTCGTGCACCTTATTTGGTTTGTTGTCGTGAAATCGTGACACTACAACCTGTCATACACTTTCGCTAGCTTGTTGTCGTGAAATCGCTATACTGTAGTCTACCTTACGTCTTGCTTTAGCCTATTGTCACAAAATTGTGACACTCCCTAACTTTACTGATGTCATCATGATTCTTGTCATGAAATCATGACACTTTAGTCTGCAAGGCCTTCCTCTCTGCTCTTGTCGTGAAATCGTGACTCATTTGCTTTTGTTGACATCATCAGCAACTCTATCATGAAATCGCTCTACTGTAGTCTCCCTTACGCCTTGCTTTAGCCTGTTGTCATGAAATCATGACACTCCCTGACTTTGCTAACGTCATCATGATTCTTGTCATGAAATCACGATGCTTTAGTCTACAAGGCCTTCCTCTCTGCTCTTGTCATGAAATCGTGACTCATTTGCTTTTGCTGATGTCATCAGCAACTCTGTCATGAAATCACGACACTTCTTGCTTCTTCAACCTTTCCTCGATTTGTAATAGTGAAAATGGAACATGTCGTGAAATCGTGACACTTTTGTTGCCTTAAGCTCTTTTCTGCAAACTGCTCATGAAACTGGAACATGTCACGAAATCATGACGCTTTCACTGCCTTAGGCACTTTTCTGCCAACTGCTCGTGAAATTGGAACATGTCACAAAATCACGATGCTTTTGCTGCCTTAGGCACTTTTCTGCCAACTGCTCGCGAAACTGGAACATATCACGAAATCATGACACTTTCGCCACCTGCAAGCTGCCAACTCAACCTGTCATGAAATCGTGACACTTTCTACATCCGTACAACTTCATTGAAACTTGTCGCAAAATCGCGACACTTCCTGCAACTCAACTCTGCCAACTCAACTTGTCACGAAATCATGACACTTCTTGCAAATTAACTCTGCCAACTCAACTTGTCGCGAAATCATGACAGTTTTGCCTAAACTTTCTCTCTTCTCAAACATGTCACAAAATCACGACAGTTTTTCCAGATTTGCCTCTGCCTTTCAGCATGTCGCAAAATCGCGACAGTTTTGCCAAAACTTTCTCTCTCCTAAAACATGTCGCGAAATCGTGACAGTTTTTCCAGCCGCCTGCAAACTTTTTCTAACTTATCTTTTTCTTGATCTTTTGCAACTGGGCTACTCTGATTTTCTTGGAGACTTACCGACTAGTTGAAACCTTCATCAAAACACATACTTAGACATAAAAATAAATTGCTCCAAGAACTCCTTGACATCAAAGACAACAACTACCAAGAGCTCCTTTGACATCAATGACAACTATACTTGAGCAAAGGCAATGTACTCAAGGTACCCAAAATTGCCAAAAATCTCCCCCTTTTTCATTGATGACAACCCTTAACTAAAAACATATCTCAAGAGCCAAAACTAAACCAACTGATCCAACAACTGAGAATCTATATTTGATGTTTTTGCTCCCCCTGACTTGAAGCTCTTCTCTTCACTTGAAGCACTTCCCCTTACACATATCTCTCCCCCTTACTCAAATCTCTCCCCCTTTGTCATCAATGGCAAAGGGTCACCTTTTGGGACTAAGAATGAGTCTCTTACCCTCCCCCACCTTCTATTAAGGTGATTTAAAACAGGGTTGGGAGTGAAACTCCCATTAGACACTCATCATCATTAATGTCTACTATTTCTTTGTCGGGCCTTCTCTTGAATTCTTTTTCCACATTGTTGTTCTTGTTACTGTTTTGATCCTTGGACCTGTTCATACTGTTGTTCCTGTTCCTTTCATCATTCCTATTTTTCTCCATACCTTGATCCTTGAATCTGTTCATATCACTTTTCCTGTTTTTGTTGTCATTCCTAGTCTTATCCATGCTTTGATCCTTGGACTTGTTCATACTGCTATTTCTGTTCTCGTATCTCGAAAGATCAGCTCTACACTATCTAGCTAGGTGACCTTCATTGTTGCACTTATAGCAAGTAACAACATTATTTCTTTCAAGCATGGCTGTTCTTTGAATTCGCCTGTTCTGACTAACCCAGTTCCTGTTATTTGCCTTCCAAAAAATTGCCTTGTGCCCAAACTGTTGACAAGAGTAGCAATACCCTTGAAAGAAATTACATCTCCTAAAATTGTTATTTACTTTCTTCACTTGAGTCATGCAATGTACAGCCATGTGACCAAATCTGTGACACGCAAAACATGTGTTGTGAAATTTTCTTTTATTCGACTTCATGGGTCCCGAAAACTTCTTCTTCTCAATCTGAAAATCATTTTCTGTTTCTGCGTATCTATCACTTACGGACTCATGATCTGAAATACTTTCTTCAACATAACTCTCTTTCTTTTGAAATCTCTTGCTAGATTCCCCAACCTGTTCCTTGTGCGGCTCAACAAAACCGAGACCTGTTTTATCCGTTGGTTTTCTTTGTCCTTTGATGAGAAATTTAACCTTCTTGGAGCTATCCTGAAATCTGTAGAGCTTATCCTTGTACTCTTTATTTTCTTCTTTCAAAGAAGCCATTTCCTGTTCTAACTCATTATACTCCAGAATTTTAGACTCCAACTCATTCCTGAGTTCTTGTGATTTAGCCATAGAGACTTCAAGATTTTCTATAAGTTCATCTCTCTTCATACAGCATTCATCTAATTTAATATTGAGTCTATCATTCTTATTTCTTTCCTTTTTCAAAACACTAAGAGCATTATTGAGTTCACATTCAAGATCCTCTATTTGATGGCACTTTGAATTATCATGGCCTTTTTCAGATTTCTTATCACTAGAGGTGCTACCTTTTTCAAAAACCATACATGCATCTTCATTGTAGTTTTTTGAAGCATCCTCATACATACTAGAAGCCAAATCATTATTTTTGCAATCATCCTCAAGGTGCCCAAAATTTCCACATCTAAAACATTTCATGATAATGAATTTATGTTTCGATTCTTCCTCTTTTTTTGAAATGAATAGCATCTCATTTTCATCATCACTAGAAGAACTTTCACTATCACTGCTAGAAAACTTACTTGCTTTGTCTAAGTAGAAGCTCTTCTTATTCTTGTGAGAATGCCTCTTTCCATGATTGTTGTACTCATCTTTGCTTTTCTTGTGATTGCTATACTTATCTTTGCTCTTTTTGTAATACCTATACTTTTCAAAATCCTTGCTCTTAACATCCTGTATATCTTCATCACTTTCATTTTTGGAAACAGTATAGTCAGTAGCATAATGACAAAATTTCCCACAATTGAAACATCTTATATTTTTCTTTCTTTTGTGCTTTCTGGAAAACTTGCCTTTCTTGTCGTAATATGCCTCTTCCTCACTAGAAGACTCATCACTTTCTTGAATCTGTTTGCCCTTTGATTTCTTGGTAGCTTTGAAAGCTGCCTCTTTCTTTACATCAACTTTCACTTGAGTTCTCAACTCAAATGCTGCAATAATACTATGGAGCTCATCCTTTTTCAATTTATCTAAATATTTAGCTTCCTCAATAGCAAAAATATTTTCACTAAATCTATTAGGAAGGGATCTTAAAATCTTATCACACACATCATTTTCAGCAAGTTCAAGACCTAAGTCTTTCATAGAATTAACTTCATCCATCCGGAGCATGTAGTCACTAATCTTTTCATCATCATTCATCTTGAGTTGTTCAAACATACCTTTAAAATGTCTCAACTTGGCCTTTCGAACATTTGCATCACCCGTATGAACAACCTGCAATTGTTTCCACACTTCACTAGCTATCTTGCAGTGAATAACTTTGGTGAGATATGCCTTTTATAAACCCTTCAGGATTGCATTCATGGCTTTTGAGTTGCTATTATGTAGAAGCCTACCTTCTTTAGTGTAAGGACCATTTGTAGGAATGGTGTACCCATTTTCAATAACTTCCCATACCTCATTACCAAGTGCCATTAGATAGACTTTCATTCTTGCACTCCACAGGCCAAAATCTGATCCGTCAAGAATAGGTGCTGCATTGCCACTTGAGTAGTCCATTGTGTTCTTTGCAAACTTTTCCTTCAAGTCGTTAAACTTTCCAAAGGCACTATCTCTGATACCAATTGAAGAACACAAGCTTATACCGAGAGGGGGGTGAACAGTATAAGACCACTTTTAACTTTATCTATCAATACAACTTTCAAACCATTAACATGCAGAATAAGATAGCAGTAATAACAGCAGTAAAACAATGCACAAAATGCAATCCACAAAGAGACATAGCAATTTACATGGTTCACCCAAGGTGGACTACACAGATAAAACTTTTCTTCTAAAATTTGTATCAAAGTCCTTCGGGAATCCTTCCTGATTTCAATGTTTATGAGCCTCAGCTCAAAGGAGACACCTTCCCCTAAATCTGCTTTACTGGTGATCCTCTAGAAGACCTCTATCTCCTTTGCCCTTAGCAAGTGGAACTCTATCCACGGAAGACACCCGTCTTCCATGCTCCGGCTAGAGATCTCTCGTCCTCAACTCTATCACTACAAAGCTGGTCCTCTTATCTCGCACCAAACACAGTCCTTCGGTCCGGCACAATTGTCCTCTTCCTCTGTTCTTTTCTGCACTTGGTTGAAAACAACTTTTCACTGTCTGCGCAACTACAGTAGCATAGTCTTCTCAAATTATAGCAGCTCTATCTTCTCAACTTCTACGCAAACACAATAGTGCAATCTTTGCAAAATGCTATAGCACTATCTTTTCAACTTAGCTTCTGCTCTGTTGCACATCCATCGCAGCGCAGTCTTCACACACTCTACTTTCTTTACACAATTTGTGTAAATACTGTAGCACTCGATCGCACAGCAACTTATGCGCCTATGTGAAGCCACAACAGCACCCCCTTTGCATAGTCTGCTTCTCCTCGATCGAACTTCTTCCTACACTCTGCTTCTATGAAATTCACACTTCGAATGCACACTTCGATCGATTTGATACGACTGCTCTTTGCACATAGTAGACTTCACTTGCACAAACTTGACACACACATTTGATATCTGAAACTCAAAAATAGTCCTCCTTTTATAGCAATAATTCATGATTAAATTCTTGATCTTAGTTGGCAGTATATCCTTAAAACAATCATCAGCTGCACAATCTTACACTTCGTTGGCAAAGGTTAACTCCATCGGCTTCAACCGCATCTGTTGTTCTGTAGCTTTTTCTAGCATGAAACTCAAACATGTCATGATATTGCTACGCCTTTTTCTACCGTACACTTTGTATTACTTGTTGTCGCAAAATTATGACACTACTGCCTATCGTGCACCTTCTTTGGTTTGTTGTCATGAAATCATGACACTACAACCTGCCATACACTTTCGCTAGCTTTTTGTCACGAAATCGCTATACTGCAGTCTGCCTTACGCCTTGCTTTAGCCTGTTGTCACAAAATCGTGACACTCCCTGACTTTGCTGATGTCATCATGATTCTTGTCATGAAATCATGATGCTTTAGTCTGCAAGGCCTTCCTCTCTACTCTTGTCATGAAATCACGACTCATTTGCTTTTGCTGACATCATCAAAAACTTTGTCATGAAATCATGACACTTCTTGCTTCTTCAACCTTTCCTCGGTTTGCACTAGCAAAAATGGAACATGTCACGAAATCGTGATGCTTTTGCTGCCTTAAGCTCTTTTCTGCCAACTGCTCACGAAACTAGAACATGTCGCAAAATCACAACGCTTTCGCTGCCTTAGGCACTTTTTTGCCAACTGCTCGCAAAACTGGAACATGTCACAAAATTGTGATGCTTTCGTTGCCTTAGGCACTTTTCTTCCAACTGCTCGTGAAACTGGAACATGTCACAAAATTGCAACGCTTTCGCCTCCTGCAAGCTGCCAACTCAACCTGTCATGAAATCATGACACTTTATGCATCCATACAACTTCATTGAAACTTGTCATGAAATCATGACACTTCCTGCAACTCAACTCTGCCAACTCAACTTGTCACGAAATCGTGACACTTCCTGCAACTTAACTCTGCCAACTCAACTTGTCGCGAAATCGTGACAGTTTTTCCTGAACTTTCTCTCTCCTCAAACATGTCACGAAATCGCGATAGTTTTTCCAGATTTGCCTCTGCCTTCCAGCATGTCGTGAAATCGTGAAAGTTTTGCCAAAACTTTCTCTCTCCTAAAACATGTCGCGAAATTGCGACAGTTTTTCCAGCCGCCTGCAAACTTTTTCTAACTTATCTTTTTCTTGATCTTTTGCAACTCGGGCTACTCCGATTTTCTTGGAGACTTACCGACCAAGTTGAAACCTTCATCAAAACACATACTTAGACATAAAAACAAATTTCTCCAAGAACTCCTTGACATCAAAGACAACAACTACCAAGAGCTCCTTTGACATCAATGACAACAACTATACTTGAGCAAAGGCAATGTACTCAAGGTACCCAAAATTGCCAACAAATGGCTATGTACCCATTTGTTTATTGGAAGGATGAACTAGTAGACTAGATTATCTTCCTCATTGAATTGGTTTTATGATATTTCCCTATGTAGTTATGATACAACACCAACATGCAACCATGGGGAAAGAAAATAAAAATCAATTGAGTAAAAAAAGGTAATAAACTAAATAACAAAATTAATTTAGGTGCATACCCCAAGTCAATCTGGTATCCCCTATTATAAGGTAATTTCAAAGGCATAAATGATCAAGAAAGGAGTAAATTAATGTTAAAGGAAATTTATCAAACTAGGATAAGAGTAAATATTTGAGTTTGAAAGAAATATCCAGACATATAATTATTCCAAGTATCTTTTTTAAGCTAGAACGATTAGTTTTAGACTTAAAATTGTTCAATATGGGCCTAATATTTCAATCCAAAAGCGTGTAGCTAGACTAAGCTACTATCGAGCCTACAAAAGAAGTAAGTTGGAGCTTTTATATACTAACAAAAGTAAGGCATTGCAAAAGAACATAGAACTAGATTTTTATAAGGGAGCATCAACTCAACTTGCAAAGTTTTCAATAAAATGCAAAGTAAAATGCAAGAAGCAATCAACAACCTTTGGCCTATATAAGTCTTAAAAAAACTTAAAGAAAGCATGCCAAAAAAAATTATTTACTGATGTGAAAAAAATTCTTCAAATTTCTAGCGCAATGCAAGGCTCATAATGTATATTATATTAAGCTTAAAATATGGTGATCTAGAACACTTTGTCTGATGACATTAGTTAATATTCCCAAAGTTTTAGCACAATGCACACGACATATACGGGAGATAAAAAAGGTAAACCAAAGAAAATTAATAGCCTAAACCACTTAGCTATGCTTTTAAATGATCCAACATGCTAGCATTAGACAAGATCGGAGTCCATAAGGTATAAAATGCAACAAAAACACCCTAGATGAAAAGACCTCAATAAAAGGATACCTAGAACTATAAATATGGGTAATTAAACCATGCATCATCTATTAGATTTGGAAAGTTAAATCCACCTCAAAGAAATACAAAACATCTCAATAATCATAACCATTTGATAAATAACATGCAACACAAGATGAAGACGCTAAGTGGTGACAACTCAGCCCAAGATCATGTCTGATTATTTTAACCAATTATTATATATAATAGTTTATTTTATTTTAGGCTAACAAAAGTTATATAAGGAGAAGTGCTCCTTATTTGTAAGGTTCATATACTTTAGTATGTACCTATAATAGGTTTAATTCTTATGCTACTCAAATGCAATAAAAAATTGTTTGAATTACCTTAATTCTAATATGAAGAATCATTGATTCTTTAATATTTACACATCCTACATTTTCATTCATGCTATGATAGAAGTAAATTTTGCTAGGCCTAAAGTTGTTTCGCTTATTTTTATTAGAGCACATGAAATGTTGTATGTTGTAATGCTTTTAGTAGGTTCAATTATGTTGTGATTGGAGGAATTTCTATTAGGTTTTAAGTTATTTGGATTATTTCAATTAATATTTGAAATTAAAATAAATTATGTTAGGCTTGGGACTATTTAAATTATTTTAATCAAAGTATTTGAGGAGTGTTATTGCATCTATGCTTATGTAAGTTTCTTCATTGCTTCAATTGTATAGTCTATTAGGATTTGGTTTACACTTAGTGGCCTATTCTCATACAACTAAAAATAATGCTATTAGATAAACTCCATCTGTCTTTAATCCTATTTCTACCCATTTCTACCCTATTTCTATTTTACCCTTTTCTTTAATTTTCAACCATATTCACGGAGTCATCCTTCTTCTAAGGTTGATCTAAAATCAATTTTAGATCATCAAATCTTAAATATATTATAGGGTACACATATCATACTTAGAAATATTGAAATATCAAGATTTTTGGAATGCATGGTTGGAACCAAATCATAATAATCTCTTGCTTAAAACTTTGATCTATAGTATGCATAAGAGTTTTGGCATGCCCACATTTTGTGGATCAAGTTTTAATAAATATCTTGGTCACACAAAATGAATAAAATTTATTCACTTGCAACTCCATTGTTGAAATAGCTTGATAATGATGACCCTGCTAGGAGAACATATCTTTAAAATCACATGATCACAATATTAAAAGTCGAGAAGCTAAAAGAACCAGTGTAGTTTATTGAGATACCAACTATCCAAATATATAATAAAGGTATTTCACTTTCACTTATTCACGCTTTCTTAGTTCAAATACCCACTCCTTTATAGTTCATATCTTAAGAATCACATGCTAGATCCCCATTAAAATTTATGGCCAAACATATATTCCCTTGTTAGAATAGTGTTTAACCCTAAATATTCTAAATATCCATTATAATCCTTATCCTACTTTAAAATCCTTGATCTACTATGATGGCAGTGAAAAAATATCCTATGAATATTGCCAAGATATAGTTTCTTTAGCTATTGTCCATGAATATGTAATGGTCAGGTTGCTTGCTCTATATTTTAGGGGTAAAATATTATCCTAATATCATTCATTAGAGGAATATAGTATTAACACTTGGGCCAATCTTGATGAACCATTTATCTTAGAGTTCAATGATCTAGGGGATCTCTTTTCTCTTCTTACCTTTTAATTTCATTCAAAAACATTCTCAAGAAAGAATCATAGATTTCAATATCTATTTTAGTAATACATGGAGAATAATTCCTCAAGATATTAGGTCATCACATGCTTAAGCCTACATCTATTATATTTGTGCTTTCACTCCAAACTTAGGTCTGTGGATCTGAAAAACCAATGAAATGATATTTTTTCAAGTATTCCAAGTGGTTTTTGTAGCTAAAACTACACTCATCCTAGTCAATAAGCTTCCTCCAAAAGTTATAATACCATATTTTCTTGAGATCTTGCAATTGATCCACCAAGCTTCACTTTTGGCCCCATCAAGCCCTTCACTAGACACCTTATCTAAACCTATATCATATCCTTAGCTTACTACTATGACAATTGTAGTGTTGGTCCTGCCCGCCCTAGATCCAAAAGAGTCTATATAGATGCAAGAATTGAAATTTGTACTAAAAAATATTACAAACAAGGTTATAACATTATAGAAAAAAATACTGAAAGGATGTATAATGATTATCAACAAAATAAGATACCCCTACATCTCAAAATATCAAGATGCTTCTACCAATAATGTTGTTAAAAAGTAAGCTACTACTATTGGAAGTTAAGAAGAAATTTCCATAGCTTTGGAGAAATACTAGTGTTTAGCATGCAATGATTCTCACAATTCTAATACATGTGTGGTTTATCAACATTAGTGCTAGTTGGCTATAGCATAAGAAGCAAAAATAAATAAATAGAGAGAGAGATATAATACCATAGGCTTACTAGGAATCATTGTCGTAAGCTTTGATAATGATATCATATTTAGTTAAATCTTCCTCTTTTAATCCAAAATTTTAGAAAATCTAATAAGTGCATAGATTGATGGAGGAACCATTATCTATCAAGATTATCTTGATAAACATTTCCCCAATAAATATAGTAATATAAATGGAAGAGTACCCTCATAAGTATGAGGAAGGAATATCATCATCCAATAATATGATATGATGTATCCCAAGGGAGTCTACAACATCAGCTATAGCACTAAATTGTTATCTTAGAAGTTTCAACAAAGCTTCCTTATGAATAGGAGAAGTTTACAAAATATCTAAGAGGGAGAACTTGGTTGAGGTACTAACTAAATACAAATGGATGTCAAAGGAGACTTTAGGTCATGAAGTCAACACTAAAGGTGAATTTTCTACTCTTGTGCTCCTTTTTTGGGTACTCTTCAAAATAAAGGATGGTTTTGAAGGTGGATTGGATGTAGAACTCATATATTGGTTATATCATTGAGTCGGTTTAGGTTGATCTTGTTGTCATTGGTTGATGCTATCATGCCAACCATGCTATTATAAGGAGGTAACACATTATGATGTAACAATTTATTAGCCACATATTTCCCATGATTAGATAGGGGATCTTAGAAGATCCCCATGTCTTTATTTGTTGTGGGTGCTTGTTGAATAGGAGGTTGATTTTCTATTGGAGGATTGGATTGAGGACCCTCTATAACAAGGTGACATGCATCAATTAAGTCTTGAACCATATGTCTCAACCTCTTACATGATGTCATGTGTCCCTCCAATCTATGATAATAATATGGTTGACCATGCTTATACCAATTAGTTGTGGTATCGAGTTACCTTATGGGAGGTAACTCAATCATATTTGCTTTCAAAAGCTAATTTAGAACCACCACCATAGGTGTGTTGAGTCTTGTAAAATTTCTTGGTGGGGGTTTATGAGGTTGGCTAAGCACCATTGTTTGTAGGGTGTTATAAACACTATTAACAAGCATACTATCCATTATCCCATCCCCAACTATATGCTTGTTCTTATAATTAGATTTCATGGTTCTATATTATTCTTTATTTAGCTTAATTTAATCTCTTCGAATAAGGGCTTGTTATAGGCTTCTTCCCATATCTATTGCTTATTCAAAGGAGGTAATAGTTGAAGAACACAAGGTTATACTAAGAGGGGGGGTGAATAGTATAAGACCACTTTTTACTTTTGCTTCAAAACAGTTTTCAAATCATTATTATGCAGTGTAAAGATAGCAGTATTAATAGCAGTAATCAAAGCAATGCACAAAACACCATCCACAAAAGAGACACAGCAATTTACGTGGTTCACCCAAAGCGGGCTACTCCACAGATAAAATTTATCTCTAAATTTTATCAATTCAACCTCTGGGAAAAACTTTCCCTGTTACAATGTTTATGGGCACCAACCCAAAGGAGATACCTTCCCCTAGCTCTGCTCTGATTGGTGATCCTCTAGAAGACCTCTACCTCCTCTACCCTTAGCAATTGGAACTCTATCCACAAAAGACACCTATCTTCCTTGCTCTGGCTGGAGATATTTGTCCTCAACTCTATCACCGCAAAGCTAGTCCTTGAATATGCACTAAACACAGTCCTTCGGTCTAGCACATATGTCCTCTATCTCTGGTCTGCACAAAACATAGTCCTTCGATCTGGCACAAATCTATCCTCTTATCTCTTTCTGTTCTATTACAGTCGCACTTGGTCGAAACCAAATTTTGCACTGGTCACACAAACACAGCAGCACTCGATCAAATATCAACTTATGCACCTCTGTGCAAACACAGCAGCACAGTATTCACACACTCTGCTTCTCTATGATCAAACTTCTCCCTAGTACTCTATCTATGAATATCGCACTTCAAAACACACACTTCGATTGATTTGACATGACTGCTCTTTTGGGCACCGTGGACTTAACTTGCACAATTTCGATACACACATTCAATACATTCAATCTCAAAACAGCCCTCCTTTTATAGAGTAAATTTCATGATCAAAAATCTCAAACTTAGTCGGCTGTAATCCTCAAACTATGTTGGCTGCAAAACCCTAACTTCGTCGGCTGCATGCCCTAATTTATGTCTGCCCAGATTTAACTTTGTCGGCTCAAAGTTAACTCTGTCCTTCAACCACCTCTGGAACTCACCTGTAGCTTCTACCGTGAAACTACAACATGTCGTGATATCATGACACCTTTTCCTGTCGAACACCTTATTTTGCCTGTTATCATGAAATCGTGACACTTTTTGCCTTTGTCTGCCTTGACTGTGTCCTTGTCGCGAAATCGTGACACTTCTGTCTTTTGCTGACGTCATCTTCACTCCTATCGCAAAATCGTGACACTTTAGTATTCATTGCCTTCTTCTTTGATTTTGTCATGAAATCATGACACTTCTCCTATAGAAGATCTACTTCCAGTTTCTATCATGAAATCATGACTCTTTCACCATCCGTACGCTTTTCTTTCAGCCTGTCGTGAAATCCCTACAACTTCATCCGTTGGATTCTTCATTTCTACCTGTCATGAAATCGTGACACTTCCTGCATTCGTACGCTATATTTTTTGCCTGTCACAAAATCACGACACTTTCTACATCCGTACATTTTTATTTCATCCTGCACTTTTTGAGTCGCGAAAAATGTGACATGTCGCGAAATCGCGACACTTTCCAACTTGCTCTCTTTCTCTGCCAACATGTCACGAAATTGTGACAATTTTTCCAGCTTCGTCTTTGTCTTCCAGCGTGTCATGAAATCATGACACTTTTGCTAGAAATTTCTCTCTCCTCAAACATGTCACGAAATTGTGATAGTTTTTCCAGCCGCCTGCATACTTTTTCTTACTTGTCTTTTTCTTGAACTTTTGCAACTAGGCTACTCTGATCTTCTTGGAAACTCACTTTCCAAACTGAAACCTTCATCAAAACACATTCTTTGACATCAAACCAAATTGCTTCAAGACCTTCTTGACATCGATGACAACATCTACACTTAGAGCAAAGGCAATGTACCCAAGGTACCCAAAATTGCCAACAATCTCCCCCTTTGTCATTGATGGCAAACCTTAACTGAAAACACTAGTCAAGAGCCAAAACTGAAACCAACTAATCCAACAACTGAGAATTTGCCTTTGAAGTTTTTTCTCCCCCTAACTTGAAGCTCTCTTCTTCACTATGAAGCTCTCCCCCTTACTCATATCTCTCCCCCTTTGTCATCAATGGCAAAGGGTCACCTTTGGGGCTTAGGACTAAGAATGATCTTCTTAGCTTAGTCCCTCCCCCACCTCCTAATGAGGTGATTTAAAAAAATGGTGGGAGTGAAACTCCCATTAGGCACTCATCATCATTAGTGTCTACAATTTCTTTGTCGGGCCTTCTCTTGAACTCTTTGTCAATGTTTCTATTCTTGTCACTTTTCTTGTTCTTGTTCTCATCTCTTTTCTTGTCCACACCTTGATCCTTGGACCTGTTTATACCATTGTTCCTATTTCTGTACCTTGGAAGATCAGATCTGCACTGTTTGGCTATGTGACCTGCATTGTTGCACTTATAGCAAGTAACAATATTATTTCTTTTAGGCATAGTTGTTCTTTGAATTCGCCTGTTCTGACTAACCTAGTTCCTGTTATTTGCCTTGCAAAAAATTGCCTTGTGCCCGAACTGTTGACAAGAGTAGCAATACCCTTGAAAGAAATTACGGCCCCTAAAACTGTCATTTACTCTCTTCACTTGAGTCATGCAATGTACAGCCATGTGACCAAACCTGTGACACGCAAAACATCTATCATGAAATTTTCTTTTATTCGACCTCTTGGGTCCCGAAACCTTCTTCTTGGCATTTAGAATTCTATTTTCTATTTCTACGCATTTATCACTTATGGACTCATGATCTGAAGTACTTTCTTCATCAGAACTCTCTTCCTTTTGAAATCTCTTGCTAGATTCCCCAACCTATTCCTTGTGCGGCTCAACAAAATCGAGACCTGTTTTATCTATTGGTTTTCTTTGACCTTTGATGAGAGACTTAACCTTTTTGGAGCTTTCTTGAAACCTGTATAGTTTATCCTTGTATTGTTTAGTTTCTTCTTCCAAAGAAGCCATTTCCTGTTCAAATTCACTATACTCCATAATTTTAGAATCTAACTCATTCTTGAGTTCTTGTGTCTTAGCCATAGAGATGTCAAGACTCTCTATAAGCTCATCTCTCTCCATACAACATTCATCTAACTTATCCTTGAGTCTAGCATTCTTCTTTCTTTCATTTTTCAAAACACTAAGAGCATTAGTAAGTTCACATTCAAGATCCTCTATTTGATTGCATTTTGAATTATCAAGGCCTTTTTTAGATTTCTTATCACTAGAGGTGCTACCCTTTTCAAAAACCATACATGCATCTTCATTGTAGTTTTTTGAAGCATCCTCATACATACTAGCAACCAAATCATTATTTTTGCAATTATCCTCAAGGTGCCCAAAATTTCCACATCTAAAACATTTTATGACAATGAATTTATGTTTCGGTTCTTCCTCCTTTTCTGAAATGAACAGCATCTCATTTTCATTATCACCAGAAGAGCTTTCACTATCACTGCTAGAACACTTACTTGCTTTGTCTAGGTAGAAGCTCTTCTTGTGTTTGTGAGAATGCCTCTTTTCGTGATTGTTGTACTCATATTTGCTCTTCTTGTGATGCTTGTGCTTTTCAGAATCCTTGCTCTTAGAATCCTATATATCTTCATCACTTTCATTATTTGAAACAGTACAGTCAGTAGCATAATGACAAAACTTCCCACAGTTGAAACATCTTATGTTTTTCATGCTCTTGTGCTTTCTGGAAAACTTGCCTTTCTTGCTATAATATGCCTCTTCATCACTAGAGGACTCATCACTCTCTTGAATCTGTTTGCTCTTTGATTTCTTGGTAGCTTTGAAGGCTGCCTCTTTCTTGACATCAACTTTCACTTGAGTTCTCAGCTCAAATGCTGCAAGTATACTATGGAGCTCATCCTTTTTCAATTTATCTAGATCTTTAGCTTCCTCAATGGCAGAAATATTTTCACTAAATCTATTAGGAAGAGATCTTAAAATATTATCACACACATCATTTTTAGCAAGTTCAAGACCTAAGTCTTTCATGGAGTTAACAATATCATCCATACGAAGCATGTAGTCATTGATATTTTCATCATCATTCATTTTGAGTTGTTCAAACATACCTTTAAAGTGTCTCAATTTGGCCTTTTAGACATTTGCATCACCTGTATGAACCACTTGCAGCTATTTCCACATTTCACTAGCTGTCTTGCAGTGAATCACCTTGGTAATATCTGGTTTCTGTAAGCCTTTCAGGATTGCATTCATAGCTTTTGAATTGCTATGATGTAGGAGCCTATCTTCTTTAGTGTATGGACCATTTACAGGGATAGTGTACCCATCTTCAATTACTTACCATACCTCATTACCAAGTGCCATTAGATAAACCTTCATTCTAGCACTCCACAAACCAAAATCTGATCCATCAAGGATAGGTGTTGCATTGCCACTTGAATAATCCATTGTGTTCTTAATCAGTTCTTCCTTCAAGCTGTTAAAACTTTCCAAAGGAACCTACTCTGATACCAATTGAAGAACACAAGCTTATACTGAGAGGGGGGGGTGAACAGTATAAGACCACTTTTTACTTTTGCTTCAAAACAGTTTTCAAATCAGTATTATGCAGTGTAAAGATAGCAGTATTAATAGCGATAATCAAAGCAATGCACAAAACACCATCCACAAAAGAGACACAGCAATTTACGTGGTTCACCCAAAGTGGGCTACTCCACGGATAAAATTTCTCTCTAAATTTTATCAAGTCAACCTCTGGGAAAACCTTTCCCTGTTACAATTTTTATGGGCACCAACCCAAAGGAGATACCTTCCCCTAGCTCTGCTCTACCTGGTGATCCTCTAGAAGACCTCTACCTCCTCTGCCCTTAGCAAGTGGAACTCTATCCATAGAAGACACCTGTATTCCCTGCTCTGGCTGGAGATCTCTGTCCTCAACTTTATTACTGCAAAGCTAGTCCTTGAATATGCACTAAACATAGTCCTTCGGTCTAGCACATATGTCCTCTATCTCTGGTCTACACCAAACACAATACTTTAGTCTGGTACAAATCTGTCCTCTTATCTCTTTCTATTTTGTTACAGCCGCACTTGGTTGAAACCAACTTTTGCACTGGTCGCGCAAATACAGTAGCACTCGATCAAATATAAACCTATGCACCTCTGCACAAACATAGCAGCACAGTCTTCACACACTCTGCTTCTCTACGATCGAACTTCTCCCTAGTACTCTATCTACGAATATCGCACTTCAAAATGCACACTTTGATCAATTCGACATGACTGCTCTTTTGTGCATCACGGACTTAAATTGCGCAATTTCGATACACACATTCAATACATTCAATCTCGAAAAAACCCTCCTTTTATAGAGTAAATTTCATGATCAAAACTCTCAAACTTAGTCTGCTATAATCCTCAAACTACGTCGGCTACAAAACCCTAACTCTGTCGGCTACATGCCCTAATTTACGTTGGCCCAGATTTAACTTTGTCGGCTCAAAGTTAACTCTGTCCTTCAATCGCCTCTGGAACTCACCTGTAGCTTCTACCGTGAATCTACAACATGTCACGATATCGCAACACCTTTGCCTGCAGAACACCTTCTTTTGCCTGCTGTCACGAAATCGTGACACTTTTTGCCTTTGTCTGCCTTGACTGCATCCTTGTCGCGAAATTGTGACACTTGTATCTTTTGCTGACGTCATCTTCACTCCTGTCGTGAAATCGTGACACTTTAGTATTCATTGCCTTCTTCTCTGCTTTTGTTGCAAAATTGTGACACTTCTCCTATAGAAGACCTGTTTCCAGTTTCTATCATGAAATCGCGACTCTTTCACCATCCATACGCTTTTCTTTCAGCCTATCATGAAATCGCTACAACTTCATCCGCTGGCTTCTTCACTTATGCCTATCACGAAATCGTGACACTTCCTGCATCCGTACGCTATCTTTTCTACCTGTCACAAAATCATGACACTTTCTTCATCCGTACATTTTTCTTTCATCCTGCACTTTCCAAGTCACGAAAATGTGACATGTCGCGAAATCGTGACACTTTCCAACTTGCTCTCTTTCTCTGCCAACATGTCACAAAATCACGACAGTTTTTCCAGCTTCGTCTCTGTCTTCCAGCGTGTCGCAAAATCATGACACTTTTTCTAGAACTTTCTCTCTCCTCAAACATGTCATGAAATCGTGATAGTTTTTCCAGCCGCCTGCATACTTTTTCTTACTTGTCTTTTTCTTGAACTTTTGCAACTGGGCTACTTTGATATTCTTGGAAACTCACTTTTCAAAATGAAACCTTCATCAAAACACATTCTTTGACATCAAACCAAATTGCTTCAAGACCTTCTTGACATCAATGACAACATCTACACTTAGAGCAAAGGCAATGTACCCAAGGTACCCAAAATTGCCAACAATAGTTGTTTCTAATTTATAAGATATTTGCTCTTATAAATTTCCAATAAAAATATCTAACATATCTCTAACAATCCAACTAGACTTCTCCAGCGAGATATTAAATCCAAAAAACTTTTCTCTTTACCTTGTTTCAATATGTAAACATCTTTCATTGTCACATTTTTCTCAACATAAGCTCCGAATTTCTAAACGAATAATTTCACTGTCTCTTCAAAATTCCTTGAAGAATGATGAGGTAGTTGATAATACCTTTCCAATTCCATACCACCAAGGATCTTAGGGAATGCCTTTAGTTACAACATGTCATCATAAATGATATCGTGGCATGTTTTCCTAAACATCCTTAAATGTTCAATTGGGTCCTTTGTTCCCTTATAAATAGGCAACAATAATATTGGAAAAGGCTTAGGGTAGGGCCTATAAGTGACAACATAGTCTAAGGGCTGATTGCATATTTCCTTGTAGTTGTAAGTGAAACTTGGAGGTTGAATCATATCCACTCTTGAAACTAATTAATTCACCACACTTGTCAAACTTTTCATATTGGGATTGTTGTTGTGCAATACACATAGGTTCCCTAGGGGAGGGATATAGGTAGGTTGTTGGAAGGGAACTTGGCTAATTTTGGAGGCATTACTAGTTTATGATATGGTTTATGATATATGGTATATTTTTGTGAAGGATAACTAACATTTGGTGGAATAGAAGCATAAATATTGATATGAGTAGAATGAGGAGGAAATTGAGCATAATTTTGGGATGCACTACCGGTTGGAGGAGCCTATGGAATTCCCCCAATATTGGTGGTCATAATAGTAGCATATGTTGGTTTATGAAAATGATTAACATGATGTGAAGATTCAAAAAAAGGATTGGTATGAATATTACTAGGAGATATGGAGGGAGGAGGAGGCATCCCTCCTCTTTCAAGTAAGGATTCCTCTTCCATAGACTTAATCAAAGCCTTCTTATGGTGTTTCATGAAACCCCATATATGATCAAATTATGAGAAAGTGAATCCTCCATTAGCCTTGTTATTATTTTCTTCATGTTCTTCCTATTTTGCATCTAGATTGGGATTATACCTATTAACCTCATCATCTTCTTGAAAAAATTTATAAGATTCTGAAAATTTTGCCTACTCTTAAGGTTGGGAGCCATTAGAAGGAATACAAAGGATAGAATATAAAACTAACAAAAGATACACAAGAAGACTTTTAATATATTTTTAGTATTTTCTAATTTCAAACAAATAAATTTAGTGGTTTGCTTAAGGTTTTCAAAAGAAAAACAAAATAAAGAGACTTCCTATCTTGGCCACTAAAATGTGTGTTCACATCGGGTTCACCAAAGATGTAGAGGGGAAAAAATACCATTGGATTTTTTGGGAACTGAGGTGACCACAGAGGTGTGTTATATTCTCTACACTTGGGGCTCAAGGATCAAAGGGTTCACCAAGAGTGGTTTAAGGACTCACTCCAAGTATGAGGTGGAATTATTAGATGTGTATATTATGCAAAAACCTATATTTGACCTTTATAAAAGCTAATCTATGGAAATGAAAGAATAATGCAAGTAAACAAAAATACAGGTAAATAAGGACTAACCCTAGAATGATTATTTATTTTCATTGATGAAAAAACCCTAACTTGCAATAAAATAAATATTATTTTCATCAAGGGTCTAAGAGAATGCACAAATAATTTTAATATGGAATGAAAATTATATGCTTTTATCCTTTAAAATGCTTATAATGTAACCAAATATTTTATTTTTATTTATGATTTAGATTTTAGAATAGAAATGGACAAAAAGAAAACAACAAAAAACCTAAGAGATTAATTTAGAGCACTTATATGATCTGGTGGTTGACCTTATATTTCAACTTGCATCTAGATACGTCCAATAAATTCACAACATACAAAAAAACTTCACAAAAACCCTAGAAAACTTGATCAAGTTTTAGAGGTCTGCTTAGGCCACTATAAGACTGGGTTTGAAGGTGCAATAGTTAAGCTCCCTTGGTCCATTTAGATTATCATTTGAAAACAAAAGTGATTTCTGAGAAACAAACAAGACAAGATGCAATGAAATGAAATAATATGAAAAGTAGAATGCAAACAACAATATTATGGCCTAAATAGAACATGCAAGTGAAAATTGAGGGTTTGGGAGTGAAACTTTTCTCCCAAACTTGATGAAACTAAAATCATGCCCCATAAGGGGTAATCATGATTTTGAATTCTATCAAAATCATGCACTATACAAAAGGGGTGCAATTTTACAATAGAAGTGTAGAAACAATATATTGATGCAAAATTAAATGAAAAATGTATAATAAGTGATTTTAGAAATACCAAAATGTAATACTAAACCTGGTGGTATCAAAAGAACAAAAAAATGGTGAATACCTCCACAATATGGCAAACGCCTCCTCAAGGTTCCCACACTTATCGACCAGGAGCAATAAATTAACAATAGACAACAAAAAACACCAAAAAATACTTGATCTTTTTAGAATACCTACCTGGAAAGAGAATTGTTAGCCAAGGATTATTAGAATTTCCCAAAATAGACATGCAAAGCATTACACAAAATATGAAGAAAGAGTAGAACTGATTGATTATTCCATGGATCAACTTTGTATAAATAACAAAGTTGATCATTGAGAGTCGTTGGATTACAACAACTCATCAAATATGATGTAGACTATAACTGAGAGTTCACCTGACTCATGAAGGAGTGGAAACTCAAGTAAGTCTATCCTAGTAGAACTTAAGAGAATAATTACTTATTCTAACACCCCCCTTAAGTGATACTAGGGGTGTATTGTGCAAATGAGTCCCAAAAATAGAGCCTGATGAGGTACTCATGTACAATGGTTTATTTTTTGAAGAGATGGTAAAAACCCCATGGGAAAAACCATCTATCAAAAAAGAAAAAAGGAAGAGGCATGTCTTCGGTTTGCGAAGATTGTCCTCTTAATACAAAAAAAGGTGAGTCCTAGCAACATGGCCTGATGAGGTACTCATTTACAATATATATGAGAGATGGTGAAAAAACCACATGGGAAAAACCATCTGCTATGAAATAAAGAGGCATGTCTTCGGATGGCGAAGATTGTCCTTAATAACAAAAAAAATGAGTCCCAACAACATGGCCTGATGAGGTACTCATGTATAATATATAAGGGAGAGATGATAAAAAAACCACATGGGAAAAAACCATCCTCCAAAGAATACAATAATAAAAGGAGAGGTGAAAAGACCTCTGTTTCAATGTAGTTGTAATACTCCAAGTTTCTCTCGCAACTGTATGTAACGCGGAGAAGGAAATGACTTGGTGAAGATGTCTGCAACTTGATTTTTAGTTGGAATATAGTCCAAGTATATGTCCCCATTCTGAATATGTTGTCGAATGAAGTGCATGTGTATCTCAATGTGCTTGGTGCGTTGATGCTCAACTGGATTGCATGCAATATGAATTGTGCTCTGATTGTCACACCAAAGAGTAATAGGTTTGTCATGGGAAAAACCAAATTCTCTTAGAATATGATGAAGCCAAAGAGCTTCCTGACTTGCTAAAACTGCTGCCCTGTATTCTACCTCTGTAGATGATAAGGCCACTGCTTGTTGTTTTTTGCATAACCAAGCAATTGGCGAAGAACCAAGACAAAAGACATAGCCAGAAGTTGAACATTTGTCTTCTACTGAACCTGCCCAATCTGAATCCGTGTAGCCAATGATATCCATGGATTTTCCCTCATATAAGAGCCCAAAGTGAGTAGTTCCTTGCAAGTAGCGGAGGATTCTTTTTGTTGCTTGCCAGTGACTGAAATGAGGTTGATGTGAGAATCTGGATATTAAGCCAACAACATATGAGATATCTGGATGAGTATGAGTAAGGTATAACAGACTCCCTACAAGCTGACGGTATAGAGTTGCATCACATAGAGGGGATGTGCAGGAAGTACTTAGATTGACTCCAGACTGAAAAGGTGTAGGAGAAGGTTTGCAATCTATCATTTTAAACCTTTGAAGAAGATCTAGAGTGTATTTTTGTTGACACAATGAAATTCCTACATCTGTTTGATTTATTTGGATCCCAAGGAAGTAATGAGCTAGACCCAGATCAGCCATATCAAATTTTCTAGAGAGGGAGTCTTTTATAGTCTGAATGTGAGTGAAGTCACTACCAGTGAGTAGTAGATCATCAACATATAGAACAAGTATGGTGATTTTTCCTTCATCTCTCCAAATGTAGACTGTGTTATCAGACTCACAATGAGAAAAACCTGAGGAAAGAAGGAAGGAGTCCATTTTTTCATACCAAGCTCTAGGAGCTTGTTTGAGGCCATAGAGAGACTTCTTTAGCCTACAAACAAGAGAGGAGTCTTGAGTGAAACCAACGAGGTTGTTCCATGAATATCTCTTCCTTTAAGTCCCCATGTAAGAAAGCACTTTTTACATCCATTTGAAAGACAGGCCACTTTTGGGAAGCAGCCAGAGCAAGAACCAGTCTAACAGAATCCATTTTGGCAACTGGTGCAAAGGTTTCAGCATAATCAATTCCTTCAATTTGAGAGAAACCTTTGGCTACTAGGCGAGCTTTGTGTTTGTCAATTTCTCCATTAGGCCCATATTTTGTTCTGTAAATCCATTTACAATGAACTAATTTCCTTCCTTTAGGTAGGGGAACTAAATCCCAAGTTTCATTTTTTATTAAGGAAGTGAATTCATTTTCCATGGCATCATCCCATTCTTTAATACCAGTTGCTTCTTTGAAGGATTGAGGATCAGAGGAAATAGACTGACAGACAAGACCAGTGCCTATGGAGTTGGTTAATCTGGATGATGGAAGATTTTGGATGTAAGGAGTAGCTTCTTTAACAATGGTGCGGGCCCATTTTGGCATAGTGGAAGGAGTAGAAGGAGTGGAAAGACTTTGAGTTGGAGTTATAGGTTCCTCATCTTGATCATCAATCTCTAAATTAATCTCTAAAGTTGGTTCTTCATTATATTGAGGTTCTACTATAGGAGAAGGCTCAATAGAGGAAGAGGATGGTTGAGGATCTTTCTGAGGGAATGTTTCATCAAATTGGACATTCCTATGAAAAAATACCTCATGAGTTGTGGGATCAAGGAGCCTGTATGCTTTCATTTCCTCACAATAACCAACAAATATGAGCTTTTTGCTTTTCTTATCTAGAGCCTTCCTTTTCTTCTTTGGGATGTGCACCCAAGCAGTACACCCAAAAATATTGAAGAAGGAGACATCCGATTTTGAGCCAGTCCATGCTTCTTCAGGAGTTAAATGGTCAAGAGCTTTATGAGGTGTGCGGTTTTGAATATAGTTTGCATAGTTAATAGCTTCTGCCCAAAAAACTTTTGGAAGATCTCTTGAATGGAGCATACAGTTTGCCATTTCCTTCAATGTTCAGTTTTTCCTCTCTGCAATGCCATTTTTCTATGGATTATGGGAGATAAAATGTTGATGAATGATGCCATGACTTGATAGAAATATTGAGAACTCATTACTGCAGTATTCCCCCCATTATCTATGCGAATTTGCTTGATGTTGCAAGAGGCCTGATTTTCAACTAAGGCTTTGAAGATTTTGAAGTGGGATAGAACATCACTTTTGTATTTTAGGAAGTAGACCCAAGTTCTTCTGGAAAATTCATCAATGAAGGTTAGAGCATATTTTGCTCCTTTGAAAGAAGGCTCTGGGAAAAACATCAAGTCACTATGGATTAACTCTAGAGGGGATGAGGCTTTTAGAGAACCACTTGGGTGGAAAGGATCTTGATGTTGCTTTCCAAGAGCACATCCAGGACATACTCCATCAATAGAAGAGACTTGAGGTAAACTTGTTACCATTTCATGGGTGTTCAATTCCTTTAGGTAGTTATAACTGAGATGACCAAACCTTTCATGCCAAATTTTGCTTTCAAGATCTCCATGAGCCACAAAATAGGAGGCCCCTTCTAGATTTTTGAATCCTTTGAAGTGAAATAGGTGAGTGTTGTGATCAATATCTCCTTTGGCTATAAGAGAGTGGGGGTCTTGAAAGTCTCTTATCTCAACTCCTGTTGGAGAGAAGAGAACAATTTTCCCCTTTCCAGAAGTACAAATCTGATAGATGGAGAGGAGATTTGTTGCAATGTTTGGAACATAGAGAACATTATTGATAGAGCCACCATCAATGGATATGTCACCCTTTCCTTTGACTGGGATAAAGGAAGAGTCACCAACTTCTATGCTACATGTTGAACTTGAGGAGATAGAAGAGAATGACTCATCTGAAGCAGTCATGTGATGAGTTGCTCCAGAATCTAGGACCCAGTAATTAGATGAAGTATTGGTGGTCTTCCCTTGAACATTTAGGGCTTTTCCTATCTACTTTTTATTATCTATATTTTGATCCTTCATAGCTGCCTCTAGTTGTTGTAATCTTTTCCAGCATTTGTTTGCAGAATGACCATTCTTTTTGCAGTGAGTACAAGTTATGGGACTTCTTTCTTTCTTTTTGAATTTTTCTTTAGTGGAGGTGGATGCTACTAAGGCTTTAGAGGAAGAGGAAGAGATCTCATACTTTGCAAGTTTTGTTTCTTCTCTAGTTAGTCTCTCACAAAATTCTTCTAAGGAGGGCATTTTGAAACTTGCACCAAGAGCATCTTTTGTAGATAGAAAGGTGGTTGCAAATATTTGAAATACACCATTTAATTTAGAAAGAATTAGATAGATGCATTCTTCATATTTTTTATCCTTGCCACTACCTTTAAATTGAGTAAGGACTTCTTTAAATTTGGTGAGAAAGTCAACAATATTGCTAAAGTCTTCAGGAGATAATGTTGTTAATTCTGCCTCTAATTGCATTGACCTTATTTGATCTACTTTTCCAAATAAGTTCTTTAGTTTCTCCCAACTTTCATAAGGAGTTTTACAATCCGTAATGTGAAACCATAAGCTTTCATTTACATTAGTGCTTATAATACCCATTGTTTCATACATTTTCCCTTTATGAACAAATATTTCATATTCTTTTTCAAATTCAGGTTGCTTCTCTTCTAGCAGGTGTGTGAGCCCTTTTTGAGAAATGAGATTTAATATTTTAGGTTTCTAGGTATGATAGTTATGAGGGGTGAGTGGATCAATTGTATTCATTTTGCTAAAGAAAATTGAAGTAAACCAACAATCCCCCCCTTAACTTCAATTTTAATGTTCTTTTAAAGAATGGAACAAAACCCTTAAGAGATACCAAGCTCCTCAATTACCCACCCTAACGAGAGGGAAACTATAAGTAAGTGAGGAGATTTGCTAAATCTATTAGGGTAATGAAAAATGAATTAATGGATCTTATAATTTTTAATGTAACAATGGCCTTTTGGAAATACCAATCTCTTCAAAATACCCACCCTAACGAGAGGGAAACTATAAGTAAATGAGGAGGTATGATAAATTAATAAGGCCAATGAAACAATTGTTAAGCCAGGCCTATATATCTTTTCTTCTCAATAACTCGCCCTTACGAGAGGGAAACTATAAGTAAAGAGGAGAATTTATACTTGGAACATAGGCTGTTTTTTATATCATCCAGAACTTAATATCGGATTCTTAATAACCCGCCCTTACGAGAGGGAAACTGTAAGTTATTGAGAAGTCCAACACTAGGAACATAGGTGATAAATTTTAAATGATTTAGGTAAAAAAATATTCCTATAAATAAAAAAAAATGAAGTTTATGAGAGCTTGTATTGATATAGACTTCTTATATTTAGGTCTTGCTTTAAGATATAGAGAACTTTCTTAAATGCAAAAAAGGTGAAATAAGAAGGAGAAAGTAACAAGCAAGAAGAGGCAGAAAAATTGATGAAGATATATTTTATACACCAATAGATGCCACTTAAAAATTTATAAGATGTTATATAAAAAATTATTTGTTTTGATATTTATGAGGGTTTGTATAAAATATTGAGTACCTTCTTTAAACATATATTGGTTTAATGAGATAAAAACAATATACACCTTTTAGATATAAAAGCCACTATAAAAGGAAATAGAAGAGAGCTTAAAGAAGATAGACACCAAAACAAAAGAAAAACCCCCTCAAAAGATAAAACAAAAAGAAGGTGCAATATTGTGCACCCTTAACCCCCCTCAAAAAAGACCTTTGTATTATTAGGTTACAAATGACTCCTTCACTTTTTAAGAGGATAGCCTTTTGAAAAAGTAAAAGGCTTTAGTGAAGAAATGATTCAAAATGAATAACAAAAAATAGAAAGGTAAGGAGATATTTTGTAAGGTTTTACCTTCGAAAATGAAGGAAAAAAAGAAAAAAATTAATACAATGCACCTACGTTCGGTATTTAAACATAAGAGACGAATTGAATGGATGCCCCAAAGGAAGAAGGTTGTCGTTCACTTATTCTGAAAGAACACACCTGGTGCGAAAGTAAGAAGGTTGTCGATTGTAGACCCTACACCTCTCAAAAAAATAGAAGAGCCAGCGCCTCGAAGTCCTACATTTACACTCTAATGAAGTCTTTCATTCTTCAAAAAATTTTGCAGACCCTAGTAGCTCGCTTTGAAATCTGTTAAGGTTTGTAGAGAAGAGAAAATACCCAATGCCTAGGCTATGGAATCCATTTGAAACCTATAGATCAAACATAAAACATGAGAGGCATAAAATGAAAAAAGGGTTTGATATTGCAATAATTTGATCAAAAGTTAATCAAAATTGTAGATGATTTTATCTAGCACCACAACACATCGCTTGAGGAGCAAACCAAAAATAACTTTCTGCATAGATAACTTTTCAAAGAAAAAAATAAGATTATGAACATAAAAGAAATGGAATGGAATGCCAAAGGAAGAGAGGTGGAAAAAATTTATAGGATCTAAGTGAGAGTCGTTTGAATCCACCAACCGATAAGAGAAGATATCGATGGTATTGAAGATACTCCGGCTTAATTGGGCTCCTACGTATTTCATCGATGCATTAAAGTGACGCCAAAAAAGGAGTGCATGAGATGAAACGTTAGAAAAAAATTATCATGCAACTAAATTTTATGAAGCTTTAGATAAAATGAAATTTAAAAAAAGGGTTATCTTAACAATAGTTGAATTAAATATTAGCTATGCCAAATGAGAACGCAACGAAGAGCATCTTTAGATCTCCAGTGAAGGAGATACATAGATCGATTGAGAGGCAGTACGAAGAGTGTTGTTGGTGCCCAAGATTGGGTTCTTGGTGCACATTTTGAGAGCCTCAATCGGGCTTCTTTGAGAACAACAGGAAAGGTAGCACAACAAGATTTTTTTCTGCGAAAAATAATACACTAAATATAGGAAATAAAATTCCTATCGATCAAGCTTTTAGGATAATAAATTTTTTAATAATAATCATAAAAAAAAATTATTTGCTTGAAAAAAGGTGTTCCTTTTTTTAAGGAAAAAAAATAATATATATGAACTAGTCAAAGAGCCCCTATTCTTGACGATTGAGAGAGGGCTCTGCTAGGGTTTGATGAGGAAAAACTACTCTGCTAGGGTTTGATGAAGAAAAATTGCTCTGCGGGGATGGCAACAACTTTCGAAGGAGGTCTAAAAAATTGGAGGAATGTCGTGATGGCATCGGGTCCGACACAGAGAGTGCATGCTCGTGATGTTTTTTCATCTAAAAATGATTGGAAGGAACAGGATTTTCTAGTGCATGTCGGGAACCGCTTGTTAAAGAACAATGGATGTTTGGAACGATGTGAAGCCAGGCCAGTTCTAGTGGTTCAACCAGACTCGATGGCGGAAGATGTGGAGTATCTAACCAAACATGCCCTTATTGGAAAATTTTTGGGCATCCAAATTTCTCTCCCCTTTGTGGAGGCTTGGGTCGGGAAGACTTGGAATCTTGAAGGCGATGTGGAGGTGATGTTGAGTGCGAACAACTATTTTATGGTGGTTTTCTCTTGTATTGCAGATCGTAACAAAGCATTTGAAGGGGGTCCTTATTTCTATAACCAAGTGGGACTCTTTCTTAAACCCTGGCATGTGGGTTTCAACCCATCAGAGGAGCGACCGTCGTGGGTTCCAGTATGGGTGCGGCTTCCATGGCTCCCGTTGGAATTCTGGAGAACTGATATCTTGCATAAGATTGCCCTTCTGCTTGGGAAGCCGGTTGGACCATCACAACAGACAATGGATAAAAAGGTAATCTTTGTTGCTCGTATTTGTGTTGAAATTGACTTAAATAATCCTATTCCAGATTCTATTGAAATACAATTTGGATCAACTACATGGGTTCAAAAACTTGACTATGAAGCTCTTCCATTTCGTTGTCGGATTTACCATGAATATGGCCACCTACAAAGAAAATGCCCTAAGTTTGTCCCACTTGTGGCTTCAAATCTTGGGCCCTCTCGGTCTGGACAAATTTTGGATAAAGGAAAAGCCCTGATAAAGGAAGGGGAATGGGATAAGGAAGGTTTTGTTTCGGTAAAATCCCAAAACAGAGGACGAAGGGCAAACAAAGACCTTAAGGATAGCCAACCAGATGCTCTACTCAACCATTTTGAAATATTAGATGATCTTGATCAGTGCATGGAGATACCTAAAACGTCGCTACCTGATGCAAATATAACAAGGCCGAATCAGATGTCTCTTCTTGAGGGGGAACTTAAGGAATCAGATCTAGGGGGTTTAAATGAAGAACAAAGGGCTTTGGATCTGAGTATAGGGGACATGGTTGGGTCTAGCCCTATAAGGGAAACTATTTTGGAAAGTGGTACAGATTTAGTTATGCCCTCTCCTACTCAGGCACTGATGCAGTCATCCTTGGACTGCAAAACTCCTATGGTGTTGGGATTGCAGCAGAAAATAATTAAAAAAAGTTTTTCGGATAAGAATATGAAGGTGGGTCGGAAGAAGGACCAGGATAAAATTAAGTTAATGGGGGAGACTTTGGTGGAGTCAGGCTTGGTGAGAACATTGGACTCCCATTTTTATAACCCCCAAAAATGATTATCCTCTCATGGAATGTAAGGGGGTTGAACAACATCCCCAGACAAAAAGTTGTTCATGATTTGGTTCGTGTGCATTCTCCGGATGTGGTGTTTATTCAGGAGACTAAATTGGCTATTGATAGTATGTTCAATATTACTCCCAAGTTGTGGAGAAGGGGGCAATGCCAGTGTATTGGTGCATGTGGATATCTTGGTGGCATCGCTTGTTTATGGGATCCGGTTAAGATATCCCCTCTTACTTGGATTTCTAGCAGATGGTCTATTTCGATGGTCGGGCATGATAATGAATCTGGTGAAACCATCCTACTTACAAATGTGTATGCTCCTATTGATTACAATGGTAAAGTGAATTTGTGGGAGCACATTTGCTTTGTGAGAAGTTTGGTTCCCCTGTACCCATGGATTTTGGTTGGAGACTTCAACTCTATCACTTGTCTGGAGGAGAAACGTGGTGGGGTGGACCATCTCGAGCCTTTTTCTTCTGTCTTTAGTGCTCATATCCAGGCCCTAAACTTGGTTGACATCAAGCTAGATAATGGGATATTTACTTGGCACAATAGAAGGTGTGGGGAAGCTTCCATCTCAGAGAGACTAGATAGGTTTTTGATATCCAGTTATTGGATGGGTAATAACAGAAGTGCTAGTTCTATGATTATGGAGGGTAGGGGATCTGATCATTGGCCTATCAAACTCTCTGCTTTGGAGTTAGGGCTAAAAAATAATCCCTCCTTTAAGTTTCAACTTATGTGGCTTCGTGATCCTAAGCTTCATGATTTCATGCGAGGTTGGTGGACCATTGGCAAACCTCCTCATGGCACCACTATGTATTCCTTTATGAAGCGACTACAATTTGTAAAACATAAATTGAAGAGATGGAATAGACTAAATTTTGGGAACCTTTCCTTGGCTAAGTTGGCAGCTCTTAGGAGGATGGAAGAAGCTTCAAGGAAGATTAGAGATCAAGGGATTCATGAAGGAGCTTCTTGTTGAGGAATCCGAGGCTACGAAAGACCTTGTTGAATGGGAGCTAGGGAAGAAATTTTTGGAAACAAAAAGCTCGAGTAGATTGGCTTCAGGAAGGGGATAGGAACACAACCTTATTTTATAACTCGGTTAAGGCTCACCGTAATGGTAACTCTGATTACCTCTCTTGTGAATTCTCAGGGTGCCCTGCTCTCTTCTTTCAGGGATATTTTAGAAGAGACTAAGAGGTATTTTCCTCTCTCTTCAAGGAGGACTCCCTATCAGATGATGAGAATGAAAAGCTTATTCTAAATTGTATTCCAGTGATTGTTTCTAGAGATATGAATGAGCACTTGATGGGTCCAATTTCCCTTGAGGAGTTGGAAAATGTTGTATTCAAGATGAAAAAAGGAAAAGCCCCAGGCCCAGATGGATTCTCGATTGAGTTTTATCAGGAGTTTTGGGATTTAATCAAATTTGATCTTTTGGAGGTGGTCCATGAGTCCCAAAAGAACAAACAGATGCTAAGGGCCCTAAATGCTACCTTTGTGGTGCTTATACCCAAAAAATAGGGAGAAAATTCCTTGGATATGTTCAGGCCTATTGCTCTCTGCAATGTTGTGTATAAGATCATCACAAAAATTATTGTTGAGAGGTTGAAGATATGGTTGAGCAAAATCATCTCTGAGGAGCAAGGAGGGTTTGTTGTTGGCTGAAAAATCTTGGATGGGGTTGTTATTGCTACAGAAGCTATTCACTCGATGGAAACTTCTAAGGAGAAAACTATGTTCATTAAGTTGGACATGGCCAAAGCCTATGATCGGGTCAGATGGTCCTTTCTTCAAAAATTTCTTGCTGCTTTTGGATTTGAGGAGGAATGGATTAGATGGGTGATGAGTTGTGTTTCTTCTTCCTCATTCTCTATTCTTGTTAATAATGAGCCATCAGAGTTGTTTGAGGCCTCAAGGGGATTGAGGCAAGGAGATCCTTTATCTCCTTATTTTTTTATCATTATGGCGGAAGGGTTGGGAAGATTGCTCAAGTCTCAAGTCATGCAGGGTCTCATTCAGGGGTGGAAGTGGGATAGTAGTTTGCCACCTCTTTCCCACCTTCAATTTGTTGATGATACTACTTTGTTGGGAGTTGCCACTATCAGGGAAGCTGGAAATATTAGACAGTCTCTTGACATATATCTTGGTGCTTCTGGATAGTTGATTAATGAGGACAAGTCTTCTATTTTCTTCTTCAATACCCCTCCTCTTATTCAAGCCAGGATTGCTCGCATTCTAAGATTCCAGGTTGGGACTCCCCCCTTCATTTATCTTGGTATTCCAATTTCATCTCATCCTCTACCTAGATCTTCTTGGCAGTCTATGCTTGATAAGTTTAGAAGGAAGGTGAATCATTGGACTTTCAGATGGCTATCCATTGTAGGTAGAGTGTTGCTTTTAAAATTTGTTGTTCAAGCTTTACCCATTTATAGATGTTTTGTACAAATAGCTCCCTCTCACTTCATCAAGGACATGGATGCTTTGTCAAGACAATTTTTATGGTCTGGAAAACTTGATCAATCTAAATGGAGTTTGGTTAGGTGGGATTCTATATGTAGGTCGGTGCAAGAGGGAGGCCTTGGGTTGCGATAGACAACTCTTTTTGGGTAGGCTTTGGCTGCAAAACTTTATTGGAGATGGTGTACCTCTCAAGATCAGATTTGGGCTAAAATATTATCTTGTAAATACTTGAGAGGTATTTATGAGGTTGAGATCCCTAGAGTCAGCTTGGTTGGGAAAGGTTCAGTTATCTGGGACACTCAAAAGAGGAGCTAATTTAATCAAGCGGGGTTTGTTCTGGATTTGCAATCAGGGATCAAATGCTCTTTTTTGGGAGGATTCTTGGGATGGCCACCCTCCTATCTTGAATCAATATCCTAGGTTACATTCCCTAAGCATTTTTTCTTGGAAGCGAGTTGGTCTCGTGTGGAGGACTTTAAAAAAATCTAGTATTTTGGAAATATGGAGATGTACAGGTGGAAAGATCCACAAGAATGGCCCCAAGGGGATTGGCCAAGGATAGAGAGGTGCTTGCTCTTATTCTTATGGGGAGGCCTTGTTCTTCATTGAGGGGTAAAGATATTCTGGCTTGGAACCCTGATCCTAAGGGAACCTACTCGGTAGCCTATGGTTATCAGGTTCTTGATAAGCAAAAGTATGGGAGTCTTCCTGTCACTTGGTGGAAAAAGGTGTGGAACAAATTTGCTTGGCCAAAATGTAACTTCTTTCTCTGGTTGGTAGCTCGTAATAAATGCCTCACTTGGGATAATGTGAGGAAGAGGGGATTTCAGGGTCCCTCTTTTTGTGTCCTTTGCAGTAAGAATGAGGATGACTCTTCTCATTTATTTTTCCAATGCTCCTTTGCCAGAGACATTTGGCACCATTGGTGGAGCGCTTGGAACCATCCATGTTTTCATGTGCTGTCCCTGGTGGAGTTTTGGAGTAGTCTAGGCAGACCTCCAGCCAAGGCCCCCTTCCTTCGGGTGGCTTGGAATTTGGGCCCTTCTTGCATCATCTAGAAAATTTGGCTCAAACAAAACCGATGCATATTTCAGGGTAGTTATTTGGTTGTTCAACAGATCTGGCAAAGGATCATGTATATGGTTCAGGAAACCATCCATAGCAAATGTGATGTGGACCCTCTTTTGGATTCTAGGGAGGAGAAGGTACAACAAGCCCTTGGTCTCTTTGGGGATGGTGTGAACTCTTCTAGCCCTAGTAGGGTTCCTCAGCTCAGCAAGAAGGTTAGGAGAGATGGTAGGTGGAGGCCACCCCCTAGAGGAGTTTTAAAAATTAATATTGATGGATCGTCCAGGGGTAATCCTGGACATGTTGGCATTGGCGGTGTTGGGAGAGATTCTACTGGTGGTGTCAATTTTTTCTTTTCCATTTATAAAGGTGTTCACTCCAACAATTTTATGGAAGCTCTTGCAATTCTTGAGGCCTTGCAGAGGGGTTTTCTCTTGGCTGGCATAGGATTATCTGCGAGTCTGACTCTCAAATTGTGGTTAATATTTTAAATAGTAAAAGGGTGGAGGAAGTTAATTGGCAGTTGGCCTCTATAGCCATTCAGATTCTCAGAATGAGTGAAGAGTTCGAATTTATATCCTTTGTGCACATTCCAAGGGAATGGAATGTGGTTGCTGATTACCTAGCCAAAAGGGCTTCTGAGCTGTTGGATCCTTGGAGTATCGATAATTGGGAGAGTCTCCCATCTGGGGACTCTCAACGCCTGTGGGAGTTGATCCACAAGGATGTACAGACTTAATGTGGTTTGTTCTTGTTGTCTTTTTTGGGTGTCATTCTAGTCTAGTGGTTTTAGCCTGTTTGGCTATTTATTTGAGTCCTGGTTGGAAGCTCAGTTGTACTCTGTAATCCAGAATTTTTATCAATAAATTTTTACCCCTTTATTTAAAAAAAAGAGCCCCTTTTTTTATGATTACAGATATGAAAAATACTATGGGTAATTTTTCTGAATAAAAATCATTTACATTAAAAGGAAATGAATCTTCCTTTTCCATTTAAACTTGAGAAGGAGACAAATATTATTCAGAATAACCCACATACATATATCTAAAAAATATAGCAAAAAAATTATATATAAAATCTTATTGAAGACTTAAATCCAAAAAAAATATGAGAAGCCAACAAAAGATACAAAGAACCAGCTCCTAGAACCTTCAAGAGAGAATGCTAGAAAAATCTATCCAGCTCTGGTACCATGTTAGAATTTCCCAAAATAAACATGCAAAGCATTACACAAAATATGAAGAAAGAGTAGAACTAATTGATTATTTCATGGATCAACTTTGTATAAATAACAAAGTTGATCATTGAGAGTCGTTGAATTACAACAACTCATCAAATATGATATAGACTATAACTGAAAGTTCACCTGAATCATGAAGGAGTGGAAACTCAAGTAAGTCTATCCTAGTAGAAATTAAGAGAATACTTACTTATTCTAACAAGGATCACTTAAAATCACACTTCCCAAAACTTCTAGCATCATTTCAAGGAAAAAAAGGATCCAAAAACCTCTGTTTATTAAATTTTTGGAGGGAAAAATTGTAGGAATATGAAAATACAACCTAGGGGAGAGATGACATCCTAAGAGTTGACCCAAAAAAAAGTTTTTCTAAGAGAATACTCTAAATTACAAAAATCATGCCATGTAAGGAGCGACTTCGACAAAGCTAGGAAAAAAATGGAAGGAAAAAATGGAAAAGATGCCCAAAATTGTTCTTAGACAATTTTGAGAGCCTTATCAAGAGTTCTAAGGAAAATAACTCACTTGGGTGGGTTAAATTTACATGTTTGTACAGTTCATCAAACATATGATTAAAGAAGAGAAGTAAATATGCACAAGGTGAATACCAATGATAATATAGTTTATGCCTTGAAAAAGTTAATGAGTACTCAGAAATTCAATTAGTGCAAAGACCAAAATGAGATAAGCACTTGGCCATAGTAGTTTCCAAGTGATATATTGTTCATATTGGCAACTATAATGACATTGCAAGTTAATCAGTTGTATTTAGGATAAGTAATGCTAGTTGGAAATTTCCATGTGAAATATTGCATAAGAATAACTAATATAAACTGGTAGTTCAAATTTTCATGCATAGTTAGAGACTAGTAGTTCAACTATGATTCTCATGCTTATAAATAAAAAGAGGAGGAAATAGAATTCATTCAATGAAAGCTTTCTTCCATTCAATCAAGTTGTTGCAAACTCCCATCATTGGGTGATTACATGTACATGGGTCCAACATAGTGGTATGGACTTGCACAAGGGATGAGTGATGAGCTCACTCTCACACTATCACAAGGTAGAAGAGGATTTCCTGGTAGCAGAGGTAGAAGCATTATTTGCTTCGATGACCTCTCCTGCTTGTCATTGTCGAGGCACAAGGAAGTGGGGACATTTCATGGACAATAGGTTAAGGGCGGGCTTTTGTAGGTTAAAATTTCATTCAGATTCGAAGTGAAGGTGATATGAGATGTTTTGGCCTTGAATGGCACGTTGCAGGACTCCTCGGGGCTATTTATATGAATGAATTTAACTCCACCTTGGAGAATTGGTGGAGAACACGTGTCGCATAATACATGGCTAGTGTGATTGCAGATAGAAATGTATGTTTTGCAGCCATGGCTACTGGCATGTAAAGACCCAACTTCTCCCTCCTATTTATATCTCCAGTCTAATCGCATGGTGAAATTTGAAGATTTTGTGCTATTGGCATTATGTGATGTACGTCTATGCTCATCTCTCTACGTTACCTAATCTGGTGTAACAAACATACACTTCAAAGTATATTGTTTATTCACCTAATCTCATAAAGGTATGGTTACATCCATAGTCCTTTTTTATTATTGAAAATATTTAGACCAATCTTTCTTGGTTAAATGCTATCTTAAGGTTTAAACTTGAATTTTTTCTTAATAAATATTCAACCACACTAACACTTACCAATCCATTAACCCTAAAAATCACTTTAACCTTCCATGAAAAAATATTCAACCACACTAACACTTACCAATCCACTAAACCTAAAAATCACTCTAACCTCCCAATAAATAAAACTTTTTCATTTACATTCCATATTACATGAGTTATTTTTTCTATATTAATCATCTTAACACATATATTTTATATTGTACAATTATTATTTTAAAATTTTAAATGTCCTTCATCAACCTACAAGACCTACAAGAGTACCTTGCCAGGTCGAGTAAAATAAGTTAAATTTTTGCAATATTTTTATTTTTTTAAATAGTCACTCAAGTTCTTATAGAATCTATGAGAATATGTATGAAATTGTAATCTTATAATGGATGATTTTTTAAATAAATTATATAAATGTTTATTTTATATTTTTAAATTAAAATAAAAACATAAAATAAACTTATGATGACATATATAATGCATAAAAGAAATGTGGTTTTTTAAAATTGTTGAGACAAACATTGTATTTTTTTAAATGTAATGAATTAATATTTGAATCTAGGTGGTGGAGTAGATTACTGTAGTGCCTAGCCTCAAACTTGGAATTCACCTTTTGAAATAGTATAAGATAATGCAATCATCCTATCAATGCCTTCCAACACTTCAAAATTTGGCTAAGTGTATCTCAGGTGCAAATTTGCTTAACAAGTATCAATCATGAGTGATCCACTTGCAAAGTGGACTGATTGGCTCATAGGAGCAAAGAACTCAAGATCCACTAGTGAATTATTGTCAAAGTCAAGAGATTCAACTACTACCTCAAGAAAATCACTCACCATCATATGGAGGGGTAAAACTAAAAGCATGAATCATGAGAATATTTTGAGAGCAATATTTTATCATATAGTAGTGCACTAATTATTTTTGGAAGCCTTATAAACCTATTAGAGGTATATTTAGAGGTATGTAACAACTAGATGTGCATCATTTTGTTAGATATACCCCCAGATATTTACTTTTACTAAGAGTAATACTTTCTTACCCTAAGTAACTCAAGGGTAAACTCACTATAAAAAGAGCTATCAGATCTATTGTAAACATATTTTGGCCATGAGAATCCATAGCCACACTTTTTAAAACCCACATTATGCTATGTATCTCATGAAATTAGTGAGAAATTGGTAAGTATATTACATTCCATCAGAGACACAACCCTCCTAAATTGTAGAATGTATGATGATTAAGTCATGGCCATTTTGCATATCTTGTCATTTGGTTGATAATTTCACACTTATTGAATGATAAACATTATTATTATTTGGATTCTTATTAAATAAATAAAAATAGGAATAGGTAATGTTAATAATAGAAGTAATTTTTTATAAGGTATTCTAGTCATTTTGTAAATTCAATAATGATAAATCTTAAACATTTTTAAGAAAAATAATGGTATACATATTTATAAACATGATATGCTATAAAAATATGAAGAGATATATCTTAACCTCAAAAGAGATAATAGAGTCATCACATTATCTCACCATTAAGAGAATGCCTAGATACAAAATCATAATTTTTTTAAATAGACCTATGATGACATATATAATGCATAAAAGGAATGTGGTTATTCAAAATTGTTGAGACCGATATTGTATTATTTTTTAGATGTAATGATTTAATATTTGAATCTAGGTGGTAGAGGTAGATTACTATAGTGCCTAGCCTCTATCTTGTTATTCACCTTTTGAAATAGTACAAAATAATGCAATCATCCTACCAATGCCTTTGAAAACACTTTAAAATTTGACTAAGTGTAGCTCAAGTGCCAATTTTCTTAACAAGTGTTAATTATGAGTGATACACTTGCAAAGTGAATTGATTGGGTCATAGGAGCGAAGCACTCAAGGTCCACTAGTGAATTGTTGCTAAAGTCAAGCGATTAAATTACTACCTTAAGCAAATCACTCACCATACTATGGAGAGGTAAAAATAAAGGCATGAATCATGAGGAGAATCTTTTGAGAGTGATATTTTATCATGTAGTAGTGCACTAATTTATTTTGGAAGCCTTTTAATCCTATTAGAGGTATATTTAGAGGTATGTAACAACTAGATGTGCATAATTTTATTAGATATACCCCCAAATATATACTTTTACTAAGAGTAAAAGTTTCTTATACTATGTAACTTGTTAGAATAAGTGAATATTCTCTTAAGTTCACTAGGATACACACTTGAGTTTCCACTCCTCCATGTGTCATAAGAACTCTAAGTGGTGTCTTCATCAGGTTTTATGAGTTTTTGTAATCCAATGGCTCTCAATGATCAACTCTACTATTTATACACAGTTGATCCTAGAGATAAATCAATCAGTTCCACTGTTCTATTCATCTTTTGTGTAATGCTTTGCATATCTATTATTGTGAAATTCTAACATGGTACCAAAGTAGGATAGATTTTGCTAAGAATTCTCTCTTAAAGGTTCTAGGATCAGATTATTTTACCTTGGATATATTTTTTTTTTGGGCTATCTAACTTCGAATTTGCATTAGTCTATTTTTTTATACAAGCTATTTTACTATTTCAGCATTTTTTTTAATATATGCTACGTATTATTTATATCAACATTAAATCCGTGCTTGAGGAAAATTTTTAGAAAGTATAGCTACTTCCCTATCTGAAGGTGTTCTTTCTCGCTTTCCATTTTCAAAGGAAAGAAGCCTCGGTATTTTCTTATTTAATTTTTTTCTTTCTTAGCATATTCATATTTTCTAACGTTTACCTATATCCTTGTTTTCCACGAGCAAATATCTTGGATTAAAATAAATGTTACCTATCCCTCACTCTTAGTTCTCTAGCTCTCTCAATGTGAGCTCTAACTATTATAGATGTTAGACAATGGATGCCACTCATATTGGCGCACTCATTGCCACTTGTTGCTTCCATTCTATCTGACGAACTCACCGTCCATTACCAATGTGACTCCAGTTCCTCTTGGTGTTCCTTTTCTTTCTCCCGGTGCTCGCTCTCTCAAAAGGTTTTAAAAGCCCTCTCTCTGAGTTTGTTTTCTATACTTTTGATTCAAGATTTTGAATGATATCTTGTGCTCCTTAAAAGTCTTAAATTACAGGTTTAAAACTTGTCCAACGAACTACAACTTCCACCCTTCGGCCATTTGGACGATGTTTATTTAATTTTTTCCTACAGGACTCTGGCACATTTTTATTGCATTATTTTAATATCTGGTATTATTTTGATTAAATATTCTCTTGCATGGTTCTAACACGTTTGATTGCAGGTCTCTGGTGCATTTGTTTGCATTCTACAACATTTCCACCCAAGTGGTGCTCCTATTTTTTCGAAGGAAGCAAATATTTTTTTACATTTCTCTGTGTAAACACATTTCATTATAATTCAGATTCATAGGTCTTTTATTTGACTATTTTTTAAAAGAAAAAATCAAGAGTTTCTAAAGCATATGGTTGATTATTCAATTTTTCTAGGGCTCTTTCTTCCTAATCATTTTCGTGCAGTGTTACGTATATGAGTAAGGATTGAGCATTGCTATTTAAAAGGTGTTAAACATCCACCCTTTCGGCTCTGTGACGAGACTTATGTCTTCTACGGCATTTCTTGGTCACCTTGGTAGTTTCATCAATGTATTTCTAGTTTTATTTTTTCGGCTCTTACTATATCGGGCCGTAAATTATTCCAAAGTATGTCGCTCCTTAATTTTTTTTAAACTATTCGATTTCTCCGAATCATTTGGTTTCATTTTCCTTATATATACATTTTAGCAGGCCTCAAAATATCATTGTCGCTCTCCTAAAACATAACTAAGGAATATTGTAAATTTATATAATAAAATTCTTTGGGGTGGTTTTAAGAGTGCAGATTTTTTTGTACTCTTTGTGTCCAAGGGGAAGGGTGTCTCTTATATGTAATTCTCCTTCATCTTTTATTACACATAGATATTAAATATTTGTTATTCTTCTTAAAAATGAATATTATTGGTTAGGTCCGAGGTGTAGACCAATTGGTTCATCCAAACCCCATAAGGGGGCGGAGGTCCAAGGTTCAAATCTTGAGCCTCGTCAAACTGAATGTTTGTCCCTTTCCTGGTGCTTTCAGTGGTGTAAAAGGTTTTAAATGATTGTGGCATGGCGGTTATAGGGGTGGGCTGCATGAATATCTATGTGGTGGCTTCCGTGGTGGACAACGTAGAATACTATGGTGGTCATAAAATCCGGACAGCCTACCCGGATTCGTGGCGGCTACCGATTCCACCATGTAAAAAAAAAAAAGTATTGGTTATTTAAAACTAAATAAAGGCTTTTTTCATTTTTTCATAAACTAAATTCTAAATTGTGTGTTTTTTTATTTATAATTTTATTCATAAAGATATTTACATTATTAAAGTTTTAAAAATATCTTTAGTTTAAATAACCCATTTATTGTTTAAAGTAACATTTTATTTCAAAGCAAATAATTTTATTTCATATCTTTTTTTTTAGAAATATAAAAATTACTTTGATACTTGTATCCCTCAAATATTTTGTCTAGGTTCCATGTATCAATATCCTAAAAACTTATAGTCTCCCTCAAGTAAGGGCGGGTTTATTAGGAAACTTGGTATAAAGGCCTGACAGATATTTTCTTATCAAACAGTTTTTTTAGAATCTCTCAACTTATAGTCTCCCTCATGTAAGGGCAAGTTTTGAGAAGAAAAATTAACTTGTTACCCCTTGCATTTCAAACCAAAGCCCTTCTTATGTTCACACTACTTATAGTTTCCCTCAATTAAGGGCGAGTACTGTGTTCAATAAAGGATTTGGTATTCTAAAGAAAACAATTATAGGCCTCATTATACTTATAGTTTCCCTCTCGTAAGGGCAGGTATATTTGAGTTACCTATTATTGAACAAGTCTTAATTTTTTCCTATATCATTTTTGGGTTTTAAATGGGGGATAATTAATTATTTTAAATCCTCAAAAATGAATTCAATTGAGCCCCTCACCCCTCATAATTTTCACACTTGGAAACCTAAAATTTTAAATCTCATCTCTCAAAAAGGTCTTACTCATTTATTAGAAGAAAAACAACTAGAATTTGATAAAGAATATGAGATCTTTGTTCATAAAGGAAAAATGCACGAAACTATGGGTATTATTAGCACTAATTTTCATGAAAGCTTGTGTTTTCATATTACAGATTGTAAAACTCCTCATGAAAGTTGGGAGAAATTAAAAACCTTGTTTGGAAAAGTAGATCAGATGAGATCAATGCAACTAGAAGCCGAACTAACTTCTTTATCTCTTGAAGATTTTAGTAGTATTATTGATTTCCTCACTTAATATAAAGGCAGTGGGAAGACTAAGATAGAAGAAGAATACATTTATCTAATCCTTTCTAAACTAAATGGTGTTTTTTAAATATTTGCAACCACCTTCATATCCACTAAAGATGCTCTTGATGCAACCTTTAAAATGCCCTCTTTAGAATAATTTTGTGATAGATTAACTAGGGAAGAAACCAAACTTGCTAGATATAAAAACTCTTCTTCAAAAGCCTTAGTAGCCTCCACTTCCTTTAAAGAAAATTTTAAAAAGAAGGAAAAGACTCTCATTACCTATACTCACTGTAAAAATAATGGTCACTCTGCTAACAAATGCTAGAAAAGATTATAGCAACTAGAGGTAGCTATAAAGGATCAAAAGATAGAAAATAATAATCAAATAGGAAAAGCCCTTAATGTTCAAAGAAAAACCTCCAAATCTTCCTCTAATTATTGGGTCCTAGTTTCTGGAGCAACTCATCACATGTCTGCTTCAAATAATTCTTTCTCTTCTATCTCCTCTAGCTCTACTCACAGAATAGAAGTAGGGGACTTCACCTTCATTCTTGTCAAAGGGAAAGGGATATAACCATTGATGGTGGCTCTATAAACAATGTTCTCTATGTTCCAAACATTTCCACTAATATCCTATCCATTTATCAAATTTGTACTTCTAGAAATGAGAAAATTGTTCTCTTCTCCCCAACAGGAGTTGATATAAGATATATTTAATTCCCTCATTCTCTTATAACAAAAGAGAGTACTGATCATAAATCTCATCTTTTTTACTTCAAAGGATTTCAAAATCCATAAGGAGCCTCTTGTTTTGTGGCTCATAGTAATATTGAAAGTCAAAAATGGCATGAAAGGTTTGGTCATATTAATTATAAATACCTAAAGGATTTGTGAACCCATAATATGGTTAAAGGATTACCCAAAATCTCTTATTATGATGGGGTTTGTTTTGGATGCACTCTTGGAAAGTAGCATCAAGATCCTTTCCACCCGAGTAGTTCTCTAAAAACCTCATCTCCTCTAGAATTAATCCATAGTGACTTAATGACCTTTCCTAAAACATATTTTAAAGGAGAAAAGTATACTCTTACCTTTAATTATTATTTCTCTAGAAGGTCATGGTTCTACTTCCTCAAATATAAAATTGATGTGTTATCTCACTTTAAAATCTTTAAAGCCTTAGTTGAAAATTAGGCTTCTTACAAAATCAAGAAGATTTGTACTGATAATGGGGGGAATACTGTAGTAATGAATTCTCCATATTTTTTTCTAATCATGGTATAAGTCATCAACATTTTGTCTCCCATAATCCTCAACAAAATGGTATTTCAGAAAGGAAAAATCGGGCATTGAAAGATATGGCTAATTGTATGATTCATTCAAGAGATCTTCCAAAAAAAATTTGGGCAGAGACTATTAATTGTGCAAATTATATTAAAAATCGCACACCTCATAAACCCCTTTACCAAATAACCCCTGAAGAAGCATGGTCTGGCTTAAAACCAGATGTTTCTAATTTCAATATTTTTGGATGTATTGCTTGGGCTCACATTACAAAGAAGAAAAGGAAGGCTCTTGATAATAAAAGCAGACAACTCATATTTTTCAATTTTTGTGAAGAATTAAAAGTTTACATTTGGATAAGTAAAGGGAATATCACCATTCTTGTTCTTTATGTTGATGAACTCCTTCTCACTAGTAGTAACCTCACTCAAATTCAAAATATAAAAGATTCCCTCTCTAAAAAAATTGAAATGGCTGATCTAGGTCTAGATCATTTCTTCCTTGGGATTCAAATAAAACCAAATAAATCAGAGATCACCTTATGTCAACAAAAGTACACTCAAGATCTCCTTAAGAAGTTTCAAATGATAGATTACAAATATTCTCCTACCCCCTTTCAATCTGGTATTCATCTCAGTACTTCCTGCTCATCCCCTTCTTGTGATGCTACTCTATATTGTCAGCTTGTAGGCAGTCTATTACACCTCACTCATACTCACCCAGATATCTCATATGTTGTTCGTCTCATATCCAGGTTCTCTCATAAACCTCATTTCAGTCATTGGCAAGTAGCTAAAAGAATTCTTCATTATTTGTAGGGTACTATAAACTTTGGGCTCATCTATAAAGGAGACTCCATGGATATCATTGGCTATACAGATTCATATTGGGCAGGATCAGTGGATGACATATGTTCTACCTCTAGATTTTTTTTTTGCCTTGGCTCTTCTCCAATAGCCTGGTTATACAAGAAACAACAAATAGTAGCATTATCTTCTATAGAGGCAGAATGCAGAGCAACAGTTACAGCCAGTCAGGAAGCCCTTTGGCTTCATCAAATTCTCAAAGAATTTGGTTTTTTCCAAGAAGTGCCTATAACTCTATGGTGTGACTACCAAAGCACAATTCATATTGCACGCAATACAGTTGAGCATCAATGCACAAAACACATTGATATCCACATGCACTTCATCAGGCAACATATTCAAAAATGGGATATACATTTGGACTATATTCCGATAGATAATCAACTTATAGACATATTCACCAAGTCTTTTCCTTCTATTTGTTACCTTCAGTTGTGAGAGAAACTTGGAGGGTCCAATCTGCATTTAAAAAGAGGTCTTCCACCTCTCACTATATTTCACATGAGTACCTAATCAGGCTTTCTTACCGAGACTCATATTTTATTTATTAAAGAGGACAATCTTCGCCATCTGAAGACAAGCCTCTTTCATACTTCTTTGCTTTTGATTGGTGTTTTTTCCCACTGGGTTTTTACCATCATTTCAAAAAAAAGAAGTGATAGTTGGTTTTTCTCCACAGGGGCTTTTTCCACAAACTATCTATGTTGTACATGAGTACCTAATCAGGCCTCATTGTTGGGACTCATTTGTAGAATCTCCCCTAATATCACTTAAGGGGGGGTGTTAGAATAAGTGAATATTCTCTTAAGTTCACTAGGATACACACTTGAGTTTCCACTCCTCCATGTGTCAGGAGAACTCTAAGTGGTGTCTTCATCAAGTTTGATAAGTTGTTGTAATCCAACATCTCTCAATGATCAACTCTACTATTTATACATAGTTGATCCTAGAGATAAATAAATCAGTTCCACTCTTATCTTCATATTTTGTGTAATGCTTTGCATATCTATTATTATGAAATTCTAACAAACTAAAGGTTAAACTCTTATTAATAAAAGAGCTATCAGATCTATTGTAAACATATTTTGGCCATGATAATCCATAGTCACACTTTGTGAAACCCACATTGTACTTTGTATATCATGAAATTAGTAAGAAATTTGATAAGTCTCTTACATTCCATCAGAGACACATCCCTCCTAAATTGTATAATGTATGATGATTAAGGCATAGCCATTTTACATATATTTTTATTTGCTTTATAATTGCACACTTATTGAATGGAAAACATTATTATTATTTGGATTCTCGTTTGTTGATTGATCATAAAAGTTTTTATTATGGTTATAGTCATATTTTATTTTTAATCCCACACACACTTAAAACTTCAAAATTTACATTTCATGAATTTATCTTCTGAATTTTAATTTCATGCAATTAGAGTAGGTTAGAGTAGGAATTATCAAGGATAATAGGGAGGTGACCTAAATTTGGATTTTGAAAGGAACCACAAGCCATGCCACCCAATAACTTATAGAAGGCTTAGAATTAGGGCATATTATTGATAAAATTAGAAGTTAAGATTATTCCCTCAATCAACATAGTTTTTTTGGCATGCCTAATGGGAATTTAGTCCTTAAATATGGCTAAATTTCTTGATTTTGGTGCTTTCCTTTATCACAGATGGAGTGATGGGTCTAAATTTGAAGGAATTTCTACCAAGATTTTGCACAAGTAGAGATTCAATCTAAATTTGAATTATTTTTCTCTAATTTGAGCTAATTTCTTGGAAACCTTTATAAGTATATTATAGGGGGTGATTCAATCCAATCTATTAATAATTTTCTATAATTCTATTAAATTTATACAAGTTAAATCCATATTTATTTGTTGATGCCAAGGATTTGATTTATTAAATATAGTCTCAAATTGTCCTTAAATGTTACATATTTTCATTATTTGTGTCCAATTTTATAGGTGCTTTGCAAATGGTGAATGCAACATGAGCTTTATAATCTTAAAAAATTTGTGAAGTAAGAAATCTAGATAGCATCAAAATTTGCTTTAGGCCTCAAATTTGATCCCAATTTTGTATCTACCATGGGAAAGAAGTATTTAGAGAAAATTTTACCAAATATCGATTTAGCAATCGATTCACTATATTCAACAAGAAATTCACTCTAGAATAGTGAATTTTTTTCCTATTTGAATATGAAGAGCAATACATTTAAAATCTAAAAAGCAATTCATGAGCAAAGATAAAAAATTTCTATCTTATCTTTGAAGAGAAAATTTCTCTATTTTAAAGGAAATTTGTTCCAAGTAATTTGCATGGTTTCCTACCTTTAAATAATTGTAAAGTTCAATTTCTATAAGTGAATCACTTGTGTTTGCTAGTGATTCACTCTAATTTACTAGTGAATTACTCAGTATGCCAAATTTTACAAATTTTCATATTCTAAAGCTAAAACTCTATTCATGTAGGTACACATGTGTAAGCTTATGAATATGTTCTCAAAGAAAGAAAGCTCAATAAAGGAACATCATCTGACAGAGATAATTAAATATTATTAAAAGAAAATAAAATGGAAAATAAAAGCATAAATTCTCTTATGAATGCATCAAGATAATGATATTGAGGAGATTCCAATGTCTAATCTTGATTCTTTAAAAGGAAAAATCCCATTCGTCAATACTCTTAGTTAAATATTACATCCTAAGAAATTAGTTTCTTTGGTTACCAAATGTGTTATCCATCTACTATCATGAACCAAAATTGGATAAACATTGTTTCTACCTTAACCCACACAAATCCCCTCTATGGGATACCTTTTGATGTAAATAACCCCTTGAGTAATCCATCTTTTGACGGTTATTGTAACACACTTAATACAAACCTACTATATCTAATTCTCAAATCACACCTCCTATTAGTATGACTTTGAACCAAATTACACTTGGATCTAGCTTGTCTAACATATCTAATCTTCCTCATAGAAAATCCATAAATCCAAATGTAGGATCTTTAGGATAAATATTTCCTAATTAAATTGGGAGATTTTATCAAAGTTTATAATTTTTCAATTGGACAAGTGGAGATGCAAGTGACCTAGAAAAAACCCCAAGGACCAACACAACCTCTAAATAATAAAATACAATATACACACAATAATGTAAGCCTCCTCCAAACTAATAGGTTTCTCCATTTGTTCTCTTTTACACCACTATTGGTTACTAAAGATATGTATATTTACAACTATCTAAAAACATACCCTATGTATACTTTGGCATATACCCTTGAGGTTACTTAGGATATTTTTGTTTTGTATCACAATAATAGATAACATTTGCACAAACTATTTTTCAAGCTTCGAAATACTCATTAGAGAATTTAGTGAATTCAAGGGTATTTATGGAAAAAGATGTTCTCAATATTTTTAGTTTTATACTCTACTTGTTACTTTTGTTTCCTTAAAATTATGGCATTATTCATAATATAAAATATCTTTAAATTATAGAAATTAGGTTAAACATACATTTAATTGAGTATTGAGTATCTTTGATATTGTCTTTTAACTAACAACCTTTCTATTTAATGGTCGTATGTACTAATTAATAATGGCCTATCTCTTCAACAATGATATATTACATAGATTGTATTTCATAACACTATTAATAATCATCATTACATGTTGCTATTATGTATTTCATATTTACAAATGATGGATTTTAAATTATTCTAGTAAGCCTCCAATAATATTTTCATGGAATGATAATTATTATTTTTTGTGTCTTTGTAATTTGATTTAATAATTTAAATTTTAGATCTTAAAATAGATTTAATTTCCACTTAGATAACCTATTAACAAGTCTTTGCATACATCACATAAATTTCAACTATAATCCAAGAGGGTCAACTACTCTCAATCACAATATTTTCACATAATTTTAATATGAGTGAGGATCCCACTTAAATAATAACCTATAAGTTAACCTCTAAGCCTAGTAATCCATTGTTAAATAATGGATTTCATAAACCACTTAAGTCTCGTATTCAATAATAATATGATCCACTATTATAATACCACGATTTGATTTTAATAAGAGTAAGAAGCAACCTTAAAGAGTGGCAAAAAATATACACCTTAAAGCTTGTGTTTACACTAACAAAGATTTTGGTATGTGATGGGCCTCTTAAACCACTTAAATTTCATACATCACATAGATTCCAATTACAGGTCAAGAGGATCAACTGCTCCTTATCATGATACCATAAATAAATATTAATAGGACTATGGATCATACTTAAAGAAATGGATTTAATTCTCAATTTCAAGAGCGTCAATTACTCTTGATCACAATACTAAATCTTGATATTAATAGAAGCAAGGATCCTACTAGAAAGTGATCAAGGGCTTACACCTCTAAGCTTACTACTCCATTGACAAAGATTTTGGTAGATGTTAGACCTCATAAACAACTCAAGCCTCATATTTGGGAATAATATGTGATTACTAATACTTTTTGTGTCCATAATTTCAATTGAATTTTTTCTAATTCAAAAACTAAAATGGATTTTATTCTTGCTTGAGTATATTCCACTTAAATATGGAAGACTTAATAACAACTCTTTGCATGTATCAAATAGATTTCAACTATAATTCAAGAGGATCAACTACTCTTGATCATAATACCATAACTATATATTAATAAAAGTGAGGATCCCACTTAGAGGGTGATAGGACATTCATCTCTGTGCTTCTTAATCCAGTAGTAGAGTTTAATAAGTTATGGGCCTCATAAAGAATTTGCTCAAGCCTTGTATTAGGGAATAACATGGGATTATTAATTATTTTTATGAATTTATTTTTTATTTAATTATTTTAATTTAATATATTAAAGTGGATTTATTTCTAAATCAAGAATATTTCACTTGGATAAGAAGGACTTAATAATAGGGTTTATATAAAACTAGTCTTTACATATATTACATAATCATTCCAATAGTAGAAATATTGATATAGAGACAATAACTATTGAATTAGAAAATAGAAAATGATAAATTCTATACTTTTTAGATTTTCTTTCCATTTATGATGTTTTTTTGCATTTAGAGGTTCATGGGATATTCTATATTTCAAAATATTTATGTAAATATACCTAAATATTTATTATAAATTATTAAAAAACATTATATTTGTTGGATACTATTACATTATTTGGTACATGATAATGTAACCCCATGGTACCATTGCAAATAATAGAATAGGGTGTGAGTCATTAGATTAGGTGTGTGATTTATATTTCTCATAAAGTAAATGTCTATGTGTAGGATGTGTACAAGTGTCATGAGTGATAAAGTATGAAAGTTTGTAGATGTAAGAGAGTGTAAAGTGTGCAATTAAATAGAAAGTCAAGAGTCATATATACAAATGGTAAGATACAAATTGAAGGAATATAATATATTTATCTTATGTAATTAATAGGAAAGGATGCATCTCCTAGATATGTGAGAACAACAATAGTCAAGTATTGAAGAATCACCTTTCTAAGGTTATATTATGGATACAAAGCTCCATGTATTGTATTGAATAATCGGATCATTATAATATTATAATAGAAGATTTCTCAAATAATATTTGAAGCTTGTATACAATATTCTGAGCAATTATATTATAGGTTTCTTATGCATATTGTTATTGATTTTTACCATATACTTTTCATTTTATGAATGTTATGTTCATTGATATTGGTCATTTATAATTGAATGATCAAATATCAAATTTTATATGGTCTTGGATATTGGGACCTATGATTGAATTTCGCTAAAACTCTGACAATGGTATTAGAGTCACCATGAGTGGAGAGAGATACATTTAGGCTAAGTAACTTGGAGAATTATCTAATATATTGACATTCAAGCCAAGATAAAGCTTAGAGAATTGTGCTATCATAATTACCACACAAATGTCTAGCATAAACAAATCTAGCATGAATATTTGAAAAGTATTGGAGTGCTAAGCTTTAGATTGAAAAGCTAGCATCAAATAAAAACTCTAGTGTGAATTTTATTGGTAGAGTTGAAGATTGAGTGTTTTTTCTACCTAAGATATATTGAAGAGAAAATTGAGTTGATTGCACCCATAAATTGCTAGAATTTGGACATGATAGTAAGGTGAATTTAACCACCTTATATTGCAATTTAGAGGATAATGTGATGCTAGATTGATTTCATCTAGAAATTTTCTATATGTAAAGGTTGCATAAGAACAAAAATAAGTTACATGTCAAAAATATTACTTGTGAAAAGTAAGCAAAGATAAGGATACCATTGATTGTTGGTAGCAAAAGCAAAGAAGTCTAATAGAATATTTTATGTGGAAGACTAAAAAAAGTGAATATAGAACCTATTGGATTCAACCAACTCTAAAAAGTCTCCAAAAAGCAAGGATAAAGCATCATAAATATAATTTTTTCATAAAAAGTAAATGCAAGAATAGAGTTTCATGTTTTAAATATGCATTAGAGAAGAAGTAAACCAAAGAAAATGTATATATGACTGAAGCATTTGAGTTAACACAGATTAATTATGTTGAGCCAAAATTAGAGTAGCACCTGAGGTGAACTTGAGAAGATTAATGCAAAAAAAGGAGTGTTCAAAGTGAGAAAAGAGAAACTGTTTATGCATCTAGAGTGCAATGTTTGAACATGAATACATTAAGGTAGAAAATCATTAAAGAGAAAAATGACTTTGTAAGGAATAACCTCAACCTAAGAAGCATAGATTGGTGAATTTTGAAGTGGTTGGATGAGGTAACACTTATTGCTTGCAAGAGAGTGGAAAGAGTGAATGATGCTAGAGGATGTAGCATTTCTAAGATTACGTGTAAGTGTCACATGTGAAGGGGATGGATCATGAGTGCTATAGTAAAAAGGTATAAAATGAAAGGAGTATTTGGAAAATGAATTTTAGAGATATAAGGGAAATTTTAGAATTTTTGAAATTTGAAAATTTGATGCAAATTAATATATGTAATTTGAAATTTTGATTATTGAATTGAGAAATTGAAAATTTGAAATTTATTTTAAAAATATGATTGTTGAAAAATTTGAAAATTATTTTATTTATATCTATTTAAATATTTTAAGAGAGAAGAATTTATACTCCAATAGAATTTAAAAAAAATTATTTAAATTATTTAATTTCTTGAATGCAAAATTGTTAAATTAATTTTGCAAATTAAAATTTAGAAAATTGATTGTTTTAAACTTTGGATAAATAAGGTCTTCTACTTCAAAAGAATTTATCATGGATATGATACAAAGAACAAATGTTCAAGAAAAAGAAAAATTCTCTAAGAATAAATAATTAAAAAAATATATTCAATTTATTCAAAATGAAGTTGAAAATGTTATTTTTATGATTCTTAAGTAATGCATGAATGAATGTATTGAATATGCTTATAATTAATGAAAAAAATGCTATGAATATGTTGTGATATCAAAGAGAATAAAAAAAAAACAAGAAATAAGTTTTATGTTCTCTTCAAATTTTATCCAAAAATAAACTACACTTAAAAGTGTAAACAATGTAATATATTTGGACATAAGACTAAATATTGTTAGAGTTATGTTCATTACCTAAATTGTGGGAGTCATAATTATACCCACAAAACATGTTTGATTATGGGAATAGTGTTCATGAATGGAACACTATGAAAGAAATTTTACTAATGGCATTAGATGAGGTACTTAAACAAGTTATTGCAAAAGCAAATATTGAAATAATCAGGGTTACAAATATTGTAGCACCAACACAACAAATTGGCACAATAATCTCAAGTTCCAGATCTAGAGCCAAAGGATAAAATTAAGAATAAGATGTTGAAGACTATAGTATTTAATAACAAAATAATATAATACAGTTTGAGAATATTACATTATTTTGGTACATGTTAATGTACCCCATGGTACCATTGTAAATATTAAAAATATTAGAATAGGGTGTGAGTCATTAGATTAGGTGCATGATTTATATTTCCCCTGAAGTAAGTGTCTATGTAGGATGTGTACAAGTTTCATTAGTGAGATGAGAAAGCGTGCAAGTGTGTAGATGTAAGAGTGCATAAAGTGTGTAAGTAAATATAAATTTAAGAGTCATGTATACAAGCAACAAGATGCATGAGAGATTTATCTTATGTATGGAATATGAAAGGATACATATTTTGGATATATGAGGAGAGCAATAGTCAAGTACTGAAGAGTCACCTTTCTAAGGTTATATCAAGGAGGTAAAACTCCATGTATTTTATTGAAGAATTATATCATTATCATATTGTAATAGAAGATTTATTAGAGAATATTTGAAGCATGTGTACAATATTTTGAGAAATTATATTTTAATTTTTCTTATGCATATTGTTATTAATTTTGGTTGTATAATATACATTATTGTTATTTCATGAATGTTATATTCATTGATATTGGCCATTTATATTGAATTCTCAAATATTGAATTTTATATGATCTTGGATATTGGGACCTATGATTGAATTTGGCTAAAAATCCAATAATATTATATCACAATATTATTTATATAAACAATTAAATCTTTAACAGACTGATATAATTTTATGTGCAATTACTAAAATCTCTTTGACCAAAATATGAAAATAGATTTTAAGAGTTAAGTTGTCAACCCAAAAACTTCAAAATTGAAATCCAAGAGAACTATTAGCATTGATTTTAAGATTACAAATAATTTTAGAACCTTATATTTATCAACATAAAATAGAATATTATCTCTTATGTGGATATCTATATACATGTTGAATATTATTAATACTCTTTTTTAAATGCATAATAAAATAATTTTAATTACGTCCACAAGACTAAAATAATCTATAGGACCAGGAGCTTTAATACAATATGGGGTATAGTGTACAACCATAATCCCCTTTTGGATTCAAACCTTGAACCTCCTATTTAGAGTTTTAAAGTTTAACAACATTTAAGAAAAAAATACTAAAGAAAGTAAAGAAACTCAACATCCTCTTATTGTATTTTGAAATGTGTTTATTCTATTGTTGAAATGCTAAGTATTTTATTTGATATAAGAAGTATATAAAATGAGGATTTAAAATACTAATACACCCCATTTATCATAATAAATGCAAATTTTTATCTGCTTGTTGTGGTGTAGTGGTAAATGCCTTGGGTTCTGGTAGAGGCCGACCCAGGTTCCATTCCCCTTGTCTCCATCTTGTAGATATATGGTATAGTTAGGAATGTCCTATGTGCTGGTAGAGGCCGACAAGGCTCCATTCCTCCTATGCCCAACCTGTTGAAAGTGGCACCTCGAAAGGGGTGTTTTCCACTATAAATTAGTTCTATCCGCCCATGTAGAGGAGTTGGAGAGCAAGTGGGTAGTTAAACCTCTCTAGTTGCTGAGAGGCCCAGGTTCAAATCTCTCGCCTCACATGTTGCGGATATGTTATGTAATGGTTCCCTCGTGGTCACAGTCTGTTTACCCCTTGTGGCCACCACCAAAAAAAATAAATAAATAAATGCAAATTTTTAAAAAAATATATTGACTAAGACTTGTAATTGCTTATATTTTTTTATAATAAATTATTTAAAAAATTAATGTTGATATAAAAATTGTTAACATTAAATTTTATAAAATATTTGTATTTCATAATAGTGAATATATGACTATATCCTTTTGAATTTCAATTTGTCTGATATGAGTAGGAGTTGTGTCTTGCTTTTTGGTTTTTTTATTTTTTGGTCAGTATCTATCCTTTGTAGTCCTTTCGGTGTTCTGTGTTCTTGTTGTGCTCTTTTAGGAGTTCCTCTATTCTCTTTAGTTTCCTTATTTTTGCTACTTTTTGGAGTCTCAATTTTGGAGTCTTTATGGTTTTGGTTTAGGGTGTCGGATAGCCCTTTTGTAAAGGTTTTAGATCCTTTCAAAATCCCTTTCAACACACACACACAGAGATATATATATATATATATATATATATATATATATATATATATATATTATTTATTTTTAAGTGCACATATTTTAATTTGTCACAAAGTCTTGGTATCAATAACATAAGCATAAAAATATTTGATTTTTTTGACAAATATACATACATACATGTCTAAAAATATTCAATAATAAAATACTATATTACATAGTCAATTTCGATTAGTATTATAGATGGCATACTAAAAAATATATATATAAATATAAAAATAATTAGTATTTTGGATAAATTTACATACATAGAAGGCTAATAATATCCATTTATATTAAGTATGACAAAGTGATAAGTTGAGTTACCTATGAAGAGATCAAGGGGTTGGGTCTCCTTGGTCTAGGATAGTGTTTGTCATGGTCTAAGTCCCTAATTTATTTTTATTATTGTAAATGATATTTTGACTAGGTCCTTAAACCAACTACAAAATAACCAAGATTAGGTACCTTGGTAACCCCTAAAAGACATTAAAACATAAACTCTAACTATATTACTCATATAATAGATGAAAAGGGCTTCAAATATCCAAAATTTCTTTCAAATAATTGATCCCAAACTCTATCATTTTTTGGCTTTGCTAATTTTACCTAATCTAACTCCCAAAATGCCCTTATTGAGGTAGGAATCTCTTCATCCTCCCTCTCAATCTAGCCCTATTTTTCTAAAACTCTTTTATTTACTAATATATCTACCATGGCATTTTGTTCATTTTTTTTTGTAAATAAAAGTCTTCATTAATTACCGGGTTTTGCAGGTTAACCCAAAACCTATTACAATATCCAACCTTCTGTTGAGATTGTAGATCCTAGTCATCCTTGAAACTTTCTTACCATAAATTGTGTTGAATCCCCTACAACACCTTACTAACAAAGCACACCCATACCTAAACATAACTGTAAACATTACTTACATTGACAGGAATTGAAGTTTGGAACTTTGCACTTGCGAAACCTGTTGCTTGCCCATTTCCTATTCTCTGTCGAAATCTTCCAAGGCTTACACCCTGTTACCTTCATTTCAAATTTGGTATGATTTAGATGGAAACCCCATAGTTATTACCATCTCCATGGGGAAAGAACACCCATTCATCTTTCTCCTTAACTAGTAGGTTTCTTTTCATGACTAATAATGTTTTCCATTTCACATGGCACACCTTGTGTCCATGTCACCAAACTACCAACATCAACACCTATGTTGGCTAATTTGTCAGCTGACTTTTTGGCCTCACGGTACACGTGACAAGCCCTCCTATTTTGTCTTGCCATAAAAAGGATCCTCACTTCATGGATGACTCCCTCAATTCTCCATATAGGTTTTTTTCCATTGGTTAACAGGTTGATGATGTCCATAGAATCACCTTCAATCATCAAGTTACCTTGAGTTTCTTGGGCTACTTGCAACCCTCTCCAAAGAGCTCTAGCTTCTGCTTCGTTATTAGTTCTGATTCCCAATGGTTCAGTGAAGGCCTTGACCATATTTCCTTGATGATCCCTGATTATTCCTCCAGCTCCAGCTCTTCCCGGGTTCTCCTTGGTTGCACCATCAAAATTTAGTTTAAACCAACCCTAGGGGGTGGATCCCAAGAAATCCCATTTCTAAGATTAGGAAAAGGAATGGAAGTTTTCTCCTCAATACCTAATGCCTGAACTAATTGTTTTTCTTGGGGAAGAATTGAGTGGTTCTCATCCACTAAGGTGCTAAGGTTTTCTTTCGCAAAGACAATAATCCTGTTGAGGATGGTTTTTGGGTTGTGATATCCTTAAAGGCTCTATGGTTCCTTTCTAGCCAATTCTACTAGAGAAAATGATGCCAAAATATTTTCCATAGGTACTTAAGTTTTAGGCTAACAAAGGGTTGAGGCCATTGATGGAACACTTTGGATATAAGAGTAGGCTTAACCCACGAGATCCTAAAGGCTTGGAAAAGTTCATCCAGGATGGACTCCGCTACCGGACACTCCAGAAACAAGTGTTGGGTTGTCTCCCATCCTGCCCTGCACATGTAGCAACGGTTAGCAATGACCATACCTTTGGATAACATATTGTCCATAGTGAGGATTTTTCCTTGAATCACCATCCATGAAAAAAAGGATATTATAGGAATTAAGCCTTTGATCCAAACCAAACTCGGTTGAAATTTTTGACCTTCCACATTGAGAAGCAAATTATAGGTAGACATAACTGTGAAGTCACCACTTTCAGTCTCAGCCCAAACAATGTGATATTCATCCTCTCCAGAGGGAATAATTTGCTAAGTTAAAATGTTATAAAGCTCTTTAGACTCCGCTTCAAAACCTTGTACTCTAATGTGTTTCCACCTATTGATATTTATATCCTACCACATATAATTTGCAACCTTCTTCCCAATATGTTGATCCATATGCTCTTGAATCCTAGCCAAACGAGGATTCTAGGATAACTCCTCAGCTCTCACCCATCGATCCTTCCAAAAGTCTATTGTTTGCCCATTTCCTAGAATCCATCTAAGACCTTTCTTGACAAGATCCCTGCTCATGAGGATTGCCTTCCAAAAAGCAGACCCCCTGCTTGCCAAGTTGTCATTAAGGAAGTTCACACCTTGGAGGTATTTCCTCCTAACTATGGCAGTCCATTCATTATCGACCTTAATCAATAACCGCCACACTTGTTTGGCTAACATAGTTGTATTGAGATGAGCAACTCTCCTCAATCCTAACCCCCCATCAACTTTAGGTTTGCAAACCTTGTTCCAACCTACTAAATGGATCCTTTTCTTATCCTCAGTCCCTGACCAGAGAAATTTTTTTTGAAGCTGATCAATTTTGTGATACACCTTGCTGGGAGCTCTAAATACTGATAGGAAGTAAACGGGTATACTTTGAAGTGAAGCCATAGTTAAAACTACTTTGTCTGCTTGAGATAACAGATGTCCTTTCCAACCTGCTAGCTTTTTTTGGATCCTCTCCAAAACTATGTTCCACATTGATCATTCAGGTTTCCCCGTAAATAGGGGAAGACCTAAATAGGAGGTGGGAAGGGATGCAATATGGCATTCCATGATCCTTGCTATGTTGTTTTGCCTAGGAATGGGGGTATTGATGAAATAAAGTTTGCTCTTATCAAAATTCACTTTCTGTCCAGATGCTTCTTCATACATTATGAGAATATTTTTAATCCTTCTTGCCTCAACCACAGAAGCCAAATTCAGTAGCAATGTATCATCAACAAATTACTGATGTGTCACTAGGGTAGTTAGAGACGTGGCCTTGATACATGATATGAGTCCATCTACCGTTACTGCCTTAATGGTTCTTCCCAAGGCCTCAGCTACAATGATGAACAACATAGGACTTATGGGATCTCCTTGTCTTAGACCACATTTGCTTTGAAAAAAACCTACAGTAGACCCATTAACCAAAATTGAAAAACAAGGCTTAGAAATACACTCTCTTATTAACTTGACCCATTTCATGTTGAAGCCAAATTTTAATAAAACTGCCTCTAGGAATTCCCAATTTATCCTGTCATAATATTTTTTCATGTCTAACTTTAAAGCCATGACTGCTTTTTTGGTTTGAGCGGTTGTATGAAGAGCCTCATGAACAGTAATAACTCCATCTAAGATTGATCTTCCTTGTACAGAAATTCCTTGACTTGGATCAATGATAACCGGTAGAACTTTCTTCAAATGGTTGGCTAAAACTTTGGACAAAATTTTATAGGATATATTACACAGGCTAATCGGCCTAACGTCAGCCATAGTCTTGGGGTTGGGACCTTTAGGGATCAAAGCAATTAAATTTGAATTGAAACCCCTTGGAATATTATTTGAACTTGGGAACTCCTTGATTGTAGCAATAACTTCTGCTCTAGAAATATCCCAAAAATTTTGGAAAAACCATGGTGAAAACCCATCCGACCCAGGAGCTTTATCAGGATCCATGTTAAACAAAGCCTCCTTGATCTCTTCATATGAAAAAGCTAATGTAAGATACTCATTAATTATTTCATCAATGAGTTGTGGAATGAATTGAAGGAGAGATTCCTTTGCTTGCGCATTATAGGCCCGTTCTTCACCCAATAATGAACTAAAAAAATTAACAGCCTCGTCCCTGATCTCCTAAATATTTTGAGCTGAGGATCCATCCACCTTAGTTAAATTTCTAATATTATTGTTGCTTATATTCCTCAATGTGGTAACATGGAAATTTTTTGAATTAGAGTCCCCTTCCTTTAGCCTTAATGCCCTTGATTTCTGCCTCCAATACATCTCTTCACAAGCTAAAATATTATAAAACTCACAAAGGGTTTCCTTCTCTTCAGTCCTTGTCACCTCATCATAGGTTCCATTTTGGATTTTGCTTTCTATTATTCTCATTTTTTCCCCCACTACTCTCTTATTCTCAAAAATATTTCCAAAGACTTCTTTATTCCATATTCTAAGGTTGTTTTTCACCATCTTAAGTTTTTGAGATAGTTTGAAGGAAGCACTTCCCTGGATAAGTTGCTGCCACCATTCCTCTATTCATTTCTTGAAGTCCGGATGTTTAACCCACATTGATAGAAATCTGAATGGATTTTTAAAGGAGTTAGCCTGAAATACCTCCCATAGAATAATATTATGGTCTGAAGCGCATTTAGGAAGGGCTTGTAACACTGAATCACCAAACAATGTTGTAGCTTCCTTGGATAAAAAAAATATGTCCAACCTTTCTTGAATCAGTTGACTTCCTATCCTCTTGTTACTCCATGTAAATTTGGCTCCTTTTAGTATTACATCCATCAATTCATTTGTGTTAATGAATTTATTGAAGTCCTCCATGCTCCTTGAGGGTAACCCAGATCCTCCCTTCTTATCAGATGGGTAAAGGGGGGTATTGAAATCTCCCCAAATCACCCAAGGAATGTCTTTAAAATCTTGGCTCAAATGCCCCAAAAACTCCCACAATTTAGACCGCCCTTAAACCCACTTGGTAGAGCCAAAAAAAATTATATCATGTCCATCACTTGTTAATTTGATTTATTCTTGTTATTGAGCCAATTCACTAGCACCTATGAATCAAACTCTACTTCTAATTCACTTATGAATATTTTCCTTGTCAACTTATAACAAGTAATGCCTTGGATTTTGCAATAGTACCGGTAGTATCATTTATGTTATATACAAACATTTATCTTATTTTACCTCTATGTTCTCTCACTATTTTTACTCCTCTTGTTGGATTAGGATTCCCTTTGGAATCCCTATAAATATTTAGTTTATGCCACCCATTCTTGGTTGTTTCCATGCTATATTTTCATTATCTACTTTTTGTTGTCCACTCCCTATAGTAGAACATATATGAATGCACCATCTTTCCAATATCTCATGCTTCTAGTTACATGTTTCATTCACCTAAACTTTGGTAATTTATTTTACCATTAAGGATTTGATTTGATTATAGACTCCAATCACATCGATATTTCTATTTTTAAAGGTACACTGATTACGTTCTAGATAAATATTCTAATGGAATATTAAGGGTGTCATGTTCCAAAGAGCTGACAACTTCTTATTTTTCAAGGGACTTCTCCATTGGGCTCCCCTATGATCGGACCCACCCAACAAAAAAAATTATTTCAATATTTTCCCAAATCTCGTCACTAGACTTGTACTTCATGAACATATAATGACCTATCTCCTCTTATTCACATAAATTGCATCGAGAAGGCTCATGAAAGCCTCTCTTTTGAATATTATCCATAATTAGCATTCTATTATGAACAACTAGCTAGCTAAAAACCTTAGTCTTTGGGATTACCATTTTTTTTCACATTTTTGTCAAAACCTCCCTACTAGTACCTTCATCAGTCAATTTTTAATAATCACTTTTGATTGAGTATTCTACATTCAATCTCACTAACTAGTAACATGTGTATGTACCCTTTAGAGAAATATAGGTAGAACAAAATATTCTTAGAATGATTCAAACCCATTCATTTCATCAATTCTCCTCTTTTATCAAATCCTCTAAGACACATGTTGTTGCCCTCCTAATCTCTCTGGAAGTAATTGTTCATTTGTTTCCTCGGGTGTTTTAAATATTTTAGGCTAGTGCATTCTAGATCTCATCATGTTTTAGAGGATTCCCACAGCCAAATATCATCCCAAAAGTTAATTCACTCCCCAATTCCAACCTTCCCTTTCATTCTCTTCCTCAAAATATCCTTGCTTCTCAATAGATGGTTACAAATGATTAAGTCTTTACAATGCTCATTTTAGGCTAGTGCATTCTAGATCTCATCATGTTTTAGAGGATTCCCACAACCAAATATCATCCCAAAAGTTAATTCACTCCCCAATTCCAACCTTCCCTTTAATTCTATTCCTAAAAATGTTCTTGCTTCCCAATAGATGGTTTCAAATTATTAAGTCTTTACAATGCTCTTCCTCACTAAAGAGTCTATGAGGATCCCTACTTTCTAAGTATTTATGTTGGAGAATCCTAGACCAAAGGTTATTTGGTTCTCTTTAATCTCTAGGCCAATTTTCCACCTAGGGCTATACACATCAAATTAATTCTCCTTAAATCTACATTTTCCTTTTTCTTATGCTAGCAAATTGTTTTCTATTTTAAGAAAGGTAGTATTCTTTTTTCCTATATTCTTGATTAAATAAAATTCTTGTGAAACCCTTAAAATGTTATATAAAAACACGATATAAATACTATAAAATTAAAAAAAAAAAAACTAATATATATATATAATAAAGATTATAAATTAATTATCTTTTATTCAATCTTCTTTGAGGAACTTATAATAGATTATAAGATTCTTGACTTATGAAGTTCAAAACCGTAAGAGAAATTCTCCATGACTTAATAAACCACATAATGATTTTATGACGAAAGAATACTTGACTAAGGGATGCTTGGATCATTCACAACTTCCACAATGATTAAAGGCTCATTCTAAACTTAAGATTAAAATAAAATACGATTTGAATCAATTATATACTTAACATTGACCTTACGTTCGTTGAATACATTTTTTTATCTACCGAACATTGTTCCTTGTGGTCTTTCGTCCCTATGTATATGCTTAACAAATTACAAAAGACTATATTACAACATAGATTTAGATTTTTTTTTTTTTACATTATAAATATAATATATAAATTAAATTGTTTTTTAATTGAATCTTCTATTTGTCCATTCTTTATAAATGAGATTAAAGCAAAATAACATTTTACATTAATTTTGTAATTAACATTATATAAAACTTGTTTATCTATCAAACTAAATTAATAATAAATAAAAAATAATCTTTTTTATCAAACTATTTATTTGATAAAAAAATTCATGTATTTTAAATTATGAAAAAATGTATATAATTTAATTATTAAAAATAATATAATTTAATATGATTGCATAAAAAGGTATTCACAGGCACTAGAGTAAGTACAGTAAGTATTTTTTAAAACTATATTATTGGTTTGTATGGTTCCCTTTACGTTGGAGCGTAGTTTATGGGACTTAATATGCATATTTATCGCATGTATAAAGTTTTTCAGTGTGCATACATAATGTATTCTTTGTTTCAAAATATAATACTAATAAATTGTACTCAAACATGCATTTAATATTTCGCAGCCATATTATTTTAACATGGAAGTTATTTTTTGAATGGAGATCTCTTTAAGCAGGTTAATATCCTATAAATATTTTATATATGGATAGATTTAATATTTTAGTTTTCCTCATCAGAAATTAATGTGTTTTCAAATGGATAATAAGTTTTGTATATATTTTTAATTGGTTATCAAATTAAAATAAATCTGGTTTATGCTACAATATTATTATACTTTAATATTATTTATATATATTTTAATAAAATTTTATTTTAGTTTTTTTAATATGATAAATAATAACATCAAAGAATTTAATTAATTGTATTCATTCTTTTTTTATATATCTAGTTTTTAATTTTTATTGGATTACTTTCATTAAAATACTCCTTCATATTTATATATATAGAGTTTTTATTGAAGCTTACTTTTATCAAAATATAAAAATATTATATTGGTTGTTAGGTCTTTTAAACCATACAAATATTCTTTATTTTTTCTTATCATATATATTTTTTATATACAAGCAATTCCTTGGTATTAATTTCATATAAAGAGATAAAATCTCATTCAACTAGTCTGGTAAAATTTATATTTCACCAAGATGAATTAAAGAGATAAAATCTCATTCAACTAGTCTGGTAAAATTTATATTTCACCAAGATGAAGATCAACACTTCAATTGGCTAAATTATTTTGATTTCTTTCTCTATAGATATACTCACATTTACAAGATATAGACTAGTGAAAATAAATAATTGTATTATTTTTTAAATCTAGTTGTAATTTTAATCCCTATAAGAAGTGCCCTAGCTCCTATATAGTTTTTAGTTAATTAAAATTTCATATGAAAGTGAGGAGAACTTTACCTTCATTATTTAAAAAAAACACCACATCCATCAACTTTTCTCATATTTCCTTAAGAAGTACCATCAAAATTAATTTTAAAAAACCCAACTTTTGGATATTTTTATTTTATTTTAGATCAAATCATATCCTTTGTGTTAATTTCATTATCTCATATAACTCTTGCATGTATGTTCAAATCCTGTAACCAAGTTGTTACCATATCTTTTTTTACTCTTTCCTTGATGAGCATCATTTCTTTCCTTGATGAGCATCATTTCCATAAACATTTTGGAAGAAAGGCAACAATATGGTTTCAAGAGCATGCTTTTGAGATTTATTTAAAAAAAAATTATTATTACTTTCAAGCCATAAATCCCAACAAACAATGGTAGGACCGATAATGCATAACGCTTTAGCTTTGAAATAATTAATCCAACACTTCATCAATTCTCACAATATTTATGGTGATGGAGCTACCCAATATATTTTAATATTTTTTAAAAAGTAATCCCAAATAGTGTGAGCAAAGGGATAATGAAGTAAATGGTTTGATGATTCTAAATACTTCTCACACAAGGCACGTATAAAAGGTCCATGATTTCATATTATTTCTAGAATCTCTTCTATAAAAATATTACTTTGGACTACTAACCAAAGGAATGTTGAGGCCTTTGGGAGAGCCTCTAGTGACCAAACATTCTTCCAAGGAAAATATTTGGAAGTAGGAATTTTCAATTATTCTAGATCCTCATATACCAACTTGATCGAGTATCCATTATTTTTTATAGATTCCAAACCAACTCATCATTTTGTGTATATATTTTTTAAATTAATGCCTTCTTCCTTGTATCTTGCTTGTTCTATGGAATATTTTGTTATATTAAGTATCTTACTTATCTTGTTTTACTTACCAAAACAAAATAAATTTAAGTAAAGAGTTCTAGGGTGAACTCAAAGGATGACCAGAGTGATTGAAGCCCCCTTAGGGTGAACATGGTAGACCTAAGGGATTAATAACACTTAGGGAGAATGATAACCAAGTTAGAAAATACTACATCTAAGTTAAGATAGCCCATCATGGAGACAAAATAGATAGCTTAATTTACAATGTGCATAGCATACCTATACAATGTGGCTTGTGTATGGTACGGTGATGGGCGTATACCTTTGATTGGTTGAAGGTGATAAGTTTAGCTCATCAAGAGTGATGAGAAGGATAAACTTATTTACAATAACACATAATACACCTACACATATGGATTTGTGTTAGGGTATTTAGTAAGATGTAACTCTTCAATAAAACTTAGGGGTTTTCAAACAAATAATCCAATTAGGAATACGATAGGGGTTTATGAATCCTTCTCCTTAGTAAAAAAAAAAAAAAAATTCTATGTGTTTTCTTGTAGTTTAATTTTGGGTCATTACATTTTGTATCATAGCTCTAGGTATGAGGATATAGATCTTCTTATATGTGCTAAATAAATTTGTATGTCTCCAATGAAGGCTTGCTTAAAGTATAAGCTAAATGTGTGATGACCTATAATGCCCTATCTTCTAGAATCTAATGGGGACTAATCCCAAGGATGGATGAATGTTAGGATACCTTAGTATGGGCTTTGGTATTAATGACACATCATAAACATGGAATGCTAACCTAGTTATATTATTGAAGATTTTAGCAGGAGAACTTTATATTATGGCTCGATTTAGTGATAGAGTTTAAGGAGAAGTTGTAACCTAATATTTTCTTGGTTGTAATCAGGTTAAGGATGCCACCTAAGTCCAAAAGAGAGAGGTATACACCTAGATAGACTTGATAAAATAATATCAAATAAGATATACGAGGGGAGGATCTAGAGAGTTCCAACATAAGGGTAGAAGGCCTCACTGTTATGGTTGTTGCCTTGTAGGACTAGATGAGACAAGTGTTGGAAATAATTGCAAATCATAACTTGCATGCTAGAGGCTCATAGATTGGCCAATTTGATGGGCTAACCATAGAGTAGTTGCAAATCAGAGCCCTTCTAGAAAAAAAAAATAGTTAGGGATCTAAGTTACATCTCCAAGTTTGAAGGAGAAGGAGAAGGGGATGCAGTCAAAGCCTGGCTGAGGGAATTGGAAGTTTACTTTACAATAAAAGGCTACTCCATAGGAACCCGAATGGTTTGGGCCATAATAAACTTAGAGGAGGATTCTTTGGATTGGTGGGAAACCCACTATGAGAAATCTAAAATTGAACTTATTAACATTCCATGGAAATAGTTAAAATATATCTTCAAGAAAATATTCCTAACAGAGTATTTATATGTGTTGAAATTTGAGGATTTTGCTAGCTTACGACAAGGGACCAAAATAGTAGAAATATATTATAATAAGTTGGTGTAGTTACTTAAGTATGTGTTTTCCTATGATGAGAATATGAGGGTTCACAAGTTTATTCATGAGTTAGAATCCATAGTGAAGTATGACGTAAACATGCATGAACCTAAATTGCTCCAGAATGTTTATCATTTGGTCAAGAAAGTAGAATCCCACCTACAATTTAACTATGCTAGCTTATTTGAGCAAGATCAAAAAGTACTAAGGAAGAGGAATAGTGAAGGATTCTTGAAATGGGAAGAGGAAGAAGATCAAAATACCAAGAAGCCCCAAAATTTTGAGAAGAGAAATGATGAGGAAAAGGGGAAGTTTAAGAAAAACTTCCAAAATAAATCCAACAATAATCCCAACAACGCAAAACCTCACCCTCAAAAATCACAAAACTCAGCCCCAATAAGTAAGATAGGGGAACAAAAATCAGAAAAGAAGGACCCAAGGATGGGTGTTACCATTGTAAAGGTCCACACTATGCTAACAAGTGTCCACACCAACCAGGATCGAGTTCATCCAATGCTAAAGGGAAGGGACCTAAGCATCGGATCTACGGTACAATCAAGAAACAAAAGTTAGTGGGGCAAGCTACTCCATTGCTTGTAAAAGGTGAGATTTTTAATAAGCAAGTAAATATTCTAATAGAAAATGGAGCCACTGATAGATTTATTTCTTTTATTATAGCAAGGAATATGTCAAAAAGGCCAAGATATTTAGCCCATGGTTGGAAGGTAGAGTATAGTTCTGGATAAACCTACTTAGTAAACCAGTATTATCCAATGGTAAAAATTACTTTATATAGTGGAACCACTAAAGATTACTTGTATGTAGCTCCACTCCATGCCTTTGATATGATCCTAGGGATGGATTGGTTGTAGGCCCACAAATCCTTGATCAATTTTGAAGATAGATGGATCAAGTATTTAGATAAGGCAAAGAGAAGACTAAGAATTCATGTCGAGTAGGGGGCATTCAAACCCTAGATTTTGTTAGCTATGCAATTAAAGAAAGTCCTCAAGAAAGGAGGAATAGTATATGTGGTAAAACTTAACGAAGTAGGAGATGGCCAAAAGAGAGAGGTACTAGGGAAGCACCCAATTTTGTAGGATTTTAAGGATGTGTTTGTACGATCCTAGGAAGCATACACCTAATCTATTTGCATCATAATATCAAGCATAAAACCATGAAAGCGTAAAGACAAAGAATTAACAAAACATGAGATCTCTTTTCATTAATTCATTTTGAAATCTGGTTACAGATAGGTCCCTCTTAGGGATACCAAACATTTGATACAATGATTACAAGTATGAAATAAGTCCCTAAAAGGAGATGGTGTACTCTGCAAGCCTCTTAGATTCGATATGAATTTTCTCAAGGGATTACTGATGCCTTCTTCTCACTTGATCGGAGGGATCTGATGCCAAATATGCTTTGCAATAATCCAGGACCTGTGATATGCATATAAGAAATAACATAGAATGATCAGTAGCATATGTGGCCTCTCATGATGAGGCTCTCTTTGAATATCTACATGAAATGACATAGAAGCATGATAAAAGCATAAAGGTGCAAAGATAAGCAAAAATGCATAAATAACTAAGAAATCACCATACAAATGCAATAGAAAAGATAGATCTATGCTAATATAATCTGATAAAGCCAAAATCAATGAGAAATCTATGCTAAAAATTCAGGAAATAGTGCCTCAAACCCTAGGTTGTTCCTACAGGATACTGTCAAGGACTGCAACCACAAATTGAAACTTTTTGCCTCACAAATCAAGCGCTGCAACACTTAATTCTTCATCTGATTTGATGTTCAAGAGTTACCTTCGTATCCATAAAAATATTGGTAGTGAAAAATGTGTAAACTGAATGCTTGAATGGTGCATTGTCGTTGCTCAATCGGACAACACTTCGTTACTCCTCAAGGGGGATGTGGAATTGCTCTCCAATTTGCTAGGGCTTCGTTGCATAAAAACTTTGATATTCATATCCCTACTTGTTCTTGGGAGGATGCATATGTAGACCTCCCAGATTCTAGATCTTGGCTTCTTGGAGAAGCCAAGATCCAGATCTGCATGTAACTGGCCATTAGAGGAGAAGGCTCAGTCATATGTTTGCATGGAAGGGGTAGTCAGGAGGAACTCTAGGAGATCCACATCAAAAACTGCTCATAAATCCAATGCAAGTGCAGTCATTGTCCATGATTTGGGCCCTCATTCATGGCTAGTTTATGTCTCAGTGCTAGCCACTATCCATAGCAATAGCTAGCTATGGCCACTCTGAGCTTCAATGACCTGTGTTAGCGATTACTTTGGTTGATAGCGGCTGAGCCTGGATGGGCTAGAACTGCCCCTTTTGAGTGGTTAGGACCACTGCTAGCTCTTGGGAAGGTCCAAGATCAGTCATATGGTCTTTGGATGTGCCCATATGAGTAGTCTCCTAAACATGATACATTTTAGGTGTCTACAAATACCCCTTTTTGTGATGTGTTGTGGGAAACACAACGCTGAGCAAAAATAGACCACCTAGGGCCATATTGTAGGGTGTATGATGATCATTGATCTGATCAACATTAGATGCCCCAATCATGAGAAAGGCATACATCTTAGAATAATTGCTTCCAACAGGATGAAAGGCTTAAATTTGCAAAAGCTTTCACTACAAGTCTCAAGGCAATCGGGTAGCCTTGGTGCTACGATTGGTCCAAAAGGAGGAGAGCATCAAGCTTAACTATCATATTTGCTTTTTTCCCCAGAAAAGGGTAAGCTTATGATAGTTTTTGGCAATGATTCATAGGATGAACACAATTTGACATGATCGAGTGATCCTTTGTTGATTTTGATTATGATTGTTGATATTATGACTACCCCCTCAAGTGATGAGTCGATGAGGGAAGGACAATAAATAAAGAAATGAGTCGCTTGACCAAGATTATTAATTTGGATCTCTTAAGAGGGTTGCTTTGTTGTTATATGGTAGGTCCTATTACAGGTGTGATTTCAACCATTAATAGTAATTGTACATCTCTATCCCGAGGATCAGTCTGATCACAATGGCCTTCTTAGGAAATCAAGATGATAGCAATTCCATTTAAGCTTGTGTTGAATCATTATATTCGATGATTTGTTGAAAGTGTCATAGAAGAAATGAAATGAATGCCTCATTCCCGTGGGGCAGTCTAGCCGCCATGGCCTTCTTTGGGATTGAAGTGAAGCATCTCAATTCAAAAATGACTAATTTACCCCAAATGACCTTATGGTAATTTACTCATCTTGTTGGATTGCATGGAGCGCAAGTCGCTGCAACCACCAAGTGTATAGAGTAAATAACTGAATACGAGGCTCATTTGAGATTTTGATGTTATTTGATTTTTTTGTTAATTTTGCAATTTTTAGATTTTTGGACCGGTAGATATGCATTGATGTCCATTATGAAACTCCTTATGGTGAGAAAATGTGTGCACTTATGGGGTTGACCAGAGAACTAGGGCATGTCCTTGGAGCTTTTTGGGATTTGACCAAAGAACTTAGGTATCTTTAGAACCTTTTTGGGAGGTATGATATTGATAATGCCCCAGTTGATGCTTGAAAATATTTTTGTTTTGATTTTATGTTATGGATGCAATGATGAATGCAATGCCTAGATAATTATTTGATTATGCTATATGGATGCAATGTATTGATGACATGCACTAGCTAGATGATAGATGTTTATTGAATGCTATGATCTAGATGTATAGATGCACTATGGTGATGTATGCATATATGGATGCAATACTTTGTGTTAAATGCATGTTTAATTTATTTCAATTGTTGATGCATTTAATCTATGTGCTATGATATGATAGATGATGTATGTAATGTGATGCATTAATTACATGAGGAATGAGCTAATGCAAATGAACCTGTATGCTTTAATCACTTAAAACATAAGGAATGAATCTAATGTGTTTACAAACTAGTGGATGACACCATAGAATGTATAAAAATCATGAATGTAAATGATAACTCTTATCATAAGAATTAATCATTTAAGCATCCAGATGTGAGATGAGATGATGTGATATGTATGTGCTTTCTTTATAAGCTTTTGTAAATTAAAATATATGTATAAAATAGTCAGTGGTCGTCTAAATATCATTGTTAATATTTATTCGGTATCTATCCTATTTCATGAACACCCTTTAATGAATAAAACCTCATAAAGAAAGTTGATGATTTGATTGATGAGATGATTTGTTGCTATGAGGGGATTTTTGAGGTTTTCCATGAGACTCAAACACCCTAGTTGATTAATCAAAAGTTGTATAATGACCATACTAGACTCCTGAAAGATAAAGTTTTTGTTATGAAGACCAAGATATTCATTATCCCTGTGTGTGCAAATGAATATATTAGATGAGACATAAGCCTACCCCAATGCCAGGTGGGATTCATTCAGCCCATTTTTGTATTGGGGATCACCAAATGCTCATCATGATCCTAAGTTGGACTCAGTTGGATTAGACCATTAGGCGATACAGGACACCTAAAGCTAGCTCTTTTTGCAAATTGCTTAGAACTACCCCAATGCCAGGCAGGATTCATTCAGCCCATTGTTGTATTGGGGATCACTCTATGGTTTCAAGTAGTGACCATTCCAGGGATTCAAGCTCTTCACCCCCTTATTTTCTTTTTATTTATTGGGATACTTGCTCATGCTTAGTGATGAAAATCACTATTTATTTTAAATTTTGTTTTATTTTGAGCAAGGGATTTTGCTTTTGATTTTGGAATTTTGCTTATTTTGTATGAAAGCAAGGGATTTCTTTGGGTAGGGGGAGCTTGTCCTTTTGTCAATGATCAACACTCTAGACCATGCGCATCACAAGATGAGCAAGTAAAAACCTTTCACTTAGGATGCCTAGGACCACTTTGTAGTGTTCATCTTTCCTTGTCCTAATTAGGATTGTTAATGTGTTTATTAGTGATGGGATTTTGATATATGCTAGGTACTATCAAAACTAGACCTCATCTACAAAAGCAAATATAGCTTTCTACAAAATCTGAGAAGATCACTAGGTATGGTTGAATGACCAAAAAACCTTAGTATATTCCTTATAGCAACAGGAGGGGTTGTGTTGAAAAACACAGTTACTCACATGGGTGATGGATGATGATGGATTTTGAAGATGCATGATTGAGATACAAACGTGGTGTCATTTGTAAGATTGCAAACACAACCTATCCTAATGCAAGTGTAATGGATGGAAATGCCTAAATGCAATGCAATTATATGAATGCAAAATGCAAATGTTTTTGTATTATGTAAATGTTTTTGAATTGTAAATTTTTTTGTATTTTTTATGTTTTCAATTGTTTTTGGATTTTGATTATTTTGAATGTTTTTGAATTTTTTATTTTTAAATTGTTTTTGTGCTTTTGTGTTTTGTTTTTGACCAAAGGGCTTAAATACCTTTGGAGCATTTTGTGAGTTGACCAAAGGGCTTATGATGCCTTTGGAGCTTTTTGTGAGTTGACCAAAGGGCTTACGATATCTTTGGAGCTTTTGTGAGTTGACAAAGGGCTTATGATGCCTTTGGAGTTTTTTGAGTTGACCAAAGGGCTTATGATGCCTTTGGAGCTTTTGTGATTTGACCAAAGGGTTTATGATGCCTTTGGGTTTTTGTAAGTTGACCAAAGGCTTGTACCTTTGGAGCCTTTTGTGAGTTGACCAAAGGGCTTATGATGCCTTTGGAGATTTTTGTGAGTTGACCAAAGGGCTTAATGATGCCTTTGGGGCTTTTTGTGAGTTGACCAAAGGGCTTATGATACCTTTGGAGATTTTTGTGAGTTGACCAAAGGGCTTATGATGCCTTTGGGGCTTTTTGTGAGTTGACCAAAGGGCTTATGATGCCTTTGGAGATTTTTGTGAGTTGACCAAAGGGCTTATGATGCCTTTGAGTTTTTGTTTGAGTTTGTTTTCTTTTTGTTTTTGATGTTTTCTGATTTGTTTGGAATTTTATGATTTATTTGGCTATTGTTTTTGAATTTTGTTTTTATGTTTTGAAGGGGAAGGTATGATACCTTAGGTACCCCTAGTGTGTGTGCCACTCAATGAAAGTGAGGAAGGTATGATACCTTTAGAATCCTCACTTTGCCTCATTGAACTTGATGTGGATGGTGGGGAAGGTACACTACCTTGAGGACCCTCATTGTGCATGTTATCCATTGCAATGTAATCAACTTGCTTAGGAAGAGTGATAGAAATCAACTCTCCCAATTGGGGCATGGACCTCTATGGGGTGCCCATATCTTGGTGGGGAGAAATGAGTGAACCATATGCACGAAGCTCATTTCGTTCTAGTAGGTCTTGGACCACCTTCCTGAATGAATGGTAGCTATGAATGTCATGCCCATGTATACGATGATACATACAAAAGAGGCTTTCATCAGGTGACCTAGGTTTGGGTACTCTAGGTTTGACCTCTGGTAATACAAATGCATTTGCCTCATACAACTTTTGAAATAAGGTCGCGATAGTCATCTCAAATGAAACTACTCGTTGAGGTGGCTTGTTAGGCCTATGAGGCTATGATTGACCTTGGGGTCTCAACTGGGATGATGTAGCCTCTATTTTGGAAGGTTGAGGCACTATGGATGAACCATCTATGGGAAAAGCCCCACTATCTATGAGATCTTGAACCACATTCCTGAATCCATAACAATTGTGAATGCCATGGCCCTCTATTCGATGATAGAGATAGTAATGGTCCTCCCTATAACCCTTAGGTTTAGCTCTATTTGGGTCTAAAGGGTTTATATCAGGTAAGGTGATGACCTTAGCCTCTTGCAACTTTTGAAAGATGTCTGACATGGGCTCGTTTAAAGGAGTCCAAATGCGTTGCTGGTGTTTTGGACGCTCCACGCATGCATTGGCTTAGTTTGATGACCAGGTTGAGCCCTAGGTATGTCAATTGCTAGCTTAGGGGGCTCCTCTTGCTTTTTGGGTGCAAGGGATGGATTACTGACTATGGTCACTTGTTGGTTGAGAATCCAAAGCTACTTTTTTCAAGCATGTTGTATACTATGGCTCTGAAACCTTGACATGATTGAATATCATGACCATTTTGTCTATGGTATAGATAGTGTAACTCTTCCTCATACCCTTGGGGTTTTGGATGATTTGGATTTAACTAGCAAACCTCAGGTAAGGTGATGGCGTTTGTGGCACATAATCGATTAAAAATTGATATTGCAGGCTCAAGCAATGAGGGATACTTGCCAAGTTGTTGGGGCGGCCTCGAGTTGGCACTTGCTCTTGTTGAGGCTTTTCTTGTGGCTGCACAGGAGGTGGTTTGACCTCTAATGTGTGTTGCTTTTGTAATTTTAGGTTCTCAAGATAGTTCATGATAAAGTGCAACGCCTCATTTTTTTGCTCCATCTGTGCCTCTATATTATAAAGGTGATTTTGCATATGCTCTAATATGGACAAGGCTCTCATGTGTATTTCTAGTGATTGGTTTGAAATACCATTGTCTACTGAAGGAGATGAAAGAGTGGGTGCTAAAGATCCACCAGGTAACTGTAGATCACCCATTTCCTTCATTTGAGTTGATGTGGATGTTTCTTGATGATCCACTTTGATAGTGGCATCCACATGCTCTTGCTTGTTACTCAATTCAGATTTTTTCTTCACTTTGTAGTGTTGACACATGTGAGCCTGAGTACCCTCAGTTTGATGTGGGGAAGGCACCTATTCTTGCTCTTGAGGAGGCACCATGAGAAATGAATCAGGGGTGACTAATTCCAAAGGTTTTGACACCTTTGATGTGGAAGCAATATCTGATTGTATCACCTATTGTTTTATCTGCTTTAGAGTCACTTGGTCCTCTGTCTTGATGTTGACCATTACCATGAACTCTTGAGAAGGTGCTTTAGCTTTTGGACCAGCTGTAGGTAAATCATCAACTAGTCGAGGTGCTTTTGTATCAGTCATGTTAACTGATGTTTTCTTCTCCTCATTAGGTAATATGATACCATGATTTTTGGTGATGGGAGAAGGTAGTGATTTCTTGATGCAAGCCTCAGTTGAATGTTTGATGATTTTATCCGAATGAATATTTTGAGGCTCGCATGTCACTAGAGTTTCTTGTGGCTCATCGACCTTCTTGTAATACTTGAATGGCTCAGGATCATGGGGGACCACATACACTTGTCCTTGGTGTATGAATTTTAGGTTTTGGTGCACTATGGAAGGCATGCATTCCATATCCCTCATCCATGGTCTTCCTAGCAATATGTTATACTACCTCTCACCCCCAAGGATATGGCACAATGTAGGTATCATATTTATCCCAACCTGTATAGGTAGGATTATTGTGCCAATTTTTGGGGAAGTGGCATCATTGAAGGCTCTCAATGTGAATGTTGAGTCCTTAATGCGTGAAGGCAACAAATTTAAATGCTTCAAAGCTACAGTCATGATGATGTTGATAGATGACCTAGTGTCAATCAAGACTCTCTTGTACAAAATTTGATTGATGCTTGCTATGATGTGTAGTGGAGGATCGGGTTCATCCTTAGAGATTGGCTTAATCTCCTATCTACGAAAGGTAATCATAGGGTCCTTTTGTAAGTGAATTGAACTCGTTGTTGGTGTGGACCATAATAGATTATCAGCTTTAGTTGAATTTTTTGGTATGTTGGGTTGATCAAGGTATCTTTTGCTTCTTGTTGTAGTATTGATCATATCGATAAAACCCTCATCAGGTGGGGCTATGTGCACCTCATTGATGTGCTCAACTTGATTGTTGTTGGCCCCATGATTGGGAAGAGGATTTTTGAATATGTCGATGTTTTGATTATCGATAGCTAAAGGGCCATCTATTCGCAATTCATTCTTATCCAACATATTCTGCACTACATTCTTGAATGCAACACAATCCTGGATATCATGGCCATTTTGTCGATGATAAACACAATAGAGATCTTCCCTATACCCCTTAGGTTTGGGGCAATTAGGATCCAGGGTGTGCACCTCAAGCAAGTTTAAAACCTTGGCCTCGCAAAGGTGGTTGAAAATTGATGCCAAAGATTCAGGCAATGGCGTATAGTTTCAAGGTGGACATTTTTATTTGTCCTTGCCTTGATTCCTATTGCATTGGTTGTAATGCATAGGAGGAGGTTGAGCTTGATAGTTCTCTTGTTGTTGGATCTGTGCTACTTTTGGAATGTTTAACACGATTTGGTTGATGTACGTAGGCTTGGCCTACTATGGTTGATGTCACGTGCTCTTGTTCCATTCTTTCTTGCTATGGAGCTTTAGGTCTCCTTCTTCCAGCTTGATATCTTCAATGACCTTGGCTTGCACCAAAGCATCCTCGAATGTCGCATATTGTTGTAACTAGAGCAACAATGATATGTGCTTGGCACAACTTTTTGTAAACATTTGGGTAAGTTTAGTAGTGGGAATAGAGAATGGTAATTTTACCATTAATTTTTACCACCTATTCTCGTAATCCATGACTGGCTCATCATCATATTGACGTAGATTGGCCAAGTCGGATAGATTAGTTTTATTTTTGGTGCCAAATGAGAAGCGCTCAAGGAAAGCATTCACCAACTGCTCAAAGTTGGTGATGCTATGTTTGGGTAGTTGGTTAAACCACTCAGTTGTTGCACCTGATAATGTCATGATAAACATTCTTAACATCAGGGCATCATTGTGTTTGAGTTGGAAGCACGCGTTCATGAAATTGGTCACATGCTCTTGCACATCTTCCTCTCCCTTAAACTTATCCCATTTAGGTATTTCAAAATGCTTAGGGTAAGCAGGGCTTGGCACTGATGGACATAATGGTTGATTGTGTACCTTGCTTAAAGTGGGCTTTTGACCAGCCACATCTTGTTTCTCGAGATATTTGACTCTCTCAGCTAGCACTTTGTAGGCTTGAGAAGAAATGATCTCTTCCTCCCGAAGGGGTCTCTAGGGTGCAAGTGGAGGTAAGTTTCTTTGAGTATGGGGTGGTCGATTGTATTCATCGGCCATGTCTATAGAAGATGGTTCAGGATATTGCTGATCCTGGTCATCCGACTCTGATCTTTCATAATGCCTATGCTCAGGCTTGTTTGGCACTAAACGCTCATGTGGCCGAGAAGCATGTTGAGAAGTATGGTGAATATAATCATCTACTCACCTATTATGTAGCTCAAGGTGTGAAGTAGCATGTCTCTCATTGTGTTGCTACCTATACTCACTATGGGGAGGTAATTTTGATCGAGCCAATCTGTTTGATCGCTCTTCACGCTCCTTTAGATCAAGGAGACACTGCTCTTCTAGGCGGTGTTCATATAATCATTGTTGGTGCAACCATTGTTGTTTCATGCTTTCTCATTCTATATTTTCTAAATGCTCATGCTCAATGCGCAAATCCTCCAATTGATCTTGGAGCATTTGTTCTCTCTAAATTGCATCTGACCTATGTGACCGATTTGATCGGTTTGTTGTGCTAGGTCTATGACTCTACAACTCCATGTGAGGGTTCTTATTTGCTTCAAATTGTACAACAAGGTTGGAAACTCTCTTCCCTCGATGATTCAAGATTGCATTGATATTATGCTCTTCCCTAGGGGTGCAATCCTCATGCAAGGATGTTGTGGGGGTGTCACGTGTTCGCTAGGAACACTCACCGTGGGTACGGATAGGATGCAACTGAGTTATAGTTCCTTCATCCATGATGTATTCTTTAGTAGATCTAGTAGATCCATGAGGGGTACGATCATGATATATGCTTCCATGCTCAAATGTCCCATGTTGGGATCTTCCAGCACCTTGATCTAAGAAGTCAAGGTGATGGGTCTTCCAAGGTTGGGCAAGAGGAGTTCCTTCCTCGCCAACACTACGGTCAGACAAATGACATCCTCCATGTTCGAAAGGATTTGGCATTACAATGGGCATGTGAATGGTCACCTTCCCTCTATCTCACCCCTCATTGGGCTGATTTGAACTCTCAGTGTAATGAGATGTGGTGGGTCTAGAAGTATTCTCGTTTAGGTCATGAGAAGATCTAGTGTTGGTTCTCCTGAGCGAGGTTTCTTGGTGAGATCCATTGTGAGTGGTGTTGTCTCCTCTGAGACTACCTAAAGTTCATTCAGGTATGTTCTGGGTAGGTGTGCTACCTCTAGGGTGGTCTAGGCCCTCTAGTGCATTGGGTGCAACCTTAGTCTTGGACCAGGGATGGCCCCATGTATTGACCATAACCTTGTGAAATTTGACTTCCAAAAAAGGTTGTGGGTGTTATATACCAAAATGATCAGTGCGATGAGCTGATCACAATGGGCTATGACTCCAAAAAGTGACCTTCGGGTCAAAATTTTGTATTTTTGAAATAATTGGCCAACCGGGGCTCGTGGGGAAATGCCTACTTTTAGGAATTTTTGGGAAATTTTGAAGCATGAATAGTTAGGACTCAAAATTTCTGTGAGAGGTGCACAAGGGGCTAACTAAGACAAAAAAATAAATTTGGCAATTTTTGGAGTTGTCTAGACCATTCTATGACCGTTTTAGTGCAGTTTTTCCCTATTTTTGGCTTCAAAAATAGAGTAATCATAAAACCAACATAACTTTTTTGTTATAGCTCCGATTTGCATGATTCTCGATCCGTTGGATGTAGAATAAAAAAGTAGATTTTATATTAGGGTTTTAGATCAAGGATCTTATGTTGATTACCCAAATAATAAAGAAACACACAAAGTAGACAATATGATTATCTCATTTAAGAATTAGATGTGTGTCCTAAAACTTGTTTAGTGTGTTTTTGATTTATTGATAACTTAAACTACTCTCATCATGTTTTGAATTTGTTTATGTAATACTTGGATTGTTTAAGGGATTTCACCTGTATGCTCATAGCTCGACAACTGGTAGTGAAATTCTGGTCACATAAACCCACCAAAGTGTGGTGATGAAGTCCACACCCAGTCAGGGAGCACAGGTCCTGCCAAATCCTCACCCAGTCTCACCTGGTCAGCGTCATACCCTCCAAAGAGGAGTACATGCAAATTTTCTAGGCTACATCAGTTCTTGGATCCGGTATTGGCCAATATAAAAGGTTTGTGGGATTTGAGCCAACGGGTGGAGATGAAATCCACCGTCATTGGACTCTACTAGTGGTTGGTGATGAAGTCCAACTCACTAGCATTTAGATGAATCATGGTGTGTGATTGTTCCTTTTAAATTTTGCATAAAGAAAAATATGCATCATGAAGCACTCATGCTCTTTCCTATATGCCTAAAAAGAAATGTTTCATTTTTAGAAAAATGCACATCTAAATGATTACATGATTTTCAGAGAATGCATTGTTACTTTATGAAACAATGGCCTCTAGTTGGTGTTGAGCAAAGTATAGCAATAGGATTTTCATTGTTGTCAACACAATCAGCTGGATCATTTGATTCAGTGCAGCAATAGGAAGTTCAGATGCAGCAAACAGGAAGTTCAGAGATCTCTCAAAAGATGTACAGTGTTTTTCCAAAAATACCTAAGTGGCCCGCATGCAAAAATTCAAAGAAAAAGACAAGGAAAGTGTTGCGATATCGCGACATATTTAGAAAACAGGAAAATTGTCACGGTTTCGTGACATTTTTGAGGAGAGAGAAAGTACATGGAAAAACTGTCACGATTTTGCGACATGTTGGAAGAGAAGGCAAGTTGAAAAACTGTCACGATTTCATGACATGTTCGAAGCAGAGGCGCAAGTAGGTAAAACTATCACAATTTCGTGACATGTTGGAAGAGAAGAAGGCAAGTTGAAAAACTGTCACGATTTTGCGACATGTTGGAAGAGAAGAAGGCAAGTTGAAAAACTATCATGATTTCGTGACATGTTCAAAGCAGAGGCACAAGTAGGTTAAACTGTCATGATTTCATGACATGTTGAAAGAAAAAGTGCAAGGAAAGAAAAATGTTGCGATTTCGTGACATGTTCGATGAGAAGGCACTTGCAAGAAAACTATCGTGATTTCACGACAAGTTTGGGGAGAAGGAGCTCACAAAGAAAGGTGTCGTGATTTCATGACAATTTGCAAGAGAGATAGTACGGATGAAAAAGTGTCACGATTTTGCGACATGTTCGAAAAGAAGGTGCAAGGAAAGAAAACTTTCACGATTTCATGACATGTTTGGAGAGAAAGAGCTCACAAGGAAAAGTTTCGCGATATTGCGACAATTTGCAAGAAGGACTGTACGGACGAAAAAGTGTCGTGATTTCATGACAGGTTCGAAGAGAAAGCGCCAAGGAGAAAAAGTGTCATGATATCGCGACATGTCGGGTTTTCGTGTCCTAAAGGGAAGAAAAGCGCCAAGGAGAAAAAGTGTCACGATTTCGCGACATGTCAGGTTTTCGCGACCCGAAAAGGAGATAGAGTGTTCGAAGGCAGAAATGTCACGATTTTGCGACATGTTCCATTTTCATGGGCGAAAGGCAGAGAAAGGCATAAGGCAGTAAAAGTGTCACGATTTCACATGTCATGTTTTCATGGATGCATACCAAGAAGAGTGCAAGGAAGTGAAAAGTGTCGTGATTTCATGACATGTCATGTTTTTGCTGGTGCATGCTGAGAAGAGTGCAAGGAAGCGAAAAGTGTCACAATTTCATGACATGTCTTGTTTTTGCTGGTGCAATCCAAGTAGAGTGTACGAAGGCCAAAAGTGTCGCAATATCGTGACATGTGTTTTTGCGGCAACAGCAACAAAAGAGTTGCAAGGGCAGTTGAGGCCGACGAAGACCAATGTAAGCCAATGAAATTTAGGGTTTGCAGCTGACTAATATTAGGGTTCTTCAGCTGACTTAGATTAGATTTTTTATCATGAAAAGTTTGTTATAAAAGGAGGGTTGTTTGGAGAATTTGATGGGTGTCGAAGTGTGCGAATTACTATCGCCTGAGCGCAGAGAGCAAGTCATGTCAAATCATTCAAAGTGTGGAATTTCGTTAAGGAAGCAGTGTGCACAACAAGGAGAAGACAACTGTGAGGTGCAACAGAGTGTGCGAAGTGCTTGCATAGAAAAGCAGAGCATGCAGAGAAAACAAAGGTGACCAATCAGGATCTAGCAAAAGCAAAGGTATCCTATTATCAATCTTCTAGTTCCATATTTGAAGTCCAAGTTGGTACTTGGCATCAGGGGTTGGTGCTCATTTTTGTTGGTGTAGAAAAATTAGAGGTTGGTGCTCCTTCCAGTGGGTTTTGGTAAAATTGTTTGTAAAGTTGTTGCTTTGCAAAGACTGGATTTGGATGGTAGTCCAAGCAGACATTTTTTTTAGGAGTAGCCACATTGGTGAACCTCGTTAAATATTGTATTGTGTGATGCTCTCTTGTTAAATTGCTATATCTATTTTGAGTTTGCTTTATTTTAGCTTTAAGAGTTGTAAATTTAAAGTTTTAAAAGAACACACTGATTCACCCCCCCTCTCAGTGTCACTGTGAGTATAACAATATTGATTTGATAAAATATTCCCTTTGATGTATGGATTTCAATATGATCAAATTCCTTAAATTTTAACCTTATAACTACCAAGGAAAGAAATCACATAAGAATGGGAATGAGCCTTACCTTTTTTCAAGCAATAATCATTGTTGATTTTAGATGAGCTAGGGTGGCAATATTGATGTTGATGCTTTGAATGCTTTGAATGTACCCTCCAATAGAATCACTTGGAGTTTATTCTTGTGTATAGCATTCTAAATATAGCATCGTTTAGACTCTACATTTGACCTCGCTCGACTAGAGCATTGAAGGCTCAACCACCTTCTTTACATGATGCAACTCAGTCCTATGCATGTAAGCAGTGAAGTGATAAATACAGATACAAAGATTACTTCTTGTACTTGATCGTTGACTTCCTTAAAATGGATAAGATTATTGTATGAAGTGCCAAGTGGCATGTATGTTTTCCTTTGAGATCTTGAGGAGTAGAACATGCCAAAGAAATGCTTGTCTCCCTTAAATTAATGTATGGACGTTATGTTCTTTAGTAAAATATTTGGTCTTCCCTTTCCATACACTCAATGCACCAGTATGAGAGTTAGAGTTTGCCTTCAGTGACAAATATCATTTTATTCTTGTGCATGGACATCATCTCTATTGCTGGTTCAACAGGCCCTTTGGAGATCCTTTTAACTCTAAAAATCCCCAACTCTTCTTTGATTCACTTGTAGTGTTTTCCATCTAGGATGTGGAGCAATGATTTGGGGGCTTGAGCACTGATTTTTATCTAGTGGATGTGGAGTAATAAACATTCCAATGGTGTTTTAATATTTTTATCTTTATTATTTGTTATATGTCCTCCTTTTGTAGACAATGTTGCTCTCGAATAACATTATTTCTCCCTTTAATTTTGCTCCTTACCTTTTGCAAGTTTGGTCATTGAGGATGTGAGGATAATGAGCCCTTTGAGTGGCTCCTTGTGCTATGCTCGGATTGACACTAGCATACAACTGCTTTCAGATGGTTTTTTCCAGTGAGTATAGTACCTTTGAGGCACCTTCAAATCTGCCTTCTCTCCTTGTATAAACTAGATTAGGATATTGCAACATAATGTAATGTATTTTTATATAAAGTATCCTTTACTGCACCTTCTTTTGCACTCCTTTCAATTCTAAATTTCTAGTTTTGTGGCAAAATTTTGAATGCAATGTAGGGGTCTTGAGGTTATCTCTTTGATTAGATACCTTCCCCTTTTTTATTTTTTATTTTGAAAATGAACCCAAGATTGTAACCACTTGATAGAAGCTCCTTTTTTTATATTCCTGCACAATATCTTTGTTTCAAAAACCTTATTGTGCTTTGAATCTGAGACTCACCAAGTCTCTATTTGAGGCTTCCTTTGCTGATCTTTGGTGGCTACTTTATTCTCCAATGCTTGAAGGATTTGATCTGATTTGGTGGTTTCTCTTGGCCACTGAACGTTGCAATTTTTTTGCACTAATAGTATCTTTAGAAACTTTGACAATTATGTTTTTTTTCCCTTCTCACGAACACAAACAATAATCTTTTTTAGAGCAATATAATAGTACAAATGAATATAATAATGTTTTACTTTTAATGCACTAACAATTTTACCTTATCACTCCAATAAACTCTCAAAAGTAATGCACTCAATCAATTTATTGCAACTAATCAAGAATAATCTGAAATAAATCTTGGTGTAATTATTTTGCAATTTCCTTAAAAGCAAGGTAGTAAGAGCTAGTCTTCTTTTTCTTTCCAAAGTAGATGATAGGTAGTTGATAGATAGTTGAAATTCTAAAATATAATCAACTCCTAAAGTGCAAATCAACCTTAAAGGAACATTTCTTTTTTTTTTTGCACTTTTGAATACTATAATTCAATTATCCTTTTTGCAACTTTAATCCAAATTAAGGTGCTTAAAATTTTTTGATAAGTAATCCAATTAATGAATCTAATTACACCAATAGTTGCTTATCTTTTTATGAAATCTCTTTTTACTGCTTCTATAGAGGATGTACATCTTGGTGTCTAAGATCACCAAGTTTCTACCTTGAGTAAGATCTTGTAGATCTTTGTAGGTTGTCCTGAATAGCTTCATCTTCGCCAAAAGATGGTCTTGAACTCTCTTTCACGAGCTTAGGAATTTGGTGGCTTGTTCTCCTCTTGTAGTCTCCTCCTTTTGCTGTATATTTGAAGAGATATTTGTTTTTTAAGTGGTGTCTTCTTGTTGTGAGAGGCAATATCCAAATCTCATAGATTTGGTAGGCTTCTATCTAAATCTTCCTTCAAGCTTCTTGTCAAATTCTAACTTCAAAAAGGATCTTCTTCTCAAGATTATGAATGTCTTGAGGTCTTCTAATATTTGGCACTCCTTACCAAATTTTTCTTCTTGGGCTTGTTTTTAGATGGCGATAATTGTTCCAAATCTTTCACTATATCCTGTAGTGAATTTCTCCAATGAGTTCTCCTTGGAACTTCTTTGATCTTCTCTAGTTTGGATATCCAAGACTTATATTGGATGCTCATAGAGATGTCTCCAAGACCTTTGATATTGCAGCTTCTTCTGGTCTTCCTTGAGATCTTATCTTCAAACTTCTACTTCTATAAGTTTTGGTGGTAATATATTCTCTTGGATATATAATTATGTTGCTTCTAGATTCAAGCAAGACTCTCCTAGTCCTTATTCTTCTGCCAATATTGGAAGTTCTTCAATGAGATATTCTCCTGATCTCTTTTTCTTCAAGTGCTGGATTGATTCTAAAGAAGATACTCTTCCTAAATTTCTTGTAGGAAGTTTTCCCAACTCACTGAATCTCCTTTTCCTGTAACAAAGTATTAGTATTGAAATTTGTTTCTGAATTAGATACTCTCTTCTATATTTTTCTTCAGGATCAAGTCTTATGTGGCATTTTCTTTAATATCAAGGCTTCTATGGCCTTTTATTCAATATCAAGGCTTCTATGGCCTTGTTTTGGATTAATGCTTTTGTGGTTTTTTTTTTCTTGTGAAGATTTCAATATAGCAATGGAGATATCCTATCTCCCAATTTCACCATGAATCTTCTCTAGAAGTCTCTTCTATAGTATTCTTCTCTTGCAACAACTAATCTCTACACTATAAATGAATTCTGAACTTTGGGCAACAAATTTGAAATCTCTTATCTTTCTATTGTAGGAGGTGTCCCAATCATCTAAGAATTAATTCCCTATAATAAAAGAAACTTCAGGTAAATTTTTCTAGATATCTTAGATGAGATTCACTAGTTGATTCATCAAACTAGTGGATCAAATGTTGATTCTTAGTCTTCATAATTTTTTCCTTGTAACTCTATGGAAAGAATATAGCCATATGCAATCTCAGTATTTTAGAAATTTAATATTTCTTTTAGTTCTTACTTGTGGCTCTCCCTAACTCTACCACCTATACTCTTTTGAGAATTTTGACAGTGACTAGTCCAACAGCGCATCAGGTTGACAAAAACTCAAGGTCAATTATAATTGTGGTTTCCCTATTGATCTACCATAGCTTTGATACCAATGTTAGCTTTTGATGCAACATGTAATGGGAGATAAAAATCACAAGATGCAAAATAATATAAAATAAAGTAAATCTATGAGATGACTGAAAATATACTATAAATAGAAATGATGAAAATGTATACAAAGTAGCTATGGAGCAAATGAACACTCCATGAATAAAGCTACTACTCAATAATGAGCTTTTAGTATATCACAATCCATAACATTACATCACACTCTGCTACATCACACCAAAATGTTCTACACTACTTGACACTACTTCCTACTACTCTGTCTATTGTTGTGTCAATGGCCCTTTATATAGGAAATAGGTTCCTTGGCCAACACTCTACCTAACTATGCAAGGGAAATCTTGCACATATACATCTTGAATATTGACACTTGTGCATTTTATTACATTGCATGAAGTAACTAGATAATTTCCCCCTAAAGTAATCTAATGTCCTAAGTATGTACCAATAAAGGTACATTTACATGACCCAAATTATGTAATATAATCTATTTATAACAGCTAGTAATGCAAGATGCCCATAGATATCCTTATTCTTCTCATCCTGGAGGAGCCAAAATATGGGAAAACATGAAAATAACCTTCTTTTGGGTAGTATTGAAGAATGATATCACTGATTTTATCACTCAATACCTCGAATGTTAGAAATTTAAGGTATAATGTAAGCATCCTATAAGAAAATTTTATCCGCATGATATACCTACATAGAAATGGCAAGTTATATCTATGGATTTTATAGTAGGTTTACCCAAAACCTGGTACCAACATGATGCAATCTTGGTAATAGTCAATAAATTAACTAAATTTGTGCATTTCATACCTAAGAACATCAAGGATGATGCTCAAGTAATGGGTAATATATTTTCTAGAGAGGTATTCAGATTACATGGATTTCTTGAGGTGATCATTTCAGATAGGGATTCCAAGTTCACTTCTAAATTTTGGAAGTCCTTACATCGTGTAGTAGGTATGAAACTGAATATGAGCTCAGCATACCACCCTAAAATAAATGGTCAGTATAAATGGGTAAACCAAGTACTAGAGGACATGCACCACATGTACTACATGGATCACAAGTCTCATTGGGAAGACTACTTGCATCTTGTATAATTTACCTATAATAATGGGCATCACTTCTCTCTAGAAATGGCTCCCTTCTATGCCTTGTATGGGAAAAAGTATAGGACACAATTATCTTGGGATAACCTAGAATATTGAGTAGTGATCGAGCTAGATAAGTTTCGAGAAATGGAAGATTAGTTGAAGTTAATTAGGCAAAGACTTAAAGAAGCTATCAATAGACAGAAAAGTTATGTTGATCTAAGGAGGAATCCTAGAGAGTATACAGTTGGAGATAAAGTATTTTTAAGGGTTAAGCCAATGAAGAGTTTTATTAAATACACAAATTTGGATCCACGATTTGTGGGACCCTTCAAAATCACTAAAAATATCAGTCCAATTGTGTATCGACTTGCCTTACCACCTAACCTATCCAAGATCCATGACACCTTCCACATATCCTTGATTAGGAAATATGTTGCTGACCCTAAGCATGTGTGGAATTTTTCTAATTTGCAGATGGTAAATCTAGAGACTATTAAATTAATGTCAATAAATATCCTCGAGTTCTATTCTAAGTCTATATAAAATTAGACTCTTGAGCAGTGTAAGGTCCAATGGGACCAATTTGTACTTCTAGAAAGGAAAAAATAGTTCTCTTCTCTCCAATAGGAGTTGAGATAAGAGACTTTCAAGACCTAACTCTTATAGCCAAAGGATATATTAATCACAACACTTGCCTATTTCACTTCAAAGGATTCAAAAATCTATAAGGGGCCTCTTGTTTTTTGGCTCATAGAGATCTTGAAAGTAAAATTTGGTATGAACGGTTTGGTCATCTTAGTTATAACTACCTAAAGGAATTGAATACCCATGAAATGCTAACAAGTTTACCTCAAGTCTCTTCTATTGACATAGTTTGTCCTAGATGTGGTCTTGGAAAGCAACATAAATATCCTTTCTACCCAAGTGGTACTCTACAAGCCTCATCCTCTCTAGAGTTAATCCATAGTGACTTGATGGTTTTTCCATATCCTTCTTTCAAAGGAGAAAAATTTTGCTCTAACCTTCATTGATGACTTTTCTAAAAGAACTTGGGTCTACTTCCTAAAATACAAAAGTGATGTTCTATCCCACTTCAAAATATTCAAATCCTTAGTTGAAAATCAGGCCAATTGCAACATCAAGCAAATGCGTACATATGAAGAGGGGGAATACTATAGTAATGAGTTCTCTATATTTCTATCAAGTCATGGCATTATTCATCAGCATTTTGTCTCCCATAACCCACAGCAAAATGGTATTGTAGAGAGGAAAAACCAAAAATTAAAGTAAATGGCAAACTGTATGCTCCATTCAAGAGATCTTCCAAAAAATTTTGTGCAAAAGCTATTAACTATGCAAACTATATTCAAAATCGCACACCTCATAAAGTTCTTGACCATTTAACTCCTGAAGAATCATGGACTGGTTCAAAACTAGATGTCTCATTCTTCAATATTTTTAGGTGTACAACTTGGGTGCATATCCCAAAGAAGAAAAGGAAGGCTCTAGATAAGAAAAGAAAAATTCTCATTTTTGTTGGTTATTGTGAGTAAATGAAAGCATACAGATCCCACAACTCATGAGGTCTTTTTTCATAGGAATGTCCAATTTGATGAAAATTCCCGCATAAATATCCTCAACCATCCTCTTCCTCCATTGAGCCCTATCCTATAGTAGAACCTCAATATAATGAAGAACCAAAGTTAGAGATTAATTTAGAGATTGATGATCAAGATGAGGAACCTATAACTCCAACTCAAAGTCTCTCCACTCCTACTCCTTCCACTATGCCAAAATGGGCCTGAACCATTGTTAAAGATTACATCCAAAATCTTTCATCATCCAGATTAACCAACTCCATAGGCACTGGTCTTGTCTGTTAGTCTATTTCCACTTATCCTCAATCCTTCAAAGAAGACACTGGTATTAAATAATGGTATGATACCATGGAGAACGAATTTTCTTCCTTAATGAAAAATAAAACTTGGGATTTAGTTCCCCTAGCTAAAGGAAGTAAATTAGTTTGTTGTAATGGATTTATAGAACAAACTATGGGCCTAATTGAGAAATTGACAAAAACAAATCTCGCTTGGTAGCCAAAATTTTCTCTCAAATTGAAGGCATTTATTATGCTGAAACCTTTGCACTAGTTTCCAAAATGAATTATGTTATACTGGTTCTTGCTCTAGTTGCTTCCCAAAAGTGGCTTGTCTTTCATATGGATGTAAAAAGTGCTTTCTTACATGGGGACTTAAAGGAAGAGATATTCATAGAACAACCTGTTAGTTTCACTCAAGACTCCTCTCTTGTTTGTAGGCTAAGGAAGTATATCTATGGCCTCAAACAAGCACCTAGAGCTTGGTATGAAAAAATGGACTCATTCCTTCTTTTCTCAAGTTTTTCTCAATGTGATTTTGATAACACAGTTTACATTTGGAGAGATGAAGAAAAAATCACCATACTTGTTATATATGTTGATGATCTCTTGGTAGTGACTTCGCTCACATTAAGACTATAAAATACTCCCTCTCTGAAAAATTTGATATGTCTAATCTGGGTTTAGCTAATTACTTCCTTGGGATCCAAATAAATCAAACAGATACAGGAATTTTATTATTTCAACAAAAATACACTCTATATCTTCTTGAAAGGTTTAAAATGATAGATTGTAAACCTTATCCTACACCTTTTTAGTCTGGATTCAATCTAAGTACTTCCTGCACATCCTCTCTATGTGATGCAACTTTATACCATCATCTTGTAGGGATTCAGTAATACCTTACTCATACTCATCTAGATATCTCATATGATGTTGGCTCTGCTACTTGCAAGGAACTACTCACTTTGGGCTCTTATATGAGAGAAAATCCTTTGCTAATTTAAAGGAAATACTCACTTTGGGCTCTTATATGAGGGAAAATCCATAGATATCATTGGCTACGCGGATTCAAATTGGGCAGGTTCAATAGAATACAGATGTTCAACATATGGCTGTCTTTTTTCATGGTTCTTCGTCAATTGCTTGGTTATGCAAAAAACAACAAGCAATGGCCTTATCATCTACAGAGGTAGAATACAGGGAAACAATTTTAGAAATTTAGGAAGCTCTTTGGCTTCATCAAGTTCTAGGAGAATTTGATTTTTCCCATGATAAACCTATTAATATTTGGTGTGACAATCAGAGTGCAATTCATATTATACGTAATCCAATTGAGCATCAGCACACCAAGCACATTGAGATACACATGCACTTCATTCAACAACATATTCAAAATAGGAAAATATACTTGGACTATATTCCAACTAAAAATCAAGTTGCAGACATCTTCACCAATTTATTTTCTTCTCCGTGTTACATACAGTTGCGAGGGAAACTTGGAGTAATATAGTTGCATTAAAACAGAGGTCTTTCACCTCTCCTTTTATTATTGTATTCTTTGGAAGATGGTTTTTTCCCATATGGATTTTTTACCATCTCTCCCTTACATATTGTACATGAGTACCTCATCAGTCCATCTACTATGAAATAAAGAGGTATGTCTTTGCCATCCAAAGACATGCCTCTTTATTTCATAGCAGATGGTTTTTGTTAGAATAAGTGAATATTCTCTTAAGTTTCACTAGGATACACACTTGAGTTTCCACTCCTCCATGTGTCAGGAGAACTCTCAGTGGTGTCTTCATCAGGTTTGATGAGTTGTTGTAATCCAACGGCTCTCAATGATCAACTCTGCTATTTATACAGAGTTGATCCTAGAGATAAATCAATCAGTTCTACTCTTCTCTTCATCTCTTGTAATGCTTTGCATATCTATTATGAAATTCTAACATGGTACCAGAGCAGGATAGATTTTGCTAGCATTCTCTCTTGAAGGTTCTAGGATCTGGTTCATTTACTTTGGATAATTTTTTTTTGGCTATCTTCTTGAAATTATTTCAGTAGTCATTTTTCGTTATCCATTATTTAATTTTTTTTTTAGCAAAATCTTTATTGTTGAAAATATTTGATGCAATATTTTTTAATATATTTGTTCTAAGTCATCTTTTGAGGGTATTCAAAATATTAAAGCTCTTCCTTTGCTTCGAATCAGGTTTACCCTGTGCTATGGGCTATTTTTAGCCCATTTAAAAAGGAAGGATCTTATTTTTTATTTTTTAATACTCCCTCTCTTCGATTCATCTTTTAGCCCTTTTTTAAATAAGTTGAAAAAAAATCCTTTTATCTTAAAAGTAAATAAGATATTTTATTAGGTTCAAGTTTTTTTCATCTTTCTCGGGCTACGTATTTAATCCACACCCGTTAGAACTTAGTGTGGTGTTTCTTTTAATATCGTGGGAGACTTCGATCTTAAAAGAGAATCGCGTATCCTCGTAGCTTGGCGCTCAAAATATTAGAGTATCATTTATTCCCATTGACGCTCTATTTGTGATCCTCTCTCCAGTTGTCCCTTGGCGTTCGATTCCTTCTGGCACCCGCGACAGCTCGGACGATCATTTTTTTCCAGCTGGCTCCATGGCGAACTCAAAATGAATCTCTCTAAGATTTATTTCTCTTCTCCGATGCTCTATCAGTCGGTCCTTATAACCTGCATTGCCTACTGTAAATCTCTAAATCAATCCTGCCATTCAAGTTCTTTCAAAATATTAATCTGTTATAGTTTTTTTATATAACATTTTTTGCAGGATCACCATCATTTATAGAGTATATCAGGTTAAAGTTTTTGTAGCTCAATCTGGTTGGCGCCCTCTGGTTAACGTGTATTTTGCAGATTACCCTCTGGTTACGTCTGTGCAATATAAACACTGGTTATTTTTATAAAGTCTTTTTTGTAGGGGCATGATAAAGTGTTTTTGCAGGTTAAAGGAGAAAGGGTCGAGTTCACCTCAGCTCGATGCAGTTTAACGTTCCTTTGAGGAACATTGTTTATATTTTATATACAGTGCTTTTGCAGGGGCGTCTAACGTGTTTTTTGTAGGTTCCCTCTTCTGAAGGTTAAAGGAGTAGAAGATCGAGTTTCTTTCAGCTCGATATAAGTCTTTTTCCCTCGCCGATCCAGAGTAATTTTGGGTAACTGCATTCCTTTTCTGCCCCCATTCTCAAAACATCTCTTCAGAGCACAGATGGTCGACTCACCGAGTTTCTAAAGCATCTTCTCCTTTCGGTCATTGAAGAGCAACACCTTCATCGATTTTCTAGAAATTATATAATTTGTTTTGCAGATTTTAGACCCGAGTGTCTCTGTATTTTCTTTCATTCGTTGTCTTCTATCACCGCATTGTATAATTTCTTTAGTGTTCCCTATATTATTTTTTTTAAAATAGGTTATCCCTGCTTTGTCTCTGGGCCTTTCATCTATTCTCAACAGGCTCTTATCGTGAGACACAATTGTACTTTTTTTTAATAAAAGTTTTTTTTGGGAAGGGGGTGAGTGCATTTTTTGCACTCAATTGGTCCATCATTTAAGGGGGGTGTGCTTTCTTTTGTCTATCTTCATCTATGCCTTTTCTTTATTTCAAGTAAATTTATGAGGTTATATTTTTTAAATGTTAATTTAAATTTCATAGAGAAAATCACATTAAATCCTTAAAATTGCTTTATACAAAAAGGGGGGGCCTATCTTTAAATTATTGCTATCTTTGTCTTTTATTTGATTTAATATAAACTTTAAAATTTCTCAAGTTTACTATTAAATTCAAAACATTTAAGAGGCCCATCTATTTTATACAAACAATTTTCTCTTTGGCAATTATAAATTATATTTGTTCATTATAACCTTGTTTATTTCATAGATAAGATTATTTTTTAAAAGAAAATTTTGTTTCTCCCATCATTTCCTTTTAAGTGTTTTTAAAAAAAATCATTAATTTAAATTTACAAGATTTCAAAATAATTCCTTCTTTTTTCAAATATCTTTTGCCTACGTTCCATGTATCAGTACCTATAAAAACTTATAGTTTCCCTCTCGTAAGGGCGAGTTTTTTGAGGCAATTGGTATAAAGGCCTGGCAAATATTTTTCTATAATCCGTTTCTTTGGGTATCTCTCTAACTTATAGTTTCCCTCTCGTAAGGGCAAGTTTTTGAGAAAACACCAAATAAACTGATTGTTTCCCTGCATATCAAGCCAACACCCTTCCAAATTCTTCTCTCTACTTACAGTCTCCCTCAAGTAAGGGCGGGTATTGTGAAGAATAAAAAAAGGATTTGGCTCTCTCAAAGCAAAAAATATTAAAAACTCATTATACTTATAGTTTCCCTCTCGTTAGGGTGGGTATTTTGAGTAATATATATTGAAAAGCTTCATATATTTTCTTTCTTCCATTTGCATTAATCAATTAATTGAAGTTCTAAGGGGGATATATTGGTTAATTATAAAACTTCAATCCTTTTAAAAATATGAATTCAATTGAACCTCTCACCCCTCATAACTTTCACACTTGGAAACCTAAAATTTTAAATCTTATCTCTCAAAAAGGTCTTACTCATTTGTTAGAAGAAAAGCAACCAGAATTTGATAAAGAATATGAAATCTTTGTTCATAAAGGAAAAATGCACGAAACTATGGGTATTATTAGCTCTAATGTTCATGAAAGTTTGTGGTTTCATATTACATATTGCAAAACTCCTTATGAAAGTTGGGAGAAATTGAAGACTCTGTTTGGGAAAGTAGATCAGATGAGATCAATGCAATTAGAAGCCGAACTCACATCTCTATCTCCTGAAGATTTTAGTAGTATTGTTGACTTCCTCACTAAGTTCAAAGAAGTCCTCACTCAATACAAAGGCAGTGGGAAGACTAAGACAGAAGAAGAATGCATTTATCTAATCCTTTCTAAGCTAAATGGTGTTTTTCAAATTTTTGCAACCACCTTCATATCTACTAAAGATGCTCTTGGTGCAACCTTTAAAATGCCCTCTTTAGAAGAATTTTGTGATAGATTAACTAGGGAAGAAACCAAACTTGCTAGATATGAAATCTCTTCTTCTTCTTCAAAAGCCTTAGTAGCCTCCACCTCCTCTAAAGAAAAATTCAAAAAGAAGGAAAAGACTCCCATTACCTGTACTCACTGTAAAAAGAATGGTCACTCTGCTAACAAATGTTGGAAAATATTACAACAACTAGAGGCAGCTATAAAGGATCAAAAGATAGAAAATAATAAGCAAATAGGAAAAGCCCTTAATGTTCAAGGAAAAACCTCCAATGCTTCCTCTAATTACTGGGTCCTAGATTCTGGAGCAACTCATCACATGTCTACTTCAGACAAGTCTTTCTCTTCTATCTCCTCTAGCTCTACTCATAGCATAGAAGTAGGGGACTCTTCCTTCATCCCTGTCAAAGGGAAAGGGGATATAACCATTGATGGTGGCTCTATAAACAATGTTCTCTATGTTCCAGACATTGCCACCAATCTCCTATCCATTTATCAAATTTGTACTTTTGGAAATGGGAAAATTGTTCTCTTCTCCCCAACAGGAGTTGAGATAAGAGATTTTCAACTCCCTCATTCTCTTGTAGCTAAAGGGAATATTGATCATAAATCTCATCTTTTCCACTTCAAAGGCTTTCAAAATCCAGAAGGAGCCTCCTATTTTGTGGCTCATAGTAATCTTGAAAGTCAAATTTGGCATGAAAGGTTTGGTCATCTTAATTATAACTACCTAAAGGATTTGTGCACCCATAATATGGTTAAAGGATTACCCCAAGTCTCTTCCAGTGATGGGGTTTGTCCTGGATGTGCTCTTGGAAAGCAACATCAAGATCCTTTCCACCCAAGTAGTTCTCTAAAAACCTCATCTCCTCTAGATTTAATCCATAGTGACTTAATGACCTTTCCTGAAACATATTTCAAAGGAGAAAAGTATGCTCTTACCTTTATTGATGATTTTTCTAGAAGGTCCTGGGTCTACTTCCTCAAATATAAAAGTGATGTGTTATCCCACTTTAAAGTCTTTAAAGCCTTAGTTGAAAATTAGGCTTCTTGCAAAATCAAGAAGATTCATACTGATAATGGGGGGAATACTGCAGTAATGAGTTCTCCATATTTCTTTCTAATCATGGTATAATACATCAACATTCTATCTCCCATAATCCTCAATAAAATGGCATTGCAGAAAGGAAAAACCGGACTTTAAAAGAGATGGCTAATTGTATGCTCCATTCAAGAGATCTTCCAAAAGTTTTTTGGGCAGAGGCTATTAACTGTGCAAATTATATTCAAAATCGCACACCTCATAAAGCTCTTGACCAAATAACCCCTGAAGAAGCATGGTCTGGCTTAAAACCAGATGTTTCCAATTTCAATATTTTTGGATGTACTGCTTGGGCTCACATCCCAAAGAAGAAAAGGAAGGCTCTTGATAAGAAAAGCAGAAAGCTCATCTTTATCGGTTATTGTGAAGAATTGAAAGCATACAGGCTTCTTGATCCCTCAACTCATGAGGTATTCTTTCATAGGAATGTCCAATTTGATGAAACATTCCCTCAAAAATATCCTCCAAAGGCCTCTTCCTCCATTGAGCCTTCTCCTATAGTAGAACCTCAATATTATGAAGAGCCAACCCTTGAAGTTAATTTGGTTATTGATAATCAAGATGAAGAACCTGTAACTCCTTCTCAATGTCTTTCAACTCCTTCAACTCCTTCTTCTATGCCAAAATGGGCCCGCACCATTGTTAAAGAAGCTACTCCCTACATTCAAAATCTTCCTTCAAACAGATCATCCAACCCCATAGGTACTAGTCTTGTATGTCAATCCATTTCCTCTGATCCTCAATCCTTCAAAGAAGCCTCAGGTATAAAAGAATGGGAAGATGCCATGGATAACGAATTTTCTTCCTTGATCAAAAATGATACTTGGGATTTAGTTCCCTTACCTAAGGGAAGAAAATTAGTTCGTTGTAAATGGATCTTCAAAACCAAATATGGGCCTAATGGAGAAATAGATAAACACAAGGCTCATCTTGTAGCCAAAGGTTTTTCTCAAATAGAGGGTATTGATTATACAGAAACCTTTGCTCCTGTTGCTAAAATGGATTCTGTTAGATTGGTTCTTGCTCTGGCCGCTTCCCATAAATGGCCAGTCTATCAAATGGATGTAAAAAGTGCCTTTTTACATGGAAATTTAAAAGAAGAAATATTCATGGAACAACCCACTGGTTTTACTCAAGACTCCTCTCTTGTTTGTCGGCTTAAAAAATCTCTATATGGCCTCAAACAAGCCCCTAGAGCTTGGTATGAAAATATGGACTCCTTCCTTCTTTCAGCAGGTTTTTCTCATTGTGAGTCTGACAATACAGTTTACATTTGGAGAAGTAAAGGAAATATCACCATTCTTGTTCTTTATGTTGATGATCTTCTTCTCACTGGTAGTAACCTCACTCACATTCAGAATATAAAAGACTCCCTCTCTAAAAAATTTGAAATGACTGATCTAGGTCTAGCTCATTTCTTCCTTGGAATTCAAATAAAACAAAATAAAGCAGGAATCACCTTATGTCAACAAAAGTACACTCAAGATCTCCTTCAAAATTTTAAAATGATAGATTGCAAACCTTCTCCTACCCCCTTTCAATCTGGCATTCATCTCAGTACTTCCTGCTCATCCCCTCCTTGTGATGCTACTCTATACCATCAGCTTGTAGGTAGTCTGTTATACCTTACTCATACTCACCCTGATATCTCCTATGTTGTTGGGCTCATATCCAGGTTCTCTCATAACCCTCATTTCAGTCATTGGCAAGCAGCTAAAAGAATTCTTCATTATTTGTAGGGTACTACACACTTTGGGCTCATCTATAAGGGAGACTCCATGGATATCATTGGCTATACAGATTCAGATTGGGCAGGATCAGTAGATGATAGATGTTCTACCTCTGGATATGTTTTCTACCTTGGTTCTTCACCAATAGCCTGGTTATGCAAGAAACAACAAATAGTAGCATTATCTTCTACAGAGGCAGAATACAGAGCAGCAGTTTCAGCCAGTCAAGAAGCCCTTTGGCTTCGTCAAATTCTCAAAGAATTTGGTTTCTTCCATAAGGGGCCTATAACTCTTTGGTGTGACAATCAAAGCACAATTCATATTGCACGCAATCCAGTTGAGCATCAACGCACCAAACACATTGAGATCCACATGCACTTCATCAGGCAACATATTCAAAATGGGGATATACACTTGGAATATATTTCGACAGAGAATCAACTTGCAGACATCTTCACCAAGTCATTTCCTTCTCCGCGTTACCTTCAGTTGCGAGAAAAACTTGGAGTGTTACAACTGCATTGACAAAGAGGTCTTCCACCTCTCACTATATTGTACATGAGTACCTCATCAGGCCTTCTTGCCGGGACTCATATTTTATTTGTTAAAGAGGACAATCTTCGCCATCCGAAGACAAGCCTCTTTCATACTTCTTTGCTTTTGATTGATGGCTTTTCCCACTGGGTTTTTACCATCATTTCAAAACAAAGGGGTGATAGTTGGTTTTTCCCACAGGGGTTTTTTCCACCAACTATCTATGTTGTACATGAGTACCTAATCAGGCCTCGTTGTCGGGACTCATTTGTAGAATCTCCCCTAGTATCACTTAAGGGGGGTGTTAGAATAAGTGAATATTCTCTTAAGTTTCACTAGGATACACACTTGAGTTTCCACTCCTCCATGTGTCAGGAGAACTCTCAGTGGTGTCTTCATCAGGTTTGATGAGTTGTTGTAATCCAACGACTCTCAATGATCAACTCTGCTATTTATACAGAGTTGATCCTAGAGATAAATCAATCAGTTCTACTCTTCTCTTCATCTCTTGTAATGCTTTGCATATCTATTATGAAATTCTAACAATTTTTCTAATGTGGTTTTTTGACCATCTCTCATATATATTGTAAATGAGTACCTCATCAGGCCATGTTGTCGGGACTTACCTTTTTTTTTGTATCAAGAGGAGAATCTTTGCAAACTGAAAACATGCCTCTTCCTTTTTCCTTTTGATAGATGGTTTTTCCCATGGGTTTTTTACCATCTCTTCAAAAAGAAACCATTATACATGAGTACCTCATCAATCTCTGTTGTCAGGACTCATTTGTATAATACACCCCTAGTATCACTGAAGGGGGGGTCTTAGAATAAGTAATTATTCTCTTAAGTTCTACTAGGATAGACTTACTTGAGTTTACACTCCTTAATGAGTCAGATGAACTCTCATTTATAGTCTAGATCAAATTTGATGAGTTGTTGTAATCCAATGACTCTCAATGATCAACTTTGTTATTTATACAAAGTTGATCCATGGAATAATTAATCAATTCATTGAGATTATCTACAAATATTGTGATGTGTTACAGAATTATTTCTTTATTTCAATAGAATACTATTTTCTAACAAAAACGATATATTAATGTAAAATTAAATGCAAAAATGTATAATAAGTGATTTTAGAAATACCAAAATGTAAGAATAAACCTAGTGGTAGCAAAATAATAGAAAAAAGGGTGAAGACCTCCATAAAATGACAAATTCCTCCTCAAGGCTCCCACACTTATCTACCAAGAGAAGTAAATTAATGGTAGAGCAAAAAAAAATACCATAAAACACTTGATATTGTTAGAATACTTTCTTGGCAAGATAATTGTTAGCCAAGGATCACTTAAAATCACACTTCCCAAAACTTCTAGTATCATTTCAAGAAAAAAGAGAATCCAAATCCTCTATTTATAAAAATTTTGGAGGGAAAAATGGTAGGAATATGAAAATCAAACCTAGGGGAGGGCTGACATCCTAAGATTTGATCAAAAAAAAAAGCTTTCTAGGAGAAAACCCTAACTTACCAAAATCGTGCTCTATAAGGAGCGACCATGATTTCGACAAAGCTAGGAAAAAAAGGAAAGGAAAAAAGGGAAAGGATGCCAAAAATTATCCTTAGACAAGTTTGACAGCCTTCTCAAGAGTTCTAAGTAAAATGACTCACTTGGATGGGTCAACTTTCAATGTCTATACACTTCATCAGAGATATGCTTAAATAAGAGGAAGAAATTTGCACAAGGTGAAGACCAATGATAACATAGTTGATGCCTTGACAAAGGTAGTGAGTACTCAAAAATTCAATTGGTGCCAAGACCAGAATGGGATAAGCACTTGGCCATAGTAGTTGCCAAGTGGGAGATTTTTGAGATTGGCAACTACTATGACATTGCAAGTTAATCAGTTGTATTTAGGATAAGTGATGCTAGTTGGAAATTTCCATGTGAAATATTGCATGAGAATAACTAATGTAAACTAGAAGTTCAAATTGTCATGCGTAGTTAGAGAGTAATAGTTCAACTATCATTCTCATGCTTATAAATAAGAAGAGAGGGAAGCATACTTCAATAAATGAAATTTTTCTCCTATTCAATCAAGTTGTTGCAAACTCCCATCATTGGGTGATTACATGTACGTGGGTCCAACATATTGGAATGGACTTGCACAAGGGATGAGTGATGATCCAAACTGCAATAGATGGAGCAACCAACAGAACCAACTTTGTTATGATTATAATTCATGCAAAGTAGGGCATGCAAGATAGGGGTTTTATGCATGTAATAATTGTATTGAGGAATGATACAATTTTTCTTTGAGACCTGCAATCTTAGCATTAATTTTTTTTTCATGCATGCACATGATCTTTGTTCTATTTTTTTAAGTTCTCTACATACATTAATTATGTTTTCAATTATTTATTAATTTTTCTTCTACACTTAATTTTCTACCAACAAAAAAATTATTAACATCATATTGATGCAAGGCACTATAGTAAAGAAGTACAACAAATTTGTAAGTATTTTTTAAAACTAAATTATTGATTTGTATAGTTTCCTTTATGTTGGAGAGTCTTTAAATTATTGATTTGTATGGTTTTCTTTATGTGGGAGTCTTTTATGGGGATTAATATGCATATTTATCATATGTATAAAGATTCTCAATATGCTTACATAATGTAGTCTTTGTTTCAAAATAAAATATAATACGAATAAATTATACTCAAACTTTTTACTTATTTAACTTTTCTCAGCCATATTTTTTTAACATGCAAGTTGTTTTTTTAATGGAGATCTCTTAGAGCATGTTAATATGCTATTAATAATTACATATGAATAGATTTAATATTTTAGTTTTACTCACAAAAAAATTAATGTGTTTTTAAATGGATAATAATTTTTATATATTTTTTAACTGGTTATCAAATTAAAATAAATCTTATTCATGCTACAATATGAATCCTATAGCAATATTATTATAATTTAGTATTATTTGTATATTGCTTAATAAAATTTGATTTTAGTTTATTTCTTAATTATGACAAATAATGCTATCAAAAAATTAATTAGTTGTAATCATATATATATATATATATATATATATATCATCAAACTACTAAAATATTAATAAAATGTATTTTTATTAAGGGCTACTTTATCAAAATAATCAAATATTATATTGGTTGTAACCATTAAAAAAAAACCATACAAATATTTTTTTTCATATTAAATATATTCTTTAAAGTGCTATCTTTCCACAATCAATTCCTTGGTATCATTTTCATATAAAGAGATAAAATCTCATTCAACTAGTTTAGTAAAATTTAAAATTTGCCAAGATGAAGATCAACACTCCAATTGGCTAAATTATCTTTGTTTCCTTCTCTATAGACATGCTCACATTTCCAAGATATTGTTGATGAACATAAAAAATTATATTATTTCTTTATCTAACTCCTACATTCGTTTTTTTTAATAGCATATATAATAACTTGTGAATCCCCTTCAAGTTAAAATATATTTCCATTTTTTCCAATTGTAATTTTAATTCCGATAAGAAGTGCCCTAGCCTCTATATATTTTTTATTTAAAGTACAATATGATTTGTGAGTAAGTGAGGAGAACTTTGCCTTCATTGTTTCAAAAACACCACATTCATCAATCTTTCTTGTATTTCCTAAAGAAGCACCATCAAAATTAATTTTAACCCAAATTTTGGATATTTTCATTTTATTTTAAACCACAACATATCCTTTGTCTTAATTCCATTATCTCATACATATATTGCATGTATGTTCAAATAACCAAGATGTTACCACTTTTTTTTTACTATTTTCATGATGAGTAGATATTTTGGAAGAAAGACAACAATATGGTTACAAGGACATGATTTTGAGATTTATTTTTTTAAATAGTTATTACTATTTTCAAGCCATAAATCCCAACAAATAATGATAGGACCAAATCCTGCACATAATACATAATGCTTTAGCTTTAAAATAATTAATCCAACACTTCATCAATTCTCACAATGTTGATGGAGCTACCCAATATATTTTTATATTTTTAAAAAGTAATCCCAAATAATGTGAGCAAAGGGACAATGAAGTAAATGGTTTGATGCTTCTAAATCCTTTTCACACAAGACACATCTAAAAGGTGCATAATTTCCTATTCTTTCTAGACTCTCTCCTATAAAAATATTATTTTGGACTACCAACCAAAGAAATGTTGAGGCCTTTGATAGAGCCTCTAGTGACCAAACATAAGAAAAATATTTGGAAGTAGGAATTTTCAATTGCTCTAGATCCGCATATACCAACTTGACAGAGTATCCATAATTTTTTATGGATTCCAATTAAAAATCTTGAAGCATTTTTTGAAATTCATCTATAATTTGTTTAAGTACCTCTCCTTTAACTAGGTTACTAATAGAAATTAGGGATCAAAAATTGTTGGTCATATTAATGTAGATTTTGACCTTTAGATCTTTATAAGCTAGGCATTCTCAAGCTTAAAGTTTTTATTTTGAATTAAAAATAAGAGAATAAAAGCTTCAAACAAGCATCATAATACAGATTTGCATAATTTTCCTTGTTGACTCACAATCTAATATGTTTCTTGATTATTTGTAAACTATTTGATATGAAGTTCTATGTTGGGGATCCTTTGCATAGAATTCTGAAAGCACGAGATTCCGATCAAAGGAAAAACCAAGTGCAATTGCATTCAAAGTTAAGCACGCCTAAGTCCTAGAAATATAAATTACATGAAACAAAAAAGAGACATGTTGGAAGAGACGCAATCAGATAAAGAAAAATAGCCCTTTCATTAATTTCTTTCGATCTCTGTTACAATAATGCCTCCTCCCTTTTCAGGGGCTAGGAGCGCAAATAGGGTTTGATTACAATCGTTGAATGACTCCTCCTTCCGCGTGCCCACGATTGCAATGGGCGGGCCGAGATGATGTCGTCGCTGATGTCGATGAGTTCTTCGCCTCTGCTGCTTCTCCTACGAACAAAGAAATGATCAAGACATTAGTAGCACCTGTTGCAAATGAAAAGCATTCTCTCTCTAAAACTAACAAAATATGCATACGAATATTTGCTTGAAACCGTGAAAACAGTGAATCCAAATTGCTTCAAAACCTAACAGAAGGTAAGAAAAGTTACCAGAAGGCCACTGCCACTGAGGCAGCTGGCAAATCCACCTTAAACTGGAATTCGTCCTTGGGCAGGACGACTTCGATCGTAATTCGTCCCCGGGTGGGACGAATTCTTCCGAGTAGGAGAAAACGACTCGCTGCTGCTCCAATGTCGGATCTCGGGACCTGCAAAACTCCTGCAAATAGGGGGGTTAGGTAATTGGGGCCATTTTTGGATGACCCAGATGGTCGGATTTTCCCAATTTGGCCTCCACCTTTGGTAATTTGACCTTGACACATGCAAGTTAACGAAACGACAAAGCAATACAAAACACCCTAAACTCTGACCAAAAGCTACAAAATTGCAATTATAGACTAATCAGACCTAGTAACACAGAATGCAATCTAAAAAATAATCTAAAGTGCTCAAAAACTAAGATTAGGACTTGGGAGGTGCGGGGGTGCCCAAGGGGGCCTCCCACCGTTGGCCCTCGATTTTGGAGCCAATCCACCAAGGATGGGCCCAAAACCTTTTAGGATTGGGGGGGTCGGCGAATTGGTAGGTTCAAATGTCCATGCGTCGGACTTGAGTAAGGTTCGAGCTTCCAAAGGCCACCCAACAACCTCCCTTGCAAAAGAGATTGATGGATGTAGGAAGATGAACAAAGGGGGATGCAAGTGAGTCTTCAATTCGGCAAAGACTTCGTTGCTTGAACACTCCTTCAACCTGTATGTTTTGGGTGAGAAAAGTCCCACCTTTTATAGACCCAAGGGGTCTCTTTTGGGAGGGAAGCACCAATGCCAAGTGTTTGCCATAGGCGCCATGTGGCAGTCTTGTCTTCCCATGAGGGAGGGGAGTCCTTCATTGACTTGAACTTTGATAAATGCTTCTTGTAACAGTCCTCTAACGGCCCCTCTATCCACTTACACATGCGTGTAAGGTAGGAGCCCTTAACTGACTGTTTTGGGCTGCCACTTGGCACCATTTGCCTTTTTGCCCGTTAAGCTTAGAATTTGTCCCACCCAGGGACGGATTCAGAATTTGTCCTGGGGTGGGACGGATTCTATTTTGAATTCGTCCCCGGGTGAGACGAATACCGGGCAAAGTGTCCAAGTGTGCCAAATTGCTTCTTGACCTCACAAAATTGCTATGAAAGTGGTTAAGACCACTGTTTAACCTCTGAGGTATGCCCTGGGGGCTGTGTTTGTCAAAGCGATCAGTGTTTGCAGTCACATAATCAGATTGGTGCTGTTTTGGTGTCTACAGATGCCCCTTTTTGGGAAGCGCTGCGGGTGACGCAATGCTGAGCAAAAATAGATAACCAAAGCACTAATGATTAGGGTTTCTTGGTAACCTAACCAACTTTTGATGCCCCAAGTATGGAAAGGGCATGCATTCTTGAATCCTTGCTTCTGACGAGCTAAGGAATTTTATTTCAAGTATTAACCTGTTTTGGTGAGGTGTGACTTGAACTTAGACATTGATCAGCCATGAACAAGTGAAGGGCGTTTTTATCCTCAGGGGGAACCTTGTGTTCATGATTCACGAAATGCCAAGAGTTTGATTGATTTGATTGTTGCTTGTTTACTGCCCCAAGTAGGAGCGTGATTGTCTTTGTCAATGATTCTTTGAATGCATGTCATTTTCCTTAATTGGGTGTGTGATTGTTGATTGGTGACTAAGTGTGACTACCCCCTCAAGCGACGAATCGATGAGGGAATGACCTTTGTGAGAGAAGCGACGAGTCGCTTGACCCAAGATGACTTTTGCAAGGTTGCCTTTAGAGGGTTTACCATTGAGCGTGTGCAATTTTTCCAACATATGGACCTATTTTTGGTGGGTGTTAACCCTTTTGGTGATGTCATAATGAGGTGAAATCGTCGCAAACCTATTTCCCGTGGAGCGGTCCGGCTATGATAGCCTTCTTGGGGAACTAGGAGAGCGATAATTTGGACCTCGACATCGATTTTCTTTGCCTAGAGGTTAAGTGCATGAGCACTTATGCCCGGAAATATTTTTGTTGTGTTTTTGTTGAATTTTGTACTGTTTTTGTTGTTTTGTGACACCATTTGGTGATTGAATTGTCGGCAATCCGTCCTCCCGTGGAGCGGTCCGGCTATGGTAGCCTTCTTTGGGAGTAGGATAGTGACAATGCAAACCCCGACATAAATTTTGCTATGCCAAGAGGTTAAGTGCAAGAGTACTTATTCTGGCAATGTTTATTGCTTGTTTTTTGTTGCATTTTTTTGTTGTTTTGTTGTTTTTTTGTGACATCATTTTTGGGATTAAATTTTCAAAATTTGTCTTCCCCTGGAGCGGTCCGGCTATTGTAGCCTTCTTAGGGAGTAGGATATTGATAATTTGTGACCCCGATGTCGATTTTTTATGCCCATGTTGTCAGTTGCATTTGCAATCCTGTCAGTGCGCTTTTATTGTCTGCTTTTAGTGCATTTTTAGTCATTTTTCTTGATTTTTTTTGTGTCTGGCTCTGAATTCGTCCCCCGGGTGGGACGACTTCCAGCTGGAGAATTCGTCCCCGGGTGGGACGAGCGCTGATCGAGCGCTCGTCCCAAGAAAGGACGAATTCCAAGGCAAAATGCCTATTTAAGGGCCAAAACTTGATTTTGGCCTCATTTGTGTCATTTTTTTCTTGTGATTTTGGAGCTCTGGGAGGAGGAGGTAATTCTGCGAGGCGAAGCGCCGCTGGAATTCTCTCTGCCATCATGAGTGCACAAACTGGTTCGAGCGGCGGAGCCGAGGCGAGTCCTATAAGTGACCCTAGGGCTTATTTTGCTTTAATTGAATGCATTGTTTTTGTGTTGCGCTTTTCAAAACTTTAAGATTTTTTGTAATGTTTTTTGTTTAACAACTAAGGTTAGAAACCCTAGAATTGAAAATTTTATCTTTTTCATTTTTTTATTTATTATTTTTTTTTTGTTTGCTTGCAGGTTGTTAGGAGCCGGTACCGTGTACCCGCTGCCTTTACTGAGGCGCGGTTGGCCTTGAATGATGACGACTGGGAATGGCTTGATGCCCTTGGGCTCAAGCAGGTGGCTCGACTGGAGCCTGTGGTTTCGGATCAGGCCTATCTAATGGCCCTGATCAAGCTTTGGGATCCGAGGACCAATACTTTCCATCTCCCGACAGGGGAGATGACTGTGACTCTTGAGGACGTCTATCGGTTACTTCAGATTCCGATAGATGGTCTGCCTATTAGGACATTTTCGTTCGATCAGTGGACTGCTATACTCATAAGATGTTTTGGGCATGGGGGGGATCTAGGTGTAGCAGACCCAGTGGAGACAGTCGAGGCGGATTGCCAGGCTGGCAGGATTTTGGTTGGCTGGTGGAAGGAGAGGGGGGTGTTAGGAGTGAGGCACGCATTCCTGATGGGCCTCATTTCTAACATTCTTCTCCCTGATTCGTCAGGAACGAGGTTCCCGTGGAACCTGCTGGATTTTGTCTGGCAGTTGGCAGAGTGCCCGATAGAGGCACCGTTGATCCTGAGATGGGGACAGACTTTGCTGGCGTAGCTTTACGGGGAGCTGTACGGGGTTCGCTGTCGACAGCGGAAGGGTGTCAGTTGCAGCTTTTTTTTGCAGTGCTGGGGTTGGTAGCACATAGCTTTTGAGAGGCCTACCGGGTTACCGTGGACTACTCGGGCGGTGATGGAGGATGATGAGATTGGTTATGCGGCTTTGTGACGACGATCTGCGGAGCAGGGGCAGAGTCGGCGATGGGGAGGTGTAGTTGATCACTACATTGATGCCTTTTCGTGGCTCACTCCAGGGTAGGTGTTTTGGCGTCCCTATCGGGATTGTCCAGCCTGGCCTGAGGCTGGAGAGTGGCTCCGACGGGTATGGAGGGAGTGATGGTTGACTGGGCAGCACGGGACGGAGCACGAGTTCTTTTCGTACCGTCGGGTTACATGACAGTTTAGGGTGCACCAGGGGTTGCCTGGTGAGCCCGTTGGCTATCGCCGTCGGGGAGATGAGAGGGATCTGGAGCCACCTGTCCTCATGCCATTGGGCAAGGAGTCGGATGCTGTTATTGAGGTGTTGGATGTGGATGACGTATGTACTACCACTGAGTATGACTCGTGGTGGGTTTTGCGGTGCTGGAGAGGTGAGGGTCCACTGGGAGGTGCGGAGGCGGCAGTGGGGGATGCTGAGGCGACAGGGGGTGATTGGGGAGGGCCGTTGGATGATGCAGACATGGCGGATGTGGGAGATGAGGATGTGGACTTGGGTGTTCCGGAGCAGCCGGACATGTAGGATGTGGAGGAGCAGTTGGAGCCTGGGCAGGCTACTGTCCCCACGAGTCCTATGCATCCGGCAGATACGGAGGGGGTGGGGTCGGATGTAGGCGATGAGGTTGCACGGCTTACAGAGCTGCTACGAATGCGATATCTAGAGAGGGATCTTCTACGGGCTCAGTTGGCAGAGCGGGATAGCGTTTTAGCGCAGCGCGATGATGCACTGTCTATCTATCATCGACGAGAGGCAAAGTGGTGTCTGTACCAGATAGACTTGGAGAGAGAGGTCATTCGCCTTGGTGGGCGGCTCCTTGAACCTTCGATCAGCAGATCTTCTCGACGGACGAGGGATAGTCTGACTGAGCAGTCAGCATCATCTCGCCGTAGGCGGTTAGATGAGGGAGGTGGTAGTAGGCATGATGCGGGGGCTAGCAGTAGCCGCCCTGCAGGGTCCCGTAGGACCCACACCATGGGGGGTAGTTCCCATCGCACCGATCCTGCGTGATCGTGGTGGCCGACGCCTTAGGTTGGGTTTTGGATATGATTGCGGGGTCTGAGGACCTGTTTTGTAGCCTGCGGGCATCTTTTTTTGACGATATATATATATATATATATATATATATATATACCGGTTTTATTTTTGGATTTGTACATGTGATGATGTGATTGATTTTTGTTATGCATGTTTATTTATTTTGATGAATGCGGATGTTATGACGAATTGAAATGTTTTATATGTCTATGTGATATGCAAATTGAAATGGATGAATGATATTTTTATTTATCTGGTTTTTTCTTTGCTGTTTTTTTATTTTCTGATGGTATCATAAGGATGATAAGTAGCGCAGATTGGTTTTGGGATGAATGTAAGATTTTCTGAGATTCAGACGCTTTTAACTCACTATCCATAACTGTACTTTATCTTACAGGACTTTTGAACAAGGTACGAATCGGACCTGTTTTTGACCGAGTTATTTAACATCCCTGTGTGTGCAATTGAGTTCATTTAGTGGTATTTGTTAGGATACCGCCAGTGCCAGATGGGCTTTTAACCGAACCTCGTACTGAGGATCACCTAATTAGCTCCACGAATTCCTTTGTTATATGTACTAAGATTAATCCGCGGTGTAATCCAGGATGTCATAAGCTAGCTCATCCACATGCAAACATTGATCTGTACGCAAGTTAATGTGATAGATATATCGTCATGTGGGAGGTTTACTTCTGTTACCGAATTGGTATTGAAGCTTGCCTTATGACCTACATAATCGTCGAGAGTTCCAGGGATTCAAGGTCAACTCCCTTCTTTTCTTCAATTGTATTGGGATACTTGCTCTTTTGTAGTGATAATATCACTGTTTATTTTGATTTTTTTTTTTTTTTTTTTTTTGAGCAAGGGATTTGGGATATGGAGTGATGAAAATCACTGTTGTTTGTGCCTTTTGATGTGTGCACTATAGTTTGTCAAATTTTTGAGTTTTGACATTTTTGCAAATTTTTGTGTTTTGCAACTTTTGAGAACTTTAGGGATTCTTAGGGAATTGGGTAGGGAGGAAGCTTGTCCTTTTGCCAACTCTCAGCATTCTAGGGGTCATTCGCACAGGGGGATGAGCAAGATAACCGTTTCACTTGTGGTGACCTAGATTATTTTGCAGGTTTCATCTTTCGTTCACACAATTTTAGGAATTTTAATGTTTGATTTGTGTTGGGATGTTATGTAACAAGGTGTATTTCAAGTATGACTCTACCTTTATAAAATCCGTTCGACTTGGTACACTACATGGCTAAAGAGAAAAATGATGACTGAATTATTGAAACTCTTAGTACATTCCCAGACTATTGACTGTAGTGTGGTAAAATTTATGCATGGTGTTTTTATTGATTTTGATGAATTCGATTATGCCTAGAATTGAGATGCAAATCTTTTTTGATTTTGTTGATTTTTGTTGTTTTGTTTTTGTTGAATTTATTGATTTGTTTGACCAAGAGATTACGATAATCCTTGGAGCTTTTTGGGTTGACCAAGAGATTGCGATAATCCTTGGAGCTTTTTGGGTTGACCAAAATATTGCGATAATCCTTGGAGATTTTTGGGTTGACCAAGAGATTGCGATAATCCTTGGCGCTTTTTGGGTGACCAAGATATTACGATAATCCTTGGAGCTTTTTGGGTTGACCAAGAGATTGCGATAATCCTTGGCGCTTTTTGGGTGACCAAGATATTGCGATAATCCTTGGAGCTTTTTGGGTGACCAAGAGATTTCGACAATCCTTGGAGCTTTTTGGGTTGACCAAGAGATTGCGATAATCCTTGGAGCTTTTTGTGTTGACCAAGAGATTGCGATAATCCTTGGAGCTTTTTGGGTGACCAAGAGATTGTGATAATCCTTGGAGCTTTTTGTTTGTTTGTTTTTGTTGAATTTTTTTTTTTTTTTTTTTTTTGGTACATGGCTGTCTTAGATATGAAATGGTCATAAATGACTGATATTCAAGGGTTCTGTTTCCTTGATACCGTCAAGAGAAGCTAGCCTGACATTCCTGGTCCTATTTTGCTATCAATGACATAAGGACCTAACCAATTTGCCACGAATTTGTCCCTCATATGGGACGGCAAATTAGAATTTTGTTGGTTTTCCTTCAGAACCAGATCACCAACCCGAAAGTCTCTTAGGTGAACTTTCATGTTGTAAGCTCTCTTAAGCCGCTCTTGATAGATACGTAAGTGCTCAAGAGCATTAACGCGTCTTTCATCAAGCAACGTAAGCTGGTCTAACCGGTCTTGCCGCGCAGTGCCATCATCGATGAATTCCTGCATTGATATGCGGAGGGAAGGAATTTCCAACTCGAGAGGCATTACTGCCTCTGAGCCATACACTAGTGAAAATGGAGTTGCCCCAGTGGGCGTCCGAATGCTAGTGCGATAGGCCCAAAGGGCAAGTGGGATTTGTATGTGCCAATCCTTATGACTCGTCTCGCGACGGTCTTTTTAAGGATGGCGACTAGCGTTTTGTTTGACGCCTCGCTTGCCCATTTGCTTGCGGATAATAGGGTGTTGAAAAGCTGTGCTGAATTTTGTACTTTGTGGTTAAAGCACGCACGTCTTTGTTCTTGAATGATGGCCCATTATTTGAGATTATTTTGGATGGAATACCAAAACGAAATATGATGTAATGCAAAATGAACTCCGCAATGCGGGGTCCTGTCGTAGAGGTTAACGGAATTGCTTCCACCCATTTGGTAAAATATTCTGTGGTCGTTATGATAAACGTGTGACGGCCTGACGATGCAGGGGAGATCTTTCCGATTAGATCGAGGCCCCACTGCGAAAATGGCCAAGCATACTAGACTGTCTGTAGGGCCTGGGAAGGTGCGTGCATCAGATTGGCATGATGTTGACATTTTACACACCTCTTGACATACTCGCAGTAATATCGCTCTAAAGATGGCCAATAATAGCCCATGCAAAGAATGCGCTTTGCAATGGCCATACCACTGAAGTGGCCGCCACATGTACCGTCATGCGCTTGGGTGACTGCCCAAGTGGACTCTTGCTGGTCCAAGCAACGAAGAAGAATTCCGTCGTAGTCGCGACGATACAAAATGTCTCCTATCAAGACATATTTTTCCGCTTCTGTTTGAATGTTCATTTTGCGGCTTGCGTCAATCCAAAGGGTAGATTACCTAACTTGAGGTAATCTCTTATGGGTAAATACCGATCTCGTTGATCAGATACCTTGACAGTTTGAACAGCCAATCCCTTTTGGAGTTCTTCCCTAACAAATGCTGATTGGGATAGAACTTGTAAAAATAGCGGTGTTGCTATTAATGGGAATGGGGGAGAACAAATACCCCCAGTTGGCATGTTTCAAATAGTCTCGGATTCGAAAGAACTTATCCGAAGATGGTTCGATCTGGATCATGTGGATTCCTGGCGTCAAGTCTGAGCTTGCGCGCTCCATTGCGGGTTGCGATAAGGTTTTGACCTGAATAGTTGTTACATTACCGGAAAGGTCTTGCGGGATTAGTGACCCTAAGGAGGCCATTGCATCCGCAAAATGATTCGATGATCGAGGGAGTGCCTCGATGTCATACCACTCAAATTTTGCCAGGAATTTATCCACGAGGGCTTTATAGGCCTTTAGAACTGGGCATTTGCATTGATTTACCCCTTTGACTTGATTGACGATTAACAACGAATCGCCAAAGATGTTCAATCTTTTGATGTTCATGGCGATTGTTGTCTGAAGACCTAGGAGCAAGGCTTCATATTCGGCATTGTTTTTGGTGCACTGGAAGTTTAATTTAAATGACAGGGGCATTGGAGCGCCCTGCGGTGTGAAGAATACAATTCATGCGCCACCACCTTGCTCGCATTTAGACCCATCAAAAAATAAGGTTATGTCGGCTTGAGACTCAGGCTCTTCAGAATCTGGCGATTCTAAGACATGGAAGACCTCATCATTGGGTAGTTCTATGACCATAGGCTGATCGTCTTCAAGAGGAGCCTCTGCTAGTTGATCGGCTATGACTTGTCCTTTTATAGATTTTTGCCCAATAAACTCAATGTCAAATTTCGTCAACAACATAATCCATTTCGTCGTGCGACTACTATGATAAGTATGACTCATCATGTATCGCAATGGATTCTCCTTAGACACAACATACGTCGTGTTGCTCAGCATGTAGTGGCGTAGCCTTTTGGTGGCAAACACCACCGCCAGCGGAGTTTCTCAACGTATGCATAGTTAAGTTCAGTAATCGACCGAGGTGCGGCTAAGATAGTAAGTAGCCTGTTCTTTGTAAATTTCATTCTTCTAGGCTAGCATTGCGCCGAGTGCCACCTCGTAGAGTCGAGATGTATAAGTAGAACGGCACACCTGGTCTAGGCGGTGCCAATACCGCGGCGAAGCCAAGTATTGTTTGATTTCATCAAAGGTCGATCGGCACTTGTCATCCCAATGAAATGTGACCCCTTTGTGCAATAATTTGTTCATTGGTCGACATTTGTCGGATAATTGCGCTATGAAGCGTTTAATCGACGCGACCTTTCCTTGCGGACTTCGAGCCGCTTGATAGTGGTTGGGGGAGCCATTTCAAGGATTGCCTTGACTTTGTTTGGGTCCACTTCGATGCCTCTTTTGGAGACTATAAAACCCAAGAGTTTTCCAGATGTGACACCGAACACGCACTTCTTGGGATTCAGTCTGACCTTATGCTCTATGAGGCGATCGAGAATCTTGCTTAAGTCACCGAGATGATCTGAGCGCAATTTAGACTTGGCTAACAAATCATCCATGTAATCTTCCAAATTTTTGTGCATGTAATCGTGGAAGATATAAGTCATAGCACGTTGGTATGTAGCGCCAGTGTTTTTAAGGCCAAAAGGCATGACCTTATAACAAAATGTCCCCCAAGGCGTTGTGAATGCCGTTTTGAGTTGGTCTTCAGGATTGATACGAATTTGATTGTATCCTGAGAAATCGACCATTAGGGAGAGCATTTCGTGACTCGTTGTAGCATCTACCAATGCGTCGATGCTTGGCAAGGGGAAATCATCCTTAGGACTCGCTTTGTTTAGGTCTCGAAAGTCGGTGCATATGCGAATCCTCCCGTCGGGCTTCTTGACGGGAACCATGTTGGACAACCATGGCGGATAATCCATGCAGATGACAAATTGTGCATCCAACAGCTTTTGTAATTCGTCTTTGACCATCAAGGCCACTGTTGGGTGCATCTTTCTTAGTTTTTGCTTTACGAGCTTGATTTTTGGATCACGCGTTAAATTGTGCATGACTAGCTACGGGTCTAGTCCCGGCATGTCTCTGTATGACCATGCAAAAACCTCCTTCTTTTCTTTAAGAAGGGCAATGTAATCGGCTTGCTCTTTGGGGGAAAGGCTTACCCCTAGCTTGAGAATCCATGGATTCATTGGATCCGTGTCGATGTCTACGTCAGTCATCTCTTCGACTGACATGTGAGATCCGTCCTCCAACTGATGTGGAGTTGGGATTAAATGGATATCATCAGCTGAGTTAAGATCTACGTTTGGGACCTCGGGTCCCTCTTCAGCTTGAAAAATATCTTGAGTTGTCCTTGGGGTAAAATGAAGCATTTCACCGAAAGGCCAGTACTCTGATGGTGACAATGGTGAATTGACGCGATCCCAGTCAATGGCATCCATGTTTAGATGCAATGATCGTAATGGATCGGTCGGATTGCGGATGGGTGTGGTCAAATTAATGGAGATCATGTGGATGGAATGAATTTGGTCTCCAGAACCACGGGTGTGACGACTTGATTCTATTAGATGTTCCCTATACTTTGGATCTGGCTCTACGGGTATGGGCATGAATGGATCATCCCTATGCACGGAGATGAGGACAAGGTCCGCCCGTGGCACTGATGTTGCTATGATGTCTCTTGGTGGAAGTTGCTCTTTGTGTGCCCAAATTTGTGGATGTAATGCTTGGTCCCACTGCGGTGGGTTAACGCGCCATTCATGCCCTAGTATTATGTTTATCTATTGACATGCTTCTTCAAATTTTATGGGATGTTGATGCTGTCGCATGTGATTGTTGTGGGCTATGTCTGTTTCATCCTCACCTTCGGACAATGTGTATAGCTCATCAGAATCCATAGATTCTGAGACATGGAGGACTGCATCATCAGGTAGCCCTACGGTTAAAGGTTGATCTTCTTCGAAAGGAGCCTTATGTAAGTTGGGCCTTGGGAACTCCAAAATCTTGGCCTCTACCAACTCTAAGTGCTCTAGTGCTTTGCATGTATTGGGAGATTTGAACTCCTCTTTGGTTGGTTCTTGTTGAGTAACTTGGGGCTTATGGAGGGGTGGCCAGATGGCACCCCCCATGCCTTGGTAGGGCAGTTCATCCCGCTCTTCTTCGCGCTCTGATTCCTTAGAGGCTTCTTGATGAATTTCTAAGGGTGGCTCATAAGCCTGGGTGGATGTCTGAGGAAGGCACCCATCATTGGTTATAGGAGTAGCCTCCCATTCATTTCTAGGAGGTGTCGGGTGTGGTGCTTCAGGAATTGGGAGAGTAGCTTCCCGCTCCTATCTAGGAGGTGTTGGGGGTAGCTTTTGATGAGGTCGCGATGACCTATCTTCCCCCCATGGGTTGTGCCACTCAAAATATTTTGTCTTATGCATGTGAGGGGTTGGAGTCCTTTCTTGCATAGTGTGTTGGAACAGCTCATCCTTCTGGCGCTGAAGGTGCTCTTCGTTAATATGGTATGGTTCCTCTAACGGTAGTCATTCGAGCTCAAGTTGCGTGAGTTGCTTGGGATGTGTGATATATTCGATAGATTCTACGATAGTTAGTCCCACCGCCTCATGTCTAGAAGGCCTAGACAACTCTCTTAGATAAAAATCTTGGTCTTAGTGATCCAATATCTCTATAGGACACATCCCTTTGTTAGGGGTAGCAGCATTCTCTCGGGGCTTTGGCCTCAATGATTGGTCCTGATAGATAGCAGGTGCGAAAGCATATTGCTCTCGCACTGTATATTGCTCTTGAGGAAGGTAGAGGTCTTCCTCATGCTCTCTTTCATAAGTGAAAAAGGGATGGACGGAGCTATCTCGCCCTGCCCAAAGAGCCTTGTGCTTTGGATTTGTCTTTGTAGTTCTGGCAACTAGAGGGGGTGAAGGAGGGATAATGTAATCATGTGGTTCCTCCCATCGAACCCTATGTTGACTTAGCACTTCATCGCGCGATGATCGCTCATAGCGAGCATCTAAGGGAGCTCTCATTGCTTCATGTCTAGAAGGCCTAGATGCCTCTTCTAGATATCTATCTCGGTCGTAGTGATCCAAGATATCTATAGGCGACCTCCCTCTATTGGGGGTAACAAAATTCCCTCGAGGCTTTGGCCTCAGTGAGTGTTCCTGATAGATAGCAGGTGCGGAGGCATATTGCTCTCGCACTATATATTGCTCTCGAGGAAGGTATAGGTATTCCTCGTGCTCTTTTTCATAAATTAAAAAGGAACGGGTGGAGTTGACCCGCCCCGCCTGAGGAGCCTTGTGCTCTGGATTTGTCTTTGTAGTCCTGACAACTAGAGGGGGTGAAGGACGGGTAGTGTAATGATGTGGTTCCTCCCGTCGAACCCTATGTTGACCTAGCACTTCATCGCGCGGTGACCGCTTATAGCAATCATCTAAGGGAGCTCTCCTATGACTGTACCCCTCATGGAAGGGTGTGTGATGAGTGCTATGTTGAACAGGAGTGCTCCTCGAAGAGGTGTCCCTGTAGTCTCTTTCCTTTAAGGTGTGGAGGGGACTGCATTGTGTGTTAGGTCGCCAAGGTGGTATGACCAAATCCTTGGGATTGTAATGGAGATGACTTGTTATTCCTTGGATATTCCCCATAGCATCCGCCCGTGATTGGGCTTGGCTATGGGTGAGCACCATGACGATGTCTCTCTAAAAAGCCCTAAAAGTTGAAATGAGTCAGATGGGGCCCAAAATTGACGTGTGCATCCCTCTTATAGTAGATAAGACAAAAATGAAGTTTCAAGTCCTAGCTCTCAATACATTAGGAGATATTGACATCCGAACAGCTCAAAAAGTGCATAGAATTATGTGCCCAATTTTAAAACCTAATTTCGGGGCACTAGATGATGGAATTTGGCCCCAAAAACTGACTTTTCTGGGCAAATAGAATTCTAAAGAATTCTATTTGTTTAAAATTATCCCACCTAACTCCCTGTAAAATTTCAAGTCAATCGGAGCTACGGTTGAGAAGTTATGGCCCCGGCAAGATGCACTAAAATTTAGAGAAAAATACAAGATTTCCCATTTTTTGTTGGATGGTCCTACATCACTTGTGGGCACATTTGGGGTGATTTTGGGTTGACCAAAGGGTTCATGGACACCTTTGGGGCATTTTGGAGTGACCAAGCGATTGCGGGAATCCTTGGAGCTTTTTGGAGAAAATGACAAAATGCGTAGATTTTTTTTTTTTTTATCTTTGTTTTTAATGATTTTTTTGTCTACACTAAACAGAATTAAACACACACATTCACAAAACCGTGATTATCTCTTTTAAGGATTCTTGGTGTGCCCTAGACTGGTTTAGTGCATTTTGGTGTTTTGTCTTGTTTTTGTAGGTTTTGAAGGACGTTTAAATGCATAATGTAGGCTCTTATAACTCCAAAAAGGTCGCCCCTTCAATATACCAACCAGGCCGATATACCAACCTCTCTATATACCCGCCCTTACGAGAGGGAGACTATAGGTACGTGAGAGCAGAAGGTACGTGGTACGTAGGCGGTACGGAAGGGGGATTGTCCTGTTAATGGCACCTACCATAGAAAACTTATCCTCGCGCGCATGGGAATCACCCCGCCTACGCTTGATCCGTCTTCATCGAGATTTACGCCTAACAACGATTGACAATCGGAAATGGATGCAAATCAAGCCAAGGCGGTGATTAAATCCACCAATGGTCTTGATCAAGGGCTAGGGTCTTACGACCAGCTCCTTGGTTTAAAGTTGTTTCGTGATGTGTGTGGGATTCGTTTTATCCAACAAAATGAAACTAGCATACATGACTTTTCCTAATGCAATGCAATATTAAATGAAAACAATTAACGAAATAGAAACAGAAACAGAAAAATATAACAGAGATCATGAAAATCCCTACCTCTTCTCTGCCTGCTCCTGTTGTCTCTGAATTTATGCTCTGAAAATTTGCAGGCAGGAATTCGTCCCTCTGGGAGACGAATTACAGAACAGAATTTGTCCCTCCTAGAGACGAATTTGAATTCGTCTCAGGGTCAGACGAATTGCAGAAAAGAATTTGTCCCTATCAGAGACGAATAGCAGTCTGCAACAAAAAAAATATGTACCTGTCAAGCACAAACATAAAAATTTGATCAGTTTCTGTGATTTTAAAAACCAGGGAACAGGGTCCCACCGTGATCGCCACTGAAAGCATGAGATTCCGGTCAAAGGAAACACCAAGTGCAATTGCATTCAAAGTTAAGCACGCCTAAGTCCTAGAAATATAAATTACATGAAACGAAAAAGAGACATGTTGGAAGAGACGCAATAAGATAAAGAAAAAATAGCCCTTTCATTAATTTCTTTTGATCTCTGTTACAATAATGCCTCCTCCCTTTTCAGGGGCTAGGAGTGCAAATAGGGTTTGATTACAATCGTTGAATGACTCCTCCTTTCGCGTGCCCACGATTGCAATGGGCAGGCCGAGATGATGTCGTCGCTGATGTCGATGAGTTCTTCGCCTCCGCTGCTTCTCCTGTGAACAAAGAAATGATCAAGACGTTAGTAGCACCTGTTGCAAATGAAAAGCATTCTCTCTCTAAAACTAACAAAATATGCATACGAATATTTGCTTGAAATCGTGAAAACAGTGAATCCAAATTGCTTCAAAACCCGACGAAGGTAAGAAAAGTTACCAGAAGGCCACTGCCACTGAGGCAGCTGGCCAATCCACCTTAAACTGGAATTTGTCCTTGGGCAGGATGAATTCGACTGTAATTCGTCCCTGGGTGGGACGAATTCTTTTGAGTAGGAGAAAACGACCTGCTGCTGCTCCAATGTCGGATCTCGGGACCTGTAAAACTCTTGCAAATAGGGGGGTTAGGTAATTGGGGCCATTTTGGGACGACCCAGATGGTCGGATTTTCCCAATTTGGCCTCCACCTTCGGTAATTTGACCTTGACACCTACAAGTTAGCGAAACGACAAAGCAATACAAAACACCCTAAACTCTGACCAAAAGCTACAAAATTGCAATTATAGACTAATCAGACCTAGTAACACAGAATGCAATCTAAAAAATAATCTAAAGTGCTCAAAAACTAAGATTAGGACTTGGGAGGTGCGGGGGTGCCCAAGGGGGCCTCCCACCGTTGGCCCTCGATTTTGGAGCCAATCCACCAAGGATGGGCCCAAAACCTTTTAGGATTGGGGGGTCGGCGAATTGGTAGGTTCAGATGTCCATGCGTCGAATTTGAGTAAGGTTCGAGCTTCCAAAGGCCACCCAACAACCTCCCTTGCAAAAGAGATTGATGGATGTAGGAAGATGAACAAAGGGGGATGCAAGTGAGTCTTCAATTCGACAGCACTTCGTTGCTTGAACACTCCTTCAACTTGTATGTTTTGGGTGAGAAAAGTCCCACCTTTTATAGACCCAAGGGGTCTCTTTTGGGAGGGAAGCACCAATGCCAAGTGTTGGCCATAGGCGCCATGTGGCAGTCTTGTCTTCCCATGAGGGAGGGGAGTCCTTCATTGACTTGAACTTTGATAAATGCTTCTTGTAACAGTCCTCTAACGGCCCCTGTATCCACTTACACATGCGTGCAAGGTAGGAGCCCTTAACTGATCGTTCTGGGCTGCCACTTGGCACCATTTGCCTTTTTGCCCGTTAAGCTTAGAATTCGTCCCACCCAGGGACGGATTCAGAATTTGTCCTGGGGTGGGACGAATTCTATTTTGAATTCGTCCCCGGGTGAGACGAATATCGGGCAAAGTGTCCAAGTGTGCCAAATTGCTTCTTGACCTCACAAAATTGCTATGAAAGTGGTTAAGACCACTGTTTAACCTCTGAGGGCTACCCTGGGGGCTGTGTTTGTCAAAGCGATCAGTGTTTGCAGTCACATAATCGGATTGGTGCTGTTTTGGTGTCTACAAATTCATTTTCTAAATAATTTTATTCTATCAAGAAAATTTATATATGTATATTTTTGAAGTAATTTTTTTGGCCAATTCTTTCTTTGATCTCTAAGAAAATCTTCATCCAACCTTTTCCTTTAAGGTTAAACTCATACATATGTGATTTCACAAGCTTACTCCTCCAATATTCTTTCCTATGTAAACCCTATCCCTCTTACCAAGAAGAAGCCCAAGTTTTCTCTCACATCCGTTGAAAAAAACTGGACTTATGTTTTTGCTATATATCTTAGAATATTTTTTTTATTATTTTATATATATACACTAACCTTTCATGTAATTATTTTGTTAGTATGAATGTTTATAAAAGTTACTTCACATTGGTATATAGAAAGTGAATAGGATGCCTAAAACCATAGTGATATGTTTTCGCATATTTTAGACTTTAATAAAGAATATTGAATAAGGAGAACTATATGATAAAATAAATTGTAATAATAAATTTAAAAATAAATATTAAAAGAATTAAGTTAATTATAATATAATATTATTTATTTTTAAATTAATTATTTTACTTATTTAAATTAATTAAACTAAAGCTATTGAATAATATAGAAATAAAACGTGGCTCGGGTCATGTCGGAGTTAAAATGATTGTGGCATGGTGGTTATAGGGATAAAATGTGCAAAGATATGTGTGGTGGGTTCCCAAATTCATAGCACATAGTAGCTACCGATTCCACTATGTAAATTCAATATATATATATATATATATATATATATATATATATATATATAAATTGTAATAATAAATTTAAAAATAAATATTACAAGAATTAAGTTAATTACAAGATAATATTATTTATTTTCAAATTAATTATTTTATTTATTTTAATTATTTAAACTAAAATTATAATTAAACTAAAGCAATTGCCATGCCATATGTTGGTTTGAATTTTGAATTTTTTTTTTAAATTAAAATTAAACCATTACCATATCTCATATCTTAAATCTGCGTTTCAACAATAAAAATAAAGTCAATATAAATAATAAAAGCAAAGGTGGTCTTATGAAATATTAGCAAAATGATTCTAGCTGACTTTTCACAAGATCGAGAGCTTGCATTCTCAGCCTGCTATTCTGCTGACATAAAGTTTGATACGTAATCTTATTTACAAACCAGTATATTAAAAAAAACATAGTATTTACCATTCTAGTAGTCTGACAAATGGATCAGTACGAGATTCTTACTCACACTTTGCACTAACTAATTAGAAGTTGGATATTGTAATGAACATCTACAGAGATTGGGTATTATAGTGTACTATCTATGGAAAGCGGGGGAAGAGCCCAGGGAAACTTCAGTGCCTGGGAGGAGGGGGGGACGGTAAGGAAGGTATAAATATAGGAAACGGTGGAGCATGAAGAAGGAAAGCGTAAGGGAGGGATGGATATCACATGTGACGGAGGATGAAGAAGTTTGGACTTTGGGGCTCGGTGATGTTGAACACCCTAATTACTTTGGAGGAGAAGGAAGAGATATCCCACCGATAGACGGAATACACGGCAGAGTGGGGAACAAACTAGACAGAGGGACGAAACTATAAGTAAACGCAGGAGGGACAAAACTAGGCAAATTTGTTAGAAGAGGAGGCAAATAAGTAGACGCGGGAGGGACCAAAGTAGGCAAATTAGGTAAAAGAGGATTTCCTGGTAGCAGAGGCGGAAGCATGTATAAAGTTTCTCATTATGCGTACATAATGTATTCTTTGTTTCAAAATATAATACGAATAAATTATACCCAAGCATGCATTTAATCTTTCGCAGACATAAGTTATTTTTTGAATGGAGATCTCTTAAGGCATGTTAATATGCTATTATTGCTTTACATATGAATAGATTTAACATTTTAGTTTTCCTCACCAGAAATTAATGTGTTTTTAAATGGATAATAAGTTTTGTATATATTTTTAATTGGTTTTTAAATTAAAATAAATCTGGTTTAATATGATTTTATAATAATGTAACTATAATTTAATATTATTTATACATTTTTAATAAAATTTGATTTTAGTTTTTTTTTAATATGATAAATAATGTCATCCAAGAGTTTATTTAATTGTATTCATTCCCTTTATATATATTAATTGTTTGATTTTGAAAGGGTCCCTTAACCTTTTACAAAAAAAAAAAATAGCAAAAACAAAAAGATAATTGGATAGGCAAGATTACCTTAGAAAACCAAATAAAAAACATACGAGAACCAAAGAAAAGAAACTAGACAAGGCAATAGGCAAGAACCAAATAAAACAGGAAGACAATCCAAAGACGTCCACAAACCCAAAATCACTAGTTGTTTTGGATAAAAGGATTAACAAAGGTACTATTCGTAAATTTAACAATATCATTTGCCATCTTTTGGGCTTGTTGAAAAATAGTCCATGTGGTGTTAAATGACAATGAAACATGTTCCATGATTGGTGTAAGGGTAATCTTGCATCAAAAAAATAAAAAATAAAAAAATAATATATATATATATATATATATATATATATATGTGTGTGTGTGTGTGTGTGTGTGTGTGTAGAGAGAGAGAGACCCATATGTTGAAAATTCAAGTTTCAAGTGAATATTTTCTTGGGCAGGAAAATGAAAATTAAAATTTCAAATGAATATTTTCTTGGTGGGAAAATGAAAGGTGGGAAAAGGAGTTACGCTTTCTAGAATGTTCTTTGGGAGTTATTAAAGGGGAAACATGGATCACCAAAAGGCAGTCCGGTATCACAGATCATGGCTCCAATTTGCAGATCTCTAGTCTTTGTAATAAAATTGGCCTTATGGTTGTACATTGTAATTTTTTATTCTATTTTATTGAAGAAATATTTGATGTGGGGTTTCTATTGAATTTTTCTATGATTTAATATTAGATGTGGGGTTACTATTGAATTTTTTGTGATTTTGAGTACTGTGCGAGTGTTGGGTGGAGTTCTTGAGCGTGTAAACAGAACACCAAATGTGAGGTAGTTTGCACTAGGACCTAGGGTTGAGGGTTTGGAGAAAAGTGACCAGAAAGCATCCACGAAGAAATCGTGGTGGTGGGAGAAATATTGTGGTACCAAAAAAGGGTTTTAGAGCCCTATAGAGACAAGTTCAAGTACTACAAGAGGAGCTACATAGAGGGTTTGAGCGAAGAAAATAAGATGAAAGTGAATATGAAGCTGAAGAAGAAGTCCAATTTGAAGAAGAAGAGGTAGTAGATCCTGTGCAATTCAGATTGTATAAGGTCATATCCCAGATTGGTAAGAGATCGAAGTTTGATGTTTCTATATATTCTAGAAATCTTAACCCAAAAGATTTGATTGATTGGATCAATGATATGAAGGAATATTTTGAGTATGAGGAGGTGGAAGATCCTGAGAGGGTCAAATTTTCTAAGACCAAGTTGAAGGGTCATGCTAGTATCTGGTGGAAGGGAGTACAACTAGACAGAAACAAAAGAGGAAAAGAAAGGATAACAAGGTGGGAGCATATGGTGGAGAAGTTAAAGATATGATTTATTCCAGTTGATTATAATTTGGATTTATTAAAGAAAATACAGGGTTTGAGACATTCGGGTAAGTCTATCAAAGAGTATACAGAAGAGTTCTTTAATATTTTAATCAAAACAGACCATTTTGAGGCCCACAAGGAGAAGGTAGTTCATTATATAAATGGGTTAAGAGAAAATATTCAAGAGGAACTAACTCTAGTTAGGATGACCACCATAGAATATGCTTACCAATTTGCCTTGAAGGTAGAAGAGAAGCTAAACAGAAGATTTGAAAGCAAGCAGAGAGGAAGAGGTCATGGTGACCACAAAGGAAGAACTAGCGGAAGAACAAATGGATGGCGAAATGAGGACCAAAAGAAGAATGGAGAAGCAAGAAACAGTCAAGATCATAAAGGGGATAATATTTACCGTCACCATGAGCAAAATTATGGTGACCAAAGAGAAAGAGGAAGGTTCAGACAAGGACTTGGAAGAGGAGGATTTTGTCAAACTTGTTTCTAATATGGAGAAGAAGGACATCAAGCATATGAGTGTCCACAACATCAAGGAAGGATGAATAAAATATCTGAATGTAATGCATGAGTTGCTTATGTATATGAAGATGTTGAATCTGAGCATTCTGAAGAGGTAGAAAGAGGAGAAGTTCTTATCACAAGGAGAGTCTTGCTAAATGAGGATAAAGACTTAGTTCAGAGGAAGATTTTATTTCACACAAGGTGCAAATGTGAAGGTAAAGTTTGTAATATTATCATTGATAATGGTAGCATTGATAATTTAGTTTTAGAGGATATGGTGAACAAATTATAGTTGGATAAAAGGAGACATCCACATCCATATCGTATTGCATGGTTGTAGAAGGACCATAGAGCTTTGGTTATTGAGCAATGCTTAGTAAAGTTTAAAATTGGAAATTATCGTGATGAGATCCTATGTGACATCCTGCCTATGGATGCTTACCATTTACATTGGGAAGGCCATGGCATTTTTATCGGTGTACAATACATGATGGACATGCCAACACTTACTCCTTGACAAAGGATGGAGTGCGTCACAAGTTAAAGCTCCTAAAGGAGGTGGAAGAAAAGGTATTTAATAGTTCCAAAACTTTTTTAGTTTATGCTAGAAAATTTTTGAATGGTATGAAGCACGAACATATGTGTTATGCATTAATTCCAAGAGTTGATGAGTAAAAATGTGAAGATATACCAGTAGAAGCCTTAGATCTATTAGGAGAACTCGAAGATATTATATCAAATAGTGTAGCTAAAGGTTTACCACAAGTGAAGAAGATTAGTCACCAGATGGATTTGATACCAGGAGCCAATTTACCAAATAAAATGATTCCTACAAAGAATGAGGTGAACAGACAAGTTCAAGAGCTATTGAAGAAAGGATTGATTCAAGAGAGTTTGAGTCCATGTGCAGTACCTACAGTACATGACTCAATATTTGTGGTGGTTGACAGGTTTTCTAAGATGGCACATTTCATTCCCTACCAAAAAACCAGTGATGCAGTTCACATTGCAGGGTTGTTTTTCATAGAGGTGGTATGACTACATGGTCTACCAAGGAGTATAGTTTCAGACAAAGATACCAAATTTATTGGTTATCTTTGGAGGACCTTACGAAATAATCTAAAGATAGATTTGAAGTTCAGTTCTACACACCATCCATAGACTAATGGACAAACAGAGGTGGTGAATAGGAGTTTGGGTAACCTACTGAGATGCTTAGTAGGAGATAAGCCCAAGGGATGAGATTTGGTTTTACCACAAGCATAATTTGCTTACAACAATTCTATCAAAAGGAGTACTAATAAATCCTCATTCTAGATTGTATATGGGAGCAGCCCAAGGAATGCTTCTAAGTTGAGGAAGATGAATAGAGGATAAAAGAGCAGTTTTGAGGCTGAGGACTTTGCGGAGCACCTAAAGAGCTTGCATAAAGAAATAAAAAATCATATTACTAAGATGAACACTCAGTACAAGACAATGACAGACTAGAAGCGATGGTTTAAGGAATTCCAAGTGGGAGATGAAGTTATGGTTCACCTAAGAAAAGAAAGGTTCCCTGTGAAAACTTATAACAAGCTAAAAATGAAGATGTTTGGACCATGTAGGATCATAAAGAAATACGATTCAAGGAAAAATGAAGTATAATTGTCGAGTGGGCTGAACTATCACCTGTGTTCAACATTCTAATTTGGAAAAGTATCATGAAGTTGACAATGGTGATGGACCAATAGCAAAACTTTGGAATATACCAACATCTACTTCAGAGAAGAAATAAATAGAATAAATCATGGATACCCGCATCGGCAAAAGCACAAGAAATAGGTAGTATGAAGAATATCTAGTTAAGTGGAAGGGTATGCCTATTGAAGGCTCATCATGGTTGTCTAAGGTAGAGATTAACCATCTTGGTTTTCCTCCAACACTAGAGAAGTGAAATGTCTATTGGACGGATTGGAGTTCACTGAGGATGTGATCTGTCTGTTGGACCGATTGCTAAAGAAATTTACGTTGAAAAAAATTATTTTGGTAAAACATCAGTGATGCCCTGATGTTGTTTGGGTGTATGCCTTTTTATGGTTTTTTGATCCTCTAGCTTTGGGATGATGGTCAGGTGCCCTCTCTATGAGGTTGTTCTTTTTTCTCGTGCTTAGTAAGGTGGTTGGATGTTGTGTATCGATTCTTGTCTTCCTAGTCGATTTGTTTATCTTGTTGGGTTCATTGGTTGTTTGTCTCCTTAGGGTTATGGGATCCTCTCAAAACCCCCACCTTTTTAATTAATAAAAAAAAAAAGATAATATTATTGATTTTCAAATTCATTATTTTATTTATTTTAACTATTTAAACTAAAATTATAATTAAACTAAAACTACTAAATAATATCTAAATCAAATAACCTTATTTAAACTACTGATGGTTGGGACTTATCAAACCAGGTCTGGGTTCCCAAGATCATTCCCAAGGTCAAATTCTTTTGTTGGTTGGCCTCCCAAAACAGAATCCTCACCATTGAAAACTTGATTATCAGAGGGTTACTCATTCCCAATTGGTGTATTCTATGCAAAAACGCCTATGAGTCCACTTCGCATATTTTTCTAGAATATCCCTTTTCCCTATCAGTTCTCAACCAGGTCCATAACACCTTTGTCATCTCCACAGTCCTCCCTCATTCCATTCCACTCCTGATTAAGCAATGGCCCCGACCTTTCAAGAGCAACCAACTAAAATTCATGTGGCAAGCTTGCCTCCACCTTTACCTGTGGCAGATTTGGATCGAGAGAAACACCAAAATTTTCAAAAATCAAGCCACTGATAAGAAGATTATCGTTGTCAAAATCATGGCCCTCACTGTGGAGAATGCCTCTCTTGTTTCATCTCCAAAACCCCCCCTCCTGGATTAGAATCAGATCTAACCAAATTTTTCAATCTGTCTAACACTTCTGTTTCGGCCCGTATTTCTGTGGACAGGTCTGTCATCAAGTGGGTCTTACCTCCTTCTGGGTGGCACAAACTCAATTTCTATGGGGCGGATAAAGGCAACCCAGGAGTGGCTGGTGGAGGGTGAATTCTCAGAAACCACAGAGGAGAAATAATTTTGGCCTTTTCCCAGAACCTGGGAATTCAATCCAACAATATGGTAGAAGCACGGGCCCTGTTCCAAATTTTGATCCTCATGGAAGGGTTGACCATCAATAAACTTATCATCAGGGGAGACTCGTTGCACTGCATCAACTGGCTCAATGGTACTGCTAAGCCTCCCTGGGCCCTTGCTTCAATTTTCAAAGAATGCAAGGCCCTAATTGGCAATTACCCAAAATTAGCCATTAAGCATCAATACAGGGAAGGAAACAAAGCTACAAACTGGATTGCTAACAAGGGAGTTGGCGAATCCGACATTCAAGTGTGGAGAGACTCCTTTCCCATCGACCTAAGGAACGATCCTACAAGTTTCAATGTTTGCACAATGTGAGATGGTGCCAGGCGACTGGGTTGGTATGCTGACAAAACTTGTCGCAATATCATGACACCTTTTCCATCTTCTCCTTCGACAACGAAATTGCAACATGTCGCGATATCGCGACACTTTTCACCTTTGGCCGCAAAAATGCAACATGTCGTGATATCGCGACACTTTTTCTCTTTCGGCCTTCTCATTGCAACATGTCGCGATATCGCGACACTTTTTCCCCCTTCGGTTGTGGCAATGCAACATGTCGTGATATCACGACACTTTTTCTCTTTCATCCGCGTCAATGCAACATGTCACGATATCGCGACACTTTTTCTATTTCGGCCTCATTGTTGCAACATGTCGCGATATCGTGACACTTTTTCCTCCTTTGGCCACGACAATGCAACATGTCGTGATATCGTGACACTTTTTCTCTATCGGCCCGTCGTTGCAACTTGTCGCGATATCGCGACACTTTTTCCTCCTTCGGATGCGGCAACGCAACATGTCGCGATATCGCGACACTTTTTCTCTCTCGACCTCGTCGTTGCAACTTGTCACGATATCACGACACTTTTTTCTCCTCCGGCCACCACAATCCAACATGTCGCGATATCGTGACACTTTTTCTCTTTCGGCCTCGTCGTTGCAACTTGTTGCGATATCGCAATACATTTTCCTCCTTTGGCCATGGCAATGCAACATGTCATGATTTCGTGACACTTTATCTCTTTCGGCCTCGTCGTTGCAACTTGTCACGATATCGCGACACTTTTTCCTCCTTCGGCCGCGGCAATGCAACTTGTCACGATTTCATGACATTTCCTATCTTTTGGCCGAGACGACGCAACTTGTCGTGATTTCGTGACACTTTTTCTCCTCTGGTCATGATGCTGCAACTTGTCACGATATCGCGACACTTTTTTTCCTATGGTCGCGATGACGCAACATGTCGCGATATCGCGACACTTTTTCTCTTTGGCCACGTTAATGCAACATGTCGCGATATCGTGACACCTTTTTCTTCTTTGGCCGTAGCAATACAACATGTCACGATATCGCGACATTTTTTATCCTTTTGCCGAGACGATGCATCACGTCGCAATTTCACGACATTTTTTCTCCTTAAGCCGCGATGATACAACTGGTCTTGATATCGCGAGACTCTTTCTCTGTAGGCCACGACACTGCAACATGTCGCGATACCGCGACACTTTTCCTCATTTGGCCGCAACAATACAACTTGTCATGATATCACGACACCTTTTCTCCTGGGGTCGCGACAATGCAACTTGTCGCGATATCGCGACACTTTTTCTCCTGGGGTCGTGACAATGCAACATGTCACGATATCGCGACATATTTTCTTCTTTGGCATCGACGATACAACTTGTCGCGATATCGCGACACTTTTCCTCATTTGTCCGCAACAATACAACTTGTCGCAATATCGCGACACCTTTTCTCCTGAGGTCGCGACAATGCAATATGTCACGATATCGCGACACTTTTTCTCTTAGGGATGCGATAATGCAATTTGTCACGATATCACGACACTTTTTCTCCTAGGGTCACGACAATGCAACATGTCGCGATATCGCAACATATTTTCTTCTTTGGCATCGATGATACAACTTGTCGCGATATCGCGACACTTTTCCTCATTTGGCCGCAATAATACAACTTGTTGCGATATCGCGACACCTTTTCTCCTGGGGTCGCGACAATGCAACATGTCGCGATATCGCGACACCTTTTCTCCTGGGGTCACGACAATGCAACATGTCGCGATATCGCGACATATTTTCTTCTTTGGCCGCAATGACGCAACTCGTCGCGATATCGCGACACTTCTTCCTCTCCGGCAGCGATGTTGCAACATGTCGCGATATCGCGACACATTCTCTTCTTCGGCCGCGATGCTGCATTTTGTCGCGATTTCGTGACATCCTTTCCACCCTTGGCCACGACAGCGCAACATGTCACGATATTGCGACACCTTTTCCTCCTTGCTTTTTCTCTATGCTATGGACCGTGAAATTGCAACATGTCGCGATATCGTGACACCTTTCTTCTTGTGGTGTTTGGCTTTTTCTTTGATCTTTAGCTCTTGGGCCTCTTCGGTCGGTTTGAAAAACATGTAAAAAATACTTGTTCAAGGTTCAGGGACCTTTCAACACCCTTTCAATCAATCAAAAAAATATATCTAAATCAAATAAAATTCAAAATGAATATATTTTGTAAAGTAAATTTTAAAACTTTGAATAAAAAATTTAAAAATAAAATCTTACTAAAAAGAAAACTATATATCATATTTCAATAACCAAAATTTAATTGATACTAAATAAAAATCTTAATATATAAACTACTCTACCTTTATCTTTTAAAATCTAAATTCAAAAACATTTATATTTATAACTCCATATCCATATATATAAGATTTATTACGATTAACATCGAGCAAGTGGCTACTACGGATACTTTGTTGTTTGAACTATGACATCAATATTTTTAGATGTTATATGTTAAACATAACATATAACTAAATCAAATAAATATTAAAAATATTATTAGGTTATTCACCCACATGTAACATCAAATAACATGGTTCACTTATACTTTAAGTGATAAATGTGGAGTATAGAAAACATCTCTTTTGATAACCATTCTCACACGTCACAGGCAAGCTCACTCTCAACCTGTCTCGTAGTTTGAACTTTGAAAGAAAGTTCTCACACTCTGTCCTCTGTCCTTTAAACTAAGAAAGTTCTGACACTGTCTTAGTTTGATCTAAAAGAAAGTTTAAAATTAATAATGTTCGACAGACACACCACTACTTTTTAAATCTGTGCACCAACCGTAAAAATAAATTCAATATAAATAATAAAAAGCAAAGGTGGTCTTATGAAATATATAACTCATTAGTGAAATTTGAAGATTCCGTGCTATTGGCGTTATGTGATGTACGTCTATGCTCATCTCTCCGCGTTACCTAATCTGGCGGAACAAACATACACTTCACAGTTTTTTTTTAATTCACCTAATCTCATAAAATCCTGGAAATCGATCTTACCTCTCCAAAACACCCATGCGATTACCTTTCTTTAGGTTGTTATGAGAACGTTTACAAACAACCACCCTAGAGCAACCACATCAACAACCGGGCAACCATCATCTTAGGACAACTGCCTGTCGGCGGTTGTTGACTTTCTTTCAAGAATCCTTTTGTATATGAGTAAGGTTATTTAAAAAAGTTAAACTATAACTTGCCTTTTTTATTTGCATTCCACATTAAATGGCTTATATTTTTTATATTAATCACCTTAACGTATATATCTTTCACATTGTACAATTATTTATTTGCATTCCAGGCATATATTTTCTATATTAATCAACTTATCGTATATATCTTTCGCATTGTACAATTATTATTTTTAAAATTTAAATGTCCTCCATCAACCTACAACTACCATAAGTTAATTTTTCCAATACTTTTATTTGTTTAAATAGTCACTTTTCTTATAGAATCCATGTGAATGTGTAGGAAATTGTAATCTTGATATGTAAATGTTTAATTTTTTAAATTAAAATAAAAGTAAGTAATATTAATAATAGAAGTAATTTTTTTGATAAGGTATTATAATTATATTGTAAATTCAATAATGGGAAATCTTAAATATTTATAAAAAAATAATGTTATATATCTTTTTAATATTTTATGTCAAAATACGAAGAAAGATATCATAGCCTCAAAAGAAATTATAAAGTTATCGTATTATCTCATCATAAAGAGAATACTTGGATACAAAATTATATTTTTTTTAAACAAACCTATGATGACATGTATAATGCATAATAGAATGTGGTTCTTTAAAATTGTTGAGATCGACATTGTATTTTTTAGATGTAATGAATTAAGATTTGAATCTAGGTGGTAGAGGTAGATTGTTAGAATTTGAAGCTAGAATACTTAATGAAATACAACCACAACGAATAAAATGAGCATGTAATATTAAATATATGATAATAGTAATATAATAAGCATGTAAAACTCATAAGAAAATTCTATAATAACTCATAAAACTATCATTAATGAAAGCTCCGGAAAATGGGATCTTCATGCAAAATGTGGAGATCTCATATGCTCCATTCTTGACATATGCTCTACAATGTATCTAACTTGAGCATGTACTCTAATCTAATGTGCTCTTACACTCTCCTTTACTTTCTCTCTACTACAAAGGCAAATATATAATAGAATAGTATTCTTGGCCTTCCATATTCTTATGATACTTGATCTCTTTATTTATAGATTCATGTACGCATGGACAACATGCACATTACATCATCAAGTACCTTGCACATTCTAACAACACTTGTGCATTTATTATATTGCATAAAGTAATTACTCAAATTTTAATCTAAGACACATTCTACCTTGCACATTCTAACAACACTTGTTCATTTATTATATTGCATAAAGTAGCTACTTAAATTTTATTCTAAGAGACACTTCTAATCTAAATATATACCCAAGATGGTACATTTGCATGTACAAAATATAGTAATATATTCCAACACCCCCTGTATTACATTATTTGGTTATTGAAGACTTTAGTATTCAATATGGATCTTCATATTTAATATGTTCTTCAGCTTGACCTGGTTCTTATTCTTCTTTTGGTTTAGTCTTCATCTTAATCCTGGAGCTCATGCTATCTTTTCTTGTCTTCTTCATTCCACTGCTTTTCTATATTTCAAAGTGGTTGATAAGATCTTCATTCTTAAATTTTCCAAGTATCATTAATGAACAAGAGATCTTATTATCTTACAACTCATAAGTGAATCAGAATTGATCTATTTTCTTTCTTTTTGTTCTTTGGATGACCTTTCTTCTTGTTCTTCAGAAAGTTCAAACTTGAACTCATTATTAGTAGATGTTTCAAAAATAAGAACATGAAAAAGACAATCTAGTATTAATATCAATATCTCTTCAAATATTTTATAGTACTTATCTTTATAGTAACAAAAAAATGCGAGTGAGAGTTTCCTCCACAATATTTACATGGATGAAAAGTCAACGGTTTGCTTTCCCATGACCAATATTGTTGCAATAAGTGCATTGTGAAGATTTCTCTACTCCTTTGTTACTTGTATTTGAAAAATCAAGTTCATCCATTTCCTTTATAAAATAGTGAAACCATTTGTGTCCAACTAAAGCTATTATACCTTTACTTCTTTCATAAATTTGTAGGATGTTCTTATGATCAATATTCTTTTCTACCTTTTGAGTATGGTTTTTGATTATATTCCCAATATCTTCATTAATATAGTTATCATTAATTTCTTTCATCATGTCATTAAAATATGTCCTTATAGAGTCTACTTTTGCCAAACTATCAGCTTGTGAATTCTCAAAAATATTTCTAAACCATATTGGCTATTCTCTTTTACTTACATTTTATCCATTATCATCTCTAGAATCAAGTATATCTATAAACCATTTTGATTCCTTGAATCTTGTATACTTAATAAGCGTTTTCATAGTTCCTTTCAAAGTAATATTTCTTATAACTCTTTGATATAAAAAGAACAATTTTGGTAAAATTTTAAAATCTCTAAACCTTTGAGGTTGACTTCCTTATGACTCCCTAGTTTTAAGCATGTGATCAAATTTTATAATATCTTTTCAATTCTTAAAAATTTTAGAATACCTTATTTGTATCTCCTAAATATTTTGAATATAGTATGGTCTTGATAACATGTTTAGCTTTCTAGGTTACCTTTGAGTCAAAACATTTTTTACTCCCTAATGTTCAAATTTTATTATTTAATATAATCACCTTATTTCTCCCTATTTATGAATAGAAAGCTAAAGATATTTTGATGCAATTTTTATTTTGATGAAGTTCTCTATTTTCAAGACCTTTAAGTTGGATTCCTTATGTCTCTTTAATCTGAGCAAGAGACTAATATCAAAAGTATTTTTTCCAACTTTTTAGCAACTCTATGTTTTGCTTCTTTCCATTTTCAATAATATACTTTCTAAATTTTAATAACTTAAATTTGGAATTGAATTCCTTATAATTCCCTAGTTGGAAATTTAGAAAACAAAGGTATTTGCAAATTTAATATTTTTATTTCAATGTAAAAATCCTTATTCGTCCAAATTAAACTATTTACAAAATATTTCTATGCAATTTGAATGAGGTAATTTCAAAAACTTTATAGAAACTTCTTTTTTCAAAAAACTTTTAAGGAATTCATTAATTCTTCTAAGGTTGTAAATATATACCTTATTTCTCATTTTTTTAAAAACCTTGATTATAATGAATTAATTAACCTTGACTTCAATATTACGCCTTATATCTCCTTAATATTTTGCAAATATTTTAAATTAGACCAAATATTTCTTACCTCTTGTAATATGGTGCTCCAAAGCTTTGTCTTTCTTACTTTATTCTACAACCTACACTCTCAAGATGCTCTTCATTCACTGTGATGCATTCAATGCATTTTGATGCTCAATCTCCAATGCTTTGACTCTCTAAATTGTGTCCTTCTCTTCCCTTCGTGATAGCGCATATGCACTATTCTTTCATGCTTTACTCTCTTCTCATATTTGTTCTTTGTATCTGTTTAAGTGGCACTCTAACCCATGTCTTTATTGCATGTATAAGGTATTACTTGCATGATGATTAGTGCTTCTCTTCCATCAGGATACTTGGTATTCAAGTTGATGCTTCTTCTAGGGCACTTGAATACTCCTTGGTAGTTGGTGCTTTGTATCCTAGGTGACAAGTATATTTTACACCTGTAGCACTTGTTGATAAACATTACAACTTCCTACCTCCTTGGTAACATTAGAGTTTTCGCTATGCTTGACTTGTTTGTCCTCTTTGTAATGACGGTTTCACTTCCTTAGTGTTCAAACTATGATTTAGCTCTCCTCACGGTGGTTGGTACTCTATGTATGGCATACCAAATAGTAAACAACAACCTTATCTCTTCATCTTACGTACTATATGATTGCTTTATTTTTCAACACCTTTTCTTTCAATAATAATGCTCATTAACAAGTAATATTCAACCAATACTAGTACTATTCCTTCTATTTCAATAGGTGTATGTTACAATGGCCATTACTCAAGGGTCTTACCTTAATTTTTTTTATGTATAGAGCATTATATCAAATGTTGCAAATGATTATTAGCTCTCTACTGTCCTCTTTTTTATGGCCTTGTATTGATTTTATGCAACCCTAATGGTGGTTCGATTAACTTCACCAAAGATACTTCAGTGGTGATTCTCTTCCTCAACTATGTTCTCAGCTGAATGGAGGTGGTGTTCTAGGTAACCTTTGATGATGGTGGTAGTTTCTCTACGTTGACCTGGTGGTTCTTCCACTTCTTTGGTGGTTACTCAACTTGGCATCGATTGGTTTCTTTCTATTGGTGGTGCTCTTACCTCTTTGTTTGATAGTTGGCTTGCTTGACACTTTGCTATATAAATGACACTACTTATAGGTGCTTAACTTCAATAGAGATTCATGATCCTTTACTGTAACATATTGTCAATTTTTATACGTAGCTCTAGAGAGACACTAGCTCATGACTTTCTATTACTTGCCCCCCTATAATTTTAAGCCTTCTTAAATAGTTACACTAGATTTCTTGAAACAATGGCTTTCTTACCCAATATGGTGGCACCTCTTCTCTTTATCAAGACTTGGTAATGGTTGTTTTTCTTCCATGATAGATACTCCTTGTTGGCTACTCTTCCATATAACTCCTCATCATATCTATGCTTGGTGGTTTCTTCTTTGGTGACTCCAATATTTTAATTTATGCTAAAACCTATGCTTCTAATTTGGGTTTAAGATTAAAGCTCTTCAAGCCTCATGGGATCATGTGGTTATAGTCATTATACATTATTTCACGTTGGACCCTTTGAAATATGTTGTAAGAATTTATCATGTGATGTTTCTTAACCATATAATAAGAGAGATGTGGATGAATATCCCTGCTTTCTTGTTTTAGTCGATGAAAAATCAATGACGGTGTTAGAAATGGGAGAGGTTTGAATCCTCTTCACTAGGCCCTAGCTATGTTAATCTTTGAGTTTGTTACCAAAGAGAGAGGTGGAGGTTGTGGATATTATCAAGTTTATAAAATCTCATCCTATTCCCCCACCTACCATCCTAGCTCAAGAGGAGTACCTATCTATCTATGATGATTTCGATGATTCAGAGTTCATTTTGAGCCCCATATCTCCCCCCATAGGGGTCAAGACTAATAGGATGGTTTGGTAAGTTTTCCCCAATGGTGTGAGGTGTGGTAAGCTGTGCAACTCCAAAATGTTTGATTCAAATTTTTTGAAGTCTAAATAGATCGAAATTCATTTTGATTTATTTAAAGTGGTTGGCAATAGTAAGAGGTCAGGTGAAATATCAATAACTTCTAGAGGTGTTAGAGGGGGTAATATGATGTGCTCTAAGAGATTATATAAGAAGAGAAATAAAATGGAGGATTCATCAATTATGATTATCCACTCTGATTCAGAGGATTTGCTTGTTGTGAAGAAAAAAAATTTATCAAAAGGAGTGAAATCCTATGGTATTCATTGTGTTGATAACCAATGTAATTACCTCTAGGTAATAAAAGTGGTATAAGATAAGCAAAGGTCAATTTTGGGTATTCTCAAAGTGGTGATAGATTTCACTAAGGATTTGAATCATCTATTGGGCCAATTTTTGTAGAAATCTACCTAGGGGAAGAATGCTTCTAGTAAAATGATAGTGATGCCCTGATGTTTTTTGGATATTTTCCTTTTGATGTTTTGTTGATCCCCTAGATTTGGGATGATGGTCGGGTGCCCTATCTGTTAGGTTGTTCTTTTTGCTTGTACTTAGTAAGGTGGTTGGATGTTGTGTGTCCAGTCTTGTCTTCCTAGTCGACTAGTTTACTCTATTGGGTTCGTTGGTTGTTTGTCTCCTTTGAGTTGTGAGATCCTCTCAAAACCCTCATATTTTTAATTAATAAAAAAAAATTATTTATTTTCAAATTAATTATTTTATTTATTTTAACTATTTAAACTAAAATTATATTTAAACTAAAACTATTGAATAATATATAAATCAAATAAATTTTAAAATTGAGCAGAGTAGCAGAAGGGTGAAACCAGTAGCCACCAACAACCGAAGAGTGGAGCAGTAGTCTCCAAGTGCGGGGAGGGAGGAGATGTTGATGGGCGGGAAGTCGTTTGCAAGGGAGCCCAGGAGCGGCTACGGTTCGTGTCTTGGGCACAGCAGAGCAATCGAAGGGCACCAGGGATCTGGAGGTGCAAAAGCGTCTAGACCCATTGAAGAATACGGGGCTATTGATGGTGTCAGTCGGGGTAAGGACCCACCAAACAAAGGGGGTGGTGGGGCTCAAAAGTCTTATGCCTAGGAAGCAACCTCAGAAACCCTAAAGGGGTTTTTTACCAAAGAGTTGTTTTCGATTGGGGATGAGCTGGACATCCCAGTGGAAGTTCTTTCAAGCTTCATGAAGTTTGAGAAATTTACCCTCATAAGCAAATTCATTGGCGGTCATCCCGACATGGAAACTATCCGAAAGTGGGCAGCAAGCAAATGGAGGACTTCTAGTCATATGGAGCTAGCGGTCCTATCCCGGGGTTTTTTTGCCATTAGACTAAACAATAATGAGGATTACTATAAAATTTTGGCTAGCGGGCCATGGTTTCTGGGCTGCAAAAGTTTATTCCTTAGGAAGTGGGACATGGATTTCAGTCCTGATACCCAGAACATCAACATTGCCCCAATAAGGGTTAGGCTTCCGAATATTTCCCTATTTTGGCTAGCATGAAAATGTCATAATGGGTATTACGCGCTCCATTAGGGAGTTGGTCACCATTGACCCACCCACCCGAGCTCGAACAAAGTTTTTCCAAGCCCTTTTTTGCGTTCTGGCAGATTTGGAGGCAAAACTCCCAACTTTCATCACTCTTCGGTCTGGAGGTACCTTTCTTCATAAACAAGCTATTGTCTATGAAAATAGACCAGCTTTCTGCCCCCAGTGTCGGTCCCAAGGGCACCTCCAATCCCAGTGTCCTCTTTAAAAATTGGGTAAGCAAAAGCATGAAAATGACAACCCCCTGGAGCATGGGGAAGGTCAGGCGAAGCAATCAAATATTCCAGATGCGAAGGGTCATGAATCTCTAGGCCCATCTAGAGTTTGCGTCAGACTCTCTCATCCTAAAGAGAATCCCACTCTCTAATCGGACCCTAAGCAACTTGAGGCTGACAATTAGTAAGGAGCAGACTCCCATTTGGAAAGTGAATCACAGGAAGAGAAGAAATGGACCCCATCCCAAATTATGACTCAGACTATTTCTCTACCCCAAGATATAGGTCATCCCGATTTTAGCTAATCGTAGATGATGCTAGAATATTACCTCTTAGTAAGGAGGGGTGAACAATCCGGTCACATTAGCCCCCGAATCACGAGGAACCGAAAGCAAAGTGTGGATTTTGGTAGTGAGAGGAAGCAGGGCCATCCTCCTAACAAAGACAAGCAGGACAAAGAGACAGCAAATGATGTTGCAAATGGAACCCAGCATTTGCTGGTTCTGGATGACTGGGGCGCTTAGACAAATGAAGCGCATGCATCAAAACCTCCCCCTCAATAAGGAAGGGGAGGCAAGAAAAACCTCAAACTGTCCAAATGAAAGTCCTCTCATGGAATGTGAGAGGACTGAACGGTGTAGCCAAACGAAGGTTAGTGGCTGATCTCCGTAGGAGGACTAATCCTTCCATCCTTATTTTGCAAGAGACCAAGGTCGATGCTATCTCCTCTGATAAAGTTGCGAAGGCCATTTGGGCCAAGGCAAATTGTCTGTCTAGCCCTGCAGTGGGAACAGCGAGAGGACTCATGGTTCTGTGGGACCCTTCAAGGTTTGAGGGCAGCTCGCTATCAACTTCCAACAGAATCATCAATGTACTGTTCTAGTCCAAAACCACCAATTTTTCTTGGATTCTGTCCAACGTTTATGCTTCAAATTCTGCCATAGAGAGAGCATAAATGTGGAAAGCTATCTCTCAGATGAGGGATAATTTTAGTAATTTTCCTTGGGTTTTAGGGGGTGACTTCAATTGTCCCCTTCATCCTTCAAAAAAAAATGAGGATCCGACCACTTCAGTCGCATCTTGGAGGACTTCAAGGATTTTGTCTCTACTAATGGCTTGCTCGACATCGAACTCAAAGGGGCTTCCTTCACTTGGAGTAACAGAAGGATTGGGAGCTGTTTGATTCAAGTCAAGCTTGAAAAAATTTTTATGTTCCAAGAAGCCATTCCTATCCTTGGTGGGGCTATCCTTTCGGCTCTTCCAAGGATTGGGTCTGACCATAACCCTATTTTCTTAGATGCGGATGATGGGCCTATTTTTAAAACCCCCTTCAGATTTGAATCCATGTGGATCTCTCATAAGGACTTCAAAGGTTTGGTTTCAGCGTGGTGGCAATTGAAGGTGGAAGGAAATGCTCCTAAGAGGGTGGCTCTAAAGCTCAAAATGGTCAAAGAAAAGCTAAAATTTTGGAATAAGTTTTTTGGCAACATTTTTGAGTCCAAAAAATTCATCTTTGAGAACCTGAAGGTTTTGGAGGAAAGGATGGAACTCGAAGGTTACACTGAGGGTCTCAGGTAGGAAGAGTGAAGTCTTTTGGTGGACTTTCATTCTATTCTTGCTAGGGAGGAAACGTTCTGGCGCCAGAAATCTCATGACCTTTGGTTGAAGAATGGAGACACCAACACGAGGTTTTTCCATGCGTCTACTATGAGGCACAGAGGGGCCAACAAGATCAGAGAAGTGGCTTGTAAGGATGGGTGCATTACCATGGAGATAGAGGAAATCAGGAGCGAAGTAGTTGACTTTTTTTAGGATTTGCTTGGCACTCCTCGGATAGCAACCTTCAGGTCCAAAAATCTCTGCTCACCAATTTTTTGACTAAATTCCCCCATGAGGTAAGCATTAAGCTTTTGTAACCTTTTTCCTCATTTTATATTAAGGAAGCATTATTCTCCATGCAACCAGATAAGGCCCATGGCCCCGATGGTTTCCCCCCCTGATTCTTCCAAGTCATGTGGGAGGTTGTGGGTCCGAATGTGTGCAATGCTATTCAGGTTATTCAAGCTTCCAGATCCATCCACCTAAAACTCAATTCCACCTTTCTTGCCCTCATTCCTAAGTCTCTTGCCTGCAAAATTTTCTCTGACTATCGACCCATCAGCCTATGCAATGTTTTTTACAAGATTCTTACCAAGTCTATAGCCAATAGACTCAAAACAGTCCTCCCCATCCTGATTGATCCTTGTCAAGGAAGCACTGTTAAAGGTAGAAACATTCTTGATGGTGTCATCACTTTCCATGAGACCCTTCATTCCGCTTACCACTCCAAGAATGCTGCTCTTTTTCTTAAGCTCAACATGAACAAAGCCTTTGACTGGGTTGATCAAAAAAATTTGTGTGCAGTCCTCCTCAAGTTTGGCTTTCATCCCCACTAGATTGACCTTGTCTACAGTTGTATATCCACTCCCTTTTTTTCGTCCTGGTCAATGGGTCCCTAGCTGGGTATTTCCAAAGTGCCAGAGGAATCAGACAGGGCGATCCTTTATCCCCCATCCTTTTCATTCTTCTGGCGGAGGTTCTAAGTTGGTCCATGAAAGAGGCTCTTCATTAGAACAAGATTTTTGGCATTTTTTTGACTTCTAGAGTTGATCCTGTCACTCATCAGCAATTTGTGGATGACACCCTCATCTCCACTGGGGCGTCCGTTGCCCAAGCCAAATCGCTCAAGCGGATCCTATCCTGTTATGAGCAAGCTGCAGGGCAAAAGTTCAATTACATTAAGAGAAAAATCTATTTTATTAACACTCCCCTGTGCAGGCAACTTCGGATTGCTAGAATTCTTGAATGCACTATTGATTCCCTACCTACGTTCTATATGAGGTTGCCTCTATCTTATAGCGGGCGGGCGAGTGGGGATATGTAGAACATGATTCTTGAGCTCCTTCACAATATACTTGGAACTTGGAAGGGCAAACTCCTATCACAAGCCGAAAAAGCCACCCTTACCAAAGCTTGTCTTCAAGGGATTTCGACCTACTTCATGTCAGTTTTCATGCTTTCGGTTGTAGTTCACTCCAAAATTGAGAAGATTCAGAGGACCTTTCTATGGTCTGGCAATGAAGAGAAATCTAGACTCCCCCTTGTTGCCTGGGACAAGGTGTGTTCAAGGATAGACCAAGGTGGTATAGGGTTGAGAAGATCAAGACTTATGAATTTGGCTCTAATAGTGAAGCACGCTTGGAGGATTCTATATAGCGACCCAGTGGAGTGGGTTAAGCTGGTTAGAAAGAAGTATCTTGGCCCCATTTCCTTCTTGGATGCTGAGACCTCCTCCGTGGCGTCGACCTTTTGGAAATCTGTGCTCCAAACCTGGCATTTGATCAGCCTAGGAGCCCGCTGGATTTTGGGTGATGGCAACCTCATTTTCTTTTGGAAGGACAGGTGGGCAACTGAAGAAGCCCTTGGTTCGAGGGTGGATCTCATTGGGCTGAGAGGTTTTACTGACCCTAACTCCCAACTCAGGGTGGCAGAGTTCATAGACCGGAGCACCCATTTTCCTAGATGGAAGATTCCAGTTGTGGAGGGGTTTAATAATGAGGTTACCTTTCTTGCAAATATCCTCTAGTTGGTTTTAATTCCTTCTGCCAGGAGGAATGAAAAAATCATCTGGAGTGGTACGGAGATGGATTTTTTTTTGTTAAATCAGTTTTGAGTTTCTTACCACCAAGACTGCTCTAGACTACAGGTGGAATATTGTGTGGAGGAAAGGAGTCATCCCTAAAATCAACTTCTTTGTGTGGATTGCTTTCCACAACAAAGCTTTAATAATTGACAACCTTCACAAGAGAGGTTTTGCCTTCCCCAACAGGTGTTACTTGTGTCTTGCAGATTGCGAGACAAGGGATCATTTATTCTTGCATTGCTCGTTTTCCCACTCTGTTCTTAGTATTGTCCTATCCTCCTTCCAAATCCTATGGTGCTCTCCCCATTCCCTTAGAGATGCTTTCCACCAATGGCCTAATCCTTTCAATAATCTCAAACTCTACTTCCTCCTCGAGGCCTTCTTCCATCATTCAATTTGGAAAATTTGGTTAGAGAGGAATGCCAGAATCTTTGGAAGAGCTCCTAGAGGGCCCCCTTCTATTGCTCAAAGGGCATTGTCCTACGCCATTGAGAATTCTATTGTTGTTCCCAATCCCCGTCCCTACCTTCTGAGCGAAGAAGCAATTCTCAAAATGATGAATCTCTGGCCGTTTCTAGAGGTTGTTAAAGGGCCCTGTTGAAGGAATATTGTTTGGACCAAACCCCCCATGGGGTGGATTAAATTAAACTTTTATGGAGCGGCTAAGGGGAATCCTGGGCCCGCTGGTGCTGGGGGTGTTGTCAGAGATCATGATGGGAATCTTGTGATGGCCTATTGTGAATATTTGGGCTCCCAAACAAATCACTATGCCGAAGCCCGAGGCACTCTAAAAGGTATTCGGATACTCTCTGAGGATCCTCGACCTCTTATTATTGAGGGTGACTCATTCAACATCATGAATTACCTTCTTGGCACCAAAAATCCATCTTGGAAAGTCTACAACATCATCCTCAAGGCAAGAACGCTTCTCTCCTATTGTGGTAGGTGGAAAGCAAATCATACTTTGAGAGAAGGTAATCGCATGGCTGACCACATGGCCAACAAAGGGCTCACGACCACGTGTCCGGTCGTGTGGTGGTCTCGCTTCCCATCCGAGGTGGAAAGGTTGGCCAGAGCAGACATCCATTCATGATGCTTTCCTTGCACAGTTTTTGGAAAGCCCCCTCCATCGAGTTTTGGTGTGGCGTGGCAATTTTATCTACTTAGTTGTCCATGGTGTCTTGTCTGTTTTGCTTTCCTTGTTTCATTTCTTCGGGCTCTACTTGGTGTTCCTTCAGTTTTGTCTTATTTCTTTTTCGTTGGGTTTCCAGGCCTAAAATCCCTTTTTACAGTTTCCAAGTCTTTAGCATTAGGATGGCTTTACTTGCAATTAGGCTTATTGTTATAGCCAAGAGGTATGATGCATCATTAAAAATATGGCTAATTTTGTACATAAGGTTTTGAGATCCTCTATAAAAACCCACTGTTAATATATTAAAATAATTACCAAAAAAAAAATAATAATTAAAATAAAAATATTTTATACAGTAAATCTAATGTAAAACCTTGAAACTTGGAATAAAAAGTTTAAAAATTAAATCTTACATCTATTTCAATAACCAAAATTTTGTTAATATTAAATAAAACTTTTAGTATATAAAACTATTTTACTTTTATATTTTATATTAAAATATAAAATCTAAATTCAAAAACATTTATATTTATAAGCTAACGCTAACCAAAAATATATATAAAATATCCATTACCAATCAACACCGAGTGAGTGGCTACTACGGATACTTTGTTGGATACTTTGTTGTTTGAGACATCAATATTTTTAGATGTATATCTTAAACATATAACCAATCAAATAAATATTAAAAATATTATTATGATTACTTGACAACATAATTGGGATATGGAAAACATTCTATTGACAACCAAACATTCCTATTATTATTATGGTTACTTTGTAGAAGAGGATTTCCTGGTAGCAGAGGCAGAAGCATGATTTGCTTCGATGACCTCTCCTGTTTATCATTGTCGAGGCACAAGGAAGTGGGGACATTTCGCGGACGATAGGTTAAGGGTGGGCTTTCGTAGGTTAAAATTCCATTCAGATTCGAAGTGAAGGTGATATGAGATTTTTTGGCCTTGAATGGCACGTTGCATGACTCCTCGAGGCTGCTCAAAAGTCATGCCCAACACCCTTTTTGGAACTATGATATGAAGGAATTTAACTCCACCTTGAATTATCCGTTCTCGTCTATTCTTCCTCTGACGTAGACTATCAACGTTTTTCTGTTCATCTTACAGTCCACAACCACCAAAGCACCTGATGATGCATTCCAACTCCATCACATTATTTGGTGCACATGTCTTTCTAGGAAATACACAGAGGTGTGTTGGATATTCTTACCTGGAATGAAATGGCTGGTGTTGGAGAATTGATGGAGAATACATGTGTCACAGAATACTCTCCCCTTCACCAATAAGGCGAGATGGCGGATTCTCTTGGTTTTAATGAAGCCTCTATCTTGCAAAATGTTAGAAATATTAATCCTGATTTCATGTCATCTGCCCAACTGCCCTCCGAACTTGGGCGATGCCAAACTACGCTCGCAAAGTTGGACATCCTGGCAAAAATTTTGATTTGACGTCGCACGTGCCTCCTGACAGATCCGATCACCACACTTTGCCAAGCATGTGTAATTAATGCCAGTTCGATGATTAGTCAGAAACCCTAGTTCAAGGTCTGTCAAAACCTATCAGAAGATAATCCCTATCTTCCCCTTCCCATGCCTATATAAGGCAATTTGGGTCTTCAAAAAATAGGAGAGAGTGGGGGATTTTGAAATAGCGGGTGTAGTGCATAGTGGAAGAACAGAACACTACAGTTGGAAGCAGAACAACTAAAGCAGATCAGCTTTGTGAGCAGAGTTGCTCCTCTGTCTCTCATATCCGAGCAACAGTCTCGGTTAGTTGTAAATCCTCGGTTGAGGATCTTTGTAATCCGACCTACTTACATAAATAAATTTGTCTACCTATCTTTCAGCTTTACAAGTAGAGTTTAGTTAAATTTGTCTGTGCTTGCGTATCTCTCTTACTTATCTACATTTGAGCTTATTCGTAGTGTTGTTTTACACACACTCTCTATAACCTTTGGTGACTAATTTCTATTGACTGCAATCATTGCGTCATTGTGATTATTCATTCTTTACCCTTATTGGAAGCAACTTTGGAAATCTGGTTAAATCTGGGCATCCCCCGCCCGATTTCGCATCGTCGCCCAATTACACAATTCATCTTGTGCGACTTTGAGAGACAAATTTTACTTAGCCAATTTTGGCTAAGTTTGTTTCCACTTTTGTATAGCCCGATTGTGCATTAGAAACATGTGTAGTCTGACTACACATTAGCTGGACAGCACAGTCCGTCGGCACAAAACCTTAGCCAAATTTGGCTAAGTCCTAGCCAGTCGCCCGACTATGCAACGCAGTCATAATGCACTGCCTTTGACCAGCGTAGTAGGACGTTGACCAGTTGCACCGCTTGATTTCAATAAAAATCCTTGGCGCAACTCGACTTCGAGGCATCCTCTTTCGTAATCCGACAAACAAAAAATTAAATTGTTTCTTCAAATTGGTATCAAAGCCCTTGTGTGCCTTGATGTGGAGACTACAAAATGGCTTTCGATAGCAATCATTCGTTGTAGTTGTAGATCTCATGCTTCAACAGCAAGAATTATGATTACTGGAGCATTCAGATGAAGATCCTATTTGGATCTCAGGAGCTGTGGGAGTTAGTCGAGAATGGCTACCCAAAACTGGGAGATGCAGCAGCACTGGTTGCCCTCTCCCAAGCTGATAAGGACCTATTGAAGGATAACACCAATAAGGATCAGAAGACCCTATTTTATATCATGCAAGCGGTCGAAGAGACTATCTTCCCGTGGATCGCATCCACCACCAAGGCAAAGCAGGCCTAGGATATTATGGTCAGCTCATATCAAGGCACCAGCAAGGTGAAGTTGGTGAAACTACAGATGCTTAGGGAGTTCAAAAATCTAAAGATGAGTGAGTTTGAGTCCATGAGTGACTTCTTCACCTGGACAATGGACATCATAAACCATATGTGGTTGAACAGAGAAATCATGCAGATCCAGAGAATCATGGAGAAGATTCTCATAAGTATTCCTGCCAAATTTGACTTGGTTGTGATAGCAATCGAAGAATCGAGGGGTCTGAAAACCCTCTCAATAGAAGAGCTCATGGGTTCATTGTAGATGCATGAGCAGAGGCTGAGTAATTCATCTCAGACCTCTTTGGAATAAGTATTCAAGGCTCAGGTCTCATTTTGAGATAGCGGTAGACAAGAATCCCACCATGGCACCTCTAGTTCTCAAGGTGGAAGAGGCAGAGGCAGGCATGGTAAAGGTAACAAGTTAGGAGGACGGTCAAACCCTAGCGAGGGAGATACCAACTGTAATTTCCATCAGCAAGGTGGAAGAGGCGGTGTAAAAAATTAGCAAGCTGGATCTGGTCAAAATAAGGACATGTCAAAGATCCAGTGTTACTATTGTAAGAAGTTTGGTCATTACATCTCACAGTGTAGAAATCGGATGGCCAAGGAGAACCAGCAGCAAGCCAATTACATAGATGAAGCCAAAAATGTGACAAGAGGAAATGTGTTGTTGACTTGTAATATCAAGGAGTACCAGAAGAATGTTTGGTATTTGGATAGCGGGTGCAGCAACCACATGATGGGAAACAAGGATATGTTCTCACAACTAGATGAAACAGTCTAGTTTGAGGTCAATATGGGAAACAACAGTAAGGTTCATGTGATGGGGAAAGGAAATATTCTCATTTGAACCAAGCACGATGAATGAAAGCAGATCTGTGATGTCTACTATGTGCCTGGTCTGAGGCATAACCTACTGAGTGTTGGACAGCTCATGCAGAAGGGGCATATAGTCTAGTTCAAAGACATAGTATGCGCCATCAAAGAGAAGTCGCATGGGCATATTGCTACAGTGTCCATGATGAAGAACAAAATTTTTCCACTATAGATTCAGAATGAATCATTGATGTCTCTAAGTGCAGTTAATAAGGATGCTACCTAGCTGTGGCATCTCAGGTTCGGTCACCTGAGTTTCAATGGCCTAAATCTACTACACAAGAAGTAGATGGTGAAGGTTTTACCCCTTGTTGAGTAGCAAAATCAAATTTGTGAAGGCTTCTTAGTCAAAAAATAGCATAGGGATTTGTTCCCTTCCGTTCAGTATTGGAGAGCATCGTAGCCATTGGAGCTGGTGCACTCAGACATATGCGGTTCGATGCAGATTGACACGTTTTCGGGCAACAAATACTTCTTGACATTCATAGATGACTTCAATCGGAAGACATGGGTCTATGCCATCAAGATGAATTCAGAAGCATTTACCATATTTAAGGATTTCAAGGCTCTGGTGGAGAAATAGAGTGGATATCATATCAAGACTCTCAGGACAGATGGCGGAGGTGAATACATCTCCAATGAATTCCACAACTTCTACAAGCAACACAAAATTTGGATGCAGCTAACTGTCAGATACACACTGTAGTAGAACGGCATAGTTGATAGGAAGAACCGAACCATCATGGATATGGCATGTAGCATGATGAAGGCGAAGGGATTGCCACACGAGTTTTGGGTAGGGGCTGTAACTTGTGCAGTCTATCTGTTGAACATATGTCCCACCAAAAGCATGAAGGAAAAAATACCTTAGGAGGCCTGGAGCAGTGTGAAGCCAAGTGTGGCACATTTGCGTGTGTTCGGGTGCATTTCTTATGCACATGTTCCAGAAGAGAAGCAACAAAATCTGTATGATAGAGCTGAGAAGTGCATCTTCATAGGGTATAGTGAGTAGGCAAAGGCGTACAGGCTATACAATCCTATGATGAAGAAGCTCATCATCAGTCGTGATGTGAAGTTTTTTGAAGATGAAGCCTGGAACTGGAAGTCGAAGACTGGCCAGCCTGATCCAAAAGTAGTAGAGTTTGTTTACTTGGAGGAGGGCAATGTGTAGCCACCTACAACCTCTAGAAGTAGCAGTGATGTCAGTAGCAGCACAACCTCACCATATCTAATACCTCCACTTGCAAGCATGACCCCAAACTTGAGGACTCTGGCAAAGATGAAAAGCTTACAAGAAATTTACGAGGCAATCCAAAACCATGAATATGAAGATTACTCAGACTTTGCATTCTTTACTGAAGTTGATCCAATGGAGTTCGAATATGCAAGTCAGAATCAGAAGTGGGTGCAGGCGATGGATGAGGAGATTGAAGCCATTGAAAATAATGACACATGGCAATTGACAGATCTTCCAGTAGGAAAGAAGACCATTGGGTTCAAGTGGGTGTATAAGACAAAGTTCAACGCCCAAGGAGAAGTTGACATACATAAGGCCAAACTAGTGGTGAAGAACTACAAGCAGAAGTCAGGCATTGATTACCATGAGGTATATGTACCTGTAGCCCGACTTGACATAGTTAGGATGATCCTAGCATTGGCAGCCCAATAGGGTTGGAAGGTGTACTAGATGGATGTCAAGTTAGCCTTCCTCAATGGTGTGTTGGAGGAGGAAGTCTACATAGACAAGCCACCAGGTTACGAGATTGAAGGCTACGAGGGCAAAGTCCTAAAGCTAAAGAAGGCCCTGTACGATTTGAAGCAGGTGCCCCAGACTTGGTACAGCCAGATTGATAGCTATTCTTAGGAAAATGGGTTTGTTAAATGTCCATATGAGCACACCCTATACATGAAGACAAATTATGCAGGTGAGCTCATAATCATTTGTCTGTATGTGGATGATTTGATTTACACTAGCAACAGCATAACAATGTTTTCTCAGTTCAAAACAACCATGAAAAAGAAGTTCGAGATGACGGACTTAGGGCTGATGAAATATTTTCTCGGTATTGAATTTGACCAATCGATTGATGGCATCTTCATTTCTCAAGGTAAGTATGCGAAGGATGTCCTGAAGTGGTTCAATATGGAGGATAACAAAATTGCCATCACACCTGTTGCCACAGGTTTGAAGCTGAGTAGGTTGGACTCTGGTAGAAATATCGATCCAACTCTGTTCAAGAGGCTAGTTTGCAGTCTGATGTATTTGACAGCAACTCGGCTAGATTTGATGTTTGGATTTAGCTTGATAAGTTGATTCATGGAGACTCCGAAGGACATGCACTGGGAAGCAGAAAAGATAATCTTGTGTTATGTCAATGAGGCATGAAACCATGGCCTATTTTATGCTAGATAGGACTAGTTGGAATTGGTGGGCTTCACAAACAATTACTGGGCTGGCAGCACCGATGATCGAAAAAGCACCTTCAGGTATGCTTTCCATCTCAGATCAGAGGCAGTCTCATGGGCATCCAAGAAGCAGCCCATCGTCGCATTATCCATAGCCGAAGCAGAATATGTCACCACCACGTCAGTCGCATGCCAAGCAATTTGACTATGAAGAGTTCTGAGTGAACTGAACTATCCTTCAAAAGGTGCAACAACAATTTTTTGTGATAACAATTTGGCCATCACACTATCAAAGGATCCAGTGTTCCATGGCTGGATGAAGCACATCAATATTCGTTATCACTTCATCAGAGAGCTGGTGAAGTCCGGAGAAATTCAGCTACAGTTTTGCATCTCTAAAGAGCAGTTGGTGGACATTTTCATGAAGCCTTTGAAGGAGGAGGACTTCATCATATTTTTTTTTTTTTTGTGGAAAACATCCCAAAAGGGATGCCACTTTCGGGTAAGACCCAAGGAGGCAGGGGTATCCATTCCGCCAAAAACGCCCAGGACTCGGACCTGGCCTACCACCTTTGACATACTCAAGGAGCAAACAAACACACAAAACCAAATTAAAAAAAGAAAATAACAACAAAAATAATAAAATAAAATAAAAAACATGCTCCTTGAGTGTGTCAAAACCAAAAGCACAACCAAACACGCACAATAAGATAAAAGAAACCACAACACAAACCACATAGAAAAACACAAGAACCACATAACAAAACACAAACAAGACAAAAACAACGGAACACTACAAAGACATAACCCAAAAAAACATGAAAAATAAACACAACCAAAACCTAAAAAATAAAATAAATAAAATAAAAATAAAAACAACCAACAACAGACAATAAACAAAAACAAAAAACATAGAAAACACTCACACATAAAAAAATGAAATAACACAAACAAAGAGAAACCCAAGAACAAGAACAAAAAAAACACAAGAACAATAACAAAAAACATAAAAAAAAAAAAACAACAAAAACACAAGAACAACAAAAAACAACACAAAGAACACAAAAACAAAACAAAACAAAAGAACCCACCCACCTTAAAAAACTAAACAAAAAAACAAAGAAGACAAAAGAAAAAAAAATGAACAAAACAATGACCTATCTAGACTAGAAGACTATTAATGCAAGAATCAACAGAGGAAACAAAATAAAGAATAGAATGAGCTAGGGAACTAAAAAAACTGAATGAACCAAAGAGAAACAAAAAAAAAACAAGAAGAAACTAGGTACCTTCGAAGCTGGAGCCATCCAAAGAAATGATAGAAAGAAGAGCTTCCCTAATTTGAGAAGCCCACCATATAGGAGGGTGGCCATAACAAGTAAGATCACCTTTGTCCAAAGCCCAATTAGCTAAAGCATCAGCACTCTTGTTTTGATCTCCGACCACATGATTGTAATCAACTTTCAAAAATCCCATCCGGATTAGCTGAATCTTCTCAATAATTCTTTTTATTCTCCAATCCACCTTATGATTCTTAGAAGGAGTCTTCAAGAGATTAATCATAAGTTGAGAGTCAGACTCAACTAACACCTTTTCCCATCCAACCTTAGTAGCCTCCTGAAGGCCTCTAAGGATACCATACCCCTCAGCAAGGTTATTGGAAAGAATACCCAAATTCTCAGCAAAAGTAAAAACCAGGGAGCCATCCGAAAGTCTACCAATTCCTCCCACACTGGCTTTTCCGGGGTTCCCTCTAGAGGCTCCATCGGTATTGACTTTTCCAAAATCCTTAGGAGGAGGTTGCCAATTTCTAGTCCTATCCATCTTACTAATACTCACATTCCCTTTAAGTTGGTTGCCCTTAGAAGGTTTAATCTTCAATCTTTGCATCACTTGATCCCATCTTTGGTGGGAGTTTTGGGGGTGATTAAGGAGTTGATGGACTGATTCAACTAAGTTGGCTATGGTCTTTTGCCAAATATAGTGAATATCCTTCCTATCTTGATTAAAAATTTGGTTGTTCCTTTCATTCCAAATATTCCAAAGAAGAATGGTAGAACCCATCCAAACTAACTGCCTAATAAAATGATCAACACCCTCTTGATTAGGCCAATCCCTCCAAAGCTGTTCAAAAGTGAAAAAATTGGACCATTGTAAGCCAAGTAAAGTTGCCATTCTCCTCCATAGCTCAGAGGCTAAAGTACACTCAATAAAAATATGGTTGATATTTTCTACATTCTCTTCACACATTTCACATCTAAAAGGGCCATGAAAACCACGCTTCATAAGTTGCTCACCGGTAAGCACCCTACGATGCAATAAAAGCCAATTAAAGAACCTCACCTTAGGCCAGAGCTTTTGAGCCCACAATTGAGAAAATATGTCATGAAGAATGGTTGGGATTATTATGGCATAAGGTCAAATAACCTTGAGCAACTGAATACTCACCCTTAGTAGTGTTGTTCCATCCAAAACAATCTTTTTCATGGGACCAAGAGAGGGATCTCATATGAAGGATGCCTTGGATATCTTGTCTTTGCCTTTCTGGGATTTGAATAGGCCGAGTCCTCAATAGGGATCCAATATCTACCAACCTTTGAATTACCGGTATGGTACCGAGAGTAATTAGCCACCTTTATCCAATTAGCTCGGTGAAGCTCCTCCATCCAAGGCCTCCAATCGGGAAACTGAGTTATCAAAGGCTTGTGACCATCCCAAGAATCTGTCCAAAAATTTGCATGTTGACCATTATGAATGATCCAAAATAATTTTTTCTTTATCAAATCCTCACCGAGTCTTAAGAGCTGCTAAAATGGGAGAACCTTTGGTAGGAAGTTGATAGCGAACAAGGTCTTCAGGACTTTTGTTCTCGGCATATTTAGCACGGAGATTATTGGCCCAAAGAGCATTGGGGTTATGCAACATCCTCCAATATAATTTAGCAGCTAAAGCTTTGTTGTTATTAATTGAAGACCGGAATCCTAACCCCCCTTCACTCTTAGGAAGACATAAAGTATCCCATTTCACCAAGGCCCATTTTCTTTTCTCCTTAGTACCACTCCAAAGGAAACGATGGCTGATTTGATCCAATTCTCGAAGAACGGCCTTTGGGATATTCAAAATGGAAGAAACATAAATAGGAATAGCTTGAAGGACTGATTTTACCAAGGTGATTCTACCCCCGGAAGAAAGCCACTTGTTGGTCCACTTTCCAATTTTCTTCTTGACTTTGTCCAACAACCAATTCCAATCTTTATTTTTTTGCCTTTGAATATTTATGGGAATACCTAAATAAGTGATTGGAAGAGAGGTCTTCTTATATCTTAATTTATCCAAGACCATGGATTCCTGTCTAGCAGAGCGGTGAAAGAAAATAACTTTAGATTTGTCTTCATTGATCAAGCTGCCCGATAGCCTTAGAAAAATAGCTAATGATTTGCTTAATATTAGAAGCTTCCTTAAGCTGTAGCTTTACCTAAAAGGGTAGAGTCATCCACAAATTGAAGATGAGAGATAGGTCTAGCTCCATGAGCAATGGTAACTCCCTCAAGGGTTTTGTTTTCCCTCTTTTTGGTTATAGTCCTACCCAAGCATTCAGCAAGAATGATGAATAAATAAGGGGATAGCGGGTCACCTTGCCTAATACCTCTGGAAGCTAGGAAAGACTGAGAAGGCCTGCCATTGATAAGAACTAAGTAGGAAACTAAAGAGATACATCCCATAATCCAATCCATCCAATCCTTAGAGAAACCAAATTGCCTCAAAACTTTGATAAGGAAGTGCCAATCCACTCTGTCATAAGCTTTGGATAAGTCTAACCGGATGAACATAGAAGGAGAATTTTGCATATCCATGGAATGGATGGCTTCTGAGCAAGAACTATCTCATCTACTATTTGACGTCCTTCCACATATCCCCCTTGCTCTCGGGAAATAATCTTATGTAAAAGAGGCTTCAACCTTTTTGCCATGATTTTAGTAATAATTTTGAGAAGAACATTACATAAAGCAATAGGTCTAAAAGCTGAGATATGATCAACCTCTTGAGCTTTTGGAACAAGAGTAATATAAGTTTTATTGATAACCTTCAAAATTTCTTTGGATTTCCTGGCTTCTTCCACCACCTCTAATAAATCAACATGAAGGATATCCCAGAACTCTTGGTAGAACTCAATAGGAAAACCATCGGGACTCAGGGGTTTTCCCTTTTTGCATTTTAAAAACTACTTGTTGAAGCTCATTGATAGTAACAGGAGCAGTCAAAATAGAGTTCTCCTCGAAGTGATAAGAGAAGGGATTGCTTGAAGAACATTTTGTTGAGAAGATGAGTCAAGAGGAGTAGCAGCAAAAATATTGGAAAAGTAATCAACAACAATAGAGTTCATGCCATCCCAAGTATAAACAACATCTCCAGAATCTGATTTTAAGGAAGAAATAAAGTTGTGAGATCTTCGAGCTAGAAGAGATTTGTGGAAGAAATTTGTGTTTCGATCTCCTTCTTTGAGCCATTGAATTCTAGATTTTTGCTTCCATAAGATTTCTTCTCTTTTTTCCCATTCCTCTAGCTGAGTTGTGAGTTTAATTTCATCTGCACTTCTCTTCTCTGTGAGGCCATCTAAACGGATTTTCTTATTCAAATTTTCAAGATGAGCAATAACTTCATGTTTTTTTTTATGAACATCCCCAAACTCTTTCCGGTTCCAAGTCTTGATTTTGGATTTAATGTATTGCAGTCTTTTGGCAAAACAGAACATCTTAGTCCCATGCCTAGGTTTACCTTCCTTCCACCATTGTTGCACATGAGGTCTGAAGGAAATGTCTCTAAGCCACATTAATTGAAAACGAAAAGGAGAGAAACTCACATTGGTTTTCCACATTTCCACCATGAGTGGCCAATGATCCGAACCAGCATTATTAAGAGTCTTCACTTTAGGAATGTGACCATGGATTAAGAAATTTTTAGAGAGCAAAAACCTATCCAATCTCTCCATTATACAAGCTAAGCCTTGCCTTCTGTTAGACCAAGTCATAAGGCCATTATCTGGTTGGATATCCACAAGATGGAGGTTTGCAATATATTCGCTCATGAGGTCAGTACTTTTGTCCAAATTTCTATTTCCCCCCCTTTTCTCATCTAGAGAGAGGATGGTATTGAAATCTCCTCCGATCAAGATCCAAGATTTAGGAAAATGAGAGATAATATGAGTAATATCCTTCCATTGTCTTCTTTTTTCCTCCAAAGAAGTCGGGGCATAAACAGTAATGCAGAGCATAATCTGGTTGGAATGTCTACTTTTAATAGCTATAGCCAACAAACCCCAGCTGCCAACCATATGGTGAATAACTACCTCTTTTGGGTCCCAAAGACAAGCAATGCCACCCGAAGTCCCTTGGGAGCTGAGGGAAACCACTTTTCCAGTTGGCCAAATTTTACTGGCAATTAAGTCCATATCCTCCATTGACATCTTTGTTTCTTGAAGGAAAACAAGATGTGGATGATTTATCTGAATCATTCTTCTAATTTCATTTTGTTTTGAAAGACTCCCTTTGAGTCCTCTAATATTCCAAGTGATGATCTTCATTAATACCAGGGCTAAAAATGTTGGGAAGGGCATTAATCTTACCTTCCTCTACAAGCTTTTCACCTTCTTTTACCATATGATATTGATTGGTCTTGCGACCTACTTTTTGATTAGAATCCATCTTCAATTTTTTTTTCCCTGTTTCTTGACTTATTCCAATTGAATCTGAGATGGCTTCTAACCTTGAAGAATGCTCATACACAACCAAAATTTTACTAGATGGTTCAATGGAGTCTATATTGGGACCTGCATTATTTGAAGTTTTGACATTTGAAATATTGTTTTTCTTGTGTAAATTTTCTCCTTTTTTTTTTGTTGAAAACCTTTGATTTGTTGGTTTGTCTCTGAGTTCTTTCCTTCATATTTAAATTGTGTTTCTAAGATTTCAGTTTCCATTATTTCCTCTTCCTCACTTGGGACATCATTTGTGGAAAGGATTTCAAACATATTAGCAAATGACTTTGATTGATCCTTCATTACTGGTTTTTTCTGAGTGTTCTTCTTCTTAGGTATTTGGAAACCTGTTGAGTTTATATCTTCTTTCTTTTGATCAGGAATTTTATTTGGGCAAGCATCGGCCAAATGACCATATTCATGGCAAATTCTACAATGAAAAGGAATGTTCTCATAGTCCACTACTTGCTCCCAAGTGTCTTCCCCAAATTGTAATGTGATATTTTTAGGTAGGGGTTTGTCAAAATCCATTAAAACACAAATTCGAGCATAAATAATATGTTCAAAATTTTGAGTACAATCAGCGAGTCATCATAAAAGTTCCTAAAGAGTTTCCAATTGAAGAAAAAATAGTAGGATTCCAAAATTCAATAGGGAGGCCAAAGAGTCTAACCCACACGGGAGCTATAGAAGGCATCTCTTCTTCGGCTTTAAATTTAGTATGCCGGGGCTTCATGAAAAGCCCTGCCCTTCCAAAAAACCAAGGACCCCCTTGAAAAGTTTTCTCTCTATCTTCATTATTAGCAAATAAAACAAGAAAATAACCATTTGGATAAATAGAGATTTGTAACTCACCTTTAGTTTTCCGGCTTTTTGCAGCCCAGGACTTTGAAAGCGAGATAGAATCGAACGAAAACCCACAAACCAACAAATTAGTCCTCTTTTTTCCAAATCTTCAATGCCAGTCTGAATGTTACCCATATCAAGCTTAACAATAGGAGTTCCATCAGCTGCTTTAAGACATCCTGACTCCGTTTTCCTGGGATCAATCTTAGGCATTCTTAGAGGTTTATGAGAAGCCCTAGTATTGATATTAGCATTGGGTTGAGGTTGTCCACCATGAAGGGCATCCCTAAAATTCATTTTTGGGACTGAGTCTTCAAAATTCTTACCCTTGACAGGGGTTTTCATAGTAGAATTATTTTGTGGGTGCACCTTAGCACCAGATTCACTTGAGATATGAGCCATTTTTTGATCAACTGCTTGAAACTTATTTCGTGGTCTCTTTAATCCTTGCCCTAGACACCGTGGAAAGGTATGGTTTTCACTTTTCTTTTGTGCAGCAAATTGGAAGCCGTTGTCACTCAAGTTCACAGTATGATCTGTTGAAAGACAAATTTCTAACCCATATTGTATCCCCTGCAACATTTCTTGCTAAAATATTGAGCATAAACCACAAAAATATTGGCCGCTAGGGCCCGAAGGCCCTAAAAACCAACCTCTGGAGCTGCTTGCACTCAACCCAGATGAAACCCTCGCATAGCCGCTTGCCAAATATATCGTTCACACATAGGGATGCGCTAGGATCTGTGTTGCTCCAAATGATATGAAAATTGGTGGAGATGTTCTAGGGTTTTTCAGGCATCTACCCTCAAAATTTCAGCTCAATCCGAGTTCGGATGAGTGAGATATGGCCGAAACGAGTTCGGCAGTTTGGGCAGTCCTATGAAAAACGTCTCTACCATTCAGCTCTGAAATTTCTAGTCCACTCCAAAACTAATTTATAGTGGAAAACACCCCTTTCGAGGTGCCACTTTCAACAGGTTGGGCATAGGAGGAATGGAGCCTTCGAGGACTTCATCATATTGTGACAGCAGCTTGGAGTCAAAGCCCTCATGAAATCAGGCTTAAAGGAGGGTGTTAGAAATATTAATCCTGATTTCATGTCATCTGCCCAATTGCGCTCCGAACTTGGGCGACATTGGACTGCGCTCATGAAGTTTGGCATCCCGATAAAAATTCTGACTTAACGTTGCATGTGCCTCCTGACATATGTGACACCTGACAGATCCAATTACCGTAAATCTGATCACCGCACTTTGCCAAGCATGTGCAGTTAATGCCGGTTCGGTGATTGGTCAGAAACCCTAGTTTAGGGTTTGTCAGAACCTGTCAGAAGATAAGCCCTATCTTTCCCTTCCCATGCCTATATAAGGCAGTTCGGGTCTTCAAAAAATAGGAGAAAGTGGGGGATTTCGAAATAGTAGGTGTAGTGCAGAGTGGAAGAAAGAACGCTGCAGTTGGACGCAGAACAGCTAAAGTAGACCAGCTTTGTAAGCAGAGTTACTCCTTTGTCTCTCATATCCGAGCAACAGTCTCGGTTAGTTGTAAATCCTCGGTTGAGTATCTTTGTAATCTGACCTGCTTACATAAATAAATTTGTCTACCTGTCTTTCGACTTTACAAGTAGGGTTTAGTTAAATTTGTCTGTGCCTGCGTATCTCTCTTACTTATCTACATTTGAGCTTATTCGTAGTGTTGTTTTACACACTCTCTCTACAACCTTTGGTGACTGATTTCTATTGACTGAAATTGTTGCGTCGTGATTATTTATTCTTTGCCCTTGTTGGAAGCGACTCCGGAAATCTGGTTACATCTGGGTATACCCTGCCCGATTTTACATCGTCGCCCGGTTGTGCAATTCACCTTGTGCGACTTTGAGAGACAAAGTTTACTTAGCCAATTTTGGCTAAGTCCGTTTCCACTTTTGCGCAGCCTGATTGTGCATTAGAAACCTGCGCAGTCCGACTGTGCATTAGCTGGACAGCGCAGTCCGCCGGCACAAAAACTTAGCCAAATTTGACTAAGTCCTGGCCAGCCGCTCGACTGCGCAGCGCAGTCTCGGGCGTTGACCGCTCGACTTCGAGAAAAATCCCTGGCGCAGCCCGACTTCGGGGCATCCTCTTGCGCAATCCGAAGGACAAAAAATTAAAGTGTTTCTTCACGAAAAAGGTGCACATGATGGCTAGTGCGTTTGCAGATAGAAATGCATGTTTTGCAGCCATGACTACTGGAATGTAAAGATCCAACTTCTCCCTCCTCTTTATATCTCCGATCTAATTGCATGGTGAAATTTAAAAATTTCTTGCTATTGGCGTTATGTGATGTACGTCTATGCTCATCTCTCTGCGTTACCTAATCTGGCGGAACAAACATACATGTAAGAGTATATTGTAAATTCACCTAATTTAATAAAATCTGAGTATCAATTACATAATAGAGGACATAATAGAAGATTTAGGTGAGATTTCAAAGTTTGAATTTAAATCTTTTTAATAAACACACAACTACACTAACATTTATCAATCCACTAACCCTAAAATTCTACCTATTTGTATTACGGCTTATTTTTTTATATTAATCATTATATCTTTTACATTGTTAAATTATTATTTTTAAATTTTAAATCTTCCGTATATATCTTTTACATTGTAAAATTATGATTTTTAAATTTTAAATCTCCTCCATCAACTTGCAAGTACCTTGCCAGGTCGGGTAAAATAAGTTAATTTTTCCAATACTTTTATTTGTTTAAATAGTTACTCAGTTTCTTATAGAATCCATGAGAATATGTATGAAATTTTAATCTTATAATGGATGATTTTTTAATTACATTATAAAAATGTTTAAATTTTTTTAATTTAAAATAAATAAAAATAAGAATAGGTAATGTTAATAATAGAAGCAATTTTTTGGATAAGGTATTCTAGTTATATTGTAAATTCATTAATGATAAATCTTAAACATTTATAAGAAAAATAATGTTATATATATTTTTAATCATGATATGTTATGAAAATATGAAAAGAGATATCTTAACCTTAAAAGAGATAATAGAGTCGTATTATTTTACCATAAAGAGAATACCTAGATAAAAAAACATTTTTTTTTTTAAACAGACCTATGATGACATATATAACACATAAAAGGAAAGTGGTTCTTCAAAATTGTTGAGACCCACATTGTATTATTTTTTAGATGTAATGAAAAAATATTTGAATCTAGGTAGTGGAGGTAGATTACTCTAGTGTCTAGCCTCTACCTTGTTAATCACCTTTTGAAATAGTATAAAATAATGCAATCATCCTATCAATGCCTTCCAAAACACTTCAAATTTTGACTAAGTGTAGCTTAAGTGCCAATTTGCTTAACAAGTGTCAATCATGAGTGATCCACTTGCAAAGTGGACTGATTGGCTCATAAGATCAAAGCACTCAAGATCCACTAGTGAATTATTGTCAAAGTCAAGCAATTCAGTTACTACCTCAAGCAAATCACTCACCATCATATGAAGGGGTAAAAATAAAGGTATGAATCATAAGAATCTTTTGAGAGTAATATTTTATCATATAGTAGTGCACTAATTTATTTTGGAAGCCTTCTAAACCTATTAGAGGTATATTTAGAGGTATGTAACAACTAGATGTGCATCATTTTGTTAGATATACCCCCATATATTTACTTTTACTAAGAGTAATAATTTCTTACCCCAAGTAACTCAAGGGTAAACTCACTATAAAAAAAGAGCTATCATATCTATTGTAAACATCTTTTGACCATGATAATCCATAGCCACACTTTGTGAAACCTACATTGTGCTATGTATCTCATGAAATTAGTGAGAAATTTGTAAGTCTCTTACATTCCATTAGAGTCACAACCCTCCTAAATTATAGAATGTATGATGATTAAGTCATAGCCATTTTGCATATCTTGTCATTTGGTTGATAATTTCACACTTATTGAATGAAAAACATTATTATTATTTTGATTCTTATTAAATAAATAAAAATAGGAATAGGTAATTTTAATAATAGAAGTAATTTTTTTATAAGGTATTCTAGTCATATTGTAAATTCAATAATGATAAATCTTAAACATGTATAAGAAAAATAATGTTATACATATTTTTAATCATGATATGCTATGAAAATATGAAGAGATATATCTTAACCTCAAAAGAGATAATAGAGTCATCACATTATCTCACAATAAAGAGAATGCCTAGATACAAAATTATAATTTTTTAAAACAAACCTAAGATGACATATATAATGCATAAAAGGAATATATTTCTTCAAAAAAATTGAGACCGACATTATATTGTTTTTTAGATGTAATGATTTAATATTTGAATCTAGGTGTTGGAGGTAGATTACTATAGTGCCTAGCCTCTAGATTTTTATTCACCTTTTGAAATAGTACAAAATAATGCAATCATCCTACCAATGCCTTTGAAAACACTTTAAAATTTGACTAAGTGTAGCTAAAGTGCCAATTTGCTTAACAAGTGTCAATTATGAGTGATCCACTTGTAAAGTGAACTAATTGGATCATAGGAGCGAAGCACTCAAGATCCACTAGTGAATTATTGCTAAATTCAAGTGATTCAATTACTACCTTAAGCAAATCACTCACCATCCTATGGAGAGGTAAAAATAAAGGCATGAATCATGAGGAGAATATTTTGAGAGTGATATTTTATCATGTAGTAGTGCACTAATTTATTTTGGAAGACTTTTAAGCCTATTAGAGGTATATTTAGAGGTATGTAACAACTAGATGTGCATTATTTTGTTATATATACCCCCAAATATATACTTTTACTAAGAGTAATACTTTCTTATCCTATGTAACTCAAGGGTAAACTCTTACTATAAAAAAGAGCTATCGGATCTATTGTAAACATCTTTTGGCCATGAGAATCCATAGTCACACTTTGTGAAACCCACATTGTGCTTTGCATCTCATGAAATTAGTGAGAAATCGGTAAGTCTCTTACATTCTATCAGAGACACATCCCTCCTAAATTGTAGAATGTATGATGATTAAGGCATAGCCATTTTACATATATTTTCATTTGCTTGATAATTTCACACTTATTGAATGGAAAAAATTATTATTATTTGGATTCTCATGTGTTTATTGATCATAAAAAAAAAATTATGGTTATAGTCATATTTTATTTTTAATCCCACACACACTTAAAACTTCAAAATTTACATTTCATGAATTTATCTTCTGAATTTTAATTTCATGCAATTAGAGCAGGTTAGAGTAGGAATTATCAAGGATAATAGGGAGGTGACCTAAATTTGGATGTTGAAAGGAACCACAAGCCATGCCACACAATAACTTATCAAAGGTTTATAATTAGGGTATATTATTGATAAAATTAGAAGTTAAGACTATTCCCCCATTCAACATGGTTTTTTTGGCATTCCTAATGGGAATTTAGTCCTTAAATTTGGCTAAATTTATTGATTTTGGTGCTTGCATTTATCACAAATGGAGTTATGGGTCCAAATTTGAAGGAATTTCTACCAATATTTTGCACAAGTAGAGATTAAATCTAAATTTGAATTATTTTGCTCTAATTTGAGCTAATTTTTTGGAAACATTTCTAAGTATATTATAGGGAGTGATTCAATCCAATCTATTAATAATTTTATATGATTCTATCAAATTTATACAAGTTAAATCCATAGTGATTTGTTGATGCCAAGGATTTTATTTATCAAATATAGTTTCAAATTGTCCTTAAATGTTACATATTTTCATTATTTGTGACCAATTTTATAGGTGCTTTGCAAATGGTGAATCCAACATGAGCTTTAGAGTTTTAAAATTTTTGTGAAGTAAGAAATATAGATAGCATCAAAATTTGCTTTAGGCCTCAAATTTGATCTCAATTTTGTATCTAGCATGGGAAAGAAGTATTTAGAGAAAATTTTACCAAAGATCAATTTAGCAATCGATTCACTCCATTCAATGCGATTCACTCTAGAATAGTGAATTATTTTCCCATTTGAATATGAAGAGCAATACATTTAAAATCTACAAAGCAATTCATGAGCAAAGATAAAAAAAAAATTATCTTATATTTGAAGAGAAAATTTCTCTAGTTTAAAGGCAATTTGTTCCAAGTAATTTTCTTGGTTTCCTACCTTCAAAAAAATTTAAAGTTCAATTTCTATAAGTGAATCTCTTGTGTTTGCTAGTGATTCACTCCAATTTACTAGCGAATTACTCAGTAGGTAAAATTTTACAAATTTTCATATTCTAAATCTAAAACTCTATTCATGTAGGTGCACATGTGTAAGCTTATGAATATGTGCTCAAAGGAAGAAAGATCAAGAAAGGAACATCATTTGACAGATATAATTAAATATTATTAAAAAAAATAAAATATAAAATAAAAGCATAAATTATATTATGAATGCATCAAGATAATGAGATTGAGGAGATTCCGATGTCTAATCTTGATTCTTTAAAAGGAAAAATCCCAATCATCAATACTCTTAGTCAAATCTTACATCCTAAGAAATTATTTTATTTGGTTACCAAATGTGTTATCCATCTACTATCATGAACCAAACTTGGATAAACATTGGTTCTACCTTGAACCTCACAAATCCCCTCTATGGGATACCTTTTGATGTAAATAACCCCTTGAGTAATCCATCTTTTGAGAGTTATTGTAACACACTTAATACAAACCTACTATATTTAATTCTCAAATCACACCTCCTATTAGTATGACTTTGACCCAAATTACACTTGGACCTAGCTTGTCTAAAACATCTAATATTCCTCTTAGACAATCCATAGATACAAATATAGGATCTTTAGGATAAATATTTCCTAATTAAATTGAGAGCTTTTATCAAAGTCTATAATTTTCAATTGGAAAAGTGGAGATACAAGTGACCTAGAAAAAACCCCAAGGACGAACACAACCTCTAAACAATAAAATACAATATACACACAACAATGTAGGCCTCATCCAAACTAATAGGTTTTTCCATATATTCTATTTTACACCACTATTGGTTCCTAAAGATGTATATTTACAACTATCTAAAAACATACCCTATGTATACTTTGGTATATGCCCTTGAGGTTACTTAGGATAGTTTTGTTTTGTTTCACAATAATAGATAACATTTGCATAAACTATTTTACCAAACAATTTATTCATATTGTGGATAAGCTTCAAGCTTAGAAATACTCATTAGAGAATTTAGTGAATTCAAGGATCTTTATGGAAAATGATGTTCTCAATATTTTTAGTTTTAAACTCTACTTGTTACTCTTGTTGCCTTAAAATTAAGGCATTATTCATAATCTAAAATATCTCTAAATTATAGAAAATAGGTTAAACATACATTTAATTGAGTATTGAGTATATTTGATATTGTCTTTTAACTAACAACCTTTCTATTTAATGGTCTTATGTACTAATTAATAATGGCCCATATCTTCAACAATGATATATTACATAGACTGTATTTCATAACACTATTAATAATATTCATTACATGTTCCTATTATGTGTTTCATATTTACAAATGATGGATTTTAAATTATTCTAGTAAGCCTCTAATAAGGTTTTCATGGAATAATAATTAATTATTTTTATGTCTTTGTAAATTGATTTACTAATTTAAATTTTAGATCTTAAAATAGATTTAATTTCCACTTAGATAAGTAGGACCTATTAACAAGTCTTTGCATACATCAACTACTCTCAATCACAATATTTTCACATAATTTTAATATGAGTGAGGATCCCACCTAAAGGATAACCTATAAGTTAACCTCTAAGTCTAGTACTCCATTGGTAAATAATGGATTTCATAAACCACTTAAAGTCTCATATTCAAGAAGAATATGATCCACTATTATAATACCATGATTTTATTTTAATAAGAGTAAGAAGCACCCTTAAAGAGTGGCAAAAAATATACACCTTAAAGCTTTCTTTTACACTAACAAAGAGTTTGGTATGTGATGGGCCTCTTAAACCACTTAAATTTTATACATCACATAGATTCCAATCACAGGTCAAGAGGATCAACTACTCCTTATCATGATACCATAAATAAATATTAATAGGACTATGGATCACACTTAAAGAAATGGATTTAATTCTCAATTTCAAGAGAGTCAACTACTCTTGATCACAATACCAAACCTTGATATTAATATAGGCAAGGATCCTACTTAGAAAGTGATCAAGAGCTTACACCTCTAAGCTTACTACTCCATTGACAAAGATTTTGGTAGATGTTAGGCCTCATAAACAACTTAAGCCTCATATTTGGGAATAATATGTGATTACTAATACTTTTTGTGTCCATAATTTCAATTGAATTTTTTCTACTTCAAAAACTAAAATGGATTTGATTCTTGCTTGAGTATATTCCACTTAAATATGGAAGACTTAATAACAACTATTTGCATGTATCAAATAGATTTCAACTATAAGTCAAAAGGATCAACTACTTAGTTCATAATACCATAACTATATATTAATAAAAGTGAGGATCCCACTTAGAGGGTGATAGGAAATTCATCTCTATGCTTCTTAATCCATTAGTAGAGTTTGATAGGTGATGGGCCTCATAAACCAATTGCTCAAGCCTTGTATTAGGGAAGAACATGGGATTATTAATTATTTTATGAATTTATTTTTTATTTAATTATTTTAATTTTATATATTAAAGTGGATTTATTTCTAAATCAAGAATATTTCACTTGGATAGGAAATACTTAATAATAGGGTTTATATAAAACTAGTCTTTACATATATTACATAATAATTCTAATAGCAGAAATATTGATATAGAGACAATAAATATTGATCTAGAAAATAAAATGATAAATTTTATATTTTTTAGCTTTTCATTCCATTTATGATGTTTTTTTGTATTTAGAGGTTCATGGTATATTCTAAAGTTCAAGATATTTATGTAAAGATACCTAAATATTTATTATAAATTATTAAAAAATATTATATTTGTTGGATAATGTTGCATTATTTGGTACATGATAATGTACCCCCATGGTACCATTGTAAATATTAGAATAGGATGTAAGTCATTAGATTAGGTATGTGATTTATATTTATAATAAAGTAAATGTCTATGTGTAGGATGTGTACAAGTGCCATGAGTGATAAAGTGTGAAAGTTTGTAGATGTAAGAGAGTGTAAAGTGTGCAAGTAAATAGAAATTCAAGAGTCATATATACAAGTGGGAAGATACAAATTGAAGGGATATAAGAGATTTATCTTATATAATGAATAGGAAAGGATGCATCTCCTAGATATATGAAAAGAGCAATAGTCAAGTATTGAAGAATCACCTTTCTAAGATTATATTATGGAGAGAAAGCTCCATGTATTGTCTTGAAGAATCAGATCATTATCATATTATAATAGAATATTTATCAGAGAATATTTGAAGCTTGTATACAATATTCTGAGCAATTATATTATAGGTTTTCTTATGTAAATTGTTATTGATTTTGACCATGTAGTTTTCATTTCATGAATGTTATGTTCATTGATATTGGCCATTTATATTGAATGCTCAAATATTAAATTTTATATGATCTTGGATATTGGGACCTATGATTGAATTTGGCTAAAAATCTAACAATGGTATTAGAGCCACCATGAGTGGAGAGAGATACATTTAGGTCAATTAACTTGGAGAATTATCTAATATATTGACTTTCAAGCCAAGACAAAGCTTAGAGAATTGTGCTATCATAATTACCACACAAATGGATAGCATAAAAAAATCTAGCATGAATATTTGAAAATTATTTGAGTGATAAGCTTTAGATTGAAAATCTAGCATCAAATAAAAACTCTAGTGTGAATTTGATTGGTAGAGTTGAATATTGAGTGTTTTTCTACCTAAGATATATTGAAGAGAAAATTGGGTTGATTGCACCCATAAATTGCTAGAATTTGGACATGAGAGTAAAGTGAATTCAACCACATTAGATTACAAATTAGAGGATAATGTGATGCTAGATTGATTTCATCTAGAAAGTTGCTAAGTCTAAACATTGCATAAGAAGAACAATAAGTTACATATAAAAAATATTACTTGTAAAGAGTAAGCAAAGATAAGGATGTCATTGATTGTTGGTAGCAAAGGCAAAGAAGTTGAATAGAATATTTTATGTGGAAGACTACAAAAAGTGAATATATAACCTATTGGTTCTAAGCATCTAAGATAAGTAATAAATAAAGAAGGTACATATTCAAACAACTCTTAAAAGTCTCCGAAGAGCAAGGATAAAGCATTGTAAATATAATTTTTTCCTAAAAAGTAAAAGCAAGAATAGAGTTTCATGTGTTAAAAAATGCATTAGAGAAGAAGTAAACAAAATAAAACATATAGAGGACTAAAGCATTTGAGTTAACATAGATTACTTATTGTTAGAATAAGTAATTATTCTCTTAAGTTCTACTAGGATAGACTTACTTGAGTTTCCACTCCTTCATGAGTCAGGTGAACTCTCAGTTATAGTCTACATCAGATTTGATGAGTTGTTGTAATCCAACGACTCTCAATGATCAACTTTGTTATTTATACAAAGTTGATCCATGGAATAATCAATCAGTTCTACTCTTTCTTCATATTTTGTGTAATGCTTTGCATGTCTATTTTGGGAAATTCTAACATGGTACCAGAGCTGGATAGATTTTGCTAGCATTCTCTCTTGAAGGTTCTAGGAGCTGGTTCTTTGTATCTTTTGTTGGCTTCTCCTCTTTTTTTTGGATTTAAGTCTTCAATAAGATTTTATATATAGTTTTTTTTGCTATATTTTTTAGATATATGTATGTGGGTTATTCTGAATAATATTTGTCTCCTTCTCACGTTAAAAGGGAAAAGGAAGATTCATTGCCTTTTAGTGTAAATGATTTTTATTCAGAAAAATTGCCCATAGTTTTTTTTCATATCTATTATTTTAAAAAAAGGGGCTCTTTGACTAGTTCATATATATTAATTTTTTTCCTTAAAAAAAGGAACACCTTTTTTCAAGCAAATAATTTTTTTTATGATTATTATTAAAAAATTTATTATCCTAAAATCTTGATCGATAGGAATTTTATTTCCTATCTTTAGTGTATTCTTTTTTGTAGAAAAAAATCTTGTTGCGCTACCTTTTTCGTTGCTCTCGGAGAAGCCCGATTGAGGCTCTCAAATCGTGCATCGGGCACCCAATCTTGGGCACCAATGACACTCTTCGTAATGCCTCTCAATCGATTTTGATATCTCCTTCACTGGAGATCTAAAGATGCTCTCCATTGCATTCTCGTTTGGCGTAACTAATATTTAAGTCAACTATTGTTAAGATAACCCTTTTTTAAAATTTTATTTGCTCTAAAGCTTCGTCAACTTTAGTTGCATGATAATAATTTTCTAACGTTTCATCTCATGCGCTCCTTTTTTGGCATCACTTTAATGCATCGATGAAATACGTAGGAGCCCAATTAAGCCGAAGTATCTTCAATACCGTCGATCTCTTCTCTTCTCGGTTGGCAGATTCTAATGGCTCTCACTTAGCTCCTATAAATTTTGTTCCACCTCTCTTCCTTTGGCATTCCATTCCATTTCTTTTATGTTCATAAGCTTGTTTTTTTCTCTGACAAGTTCTCTGTGCAGAAAGCTATTTCTGGTTTGCTCCTCAAGCGAAGTGTCATGGTGCTAGATAGAGGCATCTACGATTTTTTTATATATTTCATTTTGATTAACTTTCGATCAAATTATTGCAATATTAATCCATTTTTTCCATTTTACGCCTCTCCTATTTTATGTTTGATCTATAGGTTTCAAATGGATTTCATAGCCAAGGCGTTGGGTCTTCTGTCTTCTCTATGAACCTTAATGGATTTCAAAGCGAGGTGCTAGGGTCTAAAATTTTTTAAGAATGAAAGACTTCATCGGAGTGTGAATCTAGGACTTTGAGGTGTTGGCTCTTCTATTTTTCTGAGAGGCATAGGGTCTGCAAATGATAACCTTCTTCCTTTGGCACCAAGCATTCTTTTAGAAGAAGTGAATGATAACCTTCTTCCTTTGGGGTAGACGTTCAATTCACATCTTCTATTTAAATCCTGAATGTAGGCGCCTTGTATTGGTTAATTTGTATTGGTTTTTTCTTTTGTTCCTTCATTTTTGAAGGTAAAACCTTACAAAATATCTCCTTACCTTTCTATTTTTTGTTATTCATTCTGACTCATTTCTTCACTAAAGCCTTTTACTTTTTCAAAAGGCTATCCTCTTAAAAAGTGAAGGAGTCATTTGTAACCTAATAATACAAAGGTCTTTTTCGAGGGGGTTAAGGGTGCACAATATTGCACCTTCTTTTTGTTTTATCTTTTGAGGGGGTTTTTTCTTTTTTTGGTGTCTATCTTCTTTAAGCTCTCTTCTATTTCCTTTTATAGTGGCTTTTATATCTAAAAGGTGTATATTGTTTTTATCTCATTAAACCAATATATGTTTAAATAAGGTACTCAATATTTTATACAAACCCTCATAAATATCAAAACAAATAATTTTTTATATAACATCTTATAAATTTTTAAGTGGCATCTATTGGTGTATAAAATATATCTTCATCAATTTTTTTGCCTCTTCTTGCTTGTTACTTTCTCCTTCTTATTTCACCTTTTTTGCATTTAAGAAAGTTCTCTATATCTTAAAGCAAGACCTAAATATAAGAAGTCTATATCAATACAAGCTCTCATAAACTTCAAAAATATTTGATTTATAGGAATATTTTTTTACCTAAATCATTTAAAATTTATCACCTATGTTCCTAGTGTTGGACTTCTCAATAACTTACAGTTTCCCTCTCGTAAGGGCGGGTTATTAAGAATCCGATATTAAGTTCTGGATGATATAAAAAATAGCCTATGTTCCAAGTATCAATTCTCCTCTTTACTTATAGTTTCCCTCTCGTAAGGGCGAGTTATTGAGAAGAAAATATATATAGGCCTGGCTTAACAATTGTTTCATTGGCCTTATTAATTTATCATACCTCCTCATTTACTTATAGTTTCCCTCTCGTTAGGGCGGGTATTTTGAAGAGATTGGTATTTCCAAAAGGCCATTGTTACATTAAAAATTATAAGATCCATTAATTCATTTTTCATTACCCTAATAGATTTAGCAAATCTCCTCACTTACTTATAGTTTCCCTCTCGTTAGGGTGGGTAATTGAGGAGCTTGGTATCTCTTAAGGGTTTTGTTCCATTCTTTAAAAGAACATTAAAATTGAAGTTAAGGGGGGGATTGTTGGTTTACTTCAATTTTCTTTAGCAAAATGAATACAATTGATCCACTCACCCCTCATAACTATCATACCTGGAAACCTAAAATATTAAATCTCATTTCTCAAAAAGGGCTCACACACCTGCTAGAAGAGAAGCAACCTGAATTTGAAAAAGAATATGAAATATTTGTTCATAAAGGGAAAATGTATGAAACAATGGGTATTATAAGCACTAATGTAAATGAAAGCTTATGGTTTCACATTACGGATTGTAAAACTCCTTATGAAAGTTGGGAGAAACTAAAGAACTTATTTGGAAAAGTAGATCAAATAAGGTCAATGCAATTAGAGGTAGAATTAACAACATTATCTCCTGAAGACTTTAGCAATATTGTTGACTTTCTCACCAAATTTAAAGAAGTCCTTACTCAATTTAAAGGTAGTGGCAAGGATAAAAAATATGAAGAATGCATCTATCTAATTATTTCTAAATTAAATGGTGTATTTCAAATATTCGCAACCACCTTTCTATCTACAAAATATGCTCTTGGTGCAAGTTTCAAAATGCCCTCCTTAGAAGAATTTTGTGAGAGACTAACTAGAGAAGAAACAAAACTTGCAAAGTATGAGATCTCTTCCTCTTCCTCTAAAGCCTTAGTAGCATCCACCTCCACTAAAGAAAAATTCAAAAATAAATAAATAAGTCCCATAACTTGTACTCACTACAAAAAGAATGGTCATTCTGCAAACAAATGCTGGAAAATATTACAACAACTAGAGGCAGCTATGAAGGATCAAAATATAGACAATAAAAAGCATATAGGAAAAGCCCTAAATGTTCAATGGAAGACCACCAATACTTCATCTAATTACTGGGTCCTAGATTCTGGAGCAACTCATCACATGACTGCTTCAGATGAGTCATTCTCTTCTATCTCCTCAAGTTCAACATGTAGCATAGAAGTTGGTGACTCTTCCTTTATCCCAATCAAAGGAAAGGGTGACATATCCATTGATGGTGGCTCTATCAATAATGTTCTCTATGTTCCAAACATTGCAACAAATCTCCTCTCCATCTATCATATTTGTACTTTTAGAAAGGGGAAAATTGTTCTCTTCTCTCCAATAGGAGTTGAGATAAGAGACTTTCAAGACCCCCACTCTCTTATATCCAAAGGAGATATTGATCACAACACTCACCTATTTCACTTCAAAGGATTCAAAAATCTAGAAGGGGCCTCCTATTTTGTGGCTCATGGAGATCTTGAAAGCAAAATTTGGCATGAAAGGTTTGGTCATCTCAGTTATAACTACCTAAAGGAATTGAACACCCATGAAATGGTAACAGGTTTACCTCAAGTCTCTTCTATTGATGGAGTATGTCCTGGATGTGCTCTTGGAAAGCAACATCAAGATCCTTTCCACCCAAGTGGTTCTCTAAAAGCCTCATCCCCTCTAGAGTTAATCCATAGTGACTTGATGTTTTTCCCAGAGCCTTCTTTCAAAGGAGAAAAATATGCTCTAACCTTCATTGATGAATTTTCTAGAAGAACTTGGGTCTACTTCCTAAAATACAAAAGTGATGTTCTATCCCACTTCAAAATCTTCAAAGCCTTAGTTGAAAATCAGGCCTCTTGCAACATCAAGAAAATTCGCACATATAATGGGGGGAATACTGTAGTAATGAGTTCTCAATATTTCTATCAAGTCATGGCATCATTCATAAGCATTCTGTCTCCCATAATCCACAGCAAAATGGCATTGCAGAGAGGAAAAACCGAACATTGAAGGAAATGGCAAACTGTATGCTCCATTCAAGAGATCTTCCAAAAGTTTTTGGGCAGAAGCTATTAACTATGCAAACTATATTCAAAACCGCACACCTCATAAAGCTCTTGACCATTTAACTCCTGAAGAAGCATGGACTGGCTCAAAATCGGATGTCTCCTTCTTCAATATTTTTGGGTGTACTGCTTGGGCGCACATCCCAAAGAAGAAAAGGAAGGCTCTAGATAAGAAAAGCAAAAAGCTCATCTTTGTTGGTTATTGTGAGGAAATGAAAGCATACAGGCTCCTTGATCCCACAACTCATGAGGTATTTTTTCATAGGAATGTCCAATTTGATGAAACATTCCCTCAGAAATATCCTCAACCATCCTCTTCCTCTATTGAGCCTTCTCCTATAGTAGAACCTCAATATAATGAAGAACCAACTTTAGAGATTAATTTAGAGATTGATGATCAATATGAGGAACCTATAACTCCAACTCAAAGTCTTTCCACTCCTTCTACTCCTTCCACTATGCCAAAATGGGCCCGCACCATTGTTAAAGAAGCTACTCCTTACATCCAAAATCTTCCATCATCCAGATTAACCAACTCCATAGGCATTGGTCTTGTCTGTCAGTCTATTTCCTCTGATCCTCAATCCTTCAAAGAAGCAACTGGTATTAAAGAATGGGATGATGCCATGGAAAATGAATTCACTTCCTTAATAAAAAATGAAACTTGGGATTTAGTTCCCCTACCTAAAGGAAGGAAATTAGTTCATTGTAAATGGATTTATAGAATAAAATATGGGCCTAATGGAGAAATTGACAAACACAAAGCTCGCCTAGTAGCCAAAGGTTTCTCTCAAATTGAAGGAATTGATTATGCTGAAACCTTTGCACCAGTTGCCAAAATGGATTCTGTTAGATTGGTTCTTGCTCTGGTTGCTTCCCAAAAGTGGCCTGTCTTTCAAATGGATGTAAAAAGTGCTTTCTTACATGGGGACTTAAAGGAAGAGATATTCATGGAACAACCTATTGGTTTCACTCAAGACTCCTCTCTTGTTTGTAGGCTAAAGAAGTCTCTCTATGGCCTCAAACAAGCTCCTAGAGCTTGGTATGAAAAAATGGACTCCTTCCTTCTTTCCTCAGGTTTTTCTCATTGTGAGTCTGATAACACAGTCTACATTTGGAGAGATGAAGGAAAAATCACCATACTTGTTCTATATGTTGATGATCTACTACTCACTGGTAGTGACTTCGCTCACATTCAGACTATAAAAGACTCCCTCTCTGGAAAATTTGATATGGCTGATCTGGGTCTAGCTCATTACTTCCTTGGGATCCAAATAAATCAAACAGATGCAGGAATTTCATTGTGTCAACAAAAATACACTCTAGATCTTCTTCAAAGGTTTAAAATGATAGATTGTAAACCTTCTCCTACACCTTTTCAGTCTGGAGTCAATCTAAGTACTTCCTGCACATCCCCTCTATGTGATGCAACTCTATACCATCAGCTTGTAGGGATTCTATTATACCTTACTCATACTCATCCAGATATCTCATATGTTGTTGGCTTAATATCCAGATTCTCACATCAACCTCATTTCAGTCACTGGCAAGCAACAAAAAGAATCCTCCACTACTTGCAAGGAACTACTCACTTTGGGCTCTTATATGAGGGAAAATCCATGGATATCATTGGCTACATGGATTCATATTGGGCAGGTTCAGTAGAAGACAAATGTTCAACTTCTGGCTATGTCTTTTGTCTTGGTTCTTCACCAATTGCTTGGTTATGCAAAAAACAACAAGCAGTGGCCTTATCATCTACAGAGGCAGAATACAGGGCAGCAGTTTTAGCAAGTCAGGAAGCTCTTTGGCTTCATCATATTCTAAGAGAATTTGGTTTTTCCCATGACAAACCTATTACTCTTTGGTGTGACAATCAGAGCACAATTCATATTGCACGCAATCCAGTTGAGCATCAACGCACCAAGCACATTGAGATACACATGCACTTCATTCGACAGCATATTCAGAATGGGGACATATACTTGGACTATATTCCAACTGAAAATCAAGTTGCAGACATCTTCACCAAGTCATTTCCTTCTCCGCGTTACATACAGTTGCGAGAGAAACTTGGAGTATTACAGCTACATTGAAACAGAGGTCTTTTCACCTCTCCTTTTATTATTGTATTCTTTGGAGGATGGTTTTTTCCCATGTGGTTTTTTTATCATCTCTCCCTTATATATTATACATGAGTACCTCATCAGGCCATGTTGTCGGGACTCATTTTTTTGTTATTAAGGACAATCTTCGCCATCCGAAGACATGCCTCTTTATTTCATAGCAGATGGTTTTTCCCATGTGGTTTTTTCACCATCTCTCATATATATTGTAAATGAGTACCTCATCAGGCCATGTTGTCGGGACTCACCTTTTTTTGTATTAAGAGGACAATCTTCGCAAACCGAAGACATGCCTCTTCCTTTTTTTTTTTTTGATAGATGGTTTTTCCCATGGGGTTTTTACCATCTCTTCAGAAAAGAAACCATTGTACATGAGTACCTCATCAGGCTCTGTTGTCGGGACTCATTTGCACAATACACCCCTAGTATCACTTAAGGGGGGTGTTAGAATAAGTAATTATTCTCTTAAGTTCTACTAGGATAGACTTACTTGAGTTTCCACTCCTTCATGAGTCAGGTGAACTCTCAGTTATAGTCTACATCATATTTGATGAGTTGTTGTAATCCAACGGCTCTCAATGATCAACTTTGTTATTTATACAAAGTTGATCCATGGAATAATCAATCGGTTCTACTCTTTCTTCATATTTTGTGTAATGCTTTGCATGTCTATTTTGGGAAATTCTAACACTTATTTTGAGCTAAAATTAGAGTAGCACCTGAGGTGAACTTGAGAATATTGATGCAAAAAGGAGTTTTCAAAGTGATAAAAGAGAAAGTGCTTATGCATCTAGAGTGCAATTTTTTAACATGAATACATTAAGGGAGCAAATTATTAAAGATAAAATTAAATTTTTAAGGAATCACCTCAACCTGAGAAGCATAGATTGGTGAATTTTGAAATGGTCGTATGAGGTAACACTTATTGCTTGTAAGAGAGTGAAAAGAGTGAATGATGTTAGAGGATGTAGTGTTTCTAAGATTGCATATAAAGTGTCACATGTTAAGGGGATGTATCATGAGTGCTATAGTAAAAAGGTACAAAATAAAAGGAGTATTTGGAAAATGAATTTTAGAGTTATAAGGGAAAATTTGGAATTTTTTTTGAAAATTATTTGATTGATATCTATTTAAAGATTTGGAGAGATGAGAATTTATACTCCAATAGAATTTGAAAATTTTGATTTAAAGAATTTAATTTCTTGAATGCAAAATTGTTAAATTAATTTTACAAATTAAAATTTAGAAAACTGATTGTTTTAAATTTGGAGAAATAAGGTCTTCTAATTTTAAAAAAAATTATCATGGATATGAGACAAAGAACAAATTTTCAATAAAAATAAAAAGTCTCTAAGAATAAATAATTAACAAAACATATTCAATTTATTCAAAATGAAGTTGAAAATATTATTTTTATGATTCTTAAGCAATGCATGAATGAATGTATTGAAGATGCTTATAATGAATGAAAAACATACAATGAATATGTTGTGATATCAAAGATAATAAAAAAAATCAAGAAATAAGTCTATGTTCTCATCAAAGTTTATCCAAAAATAAACTACACTTAAAAGTGTAAACAATGTAATATATTTGGACATAAGACTAAATATTGCTAGAGTTATGTTCATTATCTAAATTTTGAAAGTTATAATGATACCCACAAAACATATTTTATTATAGGAATAGTGTTCATGAATGGAACACTATGAAAGAAATTTTACTAATGGCATTGGATGAGGTACTTAAATAGGTTATTGCAGAAGCAAATCTTGAAATAATCAGGATTACAAAGATTGTAGCACCAACAATGATACAACAAATTAGCATAATAATCTCAAGTGCCAGATCCAAAGCCAAAGGATTTAATTTAAGAATAAGAGGTTGAAGAATAAAGTCTTTAATAACAAAATAATATAATACATTTGGAGAATATTACATTATTTTGGTATATGTTAATGTACCCCCATGGTACCATTGTAAATATTATAAATATTAGAATAGGGTGTGATTCATTAGATTAGGTGCATGATTTATATTTTCCCTGAAGTAAGTGTCTATGTAGGATGTGTACAAGTGTCATTAGTGATATGAGAAAGCGTGCAAGTGTGTAGATGTAAGAGTGCATAAAGTGTGTAAGTAAATATAAAGTTAAGATTCATGTATACAAGCAACAAGATGCATGAGAGATTTATCTTATGTATGGAATATGAAAGGATACATATCTTGGATATATGAGGAGAGCAATAGTCAAGTATTGAAGAGTCACCTTTCTAAGGTTATAACAAGGAGGTAAAGCTCCATGTATTGTATTGAAGAATTATATCATTGTCATATTGTAATAGAAGATTTATCAGAGAATATTTGAAGCATGTATACAATATTTTGAGCAATTATATTATAATTTTTCTTATGCATATTCTTATTTATTTTGGTCGTATAGTATACATTATTGTTATTTCATGAATGTTATATTCATTGATATTGCCCATTTATAATTGAATGCTCAAATATTGAATTTTATATGATCTTGGATATTGGGACCTATGATTGAATTTGGCTAGAAATCCAACAATATTAGATCAAAATATTATTTATATAAGCAATTAAATCTTTAACATTCTTATGTAATTTTATGTGCAATTACTAAAATCTCTTTGACCAAAATATGGAAATAGATTTTAAGAGTTAAGTTGTCAACCCAAAAACTTCAAAATTGAAATCCAAGAGAACTATTAGCATTGATTTTATAATTACAAATAAGTTTAGAACCTTATATTTATAAACATAAAATAGAAATATTATCTCTTATGTGGATATCTATATGCATGTTGAATATTATTAATACTCTTTTTTAAATGCATAAATAAATCATTTTAATTATGTCCACAAGTCTAAAATAGTCTATAGGACCAAGAACTTTAATACAATATGGGGTATAGTGTACAACCATACTCCCCTTTTGGATTCAAACCTTGAACCTCCTATTTAGAGTTTTACAGTTTGACAACATTTAAGAAAAAATTGCTAAATAAAGTAAAAAAACTCAACATCCTCTTATTGTCTTTTGAAATGTGTTTATTCTATTGTTGAAATGCTAAGTATTTTATTTGATATAATAAGTATATTAAATGAGGATTGAAAATACTAAGACACCACATTTATCATAATAAATACAATTTAAAAATATATATATTGACTAAGACTTGTAATTGCTTATATTTTATTATAATAAATTATTTAAAAAATTAATGTTGATATAAAAATTGTTAACATTAAATTTTATTAAATATTTGTATTTCATAATAGTGAATATATGACTATATCCTTTTGAATTTTAATTTGTCTAATGTGAGTGGAAGTTGTGTCGTGCTTTTTATTTTTTTTTGTTTTTTGGTCGGTATCTATCCTTTGTAGTCCTTTCGGTGTTATGTGTTCTTGTTGTGCTCTTTTAGGAGTTCCTCTATTCTCTTTAGTTTTTTCTTTTTGCTGCTTGTTGGAGTCTCACTTTTATCTCTCTTTTGGAGACTTTTTGGTTTCGGTTTGGGGTGTTGGATACCCCTTTTGTAAAGGTTTTGGATCCTTTCAAAACCCCCTCCAACCAATCTATATATATAATTTATTTTTAAGTGCACGTTTTTTAATTTGTCACAAAGTCTTGGTATCAATAACATAAGCATAAAAATATTTGATTTTTTTGACAAATATACATACATACATGTCTAACAAGATTCAATAATAAAATACTATATTACATAGTCAATTTCTATTAGTATTATAGATGGCATACTCACAAAAAATAAAATATAAACATAAAAATAAATAACATTTTTGGATAAATCCACATACATAGAAGGCTAATAATGTCTATTTATATTAAATATGACAAAGTGATTTGTTGAGGGTGTTACCTATGAAGATATAAAGGGGTTGGTTCTCCTTGGTCCAAGATAGTGTTTATGAGTGAGTTGAGGTTTAGCGGGTGCGACGGGAGTGAGGGTTTGAATTTTTTGGGAAAAAATCTCAGCCAAGGCGGTAGAGGTAGAGCAGGTACAAAAGGGGCATGTGGGAACCTCGAGCATGGATCAAGCGAGTATCTAGAGAAATGCAGTCATACTATGGTAGATTTGGAGGCGGGCATCATGCGAAGGCCCGACCCTCCTCAGAAAGACCTCGACAAAAAAGATACGAAGGATAATGCGGGGCCCAAGAAGTGGTTGTCTTTTGTTGAGACTCTTAGAGGAAAAATAAAGGAGGTTCTCTCTCTTTCGCCCCTAGTTCCAGTAAATAATAAAATTTTGGCCCCGACAAGTTCCATGAGCCCTTTTCTTTCAATGGAAGAATTCTCCTTGGTAGGCAATTTTTTGGGAGGTAGGCCGGACATGGAGACTATCAATGCTTGGGCAACGGGTAAATGGTGACCGGTAGGTAGCTTGGAGTTGGTAGCTCTAACTCGAGGGTTCTTCATTATCCATTTTAACAATATGGAGGATGCTAACCATATTTTAATAGGAGGTCCTTGGTTTTTGGGCAAAAAGAGCCTTTTTCTCAGATGATGAGGTGAATATTTTGACCTTGAAAAAATAAATATTAACATTACCCCTATTTGGGTTCATCTCCCGAGTCTACCTGCCCAGTTATTCAATTAATATTGGCTACAAGGCATAGCCAAAACTATAGGGGACCTGATCTCCATTGACCATGAGACCTTGGCCAGGATAAGGATGACTCATGCACAAATCTGCGTAAATGCTAATTTGGATAATGAATTGCCAAGGTTTGTGGAGCTAGAGTATGGAGAATACTATAAAAAATAGCCAATATAATATGAGAACATATCGACATTCTATGCAGAATGCAAAAATCAAGGACATCTATGCAATCAGTGCCCTAACCTAGCAATTAATAGAGAAAAGCAGAAGCAAGGAATGCTAGACAGAGGAAATTTGAGGAGTTTCCCTGGCAGAGGTGATTTCAATCAGGCTAAATATGTCTACCAAAAAAAGAAAAGAGAGGGTGTAGGGTCCCAACAAGACAAAGGAAAACAACAGGTTTTTGGCAACCAAAATACTCAGGTAAGTTCCAATCCTCTAGTTTCAAATAAATTTTCAATTCTATCCAATATGGGAGTAGGAGGATAATCGAAATACATGGAAGCCTATAACCTTCAGGTTAACCTTTTTGACTCTCTAGAATCCCCATCCAAGTCAGGATCCTCAAACCCTAATGATAAACTTATTGTAAGCCCCGTGGTCATCACAAAGCCAAACCCTAATTCTCGATCTCTAGAATCCCCATCCAAGTCGGTATCCTTAAACCCCAATGCTAAAAATACTTCAAGCCCAGTGGGCATCCCAAAGCCAAACCCTAATGTTGAAAAACTTAGGAAGAAATTTGAGGCATTGGAAAATAAAAAATCTCATCTCCCTAACATCATCACTATGAGCCAGATGAATCCTGCTGAGGGGTCATCTCGTAGACCAGGGGAATAAGGAAAAAAGGAGAATATTTGGATGTAGGGGTGGAGATATGTGAAACTCTTCAGACTGAGGAATATGGTAGTCTAGTTCTGCAACAAATTGCCTCCCCCCAGTTTAGTCCTAAACAAAACAGGAGCACTGCAAAGTCTCCTATAGATTTTGGCAGTTAAAAAATAAGAGGGATAATATCAATTGTTGGGCATCAAAAAATTAAAACTGATAATGACATTTCCAATGGAAAACATAGAACCTTGTTTCAACAGGTTATTCCAGGTTCTGAAGACAACAAATTAGGAAAACCCCCTCAAGGGAGGGGGAGAGGAAGAATTCCCAAACAATCTAAATGAAGTTCCTCTCATGGAATGTGAGAGGCCTCAATGGCCTGCCCAAATACAGGGAAGTTAGTGCAATAAGAAATCAAGTGAATCCAACTATTATCATGTTGCAAGAAACAAAAACTGATGAGATTCAGTCAAAAAAAGTAGCAAAAAAAATATAGAATCAAGGGGATATGGTTTGCAAATCAGCTAGAGGAGCGTCTAGAGGCCTTATGACTTTGTGGGATTCTTGGATAGTAGAAGGCACCATTATTTAGAAATATGATAGGGTTATTAGTGTTTTATTTAAGGAAATAAACAACAACATGTCATGGATCCTTTCAAATATTTATTCCCCAACTTCAATTCAAGGGAGAGCTCTACTGTGGGAGTACTTAGGCAATCTAAGTGAAATCTTCCATAATATCCCCTAGATTCTGGTTGGGGATTTTAACACTCCTCTTTACCCTTCAGACAAAATGGGTGGAAATGGACCACCTATCAGGAGCATGTATGAGTTCAATGACTTTGTGAACTCCAACATGTTTATGGATGTAAAACTTAGAGGAGCAAATTATACCTGGAGCAATTGGTGGATAGGGTGTCATCTCATTCAAGAAAGGCTTGACAGGTTTTTCTATCAAAGGAGGCTATAACTCTATTTGGTGATTCTACCCTACAAGCCCTTCCTAAAATTACCTCTGATCATAATCCCATTTTTTTGGAGATCCCTAACTCTCTATCCTTCAAGAAACCTTTCAAATTTTAATCTATGTGGATCAAACATTTCAGTTTTAGAGATAACTTAATTCAGTGGTGGCAGCAGCCTGTCAAGGGTAGTGCAACTTTTAAACTTGCTATAAAATTAAAGTTTGTTAAGGAAAAGCTTCGAACTTGGAACAAAGAGGTCTTTGGGAACCTCTTTGAAAATAAAAAATAGGTTGTTGAAATTTTGAATATAATTGATCAGAGGATTCAACATGGTGATGCTGATGAAACTACTAGGTAGGAGGAACAAATAAAACTAGCAGAGTTTCATAACATTTTGGCCTGTGATAAAATCTATTGGAGGCAAAAATCAAGGGCTATTTGATTGAAATATGGAGATTCAAATTCTAGGTTTTTTCACGTCACCACATATAGAAAAAAAAGCTATAGCAAGATAAAAAATTTAAAAAAAGTAGATGGTTCTATTACTCAAGACTTAACAAAAAATAGAAAGGAGGCAGTAACTTATTTCAATTCTATCCTTGATAAGAAATTGCAGTTCAATGAGGAGGCCAAAGATATTCTCTTGCAATCCATTCCTAGCATAATAAATTAGGATATAAACCTTAAGCTTCTAGCTCCATTTTCTGATGAGGAAATTAAGGAAGCCTTGTTTAGCATGGAGCCAGACAAAGCCCCGGGACCCGATGGCTTTCCCCCTCGTTTCTATCAAGCTTTTTGGGACATCATAAGTGAGGATGTAATTTTTGTTGTCATATAATTCCAAGAAATCAATCATATCCCAAAAGGTCTCAAATCTACTTTTATTTCTCTAATTCCTAAGAAGCAAACCCCTGAATCTATGGCTGACTTCAAGCCAATCAATCTGTGCAATTTTTCTTACAATATCCTAACTAAAGCCATTGCAAATAGAATGAGATATGTTCTACCCTTCATCATAGATCCGTGCCAAGGAAGCTCTGTCTAGGGCAAGTCAATCTTGGATGGATTTATCATAGTTCATGAAGCTCTGCACTCTGCTCATAAGACTAACAAGTCTATTTTTGCCCTCAAGCTTGATATGAACAAAGCATTTAATAGGCTAAATTGGGACTTTCTAATTGTTGTCCTCTTTAAGTTTGGTTTTCACCACCAATGGGTTAATTTGATCAAAGAATGCATTTCTAAAGCATGGTTCTCGATTCTGGTTAATGGAACAACTGCTAGTTACTTTCAAATTCACAGAGGAATTCGGCAGGGGGACCCTATTAGCCCCATGTTATTCATCATTATGGTAGAAGCTTTAGGCAAAAACATCAAAAATACTTGCATTTCAAGGCTAATATCAAGAATATAGGCAAAATCTCTCACTAGGTTTGTTTCTCACCAACAATTCATCGATAATACCCTTCTATTTACTAAGGTTTTGGTGATTGAGGCAAAAATAATTAAATTCATCCTACAACTCTACGAGGATGTTGTTGGTCAGAAAGTTAATTTCAGTAAAAGCAAGTTATATTTCTTGAACACCCCCATTCAGATGCAAGGAAGGATTGTAGAAATTTTAGGATGTGATATAGCAAACCTCCCCACTTTGTATCTTGGTCTCCCTCTTTTCATTGCTTCTCCGAGAGAGTCAATGTGGTACATGGTTATTTAAAGAATTCAAAAAAAACTTGCTAGATGGAAAGGTCATATTCTATCTCAATCAGGAAAACTGACCCTCACTAAGGCCTATCTTCAAAGCATTCTAGTCTATTTCCTCTCTGTTTTCAAAGCCCCTATGAAGGTTTTCCAAAAAATTGAGAAACTCCATAAATAATTTTTATGGACTAGATCAGAGGAGAAAAAAAGGATACACCTTGTAGGATGGACCAAAGTGTGTAGACCCAGGGAAAATTTGGGCTTAGGTCTAAGGATAATTGCTCATATGAATTTATCTTTACTAGCTAAGCAGGCATGGTGCCTCATTTTTGGTGAATAAAATGAATGGACAGCTATCATCAAATGAAAGTATCTTCAAAATATGGAATTTCTAAGTGACTTAGTTCCAATCAAAGGTTCTGCTTTTTGGAAAGCAATTCTCAATTGTAAGGAAATCATAAAAAAAGGTTTAAGATGGGTTTTAGGTAATGGTGAGAGGATAAATTGTTGGAATGACGTGTGGGCTAAGGACGAACCACTAACACAATATCTTAACTTAGCCCAAATCATAGATATCACGGAAGAACTCATTGGTAGAAAAGTCTCCAATTATATGGTTGAGGACAGAGGGAGAATGAAGTGGAAACAAATAAGGATTCAGGGATTTCAAGCGGAATCAAATGATCTTTGTAACATTCTCGGGCAATAGTTTATCCCCATGAGACCCAAGGAATATCAAGTGACTTGGGCTCCTACGAAAAATGGGCAGTTCACTGTTAAATCAACTTACAAGCTTCTGCTTGATGATGAGGATTTTGTCCTCCAAAAGGACTTAGTTTGGATAAAAAATTTAATTCCAAAAATTGTATCCTTTTCATGGTTGGTTATCCAAGGAAGAATTCTAATCATTGATAATATGGTACGTAAAGGTATTTGTATCACTAATCACTGTTATCTATGCAGGGCTAATTAGGAGACCATTTATCACATTTGCCTTGAGTGCCCTTTTTCCTTGACTATCCTAAGTGGGTTTTTTAGGCCTTTAATATTTCCTAGATTAAACCAGCCACTGTACTTGATTTTTTCGTCCAGTGGCCTTGCCCCTTTTCAATCCAAAGACTATCTTTGGCAGGTGTGGTTAGAAAGGAACCATAGAGTCTTTAATGAGTCTATCCATGATCATCAAACTATCATTGCCATGATCTTATCCTTTGCCAATGAAAATGTGAATATTATCCCTTTTGATAGCCATAAATCTCATCTGTAGGAGACCACGATTGCTCAATATTTAAGCTTAACCTTGTTATATGAGTTTGTGCCTAGGTTAGTCAACCCTAGAGCCAATGTTGAGAGGTCCCCACCTCCTACGGGTTGTTTTAAGCTTAATTTTGATGGAGCAACTAATGACAATCCTGGAAAAGTAGGCACTGGGGGAATTATGCAAGATCATAATAGGAATATGATGCTTGCATTTTTTGAATATTTGGAAAAAAGGATGAACAACGAAGTTTAAGCTAGAGCTATGTGGAGAGGCCTTCAAATGACTCAAGACTTAGAAGGCAATTTGATCGTAGAAGGAGACTTTATGCATGTTATAAATCTCCTCAATAATTGGAAAACACCTCCTTGGAGGATTAAAACAATTGTTGAAGAGGCTAGGATCCTTTTCCAGGGAAGACAGGACAGAAAAGCCCAACATGTCTTTCGGGAAGCTAACAAAGTTGTTGATAAGCTGGCCAATTTGGGTGTCGATGGTGATGAAATTTTCAAATGGGAACACAGTGTCCCAAGCAAAGTAGAGGAGCTTATTCAAAAAGAATGCCAAGAATGATAGTCAAATTTACCAATAGGGAAGGCATTGTAAGTTCGAAGGCTATGAGTATTCTCGTCTCTTTTTTGAAATGGACTCACAATAAAAATTATTCGAGTTGTCAGTCTTGGTGGATGCTACTTGGAAATACCACAAAGACTAATGGGGATAATTACATGTTAGATAACATGGCTCCTAGTCGTCTTAGTAATTTGAGGTTGGTTGATAATCATAGGACAGGGAAAAAAATGGTAATATAAGACTTCGAACCAGAGCCACGTGGACCACCAGATAGCCACCACCATAAATCTAACCAGTAGGTTCAGTTCTCCAAGGCTGATTGGCCAAGACGGGATGTGGTCCCAAAGCATGTCATATACGAAAGAAAGTAATTACCAAAGAATTATTAAGAGTAACTGTCAATACAAAGCTTATGGGAGTTTTTTTAGTACTCTGCTATGTGTATCTGCAGCATTTTGTTTCTCCACTATTTCAAGGAAGGGATCTGTGTCTGTTTCTTTTTTTGTAATTATGATGTAGGTGTGTTTTCTAGGGGTATACCCCAAATATTGTATGGGAAGTTTCTTTTTTATAACAGGCTATGTGCCTTACTGGATGTAATGTCTTTGACGGCATGTAGATTTTATATATATAGGATCCTTAGTAAGGACATGTTCATCAACAGCCCTTGGCTGATTTTTGTAAAAGGTTTTGGGTCAACCTGTAAAACCTGGTATTAATGTTATAGTATCTTATATACCAAAAAAAGGATAGTGTTTGTCATGGTCTAAGTCCCTAATTTATTTCTATTATGGTAAATGATATTTTGACTAGGTCCTTAAACTAGTTACAAAATACCCAATATTAGGTACCTTGGTAACCCCTAAAAGACATAAAAACACAAACTCTAACTATATTACTCATATCATAGACGAAAAGGGCTTCAAATATCCAAACTTTCTTTCAAATCATTGATCCCAAACTCTATCATTTTTTGGCTTTGCTAATTTTACCTAATCTAACTCCCAAAATACCCTTATTGAGGTAGGCATCTCTTAATCCTCCCTCTCAATATAGCCCTCTTTTTCTAAAACTCTTTTATTTACTAATATATTTACCATAGCATTTTATTCACGGAAGGTATGTAAAATCCTAGTATCCTCAAACCCACTTGGTAGAGCCAAAATCTTTTCTATCATATCCATAACTTGTTAATTGGATTTATTATTGTTATTGAGCCATTTCACAAGCACCTATGAATCAAACTCTACTTCTAATTCACTTATGAATATTTTCCCTGTCAACTTATAACAAGTAGTGCCTTGGATTTTGCAATAGTACCGGTAGTCTCATTGAAGTTATCTACAAATATTTCTTTTATTTTACCTCTATGTTCTCTCATTATTTTTACTCCTCTTGTTGGATTAGGATTACCTTTGGAAGCCCTATAAATATTTAGTTTATGCCACCCATTCTTGGTTATTTCCATGCTATATTTTCAATATCTACTTTTTGTTGTCCACTCCCTATTGTAGAACATAGATGAATGCACCATATTTCCAATGTCTCATACTTCTAGTTACATGTTTCGTTCACCTACACTTTGGTCATTTATTTTACCATTAAGGATTTGATTTCATTATAGACTCCAATCACATCGATATTTCTATTTTTAAAGGTACACTGATTGTATTCTAGATAAATATTCTAATGAAATATTAAGGGTGTCATGTTCCAAAGAGCTAACAACTTCTTATTTTTAAAGGGACTTCTCCATTGGGCTAACTATTCCTTGATCCCCTCTAAACGGACCCAACCAACAAAGAAGTCTATTTCAATATTTTCCCAAATCTCTCCACTAGACTTGTACTTCATGAACATATAATGATCTATCTCCTCTTATTCACATAAATTGCATCGATAAGGCTCATGAAAGACTCTCTTTTGAATATTATCCATAATTAGCATTCTATTATGAACAACTAGCTAGCTGAAAACCTTAGTCTTTGGGATTACCACTTTTTTTTACATTTTTATCAAAACCTCCCTACTAGTACCTTCATCAGTTAATTTTTAATAATCACTTTTGATTGAGTATTCTACATTCAATCTCACTAACTAGTAACATGTGTATGTACTCTTTAGAGAAACATAGGTAGAACAAAATCTTCATAGAATGATTCAAACTCATTCATTTCATCAATTCTCCTCTTCTATCAAATCCTCTAGGACACATGATGTTGCCCTCCTAATCCCTCTAGAAGTAATTGTTCATTTGTTTCCTCAAGTGTTCTAAACATTTTAGGCTAGTGCATTCTAGCTCTCATCATATTTTAGAGGATTTCCACAACCAAATATCATCCCAAAAGTTAATTCACTCCCCAATTCTACCCTTCCCTTTCATTCTCTTCCTCAAAATATCCTTGCTTCCCAATAGATGGTTACAAATGATTAAGTCTTTACAATGCTCTTCCTCATTAAAGAGTCTCTGAGGATCCCTACTTTCTAGGTCTTTATGTTGGAGAATCCTAGACCAAAGGTTGTTTGGTTCTCTCTTTAATCTCTAGGCCAATTTTCCACCTAGAGCTATACACATCAAATTAATTCTCCTTAAACCTACATTTTTCTTTTTCTTATACTAGCAAATTGTTTTCTATTTCAAGAGAGGTAGTCTTTTTTTTTCCTATATTCTTGATTAAATAAAATTCTTGTGAAACCCTTAAAATGTTATATAAAAACATAACATAAATACTCTAAAATTAAAATATATATATATAACTATTACAAATTAATTATCTTTTATTCAATCTTCTTTGAGGAACTTATAATAGATTATAAGATTCTTGACTGATGAAGTTCAAAACCGTAAAAGAAATAAGCCACATCATGATTTTATGACAAAAGAATACTTGACTAAGGGATGCTTGGATCATTCACAACTTCCACAATGATTAAAGGCTCATTCTAAACTTAAGATTAAAATAAAATACGATTTGAATCAATTATATACTTAACATTGACCTTACGTTCGTTGAATACATTTCCTTATTTACCAAATATTGTTCCATGTGGTCTTTCGTCCCTACGTATATGCTTAATAAATTACAAAAGACTATATTACAACATAGATTTTTTTTTTTACATTATAAATATAATATATAAATTAAATTGTTTTTTTATTGAATCTTCTATTTTTCCGTTTTTTAAAAATGAGATTAAAGCAAAATAGCATTTTACATTAATTTTATAATTAACATTATATAAAATTTGTTTATTTATTAAAATAAATTAATAATAAATAAAAAATAACCTTATCCGTTCATGTAGAAGAGTTGGAGAGCAAGTGGGTAGTTAAAACTCTCCAGTTATCGAGAGGCCTAGGTTCAAATCTCTCCCCTCGCATGTATATAAAAGGTTCCTCATTAACCTTGTTTTTTTATCAAATTGTTTATTTGATAAAAAAATTCATGTATTTTAAATTAAAAAAATTATATAATTGAATTATTAAAAATAATATAATTTAATATAATTGCATTAAAAATTATTCATAGGCACTAGAGTAAGTACACTAAGTATTTTTTTTAACTATATTATTGGTTTGTATGGTTCCCTTTACGTTGGAGAGTAGTTTATGGGACTTAATATGCATATTTATCGCATGTATAATGTTTCTCAGTATGCATACATAATGTATTCTTTGTTTCAAAATATAATACGAATAAATTATACTCAAACATGCATTTAATCTTTCGCAGCCATATTATTTTAACATGGAAATTATTATTTGAATGGAGAACTCTTAAGGCATGTTAATATGCTATTAATAATTTATATATGGATAGATTTAATATTTTAGTTTTCCTCATCAGAAGTTAATGTGTTTTCAAATGGATAATAAGTTTTGTATATATTTTTAATTGGATATCAAATTAAAATAAATCTGGTTTATGCTACAATATGATCTTATAACAATATTATTATAATTTAATATTATTTATATTATTTTAATAAAATTAAATTTTTTTTTTTTAATATGATAAATAATGTCACCAAAGAATTTCATTAATTGTATTCATTCTCTTTATTTATATATATATATATATATATATATATATATATATAGTTTTTATTGGATTACTTTCATTAAAATACTCCTTCATATTTATATATATAGAGTTTTTATTGAAGCTCACTTTTATCAAAATATAAAAATATTATATTGGTTGTTAGGTCATTTAAACCATACAAATATTCTTTATTTTTTCTTATCAAATATATTTTTTATATACAAGCAATTCTTTGGTATCATTTTCATATAAAGAGATAAAATCTCATTCAACTAGTCTGGTAAAATTTAAATTTCACCAAGATGAAGATCAACACTTCAATTGGCTAAATTATTTTGATTTCTTCTTTTATAGATATACTTACATTTCCAAGATATAGACTAGTGAACATAAATAATTGTATTATTTTTTAAATCTAGTTGTAATTTTAATCCCTATAAGACGTGCCCTAGTCCCTATATAGTTTTTAGTTAAAATTTCATATGAAAGTGAGGAGAACTTTAACTTCATTATTTAAAAAAACACCACATCCATCAACTTTTCTCATATTTCCTTAAGAAGTGCCATCAAAATTAATTTTAATAAACCCAACTTTTGGATATTTTTATTTTATTTTAGATCAAATCATATCCTTTGTGTTAATTCCATTTGCATGTATGTTCAAATCCTGTAACCAAGTTGTTACCATCTCTTTTTTTACTCTTTCCTTGATGAGCATCATTTATTTCCTTGATGAGCATCATTTCCATAAACATTTTGGAAGAAAGGCAACAATATGGTTTCAAGGGCATGATTTTGAGATTTATTTTTTAAAATTTATTATTACTTTCAGGCCATAAATCCCAACAAATAATGGTAGGACCAATAATGCATAACGCTTTAGCTTTGAAATAATTAATCCAACACTTCATCAATTCTCACAATATTTATGGTGATGGAGCCACCCAATTTATTTTTATATTTTTTAAAAAGTAATTTCAAATAGTGTGAGCAAAGGGATAATAAAGTAAATGGTTTGATGATTCTAAATACTTCTCACACAAGCCACATCTAAAAGTTCCATGATTTCATATTATTTCTAGAATCTCTTCTATAAAAATATTACTTTGGACTACTAACCAAAGGAATATTGAGGCCTTTGGGTGAGCCTCTAGTGACCAAACATTCTTTCAAGGAAAATATTTGGAAGTAGGAATTTTCAATTATTCTAGATCCTCATATACCAACTTGATCGAGTATCCATAATATTTTTATAGATTCCAAACCAACTCATCATTTTGTGTATATATTCTTTAAATTAATACCTCCTTCCTTGTATCTTGCTTGTTCTTTGGAATGTTTTGTTAGATTAAGTATATTATTTATCTTGTTTTCCTTACCAAAACAAAATAAATTTAAGTAAATAGTTCTAGGGTGAACTTAGAGGATGACCAGAGTGATTTAAACCCCCTTAGAGTGAACATGGTAGACCTAAGGGATTAAGACCCCTTAGGTAGAATGATAACCAAGTTAGAAAATACTACATATAAGTTAAGATAGTCCATCATGGAGACAAATGGATAGCTTAACTTACAATGTGCATAGCATACCTACATAAAGTGGCTTGTGTATGGTATGGTGATGGGTGTATACCTTCGATTAGTTGAAGGTGATAAGTCTAGCTCATCAAGAGTGATGAGAAGGATAAACTTATTTGCGGTAACACATAATACACCTACACAGATGGATTTGTGTTAGGGTATTTAGTGATATGTAGCTCTTCAAGAAAATTTAGGGGTTTTCAAACAAATAATCCAATTAGGAATACGATAGGGGTTTATGAATCCTTCTCCTTAGTAAAAAAAAAATATTTTCTTTCTATGTGTTTTCTTGTAGTTTAATTTTGGGTCATTACATTTTTCATCAGATCTCTAGGTATGAGGGTATAGAGCTTCTTATGTGTGCTAAAGGTATTTGGATGTCTCCAATGAAGGCTTACTTAAAGTATAAGCTAAATGTGGGATGACCTAGAATGCCCTATCTACTAGAATCTAATGGAGACTAATACCAAGGGTGAATGAATGTTAGGATACCTTAGTATGGGCTTTGGTATTAATGCTACATCATAAACTTGGAGTGCTACCCTAGTTATATTATTAAAGCTTTTAGCAATATAAATTTGTATTGTGGCTTGATTTAGTGATACATTTTAAGGAGAAGTTGTAACCTAATATTTTCTTGGTTGTAACCAGGTTAAGGATGCCACCTAAGGCCATGAGAGAGAGGTCTACACCTAGATAGACTCAACAAAATAATGTCGAAGAAGAGACCCGAGGGGAGGATCTAGAGAGTTCCAACATAAGGGTACAAGACCTCACTACTATGGTTGTTTCCTTGTAGGACTAGATGAGACAAGTATTAGAAATAATTGTAAATCATAACTTGCAAGCTAGAGGCTCAGAGATTGGCCAAGATGATGGGCTAACCATAGAGTAGTTTCAAATCAGAGACCTAGAAAAAAAATAGTTATGGATCTAAGTTACATCTCCAAGTTTGAAGGAGAAGGAGAAGGGAATGCAGTCAAATCCTGGCTGAGGGAATTGGAAGTTTACTTTACAGTAAGAGGCTACTCCTTAGGAACTCGAATGGTTTGGGCCACAATCAACTTAGAGGGGGCTTCTATGGATTGGTGGGAAACCCACTATGAGAAAACTAATATTGAACCTATTGACATTCCATGGAAAGAGTTCAAATATATCTTCAAGAAAATATTACTAACAAAGCATTTCTATGCGTTGAAATTTGAGGAGTTTGCTAGATTACGACAAGGGACCAAAATAGTAGAAATATATTATAAGAAATTGGTCTAGTTACTTAAGTATGTGCCTACCTATGATTAGAATATGAGGATTCACAAGTTTATTCATGGGTTAGAATCCATAGTGAAGCATGACGTAAACATGCATGAACCTAAATTGCTCCAGAAAGTGTATCATTTGGTCAGGAAATTAGAATCCCACCTCCAATTTATCTATGCTAGCTTATTTGAGCAAGATCAAAAAGCTCTAAGGAAGAGGAATAGTCAAGGATTCTTGAAATGGGAAGAGGAAGAAGATCGAAAGACCAAGAAGCCCAAAAATTTTGAGAAGATAAATTACGAGGACAAGGGGAATTTTAAGAAAAACTTCCAAAACAAAACCAACAATAATCCCAACAACGCAAAACCTCACCCTCAAAAATCGCAAACCACAACCCCAATAAGTAAGATAGGTGAACAGAAACTAGAAAAGAAGTAAGGACCCGAGTATGGGTTTTACCATTGTAAAGGTCCACACTATGCTAATCAGTGTCCACACCAACCAGGATCAAGTTCATCCAATGCTAAAGGGAAGGAACCTAAGCATCGGATCTACGCTATAATCGAGAAACAAAAGTTAGAGGGGCAAGCTACCCCATTGCTTGTAAAAGGTGAGATTTTTAATAAGCAAGTAAATATTCTAATATACAATAGAGCCACTAATAGATTTATTTCTTCTATTATAGCAAGGAATATGTCAGAAAGTCCAAGATATTTAGCCCATCGTTGGAAGGTAGAGTATGGTTCTGGATAAACCTACTTAGTAAACCAATGTTATCCAATGGTAAAAATTACTTTATACAGTGGAACCACTAAAGGTTACTTGTATGTAGCTCCACTTAATGCCTTTGATGTGATCCTAGGGATGGATTGGTTGCAGGCCCACAAATCCTTGATCAATTTTGAAGATAGATGGATCAATTATTTAGATAATGGAAAGGGAAGACTAAGAATTCATATCGCGTAGGGGGCATTCAAACCCTAAATTTTGTCAGCTATGCAATTAAAGAAAGTCCTCAATAAAGGAGGAATATTATAAGTGGTAAAACTTAACGAAGTAGGATATGGCCAAAAGAGAGAGGTACTAGGAAAGCACCCAATTTTGTAGGATTTTAAGGATGTGTTTGTACGATCCCAAGAAGCAATACACCTAATCTATTTGTAGCATAATATCAAGCATAAACCATGAAAGAGTAAAGAACAAAGAATTAACAAAACATGAAATATATTTTCATTAATTCACTTGAACTTTGGTTACAGATAGGTCCCTCTTAAGGATACCAAATATTTGATACAATGATTACAAGTAGAAATGGGCCTCTGAAATGGGATGGTGTACTCTGCAAGACTCTTGGAGTTGACACGAATTTTCTCAAGGGCTTACTAATGGCTTCTTCTCACGTGCTCAGAGGGATCTAATTCCAAAGATGCTTTATAAAAATCTAGGACCTGTGATCTATGTTTAAGAAACAACAGAGAATAACCAGTAGCATATGCGGTCTCTCATGATAAGGCTTTCTTTAAAGATCTATGATAAATGGCGTAGAAGCATGATAAAAGCATAATGGTGCAAATATAAGTAGATATGCATAAATAACTAAGAAATTACCATGCAAATGCAATAGAAAAGATAGATCTATGCTAATCTAATATGATAAGGCCAAAAGCAATGAAAATCTAAGCTAAAACTCAAGAAACAATACCTCAAACCCTAGGTTGTGCCTACAAGCTACTGTCGAGGACAGCGATCATAAATTGAAACTTTTTGCCTCACGAAGCAGGGGCTGCAACACTCAATTCTTCATTTGATTTGATGTTCAAGGGTCACCTTTGTATCCAGAGATAAATTGGCAGTGAAGCTCATTTGGATGGAATTCTTGAATGGTGCATTGTTGTAGCTCAATCGGATAGGACTTCGCTACTCCTCAAGAGGGTGCAAAATTTCTCTCCAATTCACCAAGGTTTCGTTGCATAAAAACTTTAATCTTCATATCCCTTGATTTTTCTTGGGAGGATGCATATGTAGCCTTCTTAGATCTAGATCTTGGCTTCCTGGAGAAGCCAAGATCCAGAACTACATGTAACTGACCGTTAGAGGAGAAGGCTCAGTCATATATTTGCATGGAAGGGGCGGTCATGAGGAGATCTAGGAGATTCATGCCAAAACCTGCTCATAAACAATGCAAGTGCAATCACTGTCCATGATTTGGGCCATCATTCATGGCCATTCTATGTTTCAGTGCTAGCTGCTATCCAGAGCAATGACTAGTTATGGCTACTCTGAGCTTCAATGGCTTGTGTTAGAGATTTCTCTGGTCGATAGCAGCTGAGCCTGGATGGGCCAAAACTACCCCTTTTGAGTTATTAGGACTACTGCTAGTTCTTGGGAAGACCCAATATTAGTCATATGGTCTTTTGTTTGTGCCCATATGAGTAGTCTCCTAAACATGATACATTTTAGGTGTCTACAGATACCCCTTTTATGATGTGTTGTGAGCAACACAATGTTGAGAAAAAATAGACCACCGAGGACCATATTGTAGGTTGTATGATGATCATTTATTTGATCAACATTAGATGCCCCAGTCATGAGAAAGGCATGCATCTTATAATAATTACTTTCAACAAGATGAAAGGCTTAAATTTGCAAAATCTTTCGCTGCAAGTCTCGAGGCAATTGGGTAGCCTTGATGCTACGATTGGTCCAAAATGAGAAGAGCATCAAGCTTAACTATTATATTTACTTTTTGTCCCAATAAATGGTAATCTTATGATAGTTATTGGCAATGATTCGTAGGATGAACATGCTTTGACATGATCAAGTGATCCTTTATTGGTTTTGATTATGATTGTTGATATTATGAGTACCCCCTCAAGCAATGAGTTGATGAGGGAAGGACAATGAATAAAGCGATGAGTTGCTTGACCAAGATGATTAATTTGGATCTCTCAAGAGGGTTGCTTTTTGTTATATGGCAGGTCCCATTACAGGTGTGATTCCAACCATTTATAGTAATTGTATATCTTTATCCTAAGGAGCAGTCCGATTTTAATGGCCTTATTAGGAAATTAATATGATATCAATTCCATTCAAGATTATTTTGAATCATTAAATTCTATATTTGTTGAAAGTTTCATAGAGGAAATGAACCCATGGGGTAATCTTGCCGCCATGGCCTTCTTCCAGATTGGAGTGAAGCATCTCAATTCAAAAATGACTAATTTACTCATATTGTTAGATTGCATGGATCGCAAGTCACTACAACCACCCAATGTATAGAGTAAATAACTAAATACGAGGCTCAATTGATATTTTGATGTTATTAGATTTTTTTTTTTATTTTGCAATTTTGAGATTTTTGGACCGATAGATATGCATTGATGTCCATTATGAAACTCCTTATGGTGAGAAAATGTGTGCACTTATGGGGTTGACCAAAGAACTAGGGCATATTTGGAGCCTTTTGGGATTGACCAAAGAACTAGGGCATCTTTGGAACCTTTTTGGGAGGTATGATATTGATAATGCCCCAGTTGATGCTTGAAAATATTTTTATTTTGATTTTATGTTATGGATGCAATGATGAGTGCAATGCCTAGGTAATTATTTTATTATGCTATATGGATATAATGTACTGATGACATGCACTAGCTAGATGATAGATGTCTGATGAATTCTATGATCTAGATGTACAGATGCACTATGGTGATGTATGCATATATGGATGCAATGCTTTGTGTTAAATGCATGTTTAATTTATTTCAATTGTTGATGCATTTAATCTATGTGATGTGATATGATAGATGATTTATGTAATGTGATGCATTAGTTACATGATAAATGAACTAATGCAAATGAACTTGTATGCTTTAATCACTTAAAACATAAGTAATGAATCTAATGTGTTTACAAACTAGTGGGTGACACCATAGAATGAAAAAAATCATGAATGTAAATGATATCTTTCATCATAATAAATACTCATTTAAGCATCCATATATGAGATGAGATGATATGATATGTATGTGCTTTCTTTATAAGCTTTTGTAAATTAAAAGATATGTATAAAATAGTCAGTGGTTGTCTAAATATCATTGCTGATATTTATTCGATATCTATCCTATTTCATGAACACCCTTTAATGAACAAAACCTCATAAATAAAGTTGATGATTTTAATTGATGACATGATTTGTTGCTACGAGGGGATTTTTGAGGTTTTCCATGAGACTCAAACACCCTAGTTGATTAATCATAAGTTGTATAATGACCATACTAGACTCCTTAAAGATAAATTTTTTGTTATGAAGACCAAGATATTCATTATCCCTGTGTGTGCGAATAAATGTATTAGATGAAGCATAAGCCTACTCCAATTCCAGGCGGGATTCATTCAGCCCATTGTTGTATTGGGGATCATCAAATGCTCATCATGATCCTAAGTTGGACTCAACCATATTAGACTATTAGGCGATACAGGACACCTAAAGCTAGCTATTTTTGCAAATTGCTTAGAACTACCCCAATGCCAGGCGAGATTCATTCAGCCCATTGTTGTATTGGGGATTACTCTATTGTTTCAAGTAGTGATCATTCCAGGTATTCAAGGTCTTCAACCCCTTATTTTCTTTTGATTTATTGGGATACTTTCTCATGCTTAGTGATGATAATCACTGTTTATTTTGAATTTTGTTTTATTTTGAGCAAGGGACTTGTGTAGTGATGACAACCACTGTTTATTTTACCTTTGATTTTGGAATTTTTCTCATTTTGATGTAAGCAAGGGATTTATTGGGTAGGTGGGAGCTTGTCCTTTTTTCGATGGTCATAACTCTAGACCATGTGCATCATAATATGAGTAAGCAAAAACCTTTTGCTTAGGATGCCTAGTATCACTTTGTAGTGCTCATCTTTCCTTGTCCTAATCAGATTTTAATGTGTTGATTAGTGATGGTATTTTGATATATGTTAGGTGCTATCAAAACTAGACCTCATCTACAAAAGCAAATATTGCTTTCTACAAAATCTAATAATATCACTAGGTATAACTGAATGACCGGAAAATCTTAATGTATTCCTCATAGCAACAGGAAGGGTTGTGTTGAAAAACATAATTACTCGCATGGGTTATGGATGATGATGGATTTTGAAGATGCATGATTGAGGTACAAACATGGTGTCATTTGTAATATTGCAAACACAACCTATCCTAATGCAAGTGTAATGGGTGGTCATGCCTAAATGCAATGCAATTACATGAATGCAAAATGCAAATGTTTTTTTGTATTTTTACAATGTTTTTGAGTTTTATTGCTTTTTGATTTTTGATATTTTCCATTGTTTTTGGACTTTTGATTATTTTGGATGTTTTTGAATTTTTTATTTTTAAATTATTTTTGTGCTTTTGTGTTTTAATTTTGACCAAAGGGCTTAAATACATTTGGAGCATTTTGTGTGTTGACCAAAGGGCTTATGATACCTTTGGAGCTTTATGTGAGTTGACCAAAGGGCTCAATGTACCTTTGGAGATTTTTGTGAGTTTATCAAAGGGCTTATAGATGCCTTTGGGGCTTTTTGTGAGTTGACCAAAGGGCTTATGATACCTTTGGAGCCTTTTGTGATTTGACCAAAGGGCTTTAAGATGTCTTTGGGGCATTTTGTGAGTTGACCAAAGGGCTCAATGTACCTTTGGGGCCTTTTATGAGTTGACCAAATGGCTTATGATGCCTTTGGAGCTTTTTGTGAGTTGACCAAAGGGCTCAATGTACCTTTGGAGCTTTTTGTGAGTTGACCAAAGGGCTTATGATACCTTTGGAGTTTTTTGTGAGTTGACCAAAGGGCTTATGATACCTTTGAAGCTTTTTGTGAGTTTACCAAAGGGCTTATGATACCTTTGGAGATTTTGGTGAGTTGACCAAAGGGATTATAATGCCTTTAGAGATTTTTTTGGGTTGACCAAAGGGTTTAAGATGCCTTTGGAGCTTTTTGTTTTTGATGTTTTTTTATTTGTTTGGATTTTATGTTTTCTATTGTTTTTGAAATTTTGAATTTTATTGTTTTGACAGGGGGAAAGTATGATACCTTAGGTACCCCCCATGTGTGTGCCACTCAATGAAAGTGAGGAAGGCATGATACCTTTAGAATCCTCACTTTGCCTCATTGAACTTGATGTGGATGATGGGGAAGGTACATTACCTTTTAGACCCCCAGTGTGCATGTTATCCATAGCAATGTAATCATATTTCTTAGGAAGAGTGACTAAAATCAACTCTCCCAATTGGGGTGCAGGCCTCCATGGGGTGTCCATGTCTTCATGGGGATAAATGAGTGAACCATCTGCACGGAGTGCATTTCACTCTAATAGGTCTTGGACCACCTTATGTAATGAATGGCAGATGCATATGTCATACCCTTGTATACGATGATACATACAATAGAGGCTTTCATCAGCGGATCCATGTTTGGGTTCTCTTTTTTTGACTTTAGGTAATACAAATACGTTTGCCTCGTACAAATTTTGAAATAAAGTTGCAGTAGTAATCTCAAATGTCACCTCTTGTTGAGGTGGTTTGTTAGGCCTATGAGGCTGCTAGTGACATTGGGGTTGCAACAGGGATGATGGGGACTCTATTTTGGTAGGCTGAGGCACTATGGATAACCCATCTATAGGAAAAGCCCCACTATCTATGAGATCTTGAACCACATTCCTGAATTCAAAGTAATTGTGAATGCCATGGCCCTCTATTTGATGATAGAGACAGTAATGGTCCTCCCTATAACCCTTAGGTTTAGATCTATTTGGGTCTAACGGATTTATGTTGGGTAAGGTTAAGACCTTAGTCTCTTGCAACTTCTGGAATATGACTGACATAGGCTCTTTTAAAGGAGTATATATGTGATGCAAATGTTTTGAGCATGTAGCATGCATTGGCCTGGTTTGAGGACCAGGTTGAGCCCTAGGTATATCAATTGTTGGCTTAGGGGGTTCTTCTTGCTTTTTGTATGTAAGGGATGGATTGTTGACTAAGATCATCTTTTTATCAACAACCTGAATCTGCTTCCTTTCAAGCAAGTTATATACTATGGCCCAAAAACCTTGACCTGATTGAATATCATAACCATTTTATCTGTGATATAGACAGTGTGACTCTTCCTCATACCCTTGGGGTTTTGGATGATTTGGATTCAAATAGCAAACCTCGGGTAAGGTGATGGTCTTTGTGGCACATAATTGATTAAAAAATGATATTATAGGCTCAAGCAAAGAGGGATACTTGCCAGGTTATTGGGGTGGTCTCATTGATACTTGCTCTTGTTGAGGCTTTTTTTGTGGCTGCACAGGAGGTGTTTTGACCTATGTTGTGTGTTGCTTTTGTAATTCTAGGTTCTCAAGCTTGTTCATGATAAAGTGTAACACCTCATTTTGTTGCTCCATTTGTGCATCTATATTATAAAGGTGATTTTGCATATGCTCTAAGACAGACAAGGCTCTCATGTGTATTTCTAGTGATTGGTTTGAAATACCATTGTCTACTGAAGGAGATGAAAGAGTGGGTGCTAAAGATCCACCAGGTAATTGTAGATCACCCATTTTTTCATTTGAGCTGATGTGGATGTTTCTTGATGATCCACTTTGATAGTGGCATCCCCATACTCTTGCTTGTTACTCAGTTGAAATTTCTACTTCACTTTGTAGTGTTGACACATGCGAGCCTAAGTACCCCTAATTTGATGTGGGGAAGGCACCCATTCTTTCTCTTGAGGAGACACTATGATAAATGAATCAAGGGTGACTAATTCCAAAGGTTTTGACACCTTTGATATGGAAGCAATATCTAATTGTATCACCTGTTGTTTTATCTGCTTTAGAGTCACTTGGTCCTCTGTCTTGATGTTGATCATTACCACAAACTCTTGAGAATGTACTTAGATTTTGGACCAGCTGTAGGTAAATCATCAACTGGTCGAGGTGCTTTGTATTAGTCATGTTAACTGATGTTTTCTTCTCCTCATCAGGTAATATTGAAACCATGATTTTTGGTGATGGGATAAGGTAGTGATTTCTTGATGCAAGCCTTAATCGAATGTTTGGTGGTTTTATTCGAATGAATTTTTTGAGGCTCACATATCACCAAAGTTTCTTGTGGCTCATCGACCTTCTTGTAATACTTTAAAAGCTTAGGATCATGGGGGACCACATACACTTGTTCTTGGTGTATGAATTTTAGGTTTTGGTGCACTATGGAAGGCATGCATTCCATATCCCTCATCCATGGTCTACCTAGTAATATATTATTCTACCACTCACCCCCAAGATATGGTACAATGTAGGTATCATCTTTATCCCAACCTGTATATGTAGGATTATTGTGCCAATTTTTTGGGAAGTGGCATCATTGAAGGCTCTCAATGTGAATGTTGAGTCCTTAATGTGTGAAGGTAGAAAATTTAAATACTTCAAAGCTATAGTCATGATGATGTTGATAGATGACCCAATGTCAATCAAGACTATCTTGTACGGAATTTGATTGATGCTTGCTATTATGTGTAGTAGAGGATCGGGTTCATCCTTAGAGATTGGCTTAATCTCCTATCTATGAAAGGTAATCACAGGGTCCTTTTGTAAGTGAATTGAACTCATTTTTGGTGTGGACCATAAAATATTATCAGCTTTAGTTGAATTTTTTGATATATTGGGCTGATCAAGGCATGTTTTTCTTCTTGTTGTATTGATCATACTGATAAAACCCTCATCAGGTGGGGCTATGTGCACCTCATTGACGTGCTCAACTTGATTTTTGTTGACCCCATGATTGGGAAGAGTATTTTTGAATATGTTGATGTTTTTATTATCTATAGCTAAAGGGCCATCTATTCGCAATTTATTCTTATCCAACATATTTTACACTACATTATTGAACGCAACACAATCCTCGATATCATGGTCATTTTGTCAATGATAAACACAATAGAGATCTTACCTATACCCCTTAGGTTTGGGGTAATTAGGATCTAGGGTGCGCACCTCAGGTAAGTTTAAAACCTTGGCCTTGCAAAGGTGGTTGAAAATTGATGCCAAAGATTCATTCAATGGCATATAGTTGAGAGGTGGACATTTATGTTTGTCCTTTCCTTGAATCCTGTTGTACTGGTTTTAATGCACAGGAGGAGGTTGAGCCTAATAGTTCTCTTGTTGTTGGCTATGTGCTACTTTTGGAATGTTTAACACGACCTGGTTAACGTACGCAGGCTTGACCTGCTATGGTTCATGTTGTGTGTTCTTGTTTTATTCTTTCTTGCTACGAAGCTTTAGGTCTCCTTCTTCCAGCTTGATATCTTCAATGATCTTGGCTTGTGCTAAATCTTCCTTGAATATCGTATATTTTTGTATCTAGAGCAACAATGATATGTTCTTAGCACAAATTTTTTTAAACATTCAGGTAAGTTTAGTAGTGGAAATAGAGAATGGTAACTTTACCATTAATTTTTGTCATCTATTCTCGTAATCCATGACTCACTCATCATCATATTGATGTAGATTGGCCAAGTTGGATAGATTAGTTTTCTTTTTGGTGCCAAATGAGAAGCGCTCAAGGAAAGCATTTGCCAACTGCTCGAATTTGGTGATGTTATGTTTAGGTAGTTTTTTAAACCACTGAGTTGCCACACCTAATAATGTCATGATAAATATTCTTAACATCAAGGTGTCATTGTGTTCAAGTTGGAAGCACGTGTTCATGAAATTGATCACATGCTCTTGCACGTCTTCCTCTCCCTTAAACTTATCCCATTTAGGCATTTCAAAATTCTTAGGGTAAGCAGGGCTTGGAACTTATGGACATAATGGTTGATTGTGTACCTTCCTTAAAGTGGGCTTTGACCAGCTACATCTTGTTTCTCGAGATATTTGACTCTCTCAGCTAGCACTTTGTAGGATTGAGAAGAAATGATCTCTTCCTCCTAAAGGGGTCTCTGGGTTGCAAGTGGAGGTAAGTTTCTTTGAGTATCGGATGGTCGATTGTATTCATCAGCCATGTCTATAGAATATGGCTCAGGATATTGTTGATTCTGGTCATCCGACTTTGATCTTTCATAATACCTATGCTTAGGCTTGTTTGGAACTAAACGCTCATGTGGCCGAGAAGCATGTTGAGAAGTATGGTGAATATAATCATCCACTCACCTATTATGTAGCTCAAGGTGTGAAGTAGGATGTCTCTCATTGTGTTTATGCCTATACTCACTATGGGAAGGTAATTTTGATTAAGCCAATCTGTTTGATTGCTCTTCACACTCCTTTAGATCAAGGAGACGTTGCTCTTCTAGGCAGTATTCATATAATCATTGTTGGTGCAACTGTTGTTATTTTGTGATTTCTCGTTCTACGTTTTCTAAATTCTCATGCTCAATGTTCAAATCCTCCAATTGATCTTGGAGCATTTGTTCTCTATGAATTGCATCTGACCTATGTGACTGATTTTATCGATTTGTTATGCTAGGTCTATGACTTTGCAACTCCATACGAGGGTTCTTATTTGCTTCAAATTACGCAAAAATATTGGCAACTCTCTTCCCGTAATGATTCAATATTGTATTGATATTATGCTCTTCCCTAGGGATGCAACCCTCATACAAGGATGTTGTGGGGGTGTTGTGTGTTCGCAGGGAACACTCACTGCAGGTACGAATATGATGCAACTGAGTTACAGTTCGTTCATCCATGATGTATTCTTCAGCAAATCCAGTAGATCCACGAGGGGTATGATCACGATATATGCTTCCATGCTCAAATGTCCCATGTTGGGATCTTCTAGCACCTTGATCTAAGAATTCAAGGTGATGGGTCTTCCAAGGTTGGGCAAGAGGAGTTCCTTCCTCGCCAACACTACGGTCAGACAAATGACATCCTCCATGTTTGGAAGTATTTGGCATTACAATGGGTATGTGAATGGTCACCTTCCCTATATCTCACCCCTCATTGGGCTGATTTGAACTCTCATTGTAATGAGATGTGGTGGGTCTAGAAGTATTCTCGTTTAGGTCATGAGAAGATCTGGTGTTGGTTCTCCTGAGCATGGTTTCTTGGTGAGATCCATTATGAGTGGTGTTGTCTCCTCTGAGACTACCTAAAAAAATTTCAAGTATGTTTTGGGTAGGTGTGCTTCCTCTAGGGTGGTCTGGGCCCTCTGGTGCATTGGGTGCAACCTTAGTCTTAGACCGGGGATGACCCCGTGTATTGACCATAACCTTCTAAAATTTGAATTCCAAAAAAGGTTATGGGTGTTATATACCAAAATTATCAACATGATGAGCTGATAAAAATGGGCTATGACTCCAAAAAAGTGACCTCCGGGTCAAAATTTTGTATTTTTGAAATAATTGGCCAATCAGGGCTCGTGGGGAAAAGCCTACTTTTAGGAATTTTTGGGAAATTTTGAAGCATGAATATTTAGGACTCAAAATTTCTGTGAGAGGTGCACAAGGGGCTAACTAAGACAACAAAATAAATTTGGCAATTTTTGGAGTTTTCTAGACCATTCTATGATCGTTTTAGTGCAGTTTTCCCCTATTTTTGGCTTCAAATATAATCATAAAATCAACATAACTTTTTTGTTATAGCTCTGATTTGCATGATTCTCAATCCCTTGGATGTAGAATGAAAAATTAGACAATATGATTATCTCATTTAAGAATTATATGTGTTTCGTAAAACTTTTTTAGTGTGTTTTTGATTTAGTGATAACTTAAACTACTCTCATCGTGTTTTGACATTTGTTGATGATATACTCAAATTATTTAAGTGGATTTCACCTGTATGCTCATAGATCAAAAATTGGCAAAGAAATTATGGTCACGTAAACCCACGAAAGTGTGGATATGAAAACCACACCCAGTCAGGGAGAATAGGTCCTTCCAGATCCTCACCCAGTCTCACCTAGTTAGCATCATACCCTCCAAAGAGAAGTACATGCAAATTTTCCAGGCTACGTCAATTCTTGGATCCGATATTGGCCAATATAAAAAGGTTTGTGGGATTTGAGCCAACGGGTGGAGATGAAAGCCACCGTCACTGGACTCTACTAGTATATGGTGATGCAGTCCACCTCACTAGCATTTAGATGAATCATGGTGTGTGAGTGTTCTTTTTAAATTATTGCATAAATAATAATATGCATCATGAAGCACTGATGCTCTTTCCTATATGCCTAAAAAGAAACGTTTCATTTTTAGAAAAATGCACATCTAAATGATTATATGATTTTCAGAGATTGCATAGCTACTTTATGAAACAATGGCCTCTAGTTGGGCCCCATGCAAGCAATATCTACAAATAAGCCTAGACCGCTGGAGACTAGGGTGGATTTGAAATTAGAAATCCATTGTTCCTAGCAGTGACTAGAATAAAACTAAGAGAACTAAAAAGCTTTATGCATTTTTATTTTAATATTTTTCTATGTTTTCCTGATTAAAATGATATTTTTCCTACTATATTCTGGAAACAAATTACAGATAGAGAAAGGAAAAAAGTACTAGAGAGTTACCCCAACCTGAAATCCACATCTAATGAAGCACAGGCTGACCTATTTTGCACTTTTATACTAGCCACTATCGACTAGAGCGGTTGCTGCTAGTCGATGTCTTCAAAACTAACCTCTGTCTGCTAGCCATTTTTAGTCAGAGCGGCTAGACCTGCACACAAAAAAATATATAAAATATCAGTAAATCAACCAAAAATAAAAAAACCAGGTGGGAGTCCCATCATGATCACCATCTATACGATCCCAGGAAGCAATGCACCAAATCTACTTGCAGCATAACATCAAGCATGAAACCATGAAAGCATAAAGATGAAGAATTAACAGAAAACACGAGATCTCTTTTATTTAATTCATTTGGAACTTTGGTTATAGATAGGTCTCTCTTAGGAATAGTATGTTCAAAATATACTTGGACCAATTTGTCCTTTCAATTTCTAGATGATATCCTAATATACTCTTGAAAAAAAGAAGAGCACGATGAGCATATCAAGATCATGTTGGATTTGTTAAGGGAAAATTAACTCTATGGAAATCTAGCTAAAAGTTATTTCTATGTTTCAGAGGTATGATATCTTGGACATATCATATCAGCAGAAGGAAATTTGTGGATCCATAGGAAATTGAGGTCAAATTTGAATTGGCCACCCCCTACTAGTGTGATGGAAGTACGAAGATTCATGGGGTTAATGGGCTACTACATAAGTTATATAAAGGATTACTCCAATATTGTTGTGGCAATAACTAACCTTCAAAAAAAGAGAAAGGAATTCAAGTAGTCAAAAAAGTGTGAAGCTACTTTTGCAATATTGAAACATAAGCTCACCATCGCACCAATACTAAATATTCATAACCCTTAGGGGGACTTCTCAGTATGCATGGATGCATCATTAGAAGGATTAGGAGGAGTAATCTCTCAAGAGGTGTCAGTGGTGGCATATACTTCAAGGAATATCAAGAAGCATGAATTTAATTATGCTACACATGACTTATAGCTAGTTATAGTGGTGCATGCTCTAAAGGTTTTGTGCCACTACTTAGTAGAAAAACTATTTGAATTAAGAACTGACAATCAAATTATGAGGTACATATTCACCCAACCTATACTCAATGCAAGGCATAGGAGATGGGTTGAATTCCTCATTGAGTATGACTTTGAGATTGAGTACATTAAAGAGAAAGAGAATAAGGTTTTTGATGCCTTGAGTAGAAGGAAACACATAGCATCCATAAGTATAAGTCACATGGGCCTGATGGATCAGGTAGGATAGGAGCAATATCGGTATGAGTATTACCAAAACATTCAAAGCTATAATGAATAGATATCCAAAAAATAACAAGGAATTTAGCATGATAGATGATTTTTTATGATACAAAGGTAGAGTTATCATACCAAAGATAGAAGATATAAGGAAGCTAGTGTTATATTTTGATGCAGCATGTAATGGGAGATAGCAATCACAAGAAGCAGAATAATATGAAATAAATTAAATCTATGAGATGACTGAAAATATGCTATAAATAGAAATGATGGAAATGTATACAAAGTAGCTATGGAGGAAATGAACACTCCATGAATAAAGCTACTACTCAAGAATGAGCTTTGAACATATCACACTCCATCACATTACATCACACTCTGCTACATCACACCACATTGTTCTACACTACTTCATATTACTTCCTACTACTCTATCTATTGTTGTGTCTATGGCTTGTTATATAGGAAAATAGGTTCATTGGCCAACACTCTACCTAGATGTGCAAGGGACAGCTTGCACATTGACACTTGTGTATTTATTACATTGCATGAAGTAACTAGATAACTTCCCCCTAAAGTAATCTAATTTCCTAAGTATGTACCAAGAAAGGTACATTTACATGACCCAATGTATGTAATATAATCTATTTCTAACACCCCATGTATTACATTATTTGGGTATTGAAGACTTTAGTATTTAATGTGGATCTTATTCCATCTAATAGCTTTGAATTGATTCTTCTGTAGTTGCTTCAATATTTAGATGATGCAAAAATAGGCTGAAGTTGTAGGTTCTCCTTTCAATTGACCTTGCACTGTATTCCTCCTTCTTTGGATTCATCTTCTTCTTCTTCTTTAGCTTTGCCTTTGAATCTAGTCTTTGTGCTTTCATAGGTGGTTGTGTTGCTACTTGATTCTTGTAGAGCGGGTTCTTATTTCTTATCTTCAATTTGTATAGAAGTTTTCGAGAAACCACTTAGAGCATCATGATAAGATCTTGAGTTAGTAGAACCTGAAATATCAATGCTGCATGAGGATTGAAAAAGCTTTTCTAGATATGACTCATTAAGTTTGGTCTTATTTTTTAGTAGTTCTATGAATACTCTTTGTTCTACATTTTCATTCTTGTAGTGTTTATATGCGAGCAATACCATGTGTAATATGTTCACAAGATCTAAGGATAGTGTAATTTTACTTTACCATTGTTAATAGCTTCATTGATATGGGATTGAAGATAGTATTCCATATTATCAAAATTATATTCTAATACTTCACTATGTAGTACTTTTGAAGTTAGATCTAACATTCTTTCAGATCTCATGAGCATATTCATGATCCCAATTTTTATAGCACTTATTTTTTCCTTATTGAAACAATTATCCTTGTTGGTGTTTGCATATTTATTGGAAGTAGACATCCTTATGGCTCCCTAATTGAGGTATATAAGCTTAAATTGATATTTATTAATAATTATTTTTGTAGGCTTCCTTATGTATCCCAAGTAATGTTAGTATATACTCTTAAGGAATTTTTTTGTTTTGAAGAAAGCTTATATTTTGTAACTTGATAATCTTTGATAAATGCTGATATTACCAAGTTTTGTAGAATGCCTTATGACTCCCTAGTATATTTTGGATAAGATATAGTGCTTTTTTAAATTATAGTTTAATATTTGGTTGATTTTGTAAAGTTTTGTAAATACCAAAATCAACTTCTATTATCCCTATTTGCTCCTATTGAACTAAGCACTTTTCCCAAATTTTAAAGAGGTTTTAATGTTGGATCTTTTGTCTCCTTTTGAGAAGTTTGAGATAATAATTTTGTAAATTTTCAACCTTTGAAATGCTATGATAAACCTCTATTTTTAATATCCCTTTGGGAATTAATTAAAGTGTATCTAATTTCCAATAAATTAATTTGATGTAGTGACCCTTATAATTCCCTAATTTTTGGAAAAATTAGACCACAATAATATTTGCAAATATTTAAGATTTATTCTAGTAGAAACCTTTATTACTCCTAGATTTTATATTGCAAATATTATATTGATTTGATAAAATATTCCCTTTTATGTATGGCTTTCAATATGATCAAATTCCTTAAATTTTAACCTTATAACTCCCAAGGAAAGAAAGCACATAAGAATGGGAATGAGCCTTACCTTTTTTCAAGCAATAATCAATGTTGATTTCAGATGAGCTAGGGTGGCAATATTGATGTTGATGCTTTGAATGCTTTGACTGTACCCTCCAATAGAATCACTTGGAGTTTATCCTTGTGTATAGCGTTTTAAATCTAGCATCATTTAGACTCTACCTTTGACCTCACTCGACTAGAGAACTGAAGGCTCAACCACCTTCTTTACATGTTGCAACTCAGTCCTATGCACATAGGCAGTTAAGTGATAAATGTAGATACAAATATTACTTCTTGTACTTGATCGTTGACTTCCTTAAAATGGAGAATATTCTTGTCTAAAGTGCCAAGTGGCATATATGTTTTCCTTTGAGAGCTTGAGGAGTAGAAGATGCAAAATAAATGCTTGTCTCCCTTCAAGTAATGTATCAATATTATGTTCTTTAGTAAAAAATTTGGTCTTCCCAATGGACAAGTGTATCCCATACACTCAATGCACCAGCATGTTCGTGTAACTCCTTTATTGAATAATAGTGCTTTCTTGATGAGCGTTAGGGTTTAGCTTCAGTGACATATCATTTTTTCTTGTGTATGGACATCATCTCTATTGTTGGTTCAACAAGTCCTTTGGAGATCCTTTTAACTCTAAAAATACCCAACTCTTCTTTCATTCACTTGTAGTGTTTTCTAGCTGATGTGGAGCAAGGATTTGGAGGCTTGAGCACTGATTTTTATCCAGTGGATGTGGAGTAAGAAATATTCCAATGGTGTTTTAAAATTTCTATCTTTCTTACTTGTTATATGTCCTCCTTTTGTAGACAATGTTGCTCTCGAATAATGTTGTTTCTCCCTTTACTTTTTCTCCTTACCTTTTGCAAGTTCGGTCATTTAGGATGTGAGGAGAATGAGCCCTTTGAGTGGCTCCTTTTGCTATGCTTGGAATGACGCTAGCATACGGTTACTTTTAGTTGGTTTTTTCCAACAAGTATAGTACCTTTGAGGCACCTTCAAATATGCCTCCTCTCCCTTTATAAACTATATTAGGATAGTGAAACATAATGTAATGTATTTTTATATAAAATATCCTTTATTGCACCTTCTTTTGCACTCCTTTCAATTCTAAATTTCTAGTTTTGTGGCAGAATTTTGAATGCAATATAGGGATTTTGAGGTTGTCTCTTTGATTAGACACCTTCCTCTTTTTTCTTGGGTATTTTGCAAATGAACCCAAGCTTGTAACCACTTGATAGAAGCTCATTTTTTTATATTCCTGCATAATATCTTTGTTTCATAAACCTTATTGTGTTTTGAATTTGAGACTCATCAAGTCTCTATTTGAGGATTCCTTTGTTGATCTTTGGTGGATACTTTCTTCTCCAATTCTTGAAGGATTTGATCTAATTTATTGGCTTATCTTAGCCACTGAACGTTGCAAATTTTTGTGCACTAATAGTGTCTTTAGAAACTTTGACAATTTATGTTTTTGTGCCCTTATCATGAAAACAAACAATAATATTTTTGAGAGCAATATAATAGTGCAAATGAATCTAATAATATTTTACTTTTAATGCACTAACAATTTCACCTTATCACTCCAATAAACTCTCAAAATTAATGCACTTAATAAATTTACTGCAACTAATCAAGAATAATCTGAAATGAATCTTCAAGAATTATTCTACAATTTCCTTAAAATCAAGGTAGTAGGAGCTAGTCTTCTTTTGCTTTCCAAAGTAGATGATAGATAGTTGATAGATAGTTGAAATTATAAAATCTAATCAACTCCTAAAGTGCAAATGAACCTTAAAGGAACCTTTCTTTTTTTTTTTGCACTTTGAAATACTGTAATTCAATTCTCTTTTTTGCAACTTTAATCCAAATTAATGTGCTTAAAAAAAAATTGATAAGTAATCTAATTAATGAATCTAATTATACCAATAGTTGTTTACCTTTTTCTAAAATATATTTTTGCTGCTTCTATAGACGGTGTACATCTTGGTGTCTAATATCACCAAGTTGCTACCTTGAGTAATATCTTGCAGCTCTTTGTAGGTTGTCTTGAATAGCTTCATCTTCACCAAAATATGGTCTTGAACTCTCTTTCACGAGCCTGGGATTTTGGTGGCTTGTTCTCCTCTTGCAGTCTCCTCCTTTTGTTGTATATTTGAAGAGATATTTTTTTGAAGTGGTGACTTCTTGCTGTGAAAGGCAATATCCAAATCTCCTAGATTTGGTAGGCTTCTTCTGTCTAAATCTTCCTTCAAACTTCTTGTCAAATTTTAACTTCAAACAAGATCTTCTTCTCAAGATTTTGAATGTCTTGAGGTATTCTAATATTTGGAACTCCATACCAAATTCTTCTTCTTGGGATTGTTTTTATATGGTGATAATTATCCCAAATATTTCACTATATCCTGTAGTGAATTTCTCCAATGAGTTCTCCTTGGAACTCCTTTGATCTTCTTCAGTTTGGATCTCCAAGACTTTTACTGGATGCTCATAGAGACCTCTCCAAGACCTTTGATTTTTCAGCTTCTTCTGGTCTTCCTTGAGACCTTATATTCAACCTTCTACTTCTGTAAGTGTTGGTGGCAATATCTTCTCCTGGATATCTAATTATGTTTCTTCTGGATTCGAGCAAGACTCTCCTAGTCCTTCTTCTTTTGCCAAGCTTGGAAGTTCTTCAATGAGATCTTCTCTTGATCTCTTTTTCTTTAGGTGTTGGATTGATTTTGAAGAAGATACTCTTCCTAACTTTCTTGTATGAAGTTTTCCCAACTCATTGAATCTCCTTTTCCTGCAACAAAGTATTAGTATTGAAATATGCTTCTGAATTAGATACTCTATTCTACAGTCTTCTTCAGGATCAAGGCTTCTGTGGACTTTTCTTTAATATCAAGTCTTCTATGGCCTTTTATTCAATATCAAGGCTTCTATGGCCTTGTTTTGGATTAAGGATTTTATGGTTTTTTTTCTTGTGAAGTTTCCAATCTAGCAATGGAGATATCTTGTCTCCCAATTTCACCATGATTCTTCTCTAGAAGTCTCTTCTATAGTATTCTGCTCTTGCAACAACTAATCTCTGCACTATGAAGGCACTCTGACCTTTGGTAAACAAAGTTGAAATATCCTATATTTCTATTGTAGGAGGTGTTCCAATCATCTAAGAATTAATTTCCTGTAATAAAAGAAACTTTAGGTAAATTTTTTCACTAGTTGATTCATAAAACTAGTGGATCAAATGTTGAGTCTTATTCTTCACGAGTTTTTCCTTGTAACTCTATGGAAAGACTCTAGTCATATGCAATCTCAGTATTCTAGAAACTAAGATTTCTTTCAGTTCTTACTTGTGGCTCTCTCTAATTCTACCACCTATACTCTTATGAGAATTTTTGACAGTGACTAGTCCAATGGCGCATCAGGTTGACAAAAACTCAAGGTCAATTATAATTGTGGTTTCTCTATTGATATACCATATCTTTGATACGAATGTTAGATTTTGATGCAACATGTAATGGGAGATAGCAATCACAAGATACATAATAATATAAAATAAAGTAAATCTATGAGATGACTAAAAATATACTATAAATAGAAATGATAAAAATGTATACAAAGTAGCTATGGAGGAAATGAACACTCCATGAATAAAGCTACTACTCAAGAATGAGCTTTGAGTATATCACACTCCATCACATTACATCACACTCTGCTACATCACACCACAATGTTCTACACTACTTCACACTACTTCCTACTGCTCTATCTATTGTTGTGTCTATGGACCTTTATATAGGAAAATAGGTTTCTTGGACAACACTCTACCTAACTATGCAAGGGACATCTTGCACATAAATAGCTTGAACATTGACACTTGTGCATTTTATTACATTGCATGAAGTAACTAGATAACTTCCCCCTAAAGTAATCTAATGTCCTTAGTATGTACCAAGACAGGTACATTTACATGACCCAAATGATGTAATATAATCTATTTCTAACAGCTTTTAATGCAAGAGGCCCATAGATCTCCTTATTATGCTCATCCTGGAGGAGCCAAAATATGGAAAAACATGAAAAGAACCTTCTTCTGGGTAGGATTTAAGAAGTATATCACCGATTTTGTCACTCAGTACCTTTAATGTTAGAAATTTAAGGTATAACATAAGCATCCTACAAGAAAATTTTATATGCATGATATACCTACGCAAAAATGACAAGTTACATCTATGGATTTTATAGTAGGTTTACCCAAACCTGGTACCAACATGATGCAATCTTGGTAATAGTCAATAGATTGACTAAAGCTATGTATTTCATACCTGGGAACATCAAGGATGATGCTTAAGTAATGGCTAATATATTTGCTAGAGAGGTATTTCGATTACATGGATTTCTTGAGGTGATCATTTCAGATAGGGATTCCATGTTCACTTCTAAATTTTGGAAGTCCCTACATCATGCAGTAGGTATGAAACTGAATATGAGCTCAGCATACCACCCTAAAATATATGGTCAGTATAAATTGGTAAACCAAGTACTAGAGGACATGCACCGCATGTACTGCATGAATCACAAGTCTCATTGGGAAGACTACTTGCATCTTGTAGAATTTACCTATAATAATGGGCATCACTTCTCTCTACGAATGGCTCATTTTTATGTCTTGTATGGGCAAAAGTTTAGGACACAATTATCTTGGGATAACCTAGAATATTGAGTTGTGATCGAGCTAGATATGGTCTGAGAAATGGAATATTAGTTGAAGGTAATCAAGCAAAGACTTAAAGAAGCTATCAATAGACAGAAAAGTTATACTGATCTAAGGAGGAATCCTAGAGAGTATACAGTTGGAGATAAAGTATTTTTAAGGGTTAAGCCAATGAAGAGTTTTATTAAATCCACAAAGTTGGATCCATGATTTGTGGGACCCTTCGAAATCACTAAAAATATCAGTCCAATAATGTACCAACTTTCCTTACCACCTAACCTGTCCAATATCCATGATACCTTACACATATCCTTGATTAGAAAATATGTTGCTGACCCTGAGCATGTGTGGAATTTTTCTAATTTGTAGATGGTAAATCCAGAGGCTATTGAAGTAATATCAGTAAATATCCTTGAGTTTCATTCTAAGTCTATATAAAATTAGACTCTTGAGCAATGTAAGGTCTAGTGGGACCAATTTTTTGAAAGAAATACCACTTGGGAAAAAATGGATGATATGCAAAAATATTTTCCTTTCTTGTTTGAAAATATATAATATAATAATTTTATTTTGTAAAATTGGAAACACCCATAATGGTGTTTAGTCTAAGGGGGGTAGGATGTCATGACCCTCCCTGGTAAACTTTTTAGCACAAAGAAATAATGTATTATTCTATGATGTTTTAATACCTAAGTTGAGCAATTGAACCAACTATGCAATGTTTAGTTTATTTGAAAGAGCATGATACTACTGAAATATTGCTAAGATATGCAGGATCAGGTATACTCGTAGGTGGAAGAAGTATAATCATCAACTAGAAGTGGGGGTACTTGAGGTTGGGCAAGTGATGATTAAGGTAACTCAGGGGTAACATTGATGGATACCTCCATATAGGCATGCATTCAATTAGGGATAATTGGCAAAAACTAACCACCCTGAGCCTTAGATTGATAGCCTAGTAGCTATCATAAATTCTTGAGGTTGAGATAGATGACTAGATTGATGGAAATATTCCCCTTTGTCTATTGCATATGTTAATTGTATTTTATTTCATCACTATCTATATTTGTGGTCTGGGAAATAAAAGCATGCGTAATTTAAATTTTATTGAAACTCCGTGTGATGCTTGAATATGTTTGGTATGATGTTATGCTCAAATATATAAAGAAAAATGAATCCTTGAGTGTTTTAAGAATTTATATAGCAATAGTTTATTTTAAATGATAAAGGAATTTCATTTTTTTTAATAAATAAAATTTAGTTTAACTTTAATTGATAAAGAAAATCTCAATTTAAAATAATATTTGTTTTATTTAAAAATGACAATTGAACCTCATTTATGAATAAATATTTGAATTTTTTTGGAGCTTCAATTATAACTATTGATTATATATTAGTATGAGGATCTATTTTATAATCCATAGTTAATAAAATATTATTAATATAATAATAAAACTCCATATTTATCCAACAAAATATATTTGTAATTTTAATTTACTCCAAGTGGACGTTCAAGTTGGTAGGAGGAGCACCTATCAACATTGGAGGGATGGGTGCCACTTATGATGGATCTTATCCAAACAATTTTAAAAAAGGTTATCTCCATCTACCACCACGTTATGGTAGCTAGAGAAGTTATGAGGGGCGATGGGACGTAGATGACTAAGGAGAGAGTTGCGTAGTTGTGAAAGGAAGATAACAACTAGTTGAGAAGAAGAAAGGAGGAATAGAATAGCAACAAAGAAAAAAAGAGCTTTGGAAAGCACCAAGCTAGTACAATGCTACCCAATCCACCTCAAAGAAAGTAGACAATAAACCTTGTAGGTTATAAACATTATTATCTTTGTATAGATAGAATTTATTCATTTGTACTTCGTGATTTCCATTGGGTTATCACCACTCATTCGTTGGTTGTGGAAATATGAGATTATGTCCTCTTAAAATCCTCCTCTGTGTTTGCTTATGTGCTTCCCCTGCAACACTACTACCATGGCTTAGTAGCTTCAGCTATCTTGGTGTGTTATAATTTCCTTATCTTTAGGCTATCATTAACATGTTGACCATGGAGGACTCCCAAAGTAGTATGGAAGCCGAGTATATTCATTTGTTGCAAGCCGCATGTACCATGCTAGCTTTGTTACCTTGAAAGTTGGGTCTTGTCAAACTAAGTCACTTGTAAGCTATGTCGCATTGTTGTTTGTCAATTCATGGTTTTGTTTCCATTAGGGAGTGTTTGTAAGTGTTTAGGGGCATTTTCCCTCCCAACCACCCTCCATGTCCTCAAGACATACAAACTTAAGAGGTCGTTATCACTCTCAAGAAAGGATGCCCACCAATTGGATTTTTGTAATCGTAAGTAACCCCTCCATTCTTCTGCCATAGCTTAGGTCGCGAAGGCATGGCTACTTTTGCCCATAGAGGTCGTCTGCTTCTGTTGTGAGCTACATGGTTGAGTGTACATCGTGTTTGATACTAAGCTTGTTAGTGTATCCCTTGGTTGCTCTTGGAAATATTATTTAATTTAAGAGTCTTCTTTAGTTTCTTAAAGATTTAAATAGGTAATAAGAATAATTTAAGAAGGTTACTAAAGGAAAAGGTTTATTTTCAGATTGAAGTAGTTGACTTTGATTTGTTAAATAAATGAAGAATTAGTTTTTTTTTTAAATTAAGGGTATGGGTCTTTAATTTATGAAATGAAGAAAAAGGTTTATTTTCATATTAAAGTAGTGGACTTTGATTTTTTAAATAAATGAAGAATTAGTTTGTCTTGTAAATTAAGGGTATGGGTCTTTAATTTATGAAATGAAGGAAAAGGTTTATTTTCATATTAAAGTAGTTGACTTTGATTTGTTAAATAAATAAAGAATTAGTTTGTTTTGTAAATTAACGGTATGGGTCTTTAATTTATGAAATGAACGAAAATGTTTATTTTCAGATTAAAGTAGTTGACTTTGATTTGTTGAATAAACAAAGAATTTGTTTGTTTTGTAAATTAAGGGTATGGGTCTTTAATTTATGAAATGAAGGAAAAAGGTTTATTTTCATATTAAATTAGTTGACTTTGATTTGTTAAATAAATGAAGAATTGGCTTTTTTATAAATTAAGTGTATGGGTCTTTAATTTATGAAATGAAGGAAAAGCTTTATTTTTAGATTAAAGTAGTTGACTTTGATTTGTTAAATAAATCAAGAATTGGGTTGTGTTGTAAATTAAGGGCATGGGTCTTTAATTTATGAAATGAAGGAAAAGGTTTATTTTCAAATTAAAGTAGTTGACTTTGATTTGTTAAATAAATAAATAATTAGTTTGTTTTGTAAATTAAGGGCATGGGTCTTTAATTTATGAAATGAAGGAAAATGTTTATTTATAGATTAAAATGGTTGACTTTGATTTATTAAATGAATAAAGAACAAGTTGGTTTGTAAATTAAGGGTATGGGACTTTAATTTATAGAACGAGAGAAAATGGTTATTTTTGGATTGAGGGAACCTAGAATATTTGATGATTAAAGGTATGGGACTTTAACTTGTCAAATATGGGTTAGATGAATTAATTTGAGTGGAACCTATGATCTAGTTGCATTGTTGAAACTCTCTTGGGTTGATGAGAGGGGAAATAAAAATAATGTTTTGTGATATCAACTATGCAATATATGGTTAGATGCTTGATTTAATTGTATAGTTAAAATTTGGTAAAGAAATGAGTAAATGCATTTAGAAGCATGTCTATCATGGAACCATGAGTGCCTTTATCCTCTACTATCCTCAAATGATCGATGTAAGCTGATGTGGACAAAGGAGACAGTTGGAACTGATGTACCGGTTTGATTCTACTTATAATGATTTACTTAAATTCGAATAGAATAGCCATGTGGGGAGATTTTCCCTGATGAAATTGATGTAATATATTATTCTTTAAAATGTATGGAAGATTTACCATCCTTATTTATATGTAATAATTGTTCAATTATTGGAATATGAACCTTTAAATTATTGCTTGAGTTATCTATAGATGCATTTGAATCTCTTTCAATTATTGTTTATATTCTTTAAATTAATGCCTCCTTCCTTGTATCTTGTTTGTTCTATAGAATGTTTTGTTAGATTTAGTATCTTATTTTCTTGTTTTCCTTGCCAAAACAAAAAAAAAATAAGTAAAGAGTTCTAGGGTGAACTTAGAGGATGACCTAAGGGATTGAGACCCCCTTGGGGTGAACACGACCGACCTAAGGGATTAATACCCCTTAGGGAGAATGATAACCAAGTTAGGAAAGACTACATCTGAGTTAAGATAGCTTGTCATGGAGATGATATAGATAGCTTAACTCATAATGTGTGTAGCATACCTACATAGACTAGCATGTGTATGGTATGGTGATGGGCGTTTACCTTTGATTGGCTAAAGGTGATAAGTTTAGCTCATCAAGAGTGATGAGAAGGATAGATATACTTGCAGTAACACATAATACACCTACACAGATGGATTTGTATTAAGGTATTTAGCGATATGTAGCTCTTCAATAAAACTTAGGGTTTTCAACCAAATAGTCCATTTATGAATAGGATAGGGGTTTATGAATCTTTCTCCTTAGTAAAAAAAAAAATATTTTCTTTCTGTGTATTTTCTTGTAGTTGAATTTTGGGTCATTACATTATCTAACATCATCATGCAAAAAAGTTAGCCCCTTATTATTTTTTCCACTATTGTTTTGGCTACTATTGCTCTTTGGGCTCTCGACTAGCTAGGACTTTTGAGAACTCTAGTTAATATCATGCTTGTAGATATTTGGCCACTCTTTGTTGCATACTCTTCATTGGTCGAATCTTTTGGGATGCTTTTCTAACATCATCTATTAGAAACCATAGCCACTAATTGCTCTAGCCATTTTATCTTGTGGTCACTTATAGCTCTAGACTCTTGATAGGATAGAAAGAAGAATATAAAATTTTTTTCCTTAGCAAAATTTTGGTCCTCGCAAGGTTCATTCAAGCTTCTTTGTGGGAAATTATATTGACTCCTTACATTGAATATGTCTAGTTTGGGCTACCACTCTAGTTTTAACAACCTTTAAAATTTCCTTTCATGCTTCTTGCCAAATATTTAAAGTGCTTTTAACACCTAGAATAATTTACCACTAGAGATATTTGAAAGAATTATTTTCGTAAGAAAGTCATTTGATCCTAAATGACTATTCTTCTCTTGTTCCTATAAATTTTATTTTATGTTGTTATACTCTTTTTTTAATTCATAATGCTTTAAAATTACCTTCATATTGGAGTTATAAAACCCTTCATTTGATGAGTGTTCCTGAAGTGTTTCCTTTGTCTAGCTTGGTCTATTTTCTCCCTTTCCTCCTAGATGAAAGATTTGAGAAGTTGTGATGTCCAAAAATATTTTCTTTTGTTTCTTGCCATGATTGAGGTGACCTCTTTATAGACCCAAAAGGTTATATGATCTATGGAATTTTGACAACATGAAACAACTAGGATTTTTTTGTTTCCAAAAACTATAAGCTCTTCTACATGATACCAATATCTTTCCTAATCACCTCAATTTCCTTTCATTCCTCCATATTTCTTCATTTTTCTTTACCAAGAGCCCATGTTGAGTGATTGCAAAGGACCCATAAGGTGTGTAGTCTATCTTGGTTTTTTAACCCACCCCTCTTAATGATGAGTGAAATTTAAATTATTATATGGGACTAATTTTTGCTAAATTTAGAGTCCTTGTAGCTATTACCATAAATCTTGGGGACTTTTACCAAAAGTAGAATCTATATTAGTTATCATCAAAAAGTTTGTAAGTAAATCATTATCTCTCTAGTTTGGTGGATCAAAATTTCTTCATGTAATAGGGATGTTTGAACTCGCCAATAGTATTTTTCATAGGCCTTCCTTTATCTTCCTACTTGACATATTTTTAGCATCAACAACTTGATAAATCAACAAAGCTTTGGGTCCTCTCATCTTATTCTAATTTTGGGTAGTAATTCAACTCAAATTTTCCCTTCTTAGGATGGATTTTCCTACTATAGTAAAATTTCACTATATTTTGGTTACTCACATGGGACTTCTACTTACATGAGGTAAATAACCCAGAAATAGAAGCCTTATCTATTGGGCACATAATATAAAGAAACAAATCCTAGAATTTTGGGAAGCTAAGGAAATGGGAGAAAAAAATATTGCTTAAAGAGCAACTTTTTTCATAACTTATGGAATGTTAAGAAGATATGTCTCCTTATATAGACTTATTTAATTAGGAAATTCATTGAAATCACTTATCTTATTAGACTTGCTTTTTTTGCAAGCATGTGAGAAGTGATTTTTCAATGGGATTGAATCAGTTAAAAGCATGGTTATCTATCATTATTTAGTTTTTTGTTGATTCTTAGACCTTCTAATCTATGTATCCATATTTCTATTTATGCATAAACTACCTATTGTACTTTTCCAAAAATTTATTTCATGTGAGCACTACTCTATCGTCCTACTTAGCTTATAGTTATACAACATCTAGCTTTCACCAGCTTTATTTACATACCATACTTTTACACAAAATATTGGCATGCTTTATCAAATCAATTTTTTTGTGTGTTGTTTATTCATCAAAATTTATAGTATCTTGATCATATTACCCCAAAATTTTGCTTTCCTACATATTCATTCTTTAAATATGTGATTTTTGTAGCTAGGAGATGATGATGATTTGGCTTCAATATACACTAAGTTTCTAGACCCATATAATTTGTACCCTTGAAACCTAGAAAATATGGCTCCTCTTTAGTTCATGAATACCTTATTAGATTTTCCAAGTATGCTAGATCTTGTGCAAGATTTATACCTTGATCTTCATGAGTTCCCAAGCTCGTGTGTATCATAGTATCAAAATGGAGCATGGAAAATTTAGCTTTCAATTATCTTGCTATTAGATTTCCCAAATTTTTGGATGTGTCTTATGGAACATGTGACTGGTCGAAGTAGATAACCAACTATTGGTTGAATTTAGAATGTAACAAGTTCTCATGTCTAAGCAAATTACTATATGAGATCAAACATAGAAAACCCATATTGATTTATCATCTCCTCTAGGCTTTCTAGATAATCTTCTATCTCCACTTGAGGGTTCTACAAATCATACTTAGACAAATTTTATTTTTCTCCTCATACCTTTCTATGTGGTAGAGTCTAAGCTTCTTAGAAAAGGTTCAGACCCTCTTTCCTTTGCAAGGAATCATCATGTGAGTGTAATTTAGTGATAAATCCCTCAAATCTTTGTTGTGAACTCCCTTACAAGCATAATCTAAATAACAGAGGTTGATCCACCACTATCACATCTTATACCATTGAGACATTTGTAACCTTATGTAACAATATTGGAATAATAGCCCCAATTGTTCAAAACGGTGTTCCATATAGCTATAACACATCAAAACTAGTCTGAGTGTATTCTAAGCCCATTTAGTCACAAACATCCTTAGGCATAACTATTGTGGAAGCTCCAGAATCCAACATGCAATCATGTACTAGCCAATATTCCATGCATAAGGACATATAATAAGATGAAGTCTTGATATTACTCATGCCAAGAGATGGCTTATTTTATGCCAAATTTAAATTTGAGAGAGTAAGTTTGCTTGATGTTGAACTTTTTAGAGTTGATTTTAACAAGTCAATATGACTAGGCATTAGCAAAGCATCATATATATTGATTCTTGAGGAAGTCCTATTTAATTCTTCCACAATATTAAATATGGATGCCTCTAGTAGCTTCTTCTCCTTCTAGACTAGTTGTTTGAACCTCCTTTGATACTACTAGTTAGCTTCTTCCCTTTGCTTCCTGGTCATCAAAGGGTACTATGACTTTTTCAAAACTTATTCCATTAGCTCTTGTTGATTAGAGTTTGGTGTTTTCATTCTTTGGTAATTTTTTGGTGCTTCCAAGCTATATTTTTCTTTAGATGCTTTTAGCTTCTACTCCTTGGGTTGTTCCTCTCTATGTTTCAGCAGGTTTTAGATATTCTAGCCTTCATGGATCTAATAGTAAAGGTTTTCTCTTAGATCTGATCAATATATAAGATAGAATATAATTTGAAGGCTCTTCAACTATGAGGATCTACTCTAGATCAATTAACATACCTACAATCCCTTTTTATTGCTTTTCTGCATCTTGGGATATGGCCAATTGGAACTGATACCGATAAACCATGTAGATGATAGCCTTGTGTGGATCATTACATGCTAGACACAAGTACTTTTTTGGAGATATGGAAACATCTTCTTCTTAACTTCTACCAATAACAACTTTATTTTCAATAGATTTACTAATTGAAATCCCTTGGTATTTTGATAAATAGATAATTCTTTTTTTTTGGTATCCTTCCAATTTGCTCTCAAAATTATGTCACTCCATAGTAATAATCTTGTTTATTAGGTTTTGGACCATAGTTTTTGGCTCTTGTATATATGCATATTATTTTGACTAGAAAGTTGGCAATGTGGGTATAGAATTTGCTAGAATAGTATGTTGAGGATATGATTCATGCAATGTGGCTAGATAAGGAGAAGACAAAGCCATAAAGGAAGCTCATTGGCTTGGTTGATAAATTGTAGGTATTATAGGTATTGGAGGAACTTTACCAATTGAGATGAGTTTATTCTCTATTGTGACAGTTATTTGAAATATTTGAGGAAACCTCATCTCACTAGACTACCAAAACAAAAAAAACTAAGTCTAGGGTGAAATCTTAGGTGTAGTAGATGTAAGCTTGGGTATGTGATAATCTTATGTCCTGACAGATTCTCATCCATAGTTTACTAAATTGGATGTTCAAATCTATGATAGTTTCTTGAGGATGCCTTTGAATGGATGAAAATTGAGTAAGCAGAAATAAAGGGTCCCTTGCATCATTAAACTCTAGAATGAAATATTAAACAAGTTCAACCCATTTTTTGATACTACCTTCTTGCAATGCATGATACCAAGCCAATATTTTACCTGTAAAATAAAATGCAAGCAACCTCACCATTACATATTCCTGAGCAATATTATAAATGGTAGCTAAAGGAATGATATATTGGTGATATTCATAGGTTGTCTTTTCACTATAATAATAGTAGGGAAAATATTTTAATGAATCCTAAGGAATTTCATGGATATTTGGAATATTAAGGGGTCCAAAACTATTCTATCCTAGAAATGTCCATCTAGTCATAGCTCTTTCTTGTATGTATGGATGGTTGGAAACTCAACAAACTACATTAGGTTCTTTGAGATTTTTGGCCTCTGATCTAGTTAACATATGATTTTGGAGGTTCATTCTTCCAATGAAGTTGTCAATCTCATGTTCTTTCAATCAATGTAGTCATCAGGTGATTTAATTGGATTATTTTGAGTATAATATTCACTAGGATTCTACTCAATCATGTAAATAGGATTATGCTTTGTTTTTAGAACAAACTAATGGAATATGTCCCATCAGGTATGCCAAAAATCTTGGTTAACATGGTGGGAGCTTACTTCTAATATATCAATGTAATGTTCTTGTATTTATAGGATGAATCTATGAAATTTATTCCCATTAGGAATGCCAAAAACTCTTGGTGCACCATCTACCCAGTGTGTGATTTACACCCTAGACTGCAACCAAGATTGGATGGATTAGAATTGCTTCTGAGTCAACCTCTAGAGAAGGCCAATTCCTTGATTATGATTAACATAAATAAATGGTATAAGACTAAAGTTATAAAATAGGGTTAGAGAGAGATAAAGGTTACCCCTCTCTCTCTCTCTAGTAGCGGTGCTAAATTTATTATATTGATTTTGAAGTTTTTTAATATAATCGTTTAAGATTATGCTATTTCGAGCATGACAGTTGGGTGTGGGATTTTTTAGTAAACTTTTGAATCCTAGGCGATGTATAGGGGTTGTAGGAGGTGGGACTTGAAGATGTTGAAATATGTGTCCAGCAGGCTATGGGTTGTCTTTGTTGGGTGTGTTGTCTAACATGCAAAATTCAAACTAGTTCTTTAGTCTTGCATTTGTCTTGAGGTTGGATTGTTAGGAGTATTGACTTTTATGAATGATGGATTTGTGACATTACTTGGTGATGAGTAGAGATACCTTAGTGTTCAAGACAAACTTTAAGAACTAAGGGATATAAATTGATCAAATAGTGGTCAAAGTCCAAGTAATAGCAATATCACTCACTTATGCAAATATCTTACAACTTAAATTTAAATAGATATTAACAAATCAACTACCATGTAAAGTATTATAGAATTTATTTTTAACTCATGTTATGCATCATCTAACAATCCAATAACTTTGCAAAAAATAATCTAAACAAAAATCCAAAATAAACAAAATTTACTTAATAGAATTCACCATCCACAAAGCTTTAACATAAATGTCTAGAGATATAGAGCTCACATACACATTGTAATCTACAACACATCACTGGTATATGCCAAACAACATTTGGTTTCATTAACAAAAAAGAAAAAGTGTAAATTTTACAACAAGAAAACCCTAAAAGTGTTGACCCTCATATTAAGGTAACTTGAGTTATTTATAGATTTTTACAATGCATGTCATTTAGATTAATCATTACATGAATGACCTAGCATAGTCCTAACATGAATAAGCATAGCCTAGATCCATCCAAAAATTAGATATGATTAGCATGCTTGAGTATATAGGATGTTACTTTTTTGATCTACCATAGTTAGAGCTACATTTTGTAGGTTTTCCATTCATGACTTCCAAGGGTGATTATTATTTTTGCAGGTTCTGTAATACAAGCTATCACTTTATTGTGATAATAGTTGTAATTTTAGCTTAACTACTTTGATCCTGATGGTTGAGGAGTATCTAGATGACCTAGGCCTTTTATATACATGATCTTTCCTAAGATGGATCTATTTGAGAGCTTCTCCTTTTTTGTCATCATATGCTAGTGGTTTTTTGGCTTGTTGTTGAGGCCTTATAAACCTGACCAAGAATTTTGTGGGGTTTATGTAATATCATTATACAAAAACATTACCACTTGTTATTCCAACCACTATTGTTATAGCCACTAGTACTCTCTAGGCTCTCAACTGGTTGGGACTTTTGAGAACTTTGGTTGATGTTATTCTTGTAAATCTTCATCCACTTTTTTCTCTAGACTCTTTATTGGCTAGGTCTTTTGGGGCACTTTGCTAACATCATCTATTAGAAACCCTAGCCACTAATTGCTCCAACATCTATTGCTATGGCTATGTTTATCTCCCAACCATTAATAGCTCCTGACTCTTGACTGGTTGAAATGAAGCATTCAGGCTTCTTTGCCTTAATAAAATTTTAGCCCCAACAAGGTGCACTCGGGCTTCTTTGTGGGAAATTATATTGACTCCTTGAATTGAATATGTCTATTCTAGGCTACTACTCTACTTTTAACAACCTTTCAAAGTTACTTTCATGTTGTTTACCAAATATTTGAGGTATTTTTAAACCCTTTTAATGCCTAAAATGGTCTTCAACTAGAGATATTTGAAAGAACTATTTCCCTAAGAAAGCCTTTCTAGCCTAAATGTTTATTCTTCTCTTGTTTTGTTAAATGTTATTTTCTATTGATCTACTCTTTTTTTAATTATTAATTCTTAAAAATTATGGATCCTTCATTTAATGAGTGTGCCTAAAGTGTTTCCTTTGTTTGACTTGGACTATTTGCTCCCTTTGCTCTTGGATAATAGCTTTGAGAAGTCATGATGTCTAGAAATATTTTATTTTGTTTATTTTCATGATTGAGATGACCTCTCTATGGACCCAATTGTCATTTGATTTCCTTGATCAAAATAATCATGCCTCATGAGGAGTGACATATAAAGGCCATAATCATGAGCATGGGGTTTGGCTCAATTAGGGGCCTTTAGGTGTTTTAAAAAGGCTAGCTCCTTGTTATGATGTGATCTTTAGATGCACTTAGACTCGAGGAGGAGGAAAATGGATGAGATAAAATAAAAATAGCTCAACAAAATAAAAAATGTGGTAATGCACCAAAATATCTACTAAGATATCCCTATGCAATAGGCTTGAACACTATGTACCAATAATAAACACTTCCTCTCCTCGACACAGTTAAGCACAAATGAGTTTTACCAATATAAATATTTATAGGTAAATAGGTCATAAAATAACCATAGATGGCTAGTACAAAACTTGATGTAGGCCTCCCACACACACATATATAAGCAAAATCTAAAAACACATAAAAACTACAAGAACATATACACACAAAAATGGGTCATCGAAGAACCAAATATGGCTAGTCTAAAAATTGACATAGACCTCCATATATATATATATATGCAAGTAATTTTATACAAATGTTGTGCCAAAGTAGGGGTTCAATTTTCCCACAAGTCACTTAGAAATTGACTGCTCTATAGAAATAAATGATAGGAAAGCTTACAAAAGAATACAAATAAAAACTTGTTGATCCTCTACAAAGCTAACACTACTCCTATTTATAGATTACAAATATGAGGGTTTTCCTCCTCATGTAGAGATTTCAAGATGATTATTGCTTTTGATGTCAGGTCATGTCTTGTTTAGGTTATCAGTCCTTTCAAGGTCTCTAGATCTATGATGATAAATGCCAAATGGGATTAAACTTTTAGATGAGCAGATACCATCATTATTTTGAACTATCCTTTTTGGAAATTCCATAATCTAAGAATAAAATATTTATGCTTTTAATGCTCCATATTTAGGAGTAGCTTTGTTATGGCTTTCTAGCTAGTATTATCCTTTTTGAGAGACATGCATCATTTATTTTATAGGAAAGGATAGTACTTTCTAGAAGATCACACACCTCAATAAATATTTTAGATTTTTAGGATGTGGTACCTTCTCTTTGGAAGTTTTCCTTGTCATCTAACTTTGGGATTTTTTTCCTTACCTCAAGACTTTTGACCATCAGATCTCCATGTTAGACCTTTTTGTTTCCCACTTCTAATCGAGCCTCATAAAATTCCAATATTTAGACTTTAATATTATTGTATATTTGAACCTTAAATATTTTGATAAAATTTCTCTTTAGTGCTCTTTCACTTCTCACACTTTCACATTTGCTACCAAAAAATGATGTAGTGAGAAATCACTACAATTTCAGTGACTCATAGGGGATATTAAAGATAAGGAACCTAGAGAAGATGGTTTCCTAGTCCATCAATCATGGAGTTAGGAAAATAACCCACCCAGGACATATATGAAATTTAGAAATCAATATACATCTTCTCATCTCTACAATTGCTTAATATTTATGCCATCCCATGATATTGGGACTACTTTCATATGTTACATATACTACATATGTACAAATATTTCTAAGTGGTAGACTTCATCCATTGGGCATGGAATCAAAAAAGCCTGCACTAGCTACTCAAGTCCCTTTTTCCTCATTTTCTAATTCCTTGGGTAGAAAATATTTACCTATATAGGGGTGGGGCTTCAGAGCAACCTCTTTAGTAGAAATAGATAGGTGCCAATAATGATATTTCCTTTGTTGTTGGCACCACCAAAGTGTGGTCTCCATTCATAAATAAAGTCTCTTGATGTCTTTTTGTCCTTATGAATGAAGAGGATATTTTCATGTGTTGGCTTGACCTCTTCATAGGGATCTTTATTCAAGATGTTAATTGCCCATTTTCTTGCCTAGTCACTAGAAGGGTAGAGGAGGTGTAGCCCAAAATTTTCTTCCTCATAATGAATTGTATCAACTCTTGTCTGAGTTGTAGACCCATGTCCTTCTTAATATATGTGGAGACCACCCTTTGATATTTTTCTTCTTCTTTGAGGGTTTCACAAGCCTCTTTTTTTACCTCTGTAGGTATGTTTTGCATCTCTCATTCTAGTGTGTTCATGTAGGGATTTATTGGATTGGGTTTGACTATATCTTACTCTACTTTAAATTTATCCATGATTAAAGTAGCTAGATGATCCCAATTAGTGACTGAATGTGGAGACAAAGATTCATATTCTTGATGAGCCTTACCTTTCAGTAAATCCACCAATAGTCTAAAAGCTACATTCTATTATGTGATATTGTACACCTGGTATACGAAGACCATCTCTTGTAAGTGTTTTAATGGGGATTTCAAGCCTTCATTGATGTATTTCAGTAGTATTTCCAATAGTGATTCTAGGAACTTTTTCCAAATGGTTGGTGGTCCTAGAGGTTGTAGTAGGCTCTTATCTCCCCAAGCAAGAGATAGTGTTTGAGATAGGGAAATCATATTGGACTTCTAGGTCCTTTGGATTGTAGAAAATTTGCTAGGTGAATGCAGCTTGTGTTGTAAAAGTAGATAGATCAAGGCCTTCAGTGAAATCTTATTCTCATATTTTTAGTGGTGGCTTCTTCTGATGTTCATTTAAGAGCAGAGTCACTAGACGAGTGAAGAGTTTCTTTAATAAGCAAGGGTAGGTGTAGACCTTCACCAAGTCTAGCCTAACCTGTCATAATTATGGGATCAATAATATGTCATTAGTGTCCCACTAAGTGTATCATTAATTTTATTGTCTTCAATTATCCTAGTTAGAAAAATTATTCCTCATGAGGAGTGAAACAATATGGTTGCAATTGAGAGCATAAGGTTCAGCTCAATCGGGGGCCTCCAAGAGTTTTCCCAAGGCCATATCCTTTTTAAGATGTGATATTTAGGCATACTTAAACTCAAAGGGGAAAGAGATGATAAAAAAATAAAGCAACTCAACAAAATAAAAAATATAACAGTGACAAAAGATCCCCTAAGATCTCCCTACACAATAGTCTTGAATGTTATGTGACAAAAATGAATACTTTATCTTGGAACAAATAAGAAAAAATGATTTTACCAACATTTATCCATATAAATAAATAGATCAATGGATAACCATAAATGACTAGTCCAAAAACTGATGTAGGCCTCCCACACACACATATATATAAGAAAAATCTAAAAGCACATAAAAACTACAAGCACATACACATACACAAAAAAGGATCAGCAGATAACCATATATGGCTAGTTTGAAAATTGACACATGCCTCCACATATATATATATATATATGCAAGTAATTTTATACAAGGATTGTGCTAGAAGCGAGGGTTTGATTTACCCACAAGCTACTAAGGAACTATCTCCTCTACAAAAATAAATGAAAGGAAAAAAATAATAAAAATACACTCTTTTATCCTCTACAAAGCTAACACTACTCCTATTTATAGATTACAAAGATAAGGATTTCCCTCCAAAAGTCATGTAGAAATTTCAATATGATTGTTGCTTCTGATATCAGGTCATGTCTTATTTAGGATGTCAGTCCTTTCAAGGTCTCTATATCTGGGATCATAAATACCAAATGGCTCTAAGTATTTGTATGAGTAGCTACAACCATTATTTCCAAACACTTTTTTTTGTAATTCCATAATTTGAGTGTGGAATATTTCTAATTTTAATGTTCTAGATTTGGGAGTGGCTTTGCTATGATTTTTTATCTATTGTTGTCCTTTTTGAGAGATATGCAACATTATTTTTGTAGGAAAGGATAGTATTTTTTAAAAGATCACACACCTTAGCAAATATTTGAGGTTTTTAGGATGTGGTTACTTCTCTTTGGAAGTTTTACTCATAATTTGACTTAGACTTTTTTACGTCAAAATTTTTAACTATTGGACCTCCATGTCAGAAATTTTTGTTCCCCACTTTTTATTAGACCTCATAAACTTCCAATATTTAGAATTTAACCTTGTTGGATTTTTTACCCTAAAATTTTTTTATCAAAGGTCCCCTTAGTGCTCATTTGCTTCTCACACTTCTACGTTTGCTATTAAAAAATGATATAGTGAGAATCATTATAGACCCAAAAGGCTATACAATCTATGGAAGTTTGATAACTTGAAACACCTAGGATGCTTGTGTTTCTGCAAACCCTAAACTCTTTTATATGACACCAATATCTTGTTTGGTCACCTCAGGTTCCCTTCATTCCTTCATATTTTTTTATTCTTCTTTATAAAGTTCCCCTGCTAGGTGATTGCAAAGGACCCCATCAGGTGTGGAGTATAGCTCAATTTTTGAACCCACCCATATTAATGATGAGTGAATTCAAAAACATTGTATAGGACTAAGTTATACTAAAGTTAGATCCCTTTTAACTATCACTAATAAGGTTGCAAGTAAATCATTATCTCTTCAGTTTGGTTGACCAGCATCGCTTTATGGCACAAGGATATTTGAACTCACCAATAGCATTTTTTGTAGGCCTTCCCTTGTCTTCCTACTTGGCATATTTTTAGCATCAACAACTTGATATATTGACAAAGATTCAAGTCTTCTCATATTATTCTACTTTGGGGTAGCAATTCAGTTCAAAACTCCCCTTCTCGAGATGAATTTGTGTATTATAGTGAATTTCACTACAATATTCAAGTAGTCCCAACTTTCCATCAGTCCCATAATACCTTTATGTACACATGCTAATAAATAAGTGGGTGTGTTTAGAGTATATCAATAATTAGTGTACAAGTAGAAATGCTTGTTAAGGCATATTGGTTTATGCTTGTCACAACAAGTCTTTATATATTTTAGGCTTGACCAAATTAGAATATGTCATAGATAATTGTGTTGTGAATTATACATGTTGGTTTTCTAATGTATCCTCGTGTATCTATAATGTATTTCTATTATATGCCTTTGTTTTTTAATATAGTAGAAATACATTGTTGTGTATTACATTTTATTTCTACATATAGAATCACATTTCTTTAAGCATGATAGATACGTTAACTAGTTATCCATTGAATGCAAGTAGAATATTATTGGATTACAATGGCTTATGAATGCTTGGAATAAATTTTAAATTATGTGACTTATATTTATACCAACATACATTATAAGTGTATCATTCAAAGGTACTTATCTAGTTGTTGTACTTGTTGTAGCAATAAATATTTTTATAGCTACATATTACATGATGATTTAATTTGTTGATGGTTATGCATTGGTTATACATTATAAGTATAATGACTCTGTGTTTATGGTTATGCATTGATGAAACTATATTCATGTTATAATGATTGTATAGGGCACATGTTGTGAAATGTGGAAAATAAATAGCTAGTGTATGATATTTGCTAGTTTGTTGTGTATGCTATTTGCTAGTTTGTTGTGTATGTCATTAGTTATAATGACTTTTATTTTTCAAAGTCAATACATATGCACTTCTTAGATTATGCATATATTTAATTATTTTTCTTAAGTCATATTGGGTTGACCATGATGGGAAATTATGCTAATTGTTATACATTAATGAAACTATATTCATGGTATAATGATTATATAGGGCACAAAAAGTATGAAATATGACAAAGAAATCCTTCATTTGGTCTATTTGCTAGTTTGTTCTATATGTCATTAATTATCATAATTTTCAATTACAAAAGTCAATAGACATGAATCTCTTATATTATGCATATATGTAATTGTTTCTCTTTGGTCATTTTGTGTAATCTATCTTATGAATGGTAAAAATATTCTAATCTAAAATAGATTATATACAAACATTAATTTTTTCCTAATATTTTTCTCTGGTTTGAACATTTTAAATTTTCAAAAAGGTTTTCTAGGTTATAAACTATTCACAAGATCATGAAAGGATATAATCATTGACAAATCTTCACCATATGTTAACACATATGAGCATAAAAAATATGACCAATAAGAAAGGTATTGAATATATTGACAAGAGGTATGATATAATCCTACCTATGAAATATTAGATAAATAACAATTGCAATATGTAAGATCATATCATACCCCTTCTTCTCTTAATGTCTCCCTCATGGTCTTAGGTCTTGTGTACGTGTATAACATCACCCAAAAAATAATATACATATGTATGTATAAACATTAATTTTATGTTTTTTTTTTTAATTTCAAGCATTATTTAATTTATATAATATGTTTTTACTAACATTGACTTATTATAATTTAAGATATGATTGTAAAATGTTGGTTTTTAATGAATACTAGTTTGAATTATAGTTTTAATTTCTCTCCTTTTCTAATTGATTCATTGTGACGGTCTTCTTCTTATACAAGTTGTTGTTTACTATGGAAAATTTTGATGATGGAATTTATTCCACTTAAATATCTATTATCCTTAGTGTAGTGTGTGCATGTGTTAATAATCCTGTATTGATCCGGTTGTGTGACTTGAGTGGTTTATAAGCCCCATCAATTTCCAAAATCTTTTCCAATGGGGTAGTAGGCTAAGTGGTGCAATCCCATAGTCCCACATATGTGGGATTTCTCATCCCTATTAACATCTAATAATGGCACACGCGTGAGGGTAGTTGACCCTCTTCCTTTCTAATCGGTCCATTGTTATGTTATTCTTATACAAGATATTGGTTCATATGGCATAATCCTATGATGGAATTTCCACTTAAATACTTTTTATTATATTAAAAATCAATAACCTATAAAAATAATGTAGTTGGTGATGAAAACAAATGCATAGAATTTTTCACATATATTTGGGTGTTTTCAATATGACCTATATGTGCTAGTTGTTGAAATTTATGGTGGTTAAGCTTCATTTGAGGCCACAATTAACTTTGTATTGTATTGTATGTATAATAACTTTGGGCCATTTTAAACCCTGGAAAATATATCTTTATAATATTTTATTACTTTAAACATAAATATTGGTTACATAACCTTAACCTAAAGGTAACTTGTAACTAAGAATAAATACACCATCATACCAACCATTTCATAATTGGTTGAAGTGTATTCTATTTTATTATAGTGATATTATTTGGTGTCCACATATGTTGTCTTATATTACATAGTTTTTTTGTTTTTATTTGGTATAATAAGGGGTTTTGGAAGGATCCTCAAACCTTTGACATAGGGATTTTGGGAGGGTTCCCCAACCTTCACAAAACCACAAAGATATTCAAAACACACCAAATAATATCACAAATAGGACTGCATCCCTAAGGGGAAACTAATTTAGCATCCAAAAAAAATTGATCCAACATTCTAGATAGTCAGATATCGTAGATCCAAAATAGATAGCATTCTCGCCTAAACTTCAAAATTTTAAATCAGACCTAGAAAGGAACTTCCCACCCAAGGCACCATGGGAGAAGTAATTCTATAAAATTGGACAACCATCCATGTCATTTGATGACAATTTAATTTTTAAATTTAAATAGGGCACTTAATTTAGAAAAAATTTGCTTAACATCAAGAGCCTTAAAAAAATAGAATAAAAATATTAGGCCTTTCCACCAAGGATGAGAATCCTAATTCTGGAAACTCAGGTCTCCACCAGCAGGTACCCATCACCTTCAATAATTACTTTGGTAATAGCAAACTGGAATCCTACCCAAATATGGGGTTTTGAAAGGCTCCCCAAACCTTAAACAAAGGGGTTTTTGAAAGGATCCCCAAACCTTAAACAAGGGGGTTTTGGAAGGATCCCCAAACCTCTTTAAGTAGGGTTTTGAAAGGCTCCCAAAACCTTAAAAAAAGGTTAGACCTCAAGCAGAGGACCAAAGGGTTTTGGAAGGCTCCTCGAACCTCATAGGGGGGTTTTGGAAGGGTCTCCAAACCATTACAAACAAGGTTTTAAAAGGCTCCCATAACCTTGTACAAGTGGATCAAGTCTCAAGTAGAGGACCACTAGGTTTTGATAGGCTCCCCGAGCCTAAACAAACACAAGGATGGAAATAAAAGTCATTTCCCATCCAAACATAACCAAGAGCACTAAAATAATTTGAAAATCAAATTCCTACTCAAATACTAAAAGTGAAATAAAAAACAAGGCTCCCAAAACCTTCTATAAATGGATCAGGCCTCCAACAAAGGACCATAGGGTTTTGGAAGGCTCCCCAAACCTAAAACATTTCTAGGATCCTAGAGATCTAAAAGAACTAAAAGGTCCACATCTTAGGGCAAATAGGACACATTCTCATTGAACATTAGATTTAAAATTTGGAAACTCCCTCCTAGTCCAAGCAGGAAAAAAACTGCAAATAGAACAAACAGGAAACAATCACTTCCTACTCAAAATTGAAACTGGAAAAAAATTTCCCTCCTAAAAAGGCAATGACCTAGAAGACCACCAAAAAGGTCAAAAATTACAAGGAAAATTTGTCAAGACTGTGCAAAGAAAATAGACAACTGGATGATATCCGAGATCACCCACAACTTCTCCAAAATGGATCTAGGAATAAATTGTGCCCCAATAGAGCAAGCTTCCAATAAAAACAGATCCAAAATCTAAGATCCATCCAATAAATGAGAATAGATCCCTAAAATAGGGTATGAGGAAAGAGGTAGGGTCCCCTATATTATATATTTTTTTGTGTATTTATTTTCAACAATACTAGCTAATGTGTTAATTCCATTTATTTTTGGAAACTTTTGTAAAATCCAACATTGTATCAAAGTGAGTGTGAATATCCTTAATTCAATTTCTTATCCTTAGAAAATTAGCTTATAAAGCATATCCCAATGGCAACAGTGTTTGGAGCAACCAACAAAAAATTGTAAGCTGACAACTTGAAAATGAGGTTTTCTGTGATAAAACCCTAGGTGGACTTGCATCATGAGGGTATCATTGGATTTACTAGATTTTCTCTAAGAGAAATATTCACTAACAAGTTCCTTTGTTCCTCTATCGTCACTAAATCCTTTCATTTTTTTTTACCAGATGGATGCCCTAGTTTTAGGATTGGCTTTCTTGAGGTTTTTTAATACTTCATGTCTTTTACAAATTTTTCAAAAAATTTATTTCTTTTTCTCTTTTATCATTTGTGTGCAATAGTAGCATTGATAAGAGGACATTCCATTTATCCGTCATAAAAGAATAAATTAAGAGTTTGAACACTTTCTAACCAACATCTAGTGCCAAATAAGTTATGGGAAGGATTCTATTAACATCTCCCAAGAGTAAAAATTTTTGGAGCAACCAGGAGATTTTTTATAAGTTGATAATAATTTGAAAAAGAGCTTTTTTATTTAAATACCTAGGTGGAATTGGATTATGAAGATCTCATTGGATTCAACAAATTTATTTTAGGATAAATATTTTACTAATAGCTTTTTTTTTCCTCTCTTGACGCTCAATACTTTCATTTAATTTTTTTAATTTCTAGCAAGATGGATTTCCTAGTTTCGAGATTGATTTTATTAAGGTTTTTAAAAACCTCATTTGTACTTAATGGATTTTTCAAAAAAAATAACATTTTATTTTTCTCTTTAAACATTTTGTTTCCAATAACAACATTGGTGAGAGGATATATTGCTTGGTCATCATTAAAAAAAAGAGGTTGAACACCTTCCAATAGACCCCTAGTGCTATAAAAACCATAAAAAATCTTTTATAAATAGAAAATATATTTGAGCCACTTGAAAAGTTGCTAAAATGGTCTAGCAATTGTTTTGCTAAATAGGCATAAGAGGATGTCCTAATTGGTTGCATTTGACAAAAGGCTAAGTAGGGAAAATCATAATAGATACAAACAAACAATTGGTATTTTTGGATTCTTTAGAAAATAATATATGCCTTTTTAATTATCCTCCACCACTAATCAATGAGGTATTCAAGTACCTTCACCTTCAAATTAGGAGATAGAGGTGTAAGGGTAATTCTTTCATTAATTAATCCCATCCAAAAATATGTCAAAGCTTAGGATGATAATAACCCAAAGCATAATTAAAAGAAGCTCAATAATCCTTTCAATAAACCAACATAAGAGTTTTATAAGAAGGAAGGACACAAAGCAAAAAAAATTGGAACATGCACCAAGAAGCTTGAGGAAGCAGAAAAAAAATAGGGTGTTGATGTTGCTCTCATATGTATAATATGACAACAATTTTGATGGGAAAACCTCATTAGCTCATGTAGTTATTCATCCAAATTATTATACATCCTCCTCTTTTGATGAGTGGATTGTAGATTTAGAGGCCACAAAGCACATGATAAAGCACAAACTTTTTTTTGGTAGGTAAAATTGATTAAATGTGGGGTTTAAATGGTCCCCAAACCCAAGTACATAAACTGGTAGCTAAAACGATAGTATAAGATGACACAGGCCTGCACATTGGCCATCTGCAACCTGAATAAAAAGGACCAAACAACAACAGAGAAGGTTAAGTGGATGTTTGATGTCATAAACATAAAAATACAGCCCGAGAAATACCCGCGTAGGGGTTGCTTAAGAGAAGTATTAGCCTGTAAACCTTGTAAAGGAGCTATAAAAAAAACCCATGTAGGGGATGCTCATAAAATATTAGCAAAAACTATAACAAACACCTAAACAAGATGAAACATAGTACTCAAAAAGGCCCACGCAGGGGCAATAAAGAACTTAGAAACAATAATTAAATTCCCACATAGGGGATTGAAAGACCAAAATAACCAGAGATACCCAGTATGAGTACAAACAGAGTACTCAAAAGACACAGACCTAGGCCTCTGTAACATCTTCATTTGTAGGAGAATATTTAGGATGGTTTTGGAGTAACACCTTGAGATTCTCACTGATCTTATCCATGGCATTGATGATGTTGTTGATGATGGAATTGTAGATTGTGTTACGAGTAGTAATGCACGGATCATCACTATTTTAATCCAATATGTGGTAAGGGGAGTTCTGACTGGACTCAACCCTATGTTTCTTAAGCCGATAAAACCTCCTAAACTAAGGAGGACTCTCACAAAATTTGGCTTTGCATTTTGAAGAAAAACATGTGAAGGGTTCATAATCAGGGGACTATATAACTTTGGAACCAGGGGACTCATCATCACTAGCAAATTTAGGAGGGGAACGAGATAGGCTATGAGTGGGAAACTTCAGAGGTGGATTAGAATGAAGTAGTGAAGCAGGAATTGTAGGAGGGAGGATGGCTTCAACATGGTGGTAAATGACAATGAAGAGGCCTTGGTGAGTAGGAGGGATTTGAGATTTCCATTTTCTAGAATTATGAATTGAGTATCTAATAGAGTGATAAAGGAAATCACAAATATTTACAGGATGGAAACCCCTAAGATGATTGACTAGAGCAAAATAGAAATTGTACAATGGCCTGGCAAGGTCATCCACAGTAAGGTACTGAAGGATCGGGACAATTATCGTGGGCCAAGGAATAGGAAGCAAATCACGATAAATAGCAGCACCCTTCCACCTAAAAATATTTGAATGATTTGGAAATCCATGGAGCTCAGGTTCCCAGTTATGATGATCTCTTGGCATCGCTCATACTTTTATTGATAGTTATATCACCTCAACCATCAGGTTAACAGTAAATCTAAAATGGAGGTTACGTACAACAATATATTCATTATTCCATGAATTAACAAAGGCTTCAGTAATATCTTGCTCAGCCCTTTGAACTTATAGAGGAAAGGAATGATACCATGAGCTTCCAAAAAGGTCTAAGATAGGGGATCAATCTAAAGGCTAGATGGCTCAAGCAAGGCCATGTTGGTAGGACTGAGGAAAAAGGAAATTCACAAAAACTAGACACTACGCTTCTTACTGCCTAGGACACACAACAGTGGATAAAACCAAATGGTAGTGGATTGACACTGACCAGGGTTGTAAATATAGAAATTTTTGCCACAATGAACGACCTTTCTAGAATCTAAGTTGGTGTGATTGGCGGACCACTTAGTGATTCTCCATAGGGAATAGGCCCTAGAAAAAATAGATATGGCACAATACAAACTATGTGAAGGATAGAACTGGGATAATATTGGGACTGCCAATTGACTGAAAAAATGATTCTCAAAATTTGTAAGATGCAAAAGGAGGATCTCAAGACTTGATGCATATTGACCTTGTTTGACAATATCTAGTTACACTGTCTAGACCTACTAAGGGACTTGACATGCTTAGGAAAGACCTTCACGAGACGAACCCACTGATAGGGCCTACCTTGGGACATTGCATACTTCTTAGAAATGGAACGGGAGAACTGAACACCAATACTGATATCAATATTGAGAGTCACACTAATTAGAAAAATTCCACCATAAGAATTGAAATCAAAGAAACAAATCATGTTGAAAAAGTTGAAGTCATCATTGGAGAAGTTGACCCGCCAAAACCTGTGACCACATCTTTCAAACCAAATCATTATTAGTAGCATTTAAAACTTCTTGGGGAAATATTTCTTTCCAAATGGATAGTGATTTATGGATAACTCCCCAATTATCTAGAATATCTACATGCCTGTTAGATTCATGGTACACATGATTGATAGAGATATCATTGAAATTTTGAGATAGCTTCTTAGCTTCTCGAACAATGGTTCTGACATTCCAAGAGGACACCCTGTTGTTTTTTATAGCATTTATAATATTCAAATAATATCCCTCAATAAAAAGGTTGCATTTATAATCCTTGATAAGATCTAGCCCTCTCCACAGTGCACAACCTTTAGCAAAATTATTAGTTTGACACCTCGGATACTCAACATAAAGCCATAATAACTTGACCACTGTGATCTCTGATAAGGTCACCTACACCTGCATCCCTTGGATTTCCTTTGGAGGTACCATCAAAGTTAAGTTTCATTCATTCACTTGGGGGAGTAATCCAATGGGCACCCACTCTGGGATGGGGGGCTGATAAACTAGAACTAGAAGTGTAGGGAATTTTTAAGAAAGATAATAAAATAGACTCTAATATAGACTTAGGAGGTTTGGGACAAGGGAAGAGCTAGGAATTTTTGACAACAAATCCAATAGCTTTATTGGCAACAAAAATGGGATCCTTAGAGGAGGAAGAAAAAACCCTACTATTTATTTCAAGCCACACTTGCCATAAGATATGATGAAGGGTCACTTTCTATAAAGAAGATAATCTGAGATTTTTGAATGGAGTTGGTCATTGGATGAAAAGGTGACTCAATGAATTAGAAGGAACCCAAGATATATGAAAAGTGGACATGAGGTGATCCAAATATGACTTGGAGAAAGAGCACTCTAGAAAGAGGTGATGGACAGATTCCCAGACATTCATCCACAAATAACATCTATTAGGGACAATCATACCCCTTTTCATAATATTATAAATTGTTAGAATCTTATTTTGGATGGCCAACCATCTAAAATGAGCAAATTTTAGAATGATATGTTTAATCCACACACGATCATAAGGTATTTGAACCAATTGATGATCAATAGTCAGGCCATGAGCAGATTTAACTATGAACAATATAGAATCAGTCTCTTTCCAAAAAAGGGAGTCAGGGGAATTGTCAGTGGGGATGACTGTAGCATGAAGGATGGTTTTGAGAACTACTAAGGCATCTCCTCCAAGGTTACAATAAATTTAATTTAGGGAAGCATGCTACCATTGGATATGAATCTTATTTAAAAGTGGTAGAATGTGGAGAGGTTCATATTTGGATCTTCTTATTTTGGTGAACTTCTTCATGTTCTTAATGTTAGTTCTAATTTTTGTCTATTTATCACATTACTCATATAAAAAAAAAGGTATAATATTGGTCTGATCATTGGATAATACATGATATAGACAATGGATTCAAGATAATTACTTCTAGATATCATTATGAGTCAAATAAAATGTATAATCTAAGGGAAATATTGATTCCTATTTCTTCTTCTCAGAAGAAATATTTTATGGCTATGGTGGCTCATCCAGATGATGAGAGTCAAATATGGCACCATAGGCTTGGGTATCTTAGTTTTGAATATTTTATATACATTAGTTATCATTAGATGTTCATTAGACTTCTTCATAGTTTCCCTTCAAGTGGTGCATATGAGGGATGTATTCTAGGGAAACATCACAAGGAGACCTTTCTAAAAGAAACATTGAGACATGTTACTCACCCTTCAAATATCATACATTATGACATATATGGATCCATGGATATACCCTATTGAGGTATATTACATTATTTAGTACATGCTAATATACCCCCTGGTACCTTCATGGTACAATTGTAAATATGTAATAGATTAGGGTTGAGTCTATATTTTAGAGTGCACATGTAGATTGAGAGAATGTGTACAATTTTCTTGTATGTAAGAGTGTAATTATGTAATGTGAGGATGTGTACAAATGTCTTATATAGTGCATGTAGAGGTGTAACTTTCATGTAGATGTGTGCAAGTGTCTTAGAGTCAAGTGTCCATGTAAGAAGAACTTGAAGAGTCTAGTATGCAAGTGGCAATATGATAAACCAAAGGTCATGGGACTTGTCATATGGAGAGAAATAGTCAAGTACTTGAAGAGTCACATTACTATGGCTATATACTCCATAAGAAGGTAATCCAATGAATCTGAATATCATATTATAGAATTGTAATAGGAAGAAAAGAAATAAAGCTTGTATATAGATTTTTGAGCAATTAATATTATAAGTTTTCTTCATGCATAGTTCATGAATGATTCAGGTCATTTACATTCATATTTTAGTATATAAATGAATGTTATTTTATTTATTATATATACCTTGATATACATATTAATTTGTTCATATATTATTCTACTCTTATTATTATTATTTTGACCTTTAATATTGTGGCTATTTTATATTAGGGCCTATGATATTTTGTGGTAGTAAGGCTTAAAAAGCCAACACATCCTTCATTTTGGAAACAAGTACTTCCTTATATTTATTTATCATGTCTCTATATATGTGTGGTTATATACTATTCATACCAAGGACAAATCATTTGAGAAATTCAAGGCATTCAAAGCTCTAGTAGAAACTAGCTAGATAGGAAGATCAAATATCTCAGGTCAAATAGGTGAGGTGCATACATAAGCAAGTTCTTTCATTATTTTTTACTCTTCATGGGATAGCATATTAGAGGACTATTTAGTATATCCCAAAGTAGAATGGGGTAGTTCAGAAGGATAATAGGGTAATCATGGATATGGTATGTTGTATTATTATGCCAAGGGGATGGAGCACAAATTCTAGGGTGAGGTTGTCACTTGTGTAGCATACATCATCAACAAGGTTCTCACTATAGCTATGGTCTTATGTACCTAAATATCTACAAAAAAGAATGCATCAAAGAGGCAGATGCATTTTATGGGATATTCTTATAAGTCTAGGGAATATTACCTCTATGATCCTTAGAGACATGAAATCCTTATTCAAAGAGTTGTTATTTTTTATGAGGTTATTCTAGAGGCTCCAACCATTCTACCACCTATAATTTTGGGAAAAAGTCCTTCTATTTCTTCAATTAACTTAGTAGATTCTTCAAAGTTTCTTGTGGGCTTTATTCCTATTAGAATATCTTCTTCATCTTCTAGTGATGGTTCTATTCCTCTTGATTTGACCCCTTATTAGGTAGAACAATCTACAATACCTTTAATCTCATATTCAAGAAATATTGAGCTTGACACACTAGTTCTATGTGATTTAGTTTTGCATGTGATGTGAGCGGTGAGTTTGACTTAGATTCTTAGGTTTGGATTTTTATGTTGCTTTGCCATAGAACATGCCTAGATTTTCTTCAGTTTATCCAATACCCAAGTGGATTTAGATACTTTTGTAGGATGATCAACCCATTTTATCTCTATAGAAACATTAAAAGGCCCCTTCTTAAGCATTTTTATTGAATGTTTATCATCATGGATATTATCTTACATATTTTCAACCTAAGGTTCAGTAGTAGTGGGAAAGTGTTATGCTTATAGAGTATGAATCCTTTATGAAGAATATGATATAGGATCTTGTTCTTCTATTGGATGGGAATAATGTGGTTGCATGCAAGTGGGTCTATAGGACCGATTATGCTTTATATGATCAGGTGGAAAATAACAAGGTAAACCTTGTTGCTAAGGGATTCTCTTAGCAAGAGGTAGTTGCCTATTCATATAAATATGCTCCAATTTTTAGAATCAATTCATTTAGGATGATTCTTTCTAAAAATATTTCTTTGGTTGGAAGGTACATTAGATTGATGTTAAGATTTTCTTCTTCCATAGTGAGCTTAAGGGGGAGATCTATATGAAATAGACACCTAGTTTTAATCTTGAGGATCTCATTCTTTTGGTTTGTTGATTGTCTAGGTCCTTGTATGGGCTTAAGGAGAAATCCAATGATTAGAATGAGAAAATCCATTATTTATTCCTCACTTATTATTTTTGGTATTTGAGATTGAGCATGATGCTTACATCAAGCATCAATACATGAAGACCTTGGTGATTATTTTGTATGTGGATAATATTATCATTATGGGAAACTCTTTTGCTTTGATTTAGGACATAAATTCATGGATTTATACTTCCTTTGAGATGATAGATTTGGGGAGCCTACACTATTTTTTTGGGGATTTATATTGATCAAATTGCTTCCAATATCACTATCTCATAGCCCAAGTACACTTTAGATCTTCTTTAGTACTTCAATATGGAGGATTTTCGGTCCATTTGGACTTATTTTGATTTAGGACTAAATATTTGAGATGATTGTATGACTCCCTTGGTGGATGGAACTTTATATTAGTCCCTTATAGGATGTCTCCTCTATGTTACCCACGCGTAACTACATAATCACTTTATTGTTAGCTATTGTTCTAAGTACATGCAAGTCCATAAAGAGAGTCATTAGACCATGGCTAAGAGGATCCTCAAATATATCAGAGATACTTATCATATGGGTATCCTTTATTATATTGGTTCATCTCCAATTTTAATGTATTTTTAGATGAAGATTGGGTCAATGATTTGGATGAGAAACACTCCACCACAATATTTGTTTTCAATCTAGGTTTTGGTCCTATTTCATTGTGCTCTGTATGGTATTCTACTATCTACTAGTCTTCCATGAAAGCCAAATATTATATAGCCAAAAAGGTAGCTAAGCATCTTGTATGGACGCTTATGATTTTGGAGTAGGTGGGAATTCTTAACACTTACCTTTTCACTCTTAGAAGTGAAAATTAGAGCACCATATAGCTTGTTCACAATCTTTTATTTTATCATTGGACCAAGCACATTGAAATTTGGATGCATTATGTGAGATGGATTTATGCTTGTAGGATGTTTGATTCAATATTTGTAAAGTTAGCAAAGCAAGCATTAGCTATCTTGACCAAGGCTATGCTTGAGGTTAATTTTGTGTGTATGTGTTAGGAAACTTTAGAAAAATATAAGAAAAACTACAAGAGCAATGAAATAATTATTGTAAATGCTTATAAACTAATGAATATGAAAATGAAATAATACAAGTGCTTGAGAAAAAAATTGATTTAAATGTTAGCTTTTGATGCTAGATACTTAATGAGAAATCAACCACAAGATATAAAATGAGCATGCAATATTAAATATATGATAATGGCAATATACTAAGCATGTAAAACTCATAAGAAACTTCTGAAACTACTCATAAAACTACCATTAATGAAGGCTCATGAAAATAGTACAATGATAAAAAAAATTGGAGGTCTCATGCTCTCCATATTCCTTACATGCTCTACATTGTATCTAACATATCATCTACTACTCCTTTCTTCTATACTATATTCTCACTCTTTAATATTCTCTATCAAAGTCCTATATATAATGATAAGTGACTCTTGTCCTTCCATGACTCTTCATATTCCTATTCTATTGACTCATGTACACATGGACTACATGCACATTTACATCATCAAGTACTTTGCACATTCTAACAATACTTGTCCATTTATTACATTGCATAAAGTAAATACTCAAACTCTAATCTAATATATACTTCTAATATAAGGATGTACCCAAGGTGGTACATTATCATGTACCAAATAATGTAATATATTCCAACACCCCCTTGTATTACATTATTTGGTTATTGAAGACTTTAGTCTTCAATATGGATCTTCATCTTTCAAATGTTCTTCAACTTGATCTAGTTATTTATCTTCTTATTTAATCTTTAAATGTCCAAGTAGTCCAAAGTATTGTTGTCCCCTCATCTTTTGCATTATGAATATTCCATTTCTCCATTAATTTTTATGATATATAGATTTTTCATTTCTTGCAATTTGTTCCTCAAAAAATCCATTAGTGTTGTTTTTAACTACAACAATATCTTGTGAAATCCCTATTGAGTCTAGAGCATATATAACATTGTGGATTGGTCATGTATCTTCTAGCTCATTTTCATTTATGATGAGATACTTATTGACTCCATTTATATATTTAAAATCAACCATCCTTTTGCTCTCTACCAACTTGGCTCCTAAAATAAGGTTTGATGTTAATCCAAGAACATACATTACATCATGTAACAAAATATTTAGAAATGATGTACTAGGTGTTACACACCCATATCCATGTATAATATAGGTTTTGCCATCTGCAATTTTTAACCTAAGATTGTTAGTGACTTCAAGATAATCAAACCATTGTAAATTTCCTATCATGTGATGACTTGCACCAAAATCAATAAACCAAATGCCTTTTTCATTTTGACTTGTAGAATTATTTGTGCTTGAAGTAATTTTACATTTTTGATATGGAATATTGTATGGATTTTGATAGTAGATCTTGTGATGATATGTACCTCTTGCTAACTTATCCATTATAATATTTAAAAATTAGTTTTGATGTTGTATTCCTTATGTCTCCCAATATCTTCAACTTCTAAATTTTAAGTTGAATATATGATCAAATACTCACTTTCAATTCTTCAAATATTGTAGTGTATCTTGTTTTTCCAATATTTGGAGAATGATAAAACAATAGTCAAATATCTAGGTAGAATTCCTTTTTGGCTCTGTTGTGGCTGCTCCACAACGAGCCCCAAAAAATTGGGGACCCACCTTGTTGCTTTGAAAGTTCGATGTTTGTAGTTTGTTTTGAGGGTCTATGCCTTCGTTTTGTCGTGGGTTTTGCAATTGTTGTCGGTTCTTGTCGACAATATTTTCTTGTCGATGACTTTTTCTTGTCGACGATATTTTATTGTCGACAACTTTTTCTTGTTGACAACTTTTGTCATCATTTTCTTGTCGATGACTTTTTCTTGTCGATGATATTTTATTGTCGACAACTTTTTCTTGTTGACGACTTTTGTCATCATTTTCTTGTCGACGACTTTTGTCGTCATTTTCTTGTCGATGACTTTTGTCGTCATTTTCTTGTCGACGACTTTTATCGTCATGTTTGTTTATGACAACTTTGTCGTCATTTTTTTTGTTTTTAGCAAGTTTATTGTCGAGTGTTGGTGTTTCTTGTCATGGGTGGTTCAGATAATGAAAACAATAAAAAAAAATTTAATAATAAAAATAAATTTATATATATATTCTATATATATATAAATTTATAATTTAAAATAAATAAATTAGAGGATTTTTCGTCATTTAAGCTTCAGTTTAATGGTGGTCATGGTGTTGATTTCTAATATGTTAATTTGGTCTTTGCAGGTAGAAGAAGACCCAAACAGAGATGACGTAAACAACGAAGTTTCAGTGGCAAGACACCAGGGTTAAGCAGATTTAGAGTGCAGAGGGTTCAAAAGACCAAGGCCACAGCAGACGAAGACCCACATCTGGGATGTGGCTAGTGGCGATTGGACCATACCAGACACATGGATGGGAGTGTCCAGGGGTTGTTTTAGTTTGAGAAACTATGACTAAGGGGTTTTACATCGTCAAACTCACTTGGGAATTGCACCCTGCCCTCACTGCACCAGTGCATTATCAACTGGATTTTGGGTACCCAATGTGCATTTGGTAGGGTGGAGATTCGAACCAAGGACCTCCCCTGGAGGATTGCCATACCCTCTCCAACTCACCTACACCATGTGGGCATTTTTTTTTTTTTTAAATTTAAAATATGTTGAACAAGGCGAAAGGGACCCACCCAGCAACGTGGCTCTAGGGATGATAGAATGTGGGACCCACGTTGGACGGGGCAGCCGGTTGACGTGGTCTACCCGAACATGGATGTAGCAGATAGTGCACTCGCCATGGAGGATCGAGGATGCGCTGGACTCGTCCATGCAGGATACAAATTCTACGACTCGATGGAAGTGGTAACTACGTTTGATGGGGTCTAAACCCATGAAATGATAGAAGGGCGTAGGCTAGAATCTCATGGAAGTAATGTTGCAAAGAATATTTGGCATCGGTAATGACACAACAGTGGCAAGAGCATCGTTGATAGAATTTAGATGTTACATGGCAGCGACAACATCTACAACGTTGGGCGAATGATTGATGTCAAAGCAGATAGCTCACCAAAGTAGTGTAAGTTAAGGTGCCAGGGTAACTGACGTCGGGGATTGGCATAGATAAAATGCACCGAGAAGAATCTACAGCATGGGTTTGATGCAACGACCATTTATGACGATGCAGCATGGTGGGGCCTATGGAGGTGACAATGTGCAGATGACGTGGACATTACCGAACTTAAATGGAGTTACAATGGTGGGAGCGTTGGTTTAGGGGTGCATTCATGGATAGAGCGAATGTCGATCGAAGGTTGAGGCATCGATGACAAGCCTCAACGGTGACAAAATTGACCACCAAGCAGTGAGTCTAATCAGACGGCACCAAAGGCGTTCATGATAGTTTTACGACATGAGCAGAACTCGGGCAGGCAAAACCCTAACCCTAATGGTACACCATAAAATTACATCGTAGAGAACAGGGTTGTTTTTGGCTGTGAGGCGCCACTGGATGGGATCATCGGTAGCAAGGACTGTCACGAATGAATGGTATGGTATTGCACGGGAGCTATCGATGCCAAAGAGAAGGGAGGCATCCAAGGGTAAGTCTGGGAGGTATAAGATTTAAAGAGTTATTTTTATGTTTTATATTATAATATAATACCATGGAGTAATAAGGAGTGTATATAAGATTTAAAGTGTTATTTTTATGTTTTATATTATAATATAATACCATGGAGATATAAGGGGTTTATTGAAGGTTTAAGATTTTATTTACAAGCTTTATATTATATATAAACTATGGGAGTTATAAGGAGATTTTGTTTTATGTGATTCATATAGTAATACATGACGGGAGATATAAGGGATAGAATTGATGACTATTATTTTTTAGATATGATTTTACAAAAAGAGAGTTCAAAATAATAATAAAAATAAAAATAAAATAATGTTATTTTATTTTTTTTAATTTTTTTATTTGTTTTAACATCATGAAGGAGGAGAAGTTGAAACGAAGAGGGTAGTTTTGAAACTTTAAATAGCTAAGGAGGGCATTGTACAGGGGCTGGAAATTGTAGAAAAAAAGACTATCTTTCGGAATAAAGGAGCTTTTATTTGGCAAGAGCAACTTTTGTGTGTGAAATCAAAAGGAGACTGAAACTAAGACTGTTGTTATTTCTGTAAATCTTTCCTTTGCATTATTGCTTCTTGTATCTATTCGTTTATGCCATAAAGTGGGTTACGATAGGTGAATGATAGAATGATGCAATTATTTGTTTCCTTAGAGTCTTGCATCTGATCTAATCTGATTGTGTTTATGTTGCGAGTCTGTTAGGTCAGGTTGTTTTAGAATTTCATCTCATAACTTGGGGTTTTGCAGGGAGGAGATTGCTAACCAAATTAATGTTCTATTTTGGTTTTTCCAGCTAACTTTTGTAAATAATATTTCTATTTTATTTTTCTGATATTTAGATTAATCTTACCTTAAAATCTACTTTTCTGATTCTGGTCCATTCCAGAATTTTTTGCATTTGTTTTCATTCTATTCTGGTCCATTCCAGAATTTTTGCTAATTGTTCCTTGATTCTGGTCCATTCCAAATTTTTGCATTGTTTTATTTGGTCCATTCAGAATTTGTCTATGGTCCATTCCAAATTTTTGTATGTAGTTGATTTCTTGATTCTGGTCCATTCCAGAATTTATGTTCATAAATAGTTCATTTATTGCCATGAATAATCTAAGTTATAAAGAAGGTAAATAAATCTGCCAAGAGTATGCTTTGTATCTGCGCTTGAGAAAGCGATCTGCTCGCACCAAAAATTGGAGGGTTTGTTTACAGATCTAGTGTTTCCCAAAGAAAACCAGGGATTAATAGCGGAGAAGAGAAAGCCGCTTCTAGATCCACTTCTTTAATTTAGATTTTCATTCTTGCATCTCCAAACACCTTCATCTAATTTTTAGACAAAATATGGGTTTAGGAGGGCTACTAATTCCAAATGCACATTAAGTCAGATCAAGTGAATGAATCCTAACTTTCTAACTTACTAATTTTTGCTAACATTTAATGCTAACATTGCTAACTTTACTAACACCAAATGCTAACATAGGGATAGTGGAACACTTTTAAATGAAGATAAAACGAATCCGCTAACTCTAAAAATGAACCTCATGTTAAAGGCACGGAGCTTAAAATGAAGTGGCTTATACCACACACTTTCTCATTTGGAATATTTTTAAGTTGAAGATAAAAGAGGTTACTAACTGGGTTTCGGGTAGATCACTTTAATCTCAAGAACATTAAAAGAAGCTATCTTCACATTTGGTTGATTTAATGGATTATGGTTGCAAAGTACTTGTTCGAATCATTAAAGGCCCCTTGTTAACTGTTACTTGCATGGTTTAAGTTATTCTGGTATACATTCATTTATTTGCTTTAGTCTTGATTGATTACATGCACATGAATGTTTGTTCACAAGAACCTTGGAGAAATGAATAATGCTACTTAATTTCTTTGCAAGAGAGAGTTTCTTGTTTGATACTCTAGTTGTGGTGATCATTTTGCTATAGGGCAAAATATTCACTCAACATTTTGGCGCTAGAAGGAGGGCCTTCTTTATTGCTTTGTGATTGCGATCTGTTCTAACGATTAACGTGGGTAGTTTTGTTTCCACCTATTGTGCTTGCAGGTATAACATTTATTTGTTTTCTTTTGCAAGTGAGTTGAGAGAAGTCTTTTAGAATTCTAGAGTTTTCAAGCTGGCCCAACCTGAGTACATAGCTACTAGGTCCAAAACCATAGGGGAAACTATTTTCCAAAGCCTTTCTCCCACTGCTAGGAAGCCGAGAAACAAAACATTAGAGATCGAAATACCACCCAGTATACTTGAGTCAGGAGCTTCTTTAGACTCAAGTACGTCTAGTGGGCCTGAGCCCCCACTTTCAAATGTGACAGCTACACCAAGTGTGTCTGTCCCCATCATTACAAGTGTTGCCATTGTTCCTATAGGGTCGATACCCTTGAATAACATGGCCCAACAACAACAACAACAACCACCTGCCCTTTGGTATGGTGCGCAAAGTTCTCCCTTGGATATCCCTAGGGTAGTCCATGACTTGCCTAGAAATATTGAAAGGGGATTGCCTAAATTCATGCATGATGGTCCCATAACAACCGAAGAACATGTCCAAATTTACAAGGATTACATGTTTAGACAAGGAGTTACCCATGAAGATATCGCTTGTCAAATTTTCCCTGCTAGTCTAGATAGTACGACCAATGAATGGTACAGGAATCTTCCAGTAGGGTCCATTACTTCATGGGCCCAATTAGAAACTGCCTTTATTAGCCAATTTTGAATGTTGTTGGATCCTTCCATAATTTATAATTTATTCGTATCATGCAAAAGGTTACCCAATGAGCCCATAAGAACATTCAATCAGAGGTTCCAAAAACTGTATACAAATTTGACTCGCCACTTTGCAGTAGATCCTACGGTGGCCCTGCAACTATACTTTGGAGCTTTAGATCCGTTAACATCTTTGTTGACTAGAAGGAATCCTCAGGTTACGATGCTTTCGTTAGCTTATGCGGAGACAATGACCCTTGAACAACAAATGAATTTACCAGGAGTAGGGTTGTCTCAATTGATTGGGATGGGACAATACGGTCCATACAGTCAATTCGCCATGATGAATCAATTAATGGCACCACAAGTTCCAACAATGAACAATTTCCAACAACCATCTCAAGTCGCATCATTTCCCACTTATCCTAATGCCTCTGTTCCAACACAGGCATTGATTCCAAATAACCCGATGACCTTGCCTGGGTTCAGTATGGGCAATAACTTGTTGACTATACCTGGGTTTACTCCGATTAGTACGCCAAGCCCAATGACTTATCCAACAATCACTCCTATTCAAAGTGTGAATCCAGGATGGAATCAAAGTGCCCAGACCCAAGCCATTGTACCTGTTCTAGAGGTGGCTAATGCAGCAAATACAACTGGGCCCAGAATTACAGTGCCCCAACCACAAGGGCCTGAATCCGTGATAGAAAACATGAAGGAAACATTGGCCAAAGTTTTGGTTACTGTGGGAAATGTTAATAAAAAATTTGACCAAGTCATTGGTCATAACCGACCTCATAACCATAGAGGAAAAGGAACATACAACACACATCCTAATAATGGATGAGTACCCAATCCCGTAGCCAATCAGGCAGATGTCTCGAAAGATTTTGGAGAGTTAGGATCTTGTGATAATGATTGCCCGCACTATTGCCATGGAAAGCAGGAGTCTATATTGACTGAAGTTATACATCCCCAAGAAAGTGAAGAAGAGGAGGATGTTGAGGTTTTTGGAAAAGAAGATGAAGAAACATTGGAAGTTCATGCCAATAAACGTTTTGGGAAAGGGAATCACAAGTATTACACAAGGAGTTCTAAGGATCCCAAAACTTCCTCTACCCCTCCAAACAACCCATTACTTCCTCCTGATTTCAAAGGAGATGTCAATCCACCTCCTCCATCAATGGTGGAGAAGTCTAAGTTGGTGCAAAACATGTCAAATTCAGAAAAACCCACTTATGACTTGATAGAAGACATGAAGAAAACTAAGGCCAATGTCTCAATGTATGATATGTCCCAACTTTTAGGCCAAGAAGTAAGTCCACCAAAAGGTTTGGATCCACCTACCCAAGTTCATGAAGCTAAGGGTGTTGAGTCCCAATTGGTTTTGAAAAGGGAAAAATGAGACGTACCCCCCTTTCTTATAACCATTAGAATTGCTGGTAGAAATCTACACAATTGTCTAATAGATTCAGGGGCCTCTACTAGCATTATGCCCCTAGAAATCTGTCAAAAATTGGGACTTACACCAAAACCTTCTAAAAGCAAGGTGGTGCAACTGGATAGATCGGCCATGGAGGCAGTGGGAGAATTAAGTGATATTCTTATTCAGGTCAACTCAGAACCTAGGGTTCAACATCACATAGATATATTGGTACTTAACATTCCTATCAAATATGGCATGGTGTTGGGAAGAGATTGGAGCAAGAACCTAAATGGATACATTGTAACAGACTCTTCACATATGTGGTTGCCTTGGAGAGGAGTGGCCAACCAAATTCGAATTGATAGTGAACCTAGGCTCAAGGAAATGATAACAGAATACAACAAACCTAATGAGATTCAATACATTGAAACTGAATTAGGAGCCTATTGCTTGGACGTAGAAATTCTTGAGAATTCTCAAAATGGAAGTATTGGATGCAATGATTCTGAAGAACACCATAAGGTTTGGACTCTAAGATTTGATGGATCCAAGTCCAAACAAGGGGCGGGAGCTGGTATTGAACTTTCATGTCTAGACAGAAAACCTATGTTGGCTGCCTATAGATTACAGTTCCCAGCCACCAACAATGTGGCAGAATATGAGGCCTTGATTTTTGGACTCCAATTGGCCCTTCGGAAGAAAATCAAATGTATCAAGGTCTTAGGTGATTCTGAATTGGTGGTAAAACAAGTTAAAGGACAATATGCATGTAAGAACAAGCGGCTCAACCTTTACCAAACCAGAGTTAGAGATTTAATAAATGAATTTGATGCTTTTAACATATCTCTAATCTCTAGAAAAGGCAATCATTTGGCAGATTCTTTAGCCGTAGCTGCTAGCATGCTTAAACCAGTGGATCACAAGAAGTGCAAGAAATTTTCCATAGAATTAGTCCCTTGCCCCTCGATACCTGATAACGTCACGAATTTCCAAGTCTTTGATAGTGACAGACATATATTCAATTTTGTCACTAATTCTGGTATCTTTGAAAATCAGGTTATTGATGAAGACGAGAGGGGGCAAGAAGAGGCAGATTTGAAAATGGAAGCTACTGGAAAATGGAATGAGATGCCAAATGGGATGGCCTCATTAGAGAAAATGTTTGATATTGGATACCAACCGAAAGGAGGGAGAAAAGTTCCACCTCCCAAAGAGGCTTGTGACTTAGTCAATATTGGAAGTGCAGAAAACCCTCACGAAATATTCATTGCAAAGGCATGTACCGAACATGAAAAGAATTCCATTGCCAATGCATTGAAGGAATACATAGATTGCATAGCTTGGAGCTATAAGGAGTTGAGAACTTATGATCAGAATGTTATAATGCATACAATTCCTTTGAAGCCAGACTCCAAACCCTTTAGGCAAAGACAGAGGCCAGTCAATCCGTTACTAGAGCCCTTGATAGAGAAAGAGGTAAAGCGACTATTAGAAGCTAAAATCATCTTTCCTGTTAGGCATTCCACATGGGTTGCTAACTTGGTCCCTGTGAGGAAAAAGAGTGGAGAGATAAGGCTATGTATTGATTTTAGAAATCTGAATAAGGCCTCACAAAAGGACAATTACCCTCTACCTACCATTGACGAAATCCTTCAAAAGGTAAATGGGTCGAAAATGATGTCATTCCTAGATGGCTATTCAGGATACAATCAAGTCCTCATCCATCCTAATGATAGGATGAAAACCGCCTTCACCACAAAATGGGGCACTTTTGCATATAGGAGAATGCCTTTTGGATTGTTGAATGCAGGTGCCACATTCCAACGAGCCATGGACTTTGCCTTTAAGGGGCTCATCGGTAAGTGCATTATTGTCTATGTAGATGACATTCCTGTATTTTCTAAGAATAGGGAAAACCATGTCAAGGATCTAAGGAAAGTTCTCCAAAGGTGTAGGGAACATGGCATTTCACTCAACCCAAAGAAGTGCATTTTCGGGGTAACGAAAGGAAAATTATTGGGACATGTAATATCCAAAGATGGAATTTCCATTGATCCTGAAATAATAGATGCCATACAACAGATTTCTTTTCCCAATAGCAAAAAATAATTGAGATCATTTTTTGGGAAGATTAATTTTGTTAGAAAATTTATTTCAGGTTTTTCAGAAATTGCAAAACCCTTGAACGATATGTTGAAGAAAGAGGCCCAAATCAAATGGACAAATGAAAATAGGGATGCTTTCAAAAGAATCAAGGATGCGATTTCTAGAGCCCCGATTTTAGTGAGTCCTGATTATGCGAAGCCTTTCTACATTTACACATTTGCTTCAGACCATTCCTTTGCGAGTGTTCTAACTCAGAAGAGTGAACGCAACATTGAAAATCCTATTGCCTTCCTTAGTACTCCTCTCAAAGATGCAAAATTGAGATATTCCATCTTGGACAAGCAAATGTATGCCCTATTTAAGACTGTTAAAAAATTTAGACATTATATAGTCCACAGTAGGGTGTTTGCTATAGTCCCAGATCCTGCAGTTAAAGCCATGTTTATACAGAATGAACTGGGTGAAAGACGAGGTAAGTGGATCTCAACTCTTCAAGAATTTGATCTTGAAATTCAACCTATGAAGATAGTGCGGGGACAAGGGTTGGTTAAGGCCATAGCAGAAAATGATCCCTTAGTTTCATGTCAGCATTATGAAATAGCAGATATAACTGAAGATGAGTGGTACGTAGATGTTGTGTATTTTTTACTAAATGGTAAGTGTCCACCACATTTAAATTCTACTCAACGAAGAGCCTTGCATCTAAAATCTGCTAATTTTCTAATCAGATCCGGTGCATTATACAAGAAAAACCATGAAGGAATTTACCTTCGTTGCGTTGATCGAAAAGAGGCAGCACAAATACTCGAGGAATTCCATGGTAAGTATGGGACAGGACATGGGTCTGCTAATGCCACAGCCCATCAAATCCTTAGAGCTGGTTACTATTGGCCTCAATTGTTCAAAGATGCTCATGCTCATGTGAGGTCATGTCATACTTGTCAAATTGCAGCAAATAGAGAAAGGGGTGCTTCTATGCCATTACAATCTGTAATTGAGTCTAGACCTTTTGCACAATGGGGTTTGGATTTTGTTGGGATCATCAGTCCCAATTCATCCGATTCCCATAAATACATTCTCATAGCTACAGATTATTGCACAAGGTGGACAGAAGCTATCCCCACTAAAAATGCCACTTCAGAAGTTGTTATTAAATTCTTAGAGGATAACATTGTCACTCGATTCGGAATGCCTAACTCCATTGTAAGTGATAACGGTTCCGCTTTCTCCTCTCTGGAATTTGCAAATTGGGCATTCGACAACATGGTGAGTTTGAAGTTTTCTTCCAATTACTATCCACAAGGTAATGGCTTGGTTGAGTCTTCTAATAAGAATTTGTTATGTGTCATTAAAAAGTTGCTTGAAAGAAATCCTAGAGATTGGCATAACAAACTTAAGTTGGCTCTTTGGGCTGATAGAATCAGAATCAAGGAATCATTAGGAACATCTCCTTACCACTTAGTTTATGGACAAGATCCTATTTTTCCCACAAATCTTAAGTTACAAACATTACATTTCATGAAATATTACCTTGGAACTGATAATAAACTTGAAACTAGACTAACACAATTGATGCATCTGGATGAAAAGAGGGATGAGGCTATGCTTCACTTTAGTAAACACCAAGATGTAGTAAAAATGTGGTTTGATAAAAGGTCTAGAGTCAAAACATTTAAAGTTTCAGATTTAGTGTTGTTGTGGGATAAGAGACATGAGAGGAAAGGAGATCATGATAAATTTGATTACTTATGGTTGGGTCCTTACCAAATTTCAGAAGTCCTAGGTGAAAACAACTTTAGATTAAAAACCTTGGATGAAAAATATTTGGCTTTACCCATCAATGGGCTGCATTTAAAACACTATTTCCAGGCCTGAAATGGCAAGGCCTTGTATTATATGTAAATATGTCATGCTTTGTTTTGTGTGTGCAGATTTGATTTTTTTGGTGTGTTTTAGGCTTTTGCCTTCAACCTTTATTTTAGCATGATGAGGTTGTTCTGAATAAGGTTTTGAGGCATTTTGATTGCATTGTTCTTTTTCTTAGCTTGGTGTGTTGGTCATTGGACCAGTTTTGGGCTTGATATAAAAAAAAAAAAAGAGAAGGGGATAGCAAAGATGTTAGTTTGTATCCTTATCAATGTTTTAAGACTAGAAGTATATGAAACAACATAATTGTATTACAGAAAGCTCCACGAGTACTACAAACACATTAAAGAATATCGTTTGAAATTTGGGATACATGAAAGTTGTCAATTTTGCAAGATAGGGTGAAGCATTTTGTATAATCCATCTTACTCATTTGTTTTCAGGATACATTGCATAATAACTTTGAGTCTCATTCCATTCCATATTTCAAAGACAACCACCAAAAGCATGTCAGACCCTCTTAGGATCATTGCACAATAAACATTAAGTAAGGTCTTGAGATTGGAAACTGATGCCGCATTGTCTTGAATTAGACACGTTCTGCACATATAAAGAACATCTTGGGCAAAATGGTTGAAACCATACTTGGAAGAAAAAGTGAGGCGAAAAGAATTTTTCTTGTCTGTCCCATCATGCAAAACATAGTCCATGAAATAGTGGTTTTCACCACTCCCACAATACTTGAAACCCATTTGGATTGGAAGGATCGTACTACATGTCCCTCATAAGGATGAGTAGTCATCCCTAAGATTCAAGGAATCCATCATTACTCCACCTCCATCATATCATTAACTATTGGAATGGAAGGATAGTACTACATGTCCCTTGCAAGGATGGGTAGTCATCCCTAAGGTTCAAGGAAGCCATTACTACTCCACCTCCATCACATCATTTGAGTTGGAAGGATCGTACTACATGTCCCTCACAAGGATGGGTAGTCATCCCTAAAATTCAAGAAAGCCAAAGCCAAAGCCTGGACTATGGGGTTGATCTCCACCGGGGCTATAGACGCCTGACTGGCAGTGGAGTAGGCTCATGCGTGGCGACATGTCTCATTTAAAAGCAAGACCTCTGACCGCTCACACGGACAGGCTAGCCTGGCAGTTTTATCCATAACAGGTTTAATCATTTTGCTTAAGATGAGGTAATAAACTCAAATCAGAGTAGTAAGGATAGGGTTAAATTCTCATCATGCTTAGGTTGAGAATCTGATTCCCCAAAGCTCTGATTTCACTTACACATGCACATTGATTCAATATGGTAGTGGCGCATAACCAACCTTGAGATTGGGTATATGAACTCAATTCATGCATGATTGGTCCTAAGAGGGTTTGATAGTTTTAATGTTTCTGCTCATGCTACTAAAAGTTTATGAGTCCTTGCAAAGCAGGTCAGTCATAGTTTATTATTCTGGCAATACATTCAATCTTGCATAGACCCTCCATGATTCATTATATGCATTCATGTGAAACTGGCAATAGAATGTGGAACTATTTCAAACGATAAAGAATGAATCACTATGCACACATTGAGCTGATGCTGAATGATTCTAATGTTTCATGTATTTCTGGTCTATTTACATTCTTTGGATATTTTCTAACGCTTGCAGTTGAGTTGTAGGTTTTCAGGTTGGGTTCTCATCGAAATGCTCAGGAGCATTTCCCAGTAGAGTCACCATTTGTTGTGGCTGCTCCACAACGAGCCCCAAAAATTGGGGACCCACCTTTTTGTTTTGAAAGTTCGATGTTTGCAGTTTGTTTTAAGGGTCTATGCCTTCGTTTTGTCGTGGGTTTTGCAATTGTTGTCGGTTCTTGTCGACAATATTTTATTGTCGATGATTTTTCTTGTCGATGATATTTTATTGTCGATGACTTTTTCTTGTTGACGACTTTTGTCGTCATTTTATTGTCGATGACTTTTTCTTGTCGATGATATTTTATTGTCGATAACTTTTTCTTGTTGATGACTTTTTGTCATCATTTTCTTGTCGACAACTTTTGTCATCATTTTTTTTGTTTTTAGCAAGTTTATTGTCGAGTGTTGGTGTTTCTTGTCATGGGTGGTTCAGATAATGAAAACAATAAAAAAAAATAATAATAAAAATAAGTTTGTATATATATATTCTATATATATAAATTTAAAATTTAAAATAAATAAATTAGAGGATTTTTCGTCATTTAAGCTTCAGTTTAATGGTGGTCATGGTGTTGATTTCTAATATGTTAATTTGGTCTTTGCAGGTAGAAGAAGACCCAAACAGATATGACGTAAGCAAAGAAGTTTCAGTGGCAAGACACCAAGGTTAAGCAGATTCGGAGTGCAGAGGGTTCAAAATACCAAGGCCACAATAGACGAAGACCCACATCTGGGATGTGGCTAGTGGTGATTGGACCATACCAGACACATGGATGGGAGTGTCCAGGGGTTGTTTTAGTTTGAGAAACTATGACTAAGTGGTTTTACATCATCAAAGTCATTTGGGAATTGCACCCTGCCCTCACTGCACCAGTGCATTATCAACTGGATTTTGGGTACCCAATGTGCATTTGGTAGGGTGGAGATTCGAACCAAGGACCTCCCCTGGAGGATTTCCATACCCTCTCCAAATCACCTACACCATGTGGGCAATTTAAAAAAAAAAAATTAAAATATGTTGAACAAGGCGAAAGGGACCCACCCAACAATGTGGCTCTAGGGATGATAGAACGTGGGACCCACGTTGGATGGGGCAGCAGGTTGACGTGGTCTACCCGAACATGGATGCAGCAGATAGTGCACTCACCATGGAGGATCGAGGATGCGCTGGACTCGTCCACGCAGGATACGAATTCTACGACCCAACAAAAGCGGTAACTATGTTCGACGGGGTTTAAACCCACAAAATGACAGAAGGGCGTAGGCTAGAATCTTGCGACAGTAATGTTGTGAAGCATATTTGGCGCCGATAATTACACAACAGCGGCAAGAGCATCATTGACAGAATTTGGACGTTACACGACAGTGACAGCTGTTGGAAATTAATCCCAACTACCGCCATCAATGCAGAGGTACTGCGTTGCAGCAGCTGGTTAAACCCGGGATACCGCTAACGCCCATGGTTTTGTAAATGTTGGTTTAGGGTTTGGGTTCTTGGACCGCCTATAAATGTATGTATGCCTCTGTTTTAGGCATTCTGGGCAGCAGCCCCAGTTTCCCTGCACACTGTAGCGATGCAGGCGTTTTCAGGCGAAGTATTCCGCAGGAGGCGACAATGTCCGCGTTTGTGTGCTCAGCAGAGCTTTGTGTTGAATCTATTTCAAATTTGTATGAGCTTCTCTGTGATTCAATAAAATCATGTTTTTGGTTTCTGCCTCTGTCTGTCTGCGTCTGTATTGCCTCTAACGAGGCTGTCTTTGATCTTGTAATTTTTCAATTTTCGTCATGGTATCAGAGCTTGGAGACAGGACCAGCAGGCAGGGTATGGTTTCCCATCGAGGATTGAACCTGCGCCAGCGAGGAAGTAGAGAGAACATCCTTCCAGTATTTGTGATTAATGGGGTGTGTTGGAAATTAATCCCAACTACCATCGTCAATGCAGAGGTACTATGTTACAGCAGCTGGTTAAACCTGGGATACCGCTAACGCCCATGGTTTTGTAAATGTTGGTTTAGGGTTTGGGTTCTTGGATCGCCTATAAATGTATGTATGCCTCTGTTTTAGGCATTCTGGGCAGCAGCCCCAGTTTCCCTGCACACTACAGCGGTGCAAGCGTTTTCAGGCGAAGTATTCCGCAGGAGGCGGCAATGTCCGCGTTTGTGTGCTCAGCAGAGCTTTGTGTTGAATCTGTTTCAAATTTGTATGAGCTTCTCTGTGATTCAATAAAATCATGTTTTTGGTTTCTGCCTCTGTCTGTCTGCGTCTGTATTGCCTCTAACGAGGCTGTCTTTGATCTTGTAATTTTTCAATTTTTGTCAACAGCATCGGGCGAATGATTAACGTCAAAGCGGATAGCTCACCAAAGCAGTGTAAGTTAAGGTGTCAGGGTAACTGACGTCGAGGATTGGCATAGATAAAATGCATCGAGAAGAATCTACAGCATGGGTTTGATGCAATGACCGTTTATGACAATGCAGCATGGTGGGGCCTATGGAGGTGACAATGTGCAGATGATGTGGACATTACCGAACTTAAATGGAGTTACAATGGTGGGAGCGTTGGTTTAGGGGTGCATTCATGGATAGAGCGAACGTCGACTGAAGGTTGAGGCATCGATGACAAGCCTCAACGATGATAAAACTGACCACCAAGCAGTGAGTCTAATCAGACGGCACCAAAGGCGTTCATGATAGTTTTACGACATGAGTAGAACCCAGGCAAGCAAAACCTAACCCTAATGGTACACCATAAAATTACATCGTAGAGAACAAGGTTGTTTTTTTCTATGAGGCGCCACTAGATGGGATCATCGGTAGCAAGGACTGTCACGAATGAATGGTATGGTATTGCACGAGAGCTATCGATGCCAAAGAGAAGGGAGGCATCCAAGGGTAATTCTGGGAGGTATAAGATTTAAAGAGTTATTTTTATTTTTTATATTATAATATAATACCATGGAGTAATAAGGAGTTTATATAATATTTAAAGTGTTATTTTTATGTTTTATATTATAATATAATACCATGGAGATATAAGGGGTTTATTGAAGGTTTAAGATTTTATTTACAGGCTTTATATTATATATAAACTATGGGAGTTATAAGGAGATTTTTTTTTATGTGATTCATATAGTAATACATGACGGGAGATATAAGGGATGACTATTATTTTTGAGATATGATTTTACAAAAAGAGAGTTAAAAAAAATAAATAAATAAATAAAAATAAAATAAATTTTTTCTATTTTATTTTATTTTTTATTTTAAATTTGTTTTAACATCATGAAGGAGGAGAAGTTGAAACGAAGAGGGTAGTTTTGAAACTTTAAATAGCTAAGGAGGGCATTGTACAGAGGCTGGAAATTGTAGAAAAAAAGACTATTTTTTGGAATAAAGGAGCTTTTATTTGGCAAGAGCAACTTTTGTGTGTGAAATCAAAAGGAGACTGAAACTAAGACTACTGTTATTTCTGTAAATATTTCCTTTGCATTATTGCTTCTTGTATCTATTTGTTTATGCCATAAAGTGGGTTACGATAGGTGAATGATAGAATGATGCAATTATTTTTTTCCTTAGAGTCTTGCATCTGATCTAATCTGGTTGTGTTTATGTTGCAGGTCTGTTAGGTCAGGTTGTTTTAGAATTTTATCTCATAACTTGGGGTTTTGCAGGGAGGAGATTGCTAACCAAATTAATGTTCTATTTTGGTTTTTCTAGCTAACTTTTGTAAATAATGTTTCTGTTTTATTTTTCTGATATTTAGATTAATCTTACCTTAAAATCTACTTTTTTGATTCTGGTCCATTCTAGAATTTTTGCATTTGTGTTCATTCTATTCTGGTCCATTCCAGAATTTCTGCTAATTGTTCCTTGATTCTGGTCCATTCCAAAATTTTTGCTAATTGTTTCTTGATTCTGGTCCATTCCAGAATTTCTGCTAATTGTTCCTTGATTCTGGTCCATTCCATAATTTCTGTAGGCAGTTGATTTCTTGATTTTGGTCCATTCCAGAATTTATGTTCATAAATAGTTCTTTTATTGCCATGAATAATCTAAGCTATAAAGAAGGTAAATAAATCTGCCCAGAGTATGCTCTACGTCTGCGCTTGAGAAAGCAATCTGCTCGCACCAGAAATTGGAGGGTTTGTTTACAGATCTAGTGTTTCCCAAAGAAAACCAGGGATTAATAGCGGAGAAGAGAAATTTGCTTCTAGATCCACTTCTTTAATTTAGATTTTAATTCTTGCATCTCCAAGCACCTTCATCTAATTTTTAGAAAAAATATGGGTTTAGGAGGGCTACTAGTTCCAAATGCACATTAATTCAGATCAAGTGAATGAATCCTAACTTTCTAACTTACTAATTTTTGCTAACATTTAATGCTAACATTGCTAACTTCACTAACACCAAATGCTAACATAGGGATAGTGGAACACTTTTAAATGAAGATAAAACGAATCCGCTAACTCTAAAAATGAACCTCATGTTAAAGGCACGGAGCTTAAAATGAAGTGGCTTATACCACACACTTTCTCATTTGGAATGTTTTTAAGTGAAGATAAAAGAGGTTACTAACTGGGTTTCGGGTAGATCACTTTAATCTCAAGAACATTAAAAGAAGCTATCTTCACATTTGGTTGATTTAATGGATTATGGTTGCAAAGTACTTGTTCGAATCATTAAAGGCCCCTTGTTAATTGTTACTTGCTTGGTTTAAGTTATTCTGGTATACATTCATTTATTTGCTTTAGTCTTGATTGATTACATGCACATGAATGTTTGTTCACAAGAACCTTGGAGAAATGAATAATGCTACTTAATTTCTTTGCAAGAGAGAGTTTCTTGTTTGATACTCTAGTTGTGGTGATCATTTTGCTATAGGGCAAAATATTCACTCAATAGCTCCCTAGTATTTTGAATGTAGAATAGCTTTGATAAAATACTTAGCTTTCTAAATTTTCTTTTGAGTTGAATCCCTTTTGTCTCCCTAATGTTCAACTTCAAGATAAGCACTTTCTCTCTATTTATGAATAGAAGGTTAAAGATAATTTTGATGCAATTTCAATTGATAAAATGTTCTATCTTCAAGAAATTTCAAGTTGGATTTCTTATGTCCCTTTTAATTTGAATAAGAGACTAATTCCAATGTAGTTTTTCCAACCTTCTAACAACTCTATGTTGTGCTTCCAATGTTTTTCAATTTTCAATAATCTAGTTTCTAAATTTCAAGAAATTATGTTGGTGATGAATTCCTTATATCTCCCTAATTAGAAATTTAGAAAAACAAATATATTTGCAAATTCAATAATTCAATTTTGATGTAGAAACCCTTATTCCTCCAACTCAAATTATTTGCAAATATTTCTATGCTTGAATTTCAAATAAAGCAATTTCAAAAAACTTTCAAATTAAATCCTCCTTACTTCAAAAGTCATTCAAATCATTCAATAAATCATCTAAGGTTGTAATTTATCAATTCATGTCCTTATATCTCCATTCAATTAATTAATCTTAAGCATGATAAATTAACTAAGCTTAACCTTAGTATTCATATACCTTATATCTCCTTGATCTTTTATAAAATGCAAATTGATTAAATACTTTGTACCTTCATGTAAATGAGCACTACGTATTCGGTCTGCTTCACCTGAGACTGTAATTTGCACATTGTTTTTAGGTGTTGTTTTCCTTTCAATATTCAATGCTAGATGATGTCATTTAACTGCATTCAATGCATTTCCTTGTATGATGCTCTCTTATGGACTTTGATTGTCCACTTCTATGCTCGTTCTATGTTCTTTGAGTGTTAAATGTGTTTAATATGCATGCTAAAGATCGTATGGGATCCTCTAACCTATCAGTATTCTCCTTATCATGTTCCCCATGGAACTTAACGTCTTCTTTAGGTGTTTTATTCCTATTGCATTACTCTTGCCCAGTTAGGTGATTTTATGACTATATTAGCATTACCTTGGACAAGTGTCTTTCTTCCTCAAAGAGTGTTGATAGTTGGGTTGAAGTGTTTTTTTTCTTTCAATGGTTGTTAGTGCTCATTTTTCATCTACACCAAGTGGCATCCAAGTTCTTTCATGTTATCAAATGAAGTGATAAATGGTAGCTATGTACCTTTCAATGCTAGTATGCAATCCTATATTTCTTTGGCACTCAAACTTGCTTACCCTTACTTAACGCTCACAATATATTTTTCTACTTATAGTTGTCACTTCCAGTTATTCTTTCCTCCAACGTATCTTGTAACTCTCCAATTATTTTTGGTTCTTCTTTTCTCCAATGTATTCTCCAATGCTTACTGGTGCTTCTTTTCTCCAACGTATGTTATAACTCTTCAATACTTGATGGCACTTTCCTTTTTCCAATGCTCGGTGGTGGATCTACTCCACCAATGGTTGATCCTCTTCTACGGTGGTGGCTCCTCCTTTGGTTGTGCACCAATATATCTTCCTTGGTGGCATTTTCACCCCTTTTCTCGATAGCTTTTCAACTTTGTTTGGCCAAATATCCAAGCCTTTCAACTAGGGTAAAAATATTTGCTTTATAATTTATTTATCTCCTAAGAGACTTACACCTTAATCCTTGCTTTGGCTCTATCCTCTAACTTCTTTTTTTCTGCAGATTTTAATCCAATGTGGGTGCTACCTTCTTCAAGTTTTGGTGTCTTTACTTGGTGTCTTTAGACACCTTGAGCACGCTGTATTTGAGCACTTATTCGGCCTTTATTTAGACAATAATACTGCCTCCTTCGTTGGCTTTGAAGACTCTTTCATTTGCATATTTAATAACTCTAATATGGTGCTCTTATAACTTTAAAATAAACTGATTTTTAATGCTTAAATAATAAACTATTGTAACACCAATGTGGCATACCTTTTGGCCTCCTTTTGTAGCTAATTTTCTTGGTGATTTGGTTCACCTTTTTTTGCCTTGAATTTGTAAAAATTTGCAGCTCCAATACCTTTTGCTTTGCTGCCCAAAGCTCTTTTAATTTGCAGCTTTCAATGCTGCCCAAAACTCAGCTTCTATGTTGTTCAAATTTTGCCTTTACTTTTTCAATTTGCTAGCTTAAATTGTTGCCTCAAACTTATCAATTTTGGCTTTAATTCCTTTTCCTTTGCTGCTCTAAACTTGTCAATCATACATCTCTGATTGCTACCTTTTCCATCTAAAATTTGCAATACCTTTATTTTACCAAGTTTTGTCCTATGATTCTCATAAATCTGCCCCCATGTGCTATGATTTCTACCTTGTTATTGTATCTTTTTGATCACCTGGTTCTTCTCCTTCCAAGCTAATAGCAAGATTTTACACTTTCACTTTCAAACAACTGAACTTTATCTCCTTCTTATGCTACCTTTTGCTTGCTTCTTTCCTTCACTATTTTAGTATACAAAACCTTCAAGTATGCAACTATTTGTTTTCTTAGATTGCTACCCTCTAAATCTGTAATTTTTCATCTTCAAATGCAGCTAATTCATCATTTGTTTTGTTTTTCAAATCTGTCCTGAAATTCTCTAAAATGCAGCTATAATATCTTCTCTTAATGTTGCTCAAATTTGTAGATTAAATCTCTTCAAATTGCTACTTCGAAAATCTGATTTTTTCTTCTTATCTTGTTGTTCAAAAACAACATTCAATTCCTCCAAATTATTGTTGAAATCTATCCTGAATATTCTTCTGTAGCTATATTTCACCTTCAACTTCTGCTGCAAAACCAGCAATCTTCTTCTCTGTAAATCAGCCTTCAAATCCTTTATGGTTGTCTTCAAACTTCTCAAATTGGTGGCCTCTTCTATCTTCTTTCTCCTCCTTAGCTCTTGTCAAATTCTGACTTCAAATTTGGCCTATTTGCTGGCCTCTTCCTCAAGAATCTGAATGTCTTGAGATCTTCAAAACTCCTTTCCAAAGTTTGGAAAACTTCTTGCCAAATCCTTCTTCCTTTTGGGCTTGTTGTCGGATGGTGACAATTTTCCCAAATTCTTCTTTTTAGGAGCTACTCCTTCTTGCAATCTTCTACTTTGAGCTTCAAATATTCTCCAATGGCCACTTCTTCAATAGGGCTTTTCTAGCCTTCTTATTTCTCCTTCTAAATTTTCTTGAGACCTCTTCTCTTTGGGTCTTCAAATTTTGCAACTCTTCTATTGGACCTTTTCTTTAGTCCTTCTCTATCTTCTTTCTTCAATCTTCTATCTTCCAAATCTGGAATTTCTTCAATGAGATCTCTTCTCTTGGATCTCCTCTTTCTCCAATATTCAATAGGGCTTCTCTTGGCCTCTTCTCAATATTCAATAGAGTTGCTTTCTTCTTTCTTCAATCTAAAGTCTTCAATATTCTATGAGAACCTTCTTCTTGGGTCTCCTTCTAATATTCTATGGGGACCTCTTTCTTGAGTCTCCTATTTCTTCAATCTTCAATAGGGCTCCTTTGGCCTCTTTCTCTCTTCTCAATATTCAATCTTCAATCTCCTATGGAGACTTTCTTATTAGTTCTCCTCAATATTCAATGTCTACTTTTTTGCAACAAAGAATTAATCCCTACACGAGGAAAGCACATAGACATTCAAGAAACCGAAGATAAATTTTTTCTCTATCCATTGTAGGAAGCTTCTCAAATTTTGAGAACTAATTTTTTGCAATAGTAAACTTATATAGTAGCAAGAAAATTCATATAAATTTTCAGATCTTTAAAAATCAATAAACTTCACTAGTTATCCTTAATTCTAGTGGAATGAGATCTATGCTAAGTCCTAGTCTTCACGAGTTTTACTAAAACTCTATGGAAAGACTCTATCCAATAATAAATTTTAAAATTTTTGAAAATTAGATCTCCCAATATCCTTTCAATATCTCTTGTGGCTCTCCCTATCTCCTATCGACCTCCCTTGTGCTTTGATACCATTGTTATATTTTTATGCTATATACTTAATGAGAAATCAACCACAAGATATAAAATGAGCATTTAATATTAAATATATGATAATGTAAATATACTAAGCATGTAAAACTCATAATAAATTTCTAAAACTACTCATAAAATTGCCATTAATGAAGGCTCTCTGATGCAGGAGCATCCGGCGATAGCAGGGCAATCGAACATCAACCAATTTTTTTCTAAAAATTGTGTTTTGAATCTTTTTCTTTACAAGGCAGAAGTCCGTCGTGATATCGCGACGTCGCGATATCCCGACGTCATTGGGAGTGTAGAGTGAAGCGGCAGTTTTGTCGCAATATCACGACGTCACGATATCGTGACAGCTTTGGGAGTGCAGAGTGAAGCGGCAGTGTTGTTGCGATATCGTGACGTCACGATATCACAACAGCTTTGGGAGTGCGGAGTGAAGCGGCAGTTTTGTCACGATATCACGACGACGCGATATCGCTACAGTAAATGGGGTGCAAGGTGGAGCGGCAGGGTGGCAGTTTTTGTCGACGTCAGGTGGAAAGCAAGGCTCAAGGTGTGGGCTTAAGGGCGGAGAAACACAAGGCACGGGCTCGAAAGGCAAAGGTTGGGGGGAGTCACGAAATCGTGACATGTCACGATTTCGTGACATGTCACGAAATCGCGGCTCCAAAAGCTATGGCGAGGCAAAGGTTGGGGGAGTCACAAAATCGTGACATGTCACAAAATCACGGCTCCAAAGGCAGAGGCAGAAGGCAAGGGCAGGGGAGTCACGAAATTGTGACATGTCGCGATTTCGTGACATGTCGTGGAATCGCGGCTCCAAAGGCAAGGAAAGGCAGAAGGGCATGGGGGTCGCGATACCGCGACATGTCATGATATCGTGACATGTCGCGATATCGTGACATGTCGCGATATCGTGACATGTCGCGATATCGCGACCAGTTAAAGGCTGCCACGTGGATTAAGATATCGTGGTTAAGAAGAAGACGGGCCAAAGTAGACATGGGACTGCCATGTGTGTTAAAGCGACGTGACATGTTGAAGACAGAGGCCGAAAATGGACACGCGGGCAGCCACATGTATTAAAACAAAGATGAAGGCCACGTATATTAAAATGGAGATGATAGCCACGTGTATTAAACAGGGATGACTATCTTAAGGAAATTTTCTGACAAGGCGACAGTTGCAGGCCATAGACAGTATGGGATGAGACAGTGGTGCAGAGGAACAGTCTGACCAAAATGACATTTGTAGGGCGAGGGGGTGTCTTTAATGTAAGCTTCCTTAGTGGATCGGGGCAGTTGCCCATTTATGGAAGGAAGTCTGAAAACTTGGAGGGAAGCGAATTTTATTCCATTTTTTTTTTTTTTTTGATGAATTCGCGCTGGTGGGCATTAATTGCATAGAGGGCCGAGACCTCGATAAAAACTCAAAAATTGTAATAGATCGGGATGGTGAATCGGAGAATAGACTCAGAAGGGGAGAAGTGGAAAGCTAAGCCGCGAGCTAGCATTTTGTAAAGCCTACGGGCTGCATTTGAATGTATTTTTTAGATTTAATAGAAGACAAGTTCTGGATTTGCGTGAGTGCGACTGTGTTTATTTTCTCGTCCCCGTCAGTGGTATCAAAGCCGGAAGTTCCTGAGTGTGTAACAGATCGCCGGACGTGAGGCAGTTACACCAGGATCTGTGGGAAGGCTCGTGAGAAAGTGAGAAGATGCCTCCGAGAAGAAACCCCGTTGGTGGGAGAGGCATGCCGACAACAGCAGATGTTCGGGCTTTGCAGCGGCAAGTTCAGGCCCTGCAAGAAGAACTGTGCAGAGGACACGAACCAAGAAGAGATGCAGACAGTGAAGACGAAGTAGATGAAGAAGAAAATTAGTCTGAGGAAGAAGAAGAGGCTGTGGATCCTGCACAAGCCAGGTTGTACAAAGCCATCTCTCAGATTGGAAAGCAACCAAAAATGGAGGTTTCTACATACTCGGGAAACCTAAATCCAGAAGAGGTGATTGACTGGATAAATGACTTAGAAGAATATTTCGAATATGAGGAGGTTGAAGACCCTAATTGGGTCAGATTTGCTAAGACCAAGTTGAAGGGTCATGCCAGCATATGGTGGAAGGGAGTACAGCTAGAACGAAATCGAAGAGGAAAAGAACGGATAACAAGATGGGAACGGATGGTAGAAAAATTAAAAAGACAGTTTATTCCGGAAGATTACGAGTTGGATCTGCTGAGAAAAATGCAGGGTTTGAGACAGATGAATAAAACTGTCCAAGAATATATGGAGGAGTTTTATAAAATCTCCATCAGAACTAGCCATTTGGAAGCAAGCAAGGAGAATGTGGCCCGTTATATTAATGGGTTGAGACCCAGTATCCAGGAAGAGTTGAGCTTGGTTCGGGTGAGCACCATTGAAGATGCTTACCAGTTTGCTCTGAAAGTTGAAGAAAAACTGAATAGAAGGTTTGAGAGCAAGCAAAAAGGAAGAGGACATGGAGGAAATACTAGTGGAAGAAAAGATGAAGGAAAAGAGGAGAAGAAAGAAGAGGTTAGTAGCAGCCGGGATCAGAAGGAAGATGAGGAACCCAAACCCCAAGTTCAAAATAATGGCTACCTAAGGGGAAGAGGTAGATCTAGACGTGGGTATGGAAGAGGAGTGTTTCGGGGAACATTTTTCCACTATGGAGAAGAGGGACATCGGGCATATGAGTGTCCCCAGCACCCCGAGAGAGTGAACAAGAAACAAGTGGGTCCTGCCAGAGCTGTTGTGGCGAGCGGAAGATGCTTGAATCGGAACATTCGAAGAAGCCGAGAAAGGAGAAGCAATGATCATGAGGAGAACCATGCTGGTTGAGGAAGACAAACCAGAGCAGAGGAGAAGCTTGTTTCGCACACGGTGCAAAAGTGCAGGCAAAGTCTGTAATGTTATTATAGACAATGGGAGTACAGATAACTTAGTCTCCGAGGAGATGGTTGCTAAGTTACAGCTGGAGATGAGACACTCGCATCCATATCGGATTGCGTGGTTGTGGAAGGACCATAGAGCATGGGTCCGTGAACAGTGTTTAGTCACGTTCAGTATTGGGAAGTACCAGGATGAGGTCCTGTGTGATGTTTTCCCCATGGATGCTTGCCATTTGCTATTAGGAAGGCCATGGCAGTTTGATCGGAGTGCAGTGCATGATGGTCGTGCAAATACGTACTCCTTGACAAAATATGGAGTGCGCCACAAATTAAAGCCAATACAGGCAGTAGATGAGAAGATGTGCAGTAGTGCCAGAATTTGTCTGGTAGAGGGCAAAAATTTTTTTTTCTAGGAGACGAGATTTGAGCAGGTTGCAAAGGCAGATGAGTGTTTGGAGGTGTTACAGAAGACACGGACCGAACAACACAGAAGTGAAGGTCACTTCTCCATTTACCCCGGGTATCTGATGCAAGAGCATCTGACGACAGCAGGGCAATCAAACATCAACCAATTTTTTTCTAAAAATTGTGTTTTGAATCTTTTTCTTTACAAGGCAGAAGTCCGTCGCGATATCGCGACGTCATTGGGAGTGTAGAGTGAAGCGGCAATTTTGTCACGATATCGCGACAGCTTTGGGAGTGCGGAGTGAAGCGGCAGTGTTGTCGCGATATCGTGACAGCTTTGGGAGTGCGGAGTGAAGCGGCAGTTTTGTCGCGATATCGCGACATCACGATATCACGACAGCAAAGGGGGTGCAAGGTGGAGCGGCATCGCGATATCATGACAGCAAAGGGGGTGCAAGGTGGAGCGGCAGGGCGGTAGTTTTTATCGATGTCAGGTGGAAAGCAAGGCTCAAGGTGTGGGCTTAAGGGTGGAGAAACACAAGGCACGGGCTCGAAAGGCAAAGGTTGGGGGGAGTCACGAAATCGCAACTCCAAAAGCTACGACGAGGCAAAGGTTGGGGGGAGTCGCGAAATCGTGACATGTCGCGATTTCGCGACATGTCGCAAAATTGTGACTCCAAAGGCAGAGGCAGAAGGCAAGGGTAGGGGAGTCACGAAATCATGACATGTCACGATTTCGTGACATGTCACGGAATCGCGGCTCCAAAGGCAAGGTAAAGGCAGAAGGGCGTGGGGGTCGCGATACCGTGACATGTCGCGATATCGTGACATGTCATGATATCGTGACATGTCGCGATATCGTGACATGTCACGATATCACGGCCAGTTAAAGGCTGCCACGTGGATTAAGATATCGCGGTTAAGAAGAAGACGGGCCGAAGTAGACACGGGACTGCCATGTGTGTTAAAGCGACGCGACATGTTGAATACAGAGGCCAAAAATGGACACGCGGGCAGCCATGTGTATTAAAACAAATATGAAGGCCACGTATATTAAAATGGAGATGATAGCCACGTGTATTAAATAGGGATGACTATCTTAAGGAAATTTTCTGACAAGGCGACAGTTGCAGGCCATAGACAGTATGGGATGAGACAGTGGTGCAGAGGAACAGTCTGACCAAAACGGCGTTTGCAGGGCGGGGGGCATCTTTAATGTAAGCTTCCTTAGTGGATCGGGGCAGTTGCCCATTTATGGAAGGAAGTCTGAAAACTTGGAGGGAAGCGAATTTTATTCCATTTTTTTTTTTTTTTTGAATTCGCGCTGGTGGGCATTAATTGCATAGAGGGCCGAGACCTCGATAAAAACTTGAAAATTTTAATAGATCGGGATGGTGGATCGGAGAATAGACGCAGAAGGGGAGAAGTGGAAAGCTAAGCCGCGAGCTAGCATTTTGTAAAGCCTACGGGCTGCATTTGAATGTATTTTTTAGATTTAATAGAAGACAAGTTCTGGATTTGCGTGAGTGCGACTGTGTTTATTTTCTCGTCCCCGTAACTCTCATATATAGTACAATGATAAAAAATGGATATCTTATGCTCTCCATATTCCTTACATGCTTTACATTATATCTAGCATCTCATATACTACTGCTCTCTTCTATACTATATTCTCACTCTTTAATCTTCTCTATCAAAGGCCTACATTGTTGGAATATATTACATTATTTGGTACATGCCAATGTACCAACATGGGTACATCTATAGATTAGGAAAGAGTGTCTTAGATTAGGATGAAAGTATTTACTTTATGCAATGTAATAAATGCACAAGTGTGCAATGATATTTTGGCAATGTAAATGTGCATAGTTGTCCCTATGTACATGTGTCAATAGAGTAGGAAGATGAAGAGTCATAGGAAGAGTGAGGGCCAAGAATCCTCCATATGAAGAGTCACATTCCATTCTATATATATGGATGTATTGATGTAAAATAATATAGCAAAGTAGAGAGAGTCATATTTGGAAGCAATGGAAGGTGATGTAGTATGATGTATTTTGAGGTCTTCATTCAATAAGATTTCTTAGTACTTTTTGAGCATTTGTCATTAGCATTCTTTGAGTTATTATATAATAGATTCTGAGTTTATATGCTTGATTGCTTAGCATTATCATATCTTTCATATTGCAATTGTATTATTGATCTTGAGGCAATATTATTTTGAGTATTCACTCATCAAAAGCTAACAATGGTATCAGAGCCACAAGGGACCATCCTAGTTTCCACCATTCATCCCTCGCTGTGTCTTTGCAAACCAAACTTTTTGTTGTGTATCGTTGCATGCAAACATCGCCGTCTCAAGATTGTTTGATAGAAGTCCCAATATAGATCAGAAGGAAAGAATATTTCTACTAGTTAAGAAGAGACCAGTAAAGATAAAGGAATTACCTCTGGAAAGAGAAACCAAAGAAGATAAAGGAATTACCTCTAGAAAGAGAAACCAGAGAAGATAGAGGAATTACCTCTGGAAAGAGAAACCAGAGAAGATAAAGGAATTACCTCTGGAAAAGGAAACCAGAGAAGATAGCATTTCTCATTGTGTTAAAGGAAAACCAGTGATATTTAAGGAAATACCTATTCCAAGAGCAAAATCGGAATAGAAGGAGATTGAAAGGTCTTGAAGATAGACCTTATCATTAAAGAGATCAAGAGACCCTTAGAAGAGGTCCTATTGATAAGCTTGACAAGAGAGTAAAGATTCCAGATTATTATTTGGCTAGAATATTTCCACAGGGTTGAAGGAAAACCCGTGAAGACCAGGATTCAGTATAGATTTGATTCCACTAGTTTTTAAGATAGCTAGTGAAGATTATTATTTTTAGAACTTTGAATACATCTTATTATTATTGTCTAAGTTTTGTTGTAGAAGATTGATTCTTAGAAGTTGAGAAGCTTCCTACAATAGATAGAGAAGAATTTCATCTTTGATTGCCTGAAAGTCTATGTGCTTTCCTAGTGCAGGGATTAACTCTTTGTTGTAGAAAAGTAGACATTAAAGGAGGTCCAAGAAGGAGATCTTATTGAAGATTGAGAAGAACCCAGAAGAAGGTTCTCATTGCAAGATTACATATTGAAGATAAAGACCCAAGAAGAGGTCACATTGAAGAACTTCCAAGGTTTGGAAGATTGAAGATTGAATATAGAGACCCAAGAAGAGGTCATATTGAAGAACTTCCAAGTTTTGGAAGATTGAAGATAAATATTGAAGAACTTCCAAGATTGGAAGATTGAAGATAGAGGACTACAGAAGGTCCTATTGCAGATAGAAGCAATAGAGTCAAGAGATCCAAGAAAGAGATCTCATTGAAGGATTTCCCATAGTTGGAAATTTGAAGAAACCAAGGTAAGGTTTCATTAAAGCATTAACTAAGAGAATTGAAGGCTGCAGGATTAGAAGACCCAAGAGTAGAGGTCTCAAGAAGATTTTACAAAAGAAAGAAAAAAGTAAGAGAAAGCCTTATTGTAGAAGTTGAAGTAATGACCATTAGAGAAGATTTGAAGCAGAGTTTATGATAGAAGATTGCAAGTAGAAGGAGCACCTGACTAGAAGATATTGGGACAATTGTCACCATACGACAACAAGCCCAAAAGAAAAAAGGATTTGGCAAGAAGTTTGTCAAATTTTGAGAAGATTCTAGTAAAAGAAGATAGAGAAAGAGGTCAGATTTGAAGTCAGAATTCAGAAAGAAATTAGAAGAAAGCAAGAATATTGTAGAGGTCATAGTTTTGAGAGATTTGGAGACAACCACAAGAGTCTTGTAGGCTGATTTGTAAAAGCACAAGTTGCAGATTTTTCAAAGAGAAGATGAAAGGTCATAGGACAACAAATAGTAGAAATAGAAAGCTACATTTTGGAAAAGCTTTGGAGAATATTTTGGAGCATCTTTGAACAACCAACTAAGAGAAGGCTTGACAACAAAAGAGAGCAACAGATTTGGAATTTTGAGGACATCACCAAATCAGATTTTGTAAGCAGAGAGGAGTTTAAGCTGCAATTTTGGGCAGCATTGAAAGAATAAAGCAAGTTGCATTTTAGAGAAGACATAAGACATACTTGGAACATATTTGGATAGCAAATCTCAAGCATATTTTGGAAGCATCTAAGGAAGATTTCTACTACAGATTTGAACAGTGAAAGGGCAGCATTTGGAGCTGCAAATTTTAGAGATAGCTAGCACACATTTGAAGAAGAAGAAAGTTGATTTTGAGCAGCAACTATAGCTACAAATCAAAGAGTCTACAAGCAGCAAAAATAAAGGAATAGTGCTACAAATCCAAGAAGACAAGCCATCAAGAAGGAGAGCTACAAAAGAGTTAAAAATGTGTGTTAATTTGATGCTATATAAAGTATTATTGCAAATATTTTGAAAGTGCTTATTAAGAGTTTTAGAGCATCAATTTTTAGAAGCTATTAAGAGCTAGCAAAAGAAAGCTTTTTAGAGTGTCATTAAGCCAAGGAGAAGACACCATTACACACCATTATTATTATTGAAATCTGCAAGTTATAACAACATTAGTCAAGTATCTAAAAGGAGCCATAAGTGAATTAGTGTATGCTATTTTTTATAGTAAAGCTAAAGCAGATTATTCTATGTAATTGTGAGGTTGAAGAGTCCTCAAATCAAGGGCAGAAATTAGGTGTTTAAAAACACCAAACTTGCAGTTTGTAGTGGTGAAGAAAACCACTAAAAGAGTGGTGGGGATCACCACCATATTGAGCATATTGAGCAACAAAACATAGGGGGGAAAATCATCATCAACATCCATCGATTTGGAAAGGAAAAAGCACTAACAAAAAGTGCTTAAGGAACAAGCCATTAGGCTCAAAAATCTATCTACCAAGGTGCTAGAAGATGCCATCATCCAAGATAACGACAACCTACAATAGACAAGCTCTACGTAAGAAAGAAGAGGGAGAGTGCTAGACTAAAGGGGCTACACTATCAATGTAAAGATAACATATTGCAAAGGAAAGAGAACAAGGAACAAGGTGTACAACCCACCAGAGAAAGCACCATAGGACCACCATTGGAGTACAATGGAGTTACTATAGCTGGAGCCAACCTTGGGTGAATTCATCATCACCCATATTCACTGGAAATATAGAGGAGACATCTCATGGACTATAGTTACAAAGGCAACAAGAATACATTGAAGCCAAGCTTGTGATAGTAGAGAATACATTGAAGACAAAGGCAACAAGAATACGTTGAAGGTAAGCTTGTGATAATACGTTGAAGAGGCTAGAAAAATCATACATTGGAAAAGGAATGCATGCATAAGAAAGATCTACCACCTATCGAGAGCAAAGAGGAAGCAGAGTGCCACTTGGCACAAAGGTTGAGTTGGCACACAAACCCTAATGCACGTAGTAAGGAAAGAAGAGTGCTCAATGCTCTAACGCTTGAAGAAGAAATCAGTAACATTCACCAGCATAAGGAATATTACTCCACGTGTCACATCATCTCATAAAAGGAGTTCTACTAACGTTCGCACCACCTAAGGGGAGTCAAGAAGTCTCCATAACGTATGCAGTACGTGGCACGTTACACAAGAGAATTGAAGCACCCTTATAGCTGCTAGTGTAAGGAGTGGAGGTAGAATCGTAGCAAGATTGAAGCAAGAGCAATTAAGGCATAGTCAAGGGACATTCAAAGTGCCAGTCATCAAGCAAGTTGACCAGAAGGAGTAGCACCAACAATTTGACATATACAAATCAAAGAGAAGCACCTGAGTAGTAAAGGTAACACTTACTACATTATTTAATATTAAAGTTTATATTAAAGTAGGAGGTATAAGGAATAAAGTGCAAAATAATCTAAGGTTAGAGTTTGAAGATATTATTGGAGTGATAAGCATTATAAATACCTTAGAAAATCAGAATATTGAATTTAGAAGCCTTTATCAAATATATTGAAGAATACTTTTAGAATTGAAGATTATATTTGGGGTTTTGTAAAATTGCATATTTAAATTTACAAAACAAATTGAATATTTGTAAAATTAATAAGTTTGGAGAAATAAGGCATTCTACATCAAACTAGGATTACAAAACTTGCAAATATTAGTTTTATAAATTTCTAAATTTCTAAAGTTGGAGAAATAAGGATTTCTACCTCAAACATAGTTTTTTGAAATTTAGAATTTGATATTTATAAATTTGGGAGATAAAAGGATTTCTACATAAAATTGCATTTGATAGTTTAATCTCTAAGTTCAAAATTATTAGAGATATAAATTTGAATATTTGTAAAGGATTAAAGTTGCAAACACTAGGGAGTCATAAGGTAGTCTCCTCATGGCAACTACAAACAAACTCTTTCTTTCAGATTCCCAATTGCTCAAAGGTCCTAACTATACTTCATGGAAAAATAAAGTAAGATCAATCTTGATAGTAGAAAAGCTTTGGGACATAGTCAAAGGAGCAAAAACTAAACCTACTGAAGATGATAGGGATATACAAAAATATGAGGAAGAAGAAGCAAAAGCCCTTATGATCATAACTTTTGCAATTTTAGATGACATACAACCTTATATCAGTTCAGCAAGAACTTCTACAGATGCATGGAACACTTTAGCAAAAATATTTGAAGGAAAAAATAAAGCCACCATTCTAAATCTACAAACACAATTGCATTCTTTAAAAGTCAAGAGTGGTGAAACTATTGAACTATTTTTTAGAAGAGTAGTAGATACAAAAGGGAAGTTATTAACCCTAGGAGAAATAGTAGAAGATAAATTCCTTGTTCAAGTCATCTTGAGGGCACTTCCAGAGAATTACAAACATCTAGTTACATCCTTACAACTCCTAAGTAAGGATACTTCTTTTGATGATTTGGTTAATATACTACAAGAATATGAAGTGGAAAACTTAGTGAAGGATGAAATGAGTAATAATGCATTAGTCTCAAAGGATAATTCACAAGGGAATGTTGCTTCATTTCCAAGAAGCAAAACAAAGTGGAATGATAGGTATTGTCAAATTTGTAAGAGAGGAGGACATAGTACCAACTACTGCAGATTCAATCCAAGGAATCAACATCAAAGGAATCAGGTAAACTTAGGAGGCCAACCAAATAGGTTACCTCAACCTAAAAAATATCAGAACCAATACAGATCACCATAGTAGCAGTACCTACGACAACCTCAATACAGAGGAGGAAATCAAAAGGGGCACCTAGCCCAAGAGACACATGAAATACAAGAACTAGTTGATGATACATAAGTACATGAAGCTAAAGCTCTTCTAGAAAATATAGTATTTTATAAAAATACTAATATTTTATTTGATCAAGATCAAAACATGAAGCAGGACAAAGAAAGCAACAAAGAAGAGCACAAGTTCGAGAAAGAAGATGAAGACCATATTGAAGACTAAAGTCTTCAATAACCAAATAATGTAATACAGGGGGTGTTGGAATATATTACATTATTTGGTACATGCCAATGTACCAACATGGGTACATCTATAGATTAGGAAAGAGTGTCTTAGATTAGGATGAAAGTATTTACTTTATGCAATGTAATAAATGCACAAGTGTGCAATGATATTTTAGCAATGTAAATGTGCATAGTTATCCCTATGTACATGTGTCAATAGAGTAGGAAGATGAAGAGTCATAGGAAGAGTGAGGGCCAAGAATCCTCCATATGAAGAGTCACATTCCATTCTATATATATAGATGTATTGATGTAAAAGAATATAGTAAAGCAGAGAGAGTCATATTTGGAAGCAATGGAAGGTGATGTAGTATGATGTATTTTGAGGTCTTCATTCAATAATATTTCTTAGTACTTTTTGAGCATTTGTCATTAGCATTCTTTGAGTTATTATATAATAGATTCTAAGTTTATATGCTTTATTTCTTAGCATTATCATATCTTTCATATTGCAATTGTATTATTGATCTTGAGGCAATATTATTTTGAGTATTCACTCATCAAAAGCTAACATATATATAATGAGAAGTGACTCTTATCCATCCATGACTCTTCATCATCCAATTATATTGACTCATGGATACATGGACAACATGCACATTTACATCATCAAGTACTTTGCACATTCTAACAATACTTGTGCATTTATTACATTGCATAAAGTAAATACTCAAACCCTAATCTAAGACACACTTCTAATCTAAGGATGTACCCAAGGTGGTACATTATCATGCACCAAATAATGTAACATACTCCAATATTAAAATACAATAAAATTATATTAATCAAGTAGATAAGTAATTGTAGGCCTCTTTGATGGGGCAACCTCCTTGGAAGTAGATCTTTGATACAATTTGATAAAAATATAAGATACATTCTACTCCAAATCCATGTCCTTATATTTACCCTAACTCTAATGTTAAAGGGTTAGACCACATAAAAGAGGGAGCCTGAGCTACTAATCATTACTTATAATAAAAGTAAAGGTTACATTATAATAGGATCATACATTTTAGGCATACAAAATGCAAATATAAACCAACACTAGACAAGTACATAATAATAATTGTGTTAGGATAGGGTCCTAACATACCATTCCCCTTCAAGAAGCTTTGTCCTCAAAGCTTGAGGTGAGGAAACTACTATTGTAGTTGATGGAGTGGATCCTAGGTGGCATCTTCTAGCTATAGTCTATACCACTATCTAGAACACCAATGAGAGTGTGGTTTCTAACATGACTGAGCCTTCCTCATCCAATTGGGGTAGTTTGTATTGAACCTATATACAGTTTCCAAGGACCTTATTTAAATATGATATAATAAAAACTAGATGTATCATAGAAGAAGGTAGAAATTCTAGCTTGTAGGTCATAGGACCAATCTATTGGAGCACTTTATATAGTCCATAGAAATTTGGTGCTATCTTTTGACTACCACCAAGTTTTAGCAATGATTATTTGTAGGTCTATGAGCATAGGAAAACTATGTTCCTATTGTTAAAACTATGCTCAAAATGGTGTTGATCTACTTGTTGTCACATATGGTTCTATATCATGGACAAGTTATCTTTGATATGTTGGAGTAGTTATGCATGCTCCATGAAAGTGGAATCCACTACTTGAACTTGGAAACTACCTAGAATGTATGTTAGAAGTGATAGTGGAGAGTTTCTATAAATTGCTTCATATTGTTTCATCGTAGTGAAGGAGTGATAGGGAGCATTATATCACCACTCAACCAAAGGAAGCCATTTGACCCAAAGAGGAGATTACTTAGATATAAAGTAACGAAGATAAGTTTCTAAGCACTTGAGAATGTTAGTTTATCCATTAGTTTAGGGATTGCATGTAGAGCTCATCCATAGCTCATCTCGAGTTGTGCGTTGTGTAGCTTGAATGGCTCCTATAAGAAATGACTATTGAATGTGGGATCATGTTCAGATACAATGGATTAGGGTATACCATGAAGGAAAAAAATAAAATCAAGAAATATTTTGACAATAGTTGATGTCTTATAAGGGTGGGCTAGTGGATAGAAATGAGCATACTTAAAGAGACGATCCACCACCACAAGACTAACTATTTTACCTCTAGATATTGGAATCCTATTAGGATCCTAATCCTAACCATTAATATTATTAATTCATTTATTATTATATTATTATAATATGAATAGTCATGACCTTTCATTCATAACCCTAGGATAATATAAATAATAAGAGAGAGGTATATAACTCCTCATCCATGAATAAGAATATATATTTGATTAATTGATCCATTGGAAGGGTTCCTCTCCAGTGCAAAGGTGATTCTATCCAAAAGGTGATTCTATTAGTTTAGATCCAATTCCATTTGTCATTGATAAACCTGCTAGGACATAGACTCTTAACAACTAGTATTAGAGCCAAGTTCGAATAGCTGCACAGAAAATATTTTATACGTATCAAATCAACAGAAGTTTTTGGATAGGGTGTTATTTCCAAATAAAATAAATTCGCACGACATCCAAGATCTGAATCATCAAAACCTATTCATTTTTGCAAAGCACATCCAAGCGACCAACGATAATCAAAACAGGTTAGACTGCCCAGGTTTGAAGCACTTGTACAAGGATTAACGCTAAGTTTCATGTATACCTTTAGTGCAGATCACCGTAGACTGATTACGAACAAATCGTAGTACATTTTGGTTGGTAAATGTTACTTTCATTGCACGAATCATTTGTACATATTCCAAGTGATATCAGTTTCAGTGTGTTAAAGCTTACACATGCAGATCAACAAAAATATTTAAGTTATACAGTAATTGTTTCAAAAATTTTGGTCAACAGGAAACTCATCTCCAGTGAAATAACCCAAAAAAAAATGGTGAAAGGAAAATAATAAACATTAAATAACCTAAGGTTTAAATAATTTTTATCGTCGTCAATTCATTTTCAATCATCGTTTAAATATGGTAGTAGTATCCAAAGTACTACCATACCTACCATAAACCTAATCTCACACGACGTCAATTTCGGTGGGCGATCTTGGAATAAATAATAAACTTAAATTTTTTAAAAGCAACCTGTTGCATTCGATAAAGATAAGGAGGCCAATGTACTACCAACAAAGGAAATATTAGACTCTTTACATTTTTAACGTCTTCCCAAAAATCGACAATTCGAGTCCAGCGAAGGATAAATTTTGGGATCAGCAAACAAAATATAATACTCCCATAACAACAGCCAGTCAACACAGAATTAAAAGAGTTGTTTTATTACCATCTCTTTGACACTGAGGAGATGGCAATTTTACGAGAGTTGGAAGTGTTGAAAACTACACAATAAACATTGGAGGAAAAGATCATCTAGAGACTCATAGCACGGTGAGGAGGGGAGGTCGTAATTGCAGCCTTCGTCTCTCAAATCCTGTATCCTTCCAACTAAAATAAGCGTCCAAATAAGATAATCCTAAAAAAAAAAAAAAGAGTCGGTTACAAACACGAGTTTTTTTCACCAACCAAACCCTAAATAATCCTCCAATGAAACATTTTGCATGTACAGCATGATATTAAAACCTAATATAATCCAAGTCTTCCGACATCACGTAGGCAAAGGACAAACAGGAAAATTATAATCGAAATATATTTAAAACAAAATAATTTCCCATTCCTAAGGTTGGAACGTCCAACAAAATATCGCCACGTGTATCTGATTGCAAGCGAAGTCAATTAACATTCAAACTTTTTTTAAACCCGCGGGATTAAAATCCCACATTGGCCTTACTATGGACCACAAAGGGTTTATAACGAAGAAATCACATATTAGTCCTTGTGACCACCCGGTCATGGTCACATATTACCTCTCGTGCCCCTGCACCGCCTAAATCTCACATGCCTTTCAACCCCGCTTGCCGTTACCTCCCATTCCCCAACCGCCTCGTGTGTTGTCCACCTCGTTGGTCCCACAGTCGTCACTTATCCACACTGTCCTGCTCGTGACAAGAAATTTTGCCCAAAAAGTTGTAAACCCCAAATGTTTGATGATTTTTACTACAACATTTAATGACAAATTTTAGCAATTTTCGTCGATAAATTTTGACAAAAATTGTAAAATATCAAAAACAAATTGACAACGAAAATTTTGAACAGAGAAATTGGTGATGGAATTTTTACCAAGCAATTGACGATAATTTTTTGCAAATTTCGCCAGCAACTTTTTAACTTTTTCGATGACTTTTACACAATTCTTGACAACGATTTTCAACAAAAATTGTCTATGACTTTTCACGATGATTTTGTGATAACTTTTGGCAAAATTAACCACAACTTCCAAACAACGACTACGTAAATGTCTCACATCACCCCAAAACTTACCCAACTCTTACCCATTAAACGTATTAACCCCGCAGAAATGAAGACATGATGCAAAAAAAGTTTTTGTTTTCATTACGATGAAAATTTGTACGCAATCATCAATGTATTACATCCAAACTCTATATTTCAGATGTAACTATTCCTTGTTGTTCCTCCACCGAAGAAAATGTGATTGAGGTAGAAGTAGTTATGGATACACCTGCAGATAAAACTAAAAATAAGGAAGATGAGGAAGTTGAGGAAGATGTAGAAAATGAGAACCTTGAGCAAGCACTACCCAAAATACCTGATCATTGTCATGATGACAATCAGGTCAATGTACACGAAGTGATCAATGTCCCAGGAAGAGATAAGGTAGACATACACGAAGTGACCAATGATAGCCCATCAGACACTCTACAAGAACTACACCCACCTTCCTCACCAATAGTAAGTTATCATCCCATGGTCCAACCTATCCGAAAACAAGGTAGAAAGGTGGCTACACACTCATTTTTTGTTACCTCTTCCAAGGAACACCAAAAATTTGTGGATGTGTTACCCTCGCTCTTCATGCCTCATTCTAAAGAGTTTGAGAAACCCCAAGGGTTGCCCTCCCATCGTTTTTATGATTCTCCTAAGAAAGATTCTACTATTTTCCCTGGTCACCCCCCACTAACACTTTGACCTTCAAGATATCTCTACCTTCGAAAAAGTGATATTAAGATAGTACAAGAACTTGCACAAATTCAACTTGGAAAACAAGCAACGAAGCTCCTTACTTTGTTATTATTAATATTATTAATTCATTTATTATTATATTATTATAATATGAATAGTCATGACCTTTCATTCATAACCCTAGGATAATATAAATAATAAGAGAGAGGCATAGAACTCCTCATCCATGAATAAGAATATATATTTGATCAATTGATCCATTGGAAGGGTTTCTCTCCAAAAGGTGATTCTATTAATTTAGATCCAATTCCATTTGTCATTGCTAAACCCGCTAGGACATAGAGTCCTAACAAATTCCTTCAATAAAATCCATAGAAATATTCATCCAAATAGTTTCCAAAATATGAAGAGGTTGTAATGTTCTTGGTATGCAAATAGTTTCACCCTTGGAATGCTGACAAGTGTCACATTCTACAACAAAGGTCTTGATATCCTTTTTCATCCTTACCCAAAAAATATGTATCTAGTTTGTTCATTTTTTTTTAAGAAGACTAAATGTTCTATAATCAAAGAGGTGTATATTTCCTATAGTATAGACTTGTAGAGTGGTAATTTTTTAGGGATAAAAAAGTGACCCATGTAACAAATGTTGTCCATACCATGTATTGTTGAGATAGGTAACATTATTTATTACATGCTAATGTACCCCCATGGTACATTCATGGTACATTTGTAAATATGTAATAGATTATGTTTGAGTCTATAGTTTAGAGTGAAATTTATATTTTCCCTTTTATGTAAGTGTAAATGTGTAGGAAAAGCACAAGTGTCATGTTCTAAGAAATGCACAAGTGTCTTATATGTAAGAGTGCAAATGTAAAATATAAATATATGCACAATTATCCTATATTAGAAGTGCATGTAGGAGTCCAAGAGTCATGTAGATATGTGCAACTATTGTAGAGTCAAGTGTCCATCAAGTATGCAAGTGGCAAGTTGATAAGCCAAGAGTCATGAGACTTGGTATATGGAGAGAAATAGTCAAGTACTTGAAGAGTCATGTTACTATGGTTATATTATGGAGACAATGATCCATAGAATCCAAGAGAATACAAATCAAGAATTCATATTCTAAGTTGTAACATAAAAGATGAGTAATAAAGCTTGTATACATTTTGAGCAATTAATATTGTAATTTGTTCTTCATGCATAGTACATGAATGATTCAAGCTATTTACATTCATATTTTAGCATATAAATGAATGTTATTTTATTTATTATATAAGCCTTGATATACATATTAATTTGCTCATATTATTCTACTCATCATATTATTAAATTGACCTTTTTATTGTGGCTATTTTATATTGGATCTTGTGTGATATTGTGAGATAACATGTGATATTTTATAGTAGTATAAGGCTTAAAAAGTTGGCATGTATATCTTGGGTAAGAGTCAAGATCAGTTTGAAGTTATTAAATTAATGATTGAAAGGTGGAATCTTGGGTCACTTATCCTTGAATTTGGTGGATACTGGATAGCATTCCTTGGGTCACATAGCATACCTTGATCCTCATATTGGTAGGATAGTGCATCAATAACTACATTTTCCTTACCCTTTTATAAATAAAATCAGTCATACCCAAGAAATTTGGAAACCTATTTTTATTATTTAAGCATAGAGACATGCATCTCAAGAAAGTACTTAAGGTTATCTATTTTAATGGTAAAATATCACCCAAGAAGATAAGGATTCCATTGGTTGACAACATGTAATATTGCCATCATCTCCTTCTCATAAGTCAATTTTCTAGGCTTTTTGCCTAATAGTGTCTTACTAGTGAAGGCCAATGACCTCCCTTCTTGCATAAGCACTACACCAATTCCACTTTTAGAAGAATCACTTTCAACCACACATGGCTTGGAAAAATTAGGCATAGCTAGCAAGGGAGTAGAGAGCATAGCGTATTTGATTTATAGAAAGGCATGTTCAATGGATTTTGACAATGGAAATGAGTTATTTCACAAAATAGTTATCAAACAAGATGTAATATTTTCATAATCATGGATAAATATTTTGATAATAGCTAGAGAGACCTAGAAAACCTTGAAGACTTTTGAGAGTGTGTAGTTTGGGCCATTCTTGCATGGCAATCATCTTTTAGGATCTAGGTTGACCCCTTCACATGAAATTATATGGTTTAGGTATTCCACTTCCTGCATCCTAAAAGAACATTTGGATCATTTCGAACATAGTTGATTATTAACCAAGAATTTTAATTTCTAGTCTAAATGTTACAAATGTTCCACCCATGTATGACTAAAAATTAGAATATTGTAAAAAAGACCAAAATAAATTAATGTAGAAAGAGTAAAAATATTGCATTCATAAGATTCTAAAATGTGGATGGCACATTGGTGAGATCAAATGGCATGAAGAGGAATTCATAATGGCCTTCATGAGTGTATAATGTTATCCTTTGAGTATCTTCTCCTCGTAGTCTGATCTAATGATAACTTGAATAAGGATCCAAATTTGAGAAGCAAGCACCATGGATTTCATCCAATAACTAATAAATTATAGGAATCGTAAATTTATCCTTAATGATAATTTTTTTGCATTTCCAAATATCCCCACATAACTTCCAAGACTAGGCTTTCTTACGAACCAAAATTATTAGGAAATAATATGGACGACACTTGGGGAATGACCCATGCTAAAAATAACTCCTATGCCATATTTTTAATTTATCTTTCAGACATATGGGTACTGATAGGGATGAATGTTATGTGGTAAGCTTCCCAAGACAAGCTCGATGGCATGATCATGCATGTGACATGGTGATAACCCTTGTATTTCTACAAATACAAGTGCATATTTCTCCATATTTTTTGTGATTCAACTAGTTGAATTGTATCCTTGGTATTCAATTCCTATAGTGCAAATAGTTGTGCCACCACCCCTTGAGATAATTTATTCAAAAAAATCCATTCTATGTGAGCTAATGAGTTGGGTAGGACCCACAATCATACCATGGAGAGTGTATTCCTTTCCATATTTGGTGAATTGCATCCATAGCTTAGAAAAGTCCTATACTATCCAGCCTAGGGAAGCCATTGAGTTCCCAACATAATATCACAACCCCCCAAAGTAAGGGTAAACATATTCTCCCTAAGGTTGTAATTGCCTATCATCACCTTTATATTTTACATTTTTCTTTACATGGTAGAGTACCCCTATTAGCAAACATGACTTCAAATGAATTGCAAGAATAGATGTAATAGGCTACTTTTTTATCTACTTGAGGATCAACAAAAATATGGGTACTACTAGAATAAAATATAATTATGAGTCTCTAGCCCTTGAAATGCCCTACCACTTTCATGGTCTAGGGAGTAGAAATCTTAGCTAATGCATGTACTAAAATTTTAGATGGTTGGTCCTCTATCAATTTAGACTCTTCAATTTGATCTTCTTCTCTATGGTCCTCCCCTTCATTATGGGGTTCCCTAGTGAAAGGTTTTCCCACATCAAGTAAATATAGTTTCTACTGTATACACTTATGGCCTAGAGAATATTTATTGTTATAGTTATAAGAGAGTCCCTATGCTCTATGTGCCTCCACTTCTTCTCGAGTGAGATGCTTTAATTGTGGTGGTTTGTTGCCTCCACTCTATTGTTATAGTTTAAACATTTTCACTTTAGCACAAATATTTTTCTTCAATTTTCTAATGAAAAGACTTGACACTCAATCCCATAGTGCAATTTGCCAACTTTTTAAACTATGTATGGTAATCACAGATAGATGTCACTTGCGTTAACTTGTTGAGAGTTCCAGTGAAATTTTCACTCACTGAATCCAAAATCCATGAGTAATTTTATCTCAATTTAGCCCAAGTGAGTTGTAGATGTTTATTCTCTAACCATTTGTATCATTGAACTACTTCCTATTTTAGGTTGAAAGATGTAATTGCAATCCTTTTATTATAGGGAGTGGCATGAAGAGAAAAATATTGTTTGGCCCAATACAACCATCTAGTTGGGTCCTCTCCATCAAATTTTGGAAAGTCCAACTTGGGTATTTTTTGAATTATATTTAGATACAAGTTATTTCATGCTCTACCCTTGGAACTACCATCTTGATGCCCTGGTGATTGTCTTACCAAAATATTATATTTGTTTTTAGGCTTTTTAAACAACTCTTGAGGTTATTAATTTTATCCAATTTTAGTTTGGATAATGCTTGAAGGATCTGTGACTAATGGTTTTAAATTTATTTCACCTAGTCACCTAATCACTCTAGCTTTTAGATAAATCTAGTTCCATCAACCATTTTTAACACTTTATGGTCTCCAAAAAAGTTTATTAGAGTTATATGTCAAAATGACCAGCTCAAAGAGAGGATCAAACTGGACTATACCACAAAATGATGAATTTTATTTTTTTATATTTTTTTACTACTCATAACTCACTGCTCTATTAGTAGACTAATGACAACTAAATGCTATGACTATCATATTGTTTATTCTCTATATTGTTAAACTGACAATTAACAATTTTCTCTAACAATTTACAATTGACTACTCTAGCTTATAGAAGGTATATTCTCTACACTTTCAAACTATATATTCTCTATACTATCACACTAGATATTCTATAGATTGTGACTAGAGTAGTCTATTCTATAGTATGAAGTTTGGTTTTCGTTTTGACTAGAAAATGACTTAAAATAAAGTTTTAATAGGGAAAACTTAAGTCAAGGTGTATTTGATTTCGTGGGCTCTCTAATATACAATCTTGTTTATGATTAGTGGTCTTCCTAATATTTCAAAGCTCTAACTACGGAGGGTTCCACTATAACCATAGTTTCACTATCCATTTTTGAGGGTATTGTGAGAGTAACTTATCAAGGCTAACTACTTATTAGTACATCACAAAACTAAAATGGTCGATATCTTCTTATGGGTGAAGGCTTCTCATATTTCTAAGGGGTCTCTCTATATACCCAAGGTTACATGGGAGCACGCAACCATATACGAGTGCTATTTAAGGCTAGGTATTGGAGTTGAGCACCCATCACTTTATTAGATGCTTTATGGGTAATCTAACTTAGCCAAAAATGACAGCTCCTCTATGATATTTTAAAACCCTTCACACAAAAATTCTAACCTAATCTACTAAAAATTAAAAAATTGTGTTTTTTAGAAAAATACTTTAATGGAAATGAGCAAAATGAAAAAAAAAATCGAGAAAATAAAAATGGATGGAAGGACGAATTTTTTCCACTACTATAGAACATGGCCCTAGAAATATCTCTAATACCACTTGTTAAGAACCCTTAAATAAAAATAATCGCAATAGAAAATTAGAAATTAATGGAAATGCTTATAAACTAAATGACCATGAAAATGAAATAACATAAGTGCTTAAGAAAATAATTGATTGAAAATACAACAAACTTATATTAATCAAGTAGAACAAATATTGCAAGCCTCTTCGAGGGGACAACCTCCTTGGAAGCAAAGCTCCAATATAATTTGAGAAAAATATGAGATACATTCTACTCCAAACCCATGTCCTTATATAAACTCTTATTTAACCTAACCCTAATTCTCAAGGGTCATACCACATGAAAGAGGGGACTTAAGCTACTAATTTCTACTTATAATAAAATTAAAGGTTATATCATAATGGGCCCATACACACTAGGCACCCAAGGTGAAAATATACACCAACACTAGACAAGTACATAACAATGGTTGTTTTAGGATAGAGTCCTAACAGTATGTGGAATCTAATTGGTGTTGGAGGGTGCCCATGAGGGGGATGACTAGTAAGGATCTCTCTCCATGTCCCCCATTTAGCTTAAGAGATGATGTTGAAGTATGTGGGGATTAAGCTTCACTTGAGGCTATGACCAACTTTGTATTGTAATGTATAAGCCCTTTAGACCCTTGTAAACCTTGAAAAAGGTATTTTTTATAATATGTTATTATTTTAAACCTAAATATTGGTTACTTAACCTTACCCTAAAGGTAATTTGTAACTAGGTATAAATACCCCATTATAATAATTGTATCACTACCAGTAAATCTATTTTATTTTTCTATAGTGAGATCATTTGGTGTCCACAAACACCCTCTTAAATCATGTATATTTGTTTTATATGTATTTATTTTTAGCAAAACTAGGTAACGTGTTGATTTCATCTGTTTATGGAAACTGCTATCTAACTCTAGGATAAGTCAAGAAATATATTGTTGAGTTTCAAATGAAAGCGAACACCATGAATTGAAAAGTCACAATGAAAATATGCTAATCCCTTTGCAATTTCTATAACTATATACAATTAAAGTTGTAAATTCATTACACACATCTCCAATATTATACTTTATGGTGTTGCAACATATATACTTCTTCAATTTTTTGCTAGATATGAACTCATTCTCAAATCATGTGTATTCTATGTTATCGTTTTTTGGAGTTGCTTCATTGTCCAAATTAGAATCCTTAATATCCACTTGAATAAATATCATGTTTGCATCAATAATGGATGCAAGCAGGGATTCAACAAATGAATGAACATCATGTCTGCATGGACATGACTATATGGGCACATCAACATATGAATACATATCACACATGTTAGTGATATGTGTAAATAGAGTTGTCATGAGTGTTGCCACAACTTTTAGTTTTTTCTAAGCTTCTAGAGGATTGAGACAGGGGTGTCCTCTTTCTCCTCTGCTTTTTTATTTTGGTAGCAGAAGGTTTGAGTAGACTTATTAGGAGAAAAGATATAAAATGATCAAGAGTATCAAAAATGGTAACTCTTTGAAGGTAGCCCATTTGATCTTTGCAAATGATGTTTTACTTTTTGGAAATGGGACATTGAAGGAAGCCTCAAAGTATAAAGAAGTGTTGGACCTATATTGTATGGCTATAGGAATGGAAATAAATCTACAAAAAATAGAAATAGCCTTCAATAGATTTCAACTAGGGCAAATAGAAGCAATAATAAGATTTTTTTTTTCCAAGCAAGTAGACTTTGATAAAGGCTTAAAATATTTAGGGTTTCTTTTAAAACCTAATGACTATGGAGACTAGATTTGGTTATACACCAAACTAGAGGAGAATCACCACTTGGTGCACAAGGTGGCTATCATTGGGGGGTCATATTACATTGGTGAAATTATTCTTGGAAGTAGCAGTAGTGCTAGGGAAGCAAAGGTGAGTGTAGCAGTGCTAGGGCAGCAAAGAAAAATATTTTAATAGTGTCGCATCAGTGCTAGGGTAGCAAAGAAAAATATTTTATCAGTTTTGCAGTAGTGCTAGGGCAGCGAAGGTGAGTGTAGTAGTGCTAGGGCAACAAAGAAAAATATTTTAGTAGTGTCATAGCAGTGCTAGGGCAGCAAAGAAAAATATCTTATCAGTGGCGCAACAGTACTAGGGTAGTGAAGGTGAGTGCAGCAGTGCCAGGGAAGCAAAGAAAAATATTTTAACAATGTTGTAGTAGTGCTAGGGCAATGAAGAAAAATATTTTATCAATGTCATAGCAATGCTAGGGTAGTGAAGGTGAGTGCAGCAGTGCTAGGGCAGCGAAGAAAATATTTTAACAGTGTTGCAGCAGTGCTATGGCAGCAAAGAAAATATTTTAATAGTGTTGCAGCAGTGTTAGGGCAGTGAAGAAAAATATTTTATCAGTTTTGTAGTAGTGCTAGGGCAGCGAAGAAAAATATTTTATCAATGTCACAGCAGTGCTAGGGTAGCAAATAAAAATACTTTATCAGTTCCATGGTAGTTCTAGGGCAGTGAAGGTGGGTGCAGCAGTGCTAGGGTAGCGAAGAAAAATATTTTAACAGTGTCGCAATAGTGTTATGGCAGCAAATAAAATTTTTAACAATATCGTAGCAATGCTAGGGCAGCGAAGGTGAGTGTAAAAGTGCTAGGGTAGCGAAGAAAAATATTTTAACAAAATTGCAGCAGTGCTAGGGCATCGAAGGCGAGTGCAGTAGTGCTAGGGTAGTGAAGTAAAATATTTTTATTTGGAAATATAATTTGGAAATTATACTATACATTTTGGAGAGAGGATGAGAGTCGAGGAATTTGAAATGGGCAATGGTGGGAAGGTGCAGAGTTTGGAGAGAGTGGCCATGGGTGGGGAGGTGAGTATTCTGCAGGAGAATGTACCTAGTAGTCTGAAGGTTGGAAATTAGGTGGAGACCCCTAGGAGCGGGATTCAAGCCCAAGTGGTAGAAGGTTCTGGAGTCTCGTTTTGGGAGGTGCAGTCTGATGAGGTGGCTAGAGCGATCATGATTTCTCCTAAATTAGGGGCCCTTGGGGCTCCACCTATCGGATCTTCAGGTGGGTCCCAATCCCTAGGGAAATTTTCATCTCCAGGTAAGTGTTCGTATGCTGAGGTTACCGCTTTTGGTTCTGTTTCTGGAAAGTCATCGATTCTCTTTGACCTATTTCCTTCGGAGGACATTTTACCGATTTCGGATGAGCTTTTGTCCATCACCATGGAAGAGGGTTCCTAGAACTTGGTTGGCAAATTTCAATGGAGGAGGCCCGACATTGATGCCATAATATGCTAAGCTCTAGACATTGTGGCAGCTTCCAATGATTTTTTCCTCATTAAGATTAAATACAAGGAGAATTTGAAGAATATTTTGGGTGGAGGGTCCTGGTTCTTTGGAAATATGGGACTCTTTCTACGAAAATGGGGACTCAATTTTTTTTTTAATTTACATGGTGGAATCAATAGCCGCCAGGAATTTGGTTAGGCTATTCGGCTTATTATGGCCACCACAGTATTTTATGATGTTTGCCTCAAAATCTGCCACACAGATCTTCGTGTAGTCCACTCTTATAACCACCATGCCACAATCATTTTAAACCTTTGATGCCACTGAAAGCACCAATAAAGGGATAATATTTTAGTCTGACGAGGCCCGAGATTTGAACCTTGGACCTTCGCCCCCCTTACAGGGTTTGGTCGAACCAAACCTCAAACCTCCTATGGGGACCCGATTTTAATCCCAAAACCCAAAAAATTAATCTGGTTCCATTGTGGGTTAGATTACCAGATCTACCCTTTCACCTTTGGCATGTTGATATTCTCAAAGGCATAGCTAAAGCCATAGGTGAGCTAGTCCTAATCGACTTAGCAACTAGGGCCAAATCCATATTAGTCTTTGCTCGTATGTGTGTTATGGCGGACCCTAAAGCTAATATTTTAGATCACATTAATCTACTTTCAAATTTCGGGCCATGGATTCAGCCTATTGTATATGAGAATCGACCAGTGAAATGTTCGATCTGTAATAAGTTTGGCCATGTCCCTGGCTCATGCTCAATCCAAAACAGAAAGGCCCATTTCAAGCAAAACTAGGAGAAAAGGAATCCATAGCAAAATTGATACCAGCTCCTGGAAAAGAAGGCATGATCTAATTTTATAGGTTTCTTAGGAAAGGCTCCTGGTCTGAAGGGAGTTATTGAGGAAGATATTCAATAAATGGCTTCAAACAATGGTGAAAAGGGGTGTATGATCTTGGGAAGTACTTATTCTGGCCTGCCAGTGCTCAAAAATGAAGATTTAACTTTTGAGACTCCAATCCCTAAGGAGTTTCTCCAAAACTCTTTTCAATGCCTAAACTTGGAGGAGGCTGAGCAAGATGGCTCTAAAGATCCTCAGGTGGGAAAGGGATCTCCTCAGAATATGAGTTGAAAATGGACCTCCCAATTTTGGGTGATGTCAAATACCCCTCTAGCGATGTCAAATCCCCCTCTGGTGAAGGTTCCTCAAGGGCAAGGATATTGTGTCCTAAAACCAAAAGGTAGGAAAACCATCCAATAAAGCTCAAAGAAGTAGAGAGGTGAAAGTTGATACTATAAATGCAGTTCAATCCAAGCTCAAGTTCAAAAAGTAAAAGGATTCAAAAGGTAAGCATTTGAAGCTAGATTCATTCTGTCAATGCCCCCAATCTAAGGATGGGGGTTTTCCTTCCAAGAATTGTAAATGAAAATGTTATCATGGAACATTAGGGGCCTTAATGGGATACCTAAACATCATGCATTGGAATCCATAAAAAAATATTGTAAACTAGATATAATTTTGTTGCAAGAAACAAAAATGGATAGTAGTAGTGTTGAAATAGTTAAGAGGAAGGTTTGGAAGGAGGCTGAGTTCATAGCTAACTCAGCTAATGGCACCTCGGGGGGTATCTTGTGCATGTGGGACCCTAAAACCATTGATGGGTTGACTGTGTTCATATCTGATCGAGTTATTAGCATCCTATTTTTTTCCAAGGAGTCAGGATTTAAATGGATAACCTCGAATATTTATGCCCCAAATTTGAGACCCTCTAGAACCATGCTTTGAGATTTTGTTGGTTCTATGAGAGACGTTTTAAAGGAGAGGTCTGGTTTTTGGTAGGTGATTTCAATACACCCTTATATTCATTTGATAAAAAATGAGGAACCCCGATTCTCAATAGCATGGATGAATTTACCTCTTTTATTTACTCCCATGAGCTGATGGATTTGGACCTGAAAGGGTCAATATTTACATGGAGTAATAGGATAATGGAGATTCAAAACATTTAGGTTAGACTAGATATAATTTTGGTATCTAAAGAAGGTATCCCATTTTTTGGCTATGCATCCTTATGCTCTCTCTCTAATATGGCCTTGGATCACAATCTAATTTTGCTTGAGAAGACATGGATTCGACCTTCTTTCCTCAGTCATTTAGATTTTAAGCAATGTGGCTTCAACACCCTAGTCTAGAATACAATTTTGAGGAATGGTGGATTCACAGGTTTTAAGGTTCTCGAATGGCACAAATAGCCTCCAAGTTGAGATTTATAAAGGCAAAGCTAAAAATTTGGAATAAGCAGGTTTTTAGAAATATTATCACCAAAAATATGGAGATTCGCAACCAGTTGAAGGAGGTTGAGCAGATAGTTGAAACTCAAGGTTACTCTTTGGAACTAAAGAGTCAAGAAATATCTATTCTCACAAAGCTCCATAATATTTTGGAAGGGGAAGAAATTATGTGGAGGCAAAAAGCTAAGGCCCTGTGACTTAAGGAGGGTGATCGGAACACAAAAATTTTTCACTCCATTATGCTGAGACATAGGAGTAACAATAGGATCAAGGTGATTACAAAAGCAAATGGTTAAATCTCTAAAGATATCGAAGAGATTAGATACGAGGCAATAAATTTTTTTAAGTACCTCTTGTGTTCCACATCAGTAAAAAATAAACGAGCTGAAGCTCACTTACTGAATAACATACCACCTCTGGTCTCTGTAGATATGAATAATATTTTGGATACTCCATTTTCAGATGATGAAATCAATAAAGCAGTTTTTGCAATGGGCGGTCTCAAAGCATCAAGACCTGATGGGTTTCCCCCAATATTTTTTAGAAATTTTGGCATATTTTGAGGCTGAAGATCTGGGATGCCATCAAAGATGTTCAGTCTTTGAAACGGATCCCTTTAGATGTCAACTTTACCTTTTTGGTGCTTATCCCTAAAATGGGTTAAGGATTTTGTAGCTTATAGGCCTATCAGTATGTGCAATACTATTTAATTTTGATGAAGACCCTAGCAAATAGATTGAAACTTTTATTACCAGGCATCATTGATATCCCGTAGAGTAGTTTTTTGGTTGGGAGGTGTAGAGGGGGGAAACTACCCTATCGTGTACAATTCCCAATAAGGTTGGATTTGTAAAGATAGAAATCCTTATGGGGTGAACCGTGGGGGATGTTGTACTCTACACTCGGTGTTAGGGAGAAGGGTTCACCAGGAACGATTTAAGGACTCGCTCCAAGTCCTTAGGATATTTGGGATAGTTTGATGTATTCAATTTCAAGACAAACACCTAAGTTTGGCCTTTCTAGATTTAAGCTAGAAAATATAAAGGACAATGTAGAAAATATAATAATGCAATTAAAATATAATGCAGACATACAAGAGCTATCCTAGAATGACTCTTTCTTTTGAATATTCACTGACCTAGGGTTTATTCCAAAAAACCTTTAAAGCAGAGAATACACAAATTAAATGCACATAACTTATCCCTAAATGCAAATCTAAATGCCTTTCACTTTCATATGCCTAGGAATCAATAATGAAATCATATTTTCAACCAATAGAATGAGTAGAGCACTTATCTAGACTGGTGGTTGACTTATCCTTTTTATGCCTCTTGTTCAATGATATCAAGAGTACCTGTTCTCTGTAATATCACTCATAAAACACTGAAAAATAGAATTAGCATTAGGGGGCTTGCTTAGGTCGTTGTGTAATAGATCTTGCAACAGTCAAGCCCCCTAGGTCCTTTTAGATGACCTTTTAATACAAAAGCATAAATTAATTTTTGGAGAATTAATCATAAATAAAAAATACAGTAGCAGAGAACAGAAAACAAAGTGCAGCAGTATGATCTAAAAATAGAATGGAATACAATAGTGAAAGTAGAATCTAGAAATTGCCCCCAGTGTTCGCTAGGGAAAAATCGCACCTCGCTTGGAGCGGGCACGATAACGTGCTAGCAAAGTCATGCCCTGCCTGGATGAGGTGTGATTTCGCTTCTACGGATAAATTTATCCTAATTAGGGTAGGCAAAGTCACACCTCGCTAATTCCAGGCATGATATCGCTGCAGGCTAAATAAAAATAAGAAGCGAATCTAGCAGATGAAATAAATACAAAAAATAAAGTAATCAAACCCTAATGGACAGTAGGCAGAGGATATCGAAGTATCCAAATGGGCACTCTATCTCTCTGAACTACACCACAGATCCAGCAAGGAAAGGCCTCTTTGCCTCCCTTTTTTAATTCGTTTGCCTTTTAGTGAAATCGGACTCCGTATTTACGAGGTGTGACTTCGCGCCAGCGATATTGCGCCCCATCAGGATGGGGCGTGACTTCGCTGTTTTACCTAAATTTTTAATTTAATTTAATTTTATTAATTTTGAGCCCGCTTAGACCTAGTTTAAACCCTCTCGCGTGTTTTTGCGTCGGCTGTGAGTTTATTCTTTGCCTGCTTTATTCCTCCAATTTCGTCTATAAAAGGAAGGATTTTTTTTGGCTTAATCACATATGTGCAACTTTTGATATGCGAAATTTTAATGTGCGACCTTAGTGTAAATTTCTTATTATTGATTAAGCTCAAAATATTTATGATAGCTCATTTTTATTCCTTTATTTTCTCTACTGCAAGTTAACCTCGAAGTGCGAATTTCGGATTGATCTTCTATTGCTCTTGGCAAGGGTTGAGGGCCTCTTAGGAGCACTAAGGAATATTTTCCACTCAAAGTGGGTCAATTTTTCATGTCTACAGGAGGTAAATTTTGGATGGAATCATTGTAGTCCATGAAATCATCCATTCGGTGACCAAAAGCGATAATTTTTGGGACCTTGATCAAGCTGGATATGAACAAAGCTTACGATAGGGTTACTTGGGAGTTTCTCTTCAAAGTATTGCATAAATTTGGCTTTAGTAATGATTGGATAAGTTTGATCAAATCATGTGTCTCTTCAGTCAAGTTCTCAGTTCTGGTGAATGGCTCTCCGGCAAGATATTTCAGGAGCTGCAAGAGAATTCGTCGAGGAGATCTGTTATCCCCATACCTTTTTATTTTGTTGGTAGAATATCTAGGGTGGACCATCAAAGATGACTATTCTATAGGTCTTAATCCGGCTACGCTCATCAGTCCCATATCCCATCATCATTTTGTCGATGATACTCTTCTATCCTTTCAAGCTTCAATTCCATAAGCAAAATCGTTTAGAATTATTCTGGAAGATTATGAACAGGTGGTGGGTTAGAAGGTTAATTTTAGAAAAAGTGATATTTTTTTTGTCAATACTTCTCTAGAAAGGTAGTTGAGGATTGTGGATATTATGAGATGTAATATTAATTTTCTCGCTTTAGCCTACCTGGGATGCCAATGTTTTTGGGGCTTCAAGATCATCCCTGTGGGAATCGGTTGTGGAGTGTGTCCAAAGAAATATTACAAGCTGGAAAGGGGCTCTCTTGAGCAAAGTAGGAAAAGTGATGTTAGTTAAGGCCACCCTTCAAAGCATCCCGATATATTTCCTTTCTCTATTCTGAATCTCGGGTAATATTCTTGAAAGAATAGAACATATCCAACACTCATTTCTTTGGTCAGGAGCAAGTGAGAAAAATAAATTTCATCTAGTGGCATGGGACCAAGTATGCAACAAGAAGGAGGGTGGTTTAGGCCTTAGAAGATTGAAATCCATGAACAAAGCTCTTGTTTCCAAGCAAGGTTGGAGACTGGTTCAAGAGGAGAAAGTGGGATGGGTTAATATTGTCAAAGCCAAATACCTAAATGATGGGAAGCAGATTATTAGAGACTCGTTACCCCTCCAGGGTTTAGCTTTTTGGTCTAGCCTAATTCAGTGCAGATCAGATATCTATAGATGGGTAGGTGGTGTTTGGGAGATGGTAGGTCTATTGACTTCTAGAGTGATGTGTGGGCGATTGAGGTTCCACTGGATTCAAGATCAGAGCTAGATTTATACAAACCAATTACAATTTTTTCTCAGGGAATAATGTTTGTGATTACATTGAAAGGATTGAATACCACCCCAATGGAAACCATTTGAATTCCCAAGACTTTTGGTGGAGGAAAGGAGGGCATTTGATGAAATTTTCAATATCATTAAATGGATTATAATTTTTGGAAGAGAAATTTTAGATAGATTCATCTAGGGATTAGAGAAGGATGGGAAATTCTCTGTTAAATTAGCTTATTTAGAGTAGATGGTCCTTCTGATCCTTGGTTTTTGGAAGATAAAATCTAGCTAAAAGGACTAACTTCAAAAATCAACATTTTCTTATGGCTGGTCATACAAGGAAAATTTTTAACTTTAGATAATCTCAAAAAAAGAATTATGATTTTACCTAATGTTTTTTTCTTGTGCAAAAATGTGGAGGAATCCCCGCTCCATCTTCTTTTCAATTGTCCTTTCTTGCAAGAGGTTTTCAACTACTTTTTCAAATATTTGAACATCCAATGGGTGTTTTTGAATAACCTAGAGGATGTGTTGACCCAATGGGTTTCTCCCTTCTGGTCTCTCCACCTTCGTTGGTTTTGGAAATTCAACCTTCCTCATATATAGTGGCGGATTTGGAAGGAAAGAAACTCAAGGGCATTTAAGGATGTTGCTCATTCGACTAAAGTTGTGGCTTTGCAGGCAATTTATTTTTCCATGGAGAACATTAGAACCCTAAATCTAAATATTGTGACTGCAAAGTAGGAACGATCAATGGAGAGATATCTTGGATTCAATGTCAATCCTCAACCAGTCAGACATGTTGTACCTTCGAATAGAGCCAGGGTTAAGTGGGAGCCACCTCCAATTGGTTGGTTGAAGTTGAATTTTAACGGTGAATCTAAAGGGAATTTGAGTCCTGCAAGTATTTGAGGGATTGTAAGAAACCATGATGGCTTGATAATTTTAGCCTTTTCTAATAAATCTGGGCCATAAAACTAGTCACTTCGTCGAAGCCAGGGCCCTATTCCAAGGATTATATCTATTGGATTCTGTAAGTTGCAGGAAACTAATCATTGAAGGGGACTCTCTTATAATTAAAAATATGGCAAGAGGGACTCAATATCCTACTTAGACTATTTTGAACCTTCTTTTGTAATTTCAGAGATACATCCAAAATCTAGAAGAGGTTTAGTTTAAGTATACATACAAGGAATATAATCGAGCGGTCAATCTATTGGCTAACAAAGGAGTTATTCAGAATGGTTTAGTGGTGTGGTGAGATAATTTCCCGACAGATATTGCTTCCATCGACAATGACCTCATACACAATTAGTCACTCTGGTTGAGTTGTTGTTGGTGACTTGGCTGCAAAACTCTGGGGCGCTTTTTTATTTTGGGTTTCTACACCAAATTTCATATCTCCAAGGTACGATTTCCTCCCTGCAAACCACAATCTCCAATATGAAAAAAATTCTTGGCCTGATGGGCTGGCAGGCCTAGGAAAGCAACGACCTCATAGGGGAGAATGGGACTAGTGTATGGCTCGGTTCGTGGTTCAGGTCTTGCTATTGATCCGTGTTCATCTAATTATCTCTGACATCCTAATTTGGTTTCAATTTATTTTAAGTTTTAAATTATGTATTGTATTACCTATGTACTGGTTTGGCTTTGGAAGGGGTAACTCCTCTGATTGGTCATTCTTCAATTATTATCAGATGTAAGTTATTTTGGCTCCCTATTTTTGGTTGGGGCTTAGTCTCTTTTGTACAAGGTTTAGAGATCCTTTCAAAACTCCTTCGTCCATCTAATCAAAAAAAATAAACTAGTCTTGGAAGCCATCCTAGTCTATTGGCACTCCCTAGCTTACATTCTCATCATATTAGTACAAAAATAAGGAAGAAGCATTTTTAATTTCTTTAGTCAAGGAACAAATAGAAGAATGCAATGGCACTACTTAAATAGCACAAAATAGCTAAACCAAAATCAAATGGAGGATGAGGTCTCAAGAATATACATAATTATGGAAAATCTTTAGCAACAAAAACATTATGGAGATTGATAATTGACAAAGGAATATATCAATAAGTAATTCAAGAGAAATATTTAGACTCCTTTTGTAGATTTGATTAGATTGTAGAATAAATTAGTTTCAAAAGCAATAATTATTTGAAAAGCACTAGTGAGAGCTTTCCCATTAGTTGGAAATTTCTTGGCATGGAAAATAGGGAATGAAAAGGAAGTAAGGATAGGAAAACATCCTTGGCTAGGTAGCAAATGAGACTGTCAGCTTCCACAATAGATCATATCCATAGACAAAAAAATATGGTATTGGCATAGGTGGTATCGACAAAGAGCACTAGTTTATGGAAACAAGTACAGCTCATAGTAGAAGAGCTAGGAGGAAATGAAGTACATATTTGGCATGATTACTCAAAGGAACTAGAAAGAGCAAATACAATACTAAATACACAAAGAGACTTTCTGATATGGTCTAAGAATCCAACAAGTGGGCAATACACAACCAAATAAGGGTATAAGGTAAGCTTTGACAACAACAATGAGGAAAAGCTTTGGTGGTGGAGTAGAATATAGAAGGTAAAATATCCTCTAAAAACTAGAATATTTGCTTGGTTAGCTCTAGCTAAAAGAGCGCTAGCATGGATGTTCTTCAAAGGAGGTCCTGGAAAGGACCAAGTTAGTGTGTCATGTGTAGAAAGGAAGAAGAAAAAATGGACCATCTTCTGGTTCATTGTCCTTTTGCAAGAGAAGTGTGGAATTCAATTATGTCTTTGACTCAAGGGAAAGGACAATGACCTACTAGGAATATTTCAGATAATATGCAATAGTGATTAAAAGAAAGAGGATTAAAGGAGTATAAATCTATCTATTTGATAGTGGCATGGGGTTTATGGCTAACTAGAAATTCCAGGATATTTAAAGTTAAGAAAAATCTAGTGATTTAGGTGCAAATACAGATTAAATCCACTTTTGAAAGTCTAAAAACATTCCCAAAACCAAAACTGAGTAGGCATATAGGAACACTAACAATGGATCCTATGAAGTCATGGGCCTTCTTTGATGGAGCTTGCCAGAGCAACCTAGGTAGGTGTGGATTAGGGGAGCACTTTACTTAAACAAAAATCATAAGATCACTTTCAAGGTAGGTTTAGAGGAGGCACAAATAATATGTTAGAATGGAAAGCTTTGATCCTCTTGATGAGAATAGAGATGGGGCAAGGAATTACAACTTTATATATATATATATATATATATATGAAGATTCAAAATTATTGATAAATTGGATTACAGATCATGTTGAGATGAAAAACTTGCTCCTCAATCCTTTCTACAAGCAAGTGAAATTATTAGAATATTCTACAACAAAAATTCCATACAAGCACATCTATAGAGAACTAAATGCATAAATAGATGGCCTTTAAAAATATGGTTTGAACCTTCCAACGAGCACTTGGTAGGGGGAAGAAGCGGTTAGAGGACTTGGGGTCATATCAGAGATCTATTAATAGCATAAAAGTGTTTTGAAAGGGACCCTTGTCATTATTCTATAGAAATATAGGCTTTAGAATAACATCAGTCTTCAGGATTGAAATCTAAGTCCTCCTCAATTTTGGAACTCAGTGGTGAACAGAAATCATGTTCTGAAAACAATAATTTTCTTTCCATTTATTATCAATCCAATAGTTCGTAAACTTGTGAGTTCCACGCACAGTATATGCTTGTAGTGTGGAGAATGAGTCCCTATGTGCATTATTAGTTTGGTGGGGGGATTTGTTAATGTATTTTTAGTTCATCCAAACCCAATAAAATGAAGTGCATAAAAATAAATAAATAAATTGCAATTTTAAAATAAGCACACAACTAAAATTAAGATGCTAGAAATAAACACACGATTGGAAAATAAATTGTTGGAAATAAACACACGACTGGAAAATAAATTACTGAAAACAAACACATGATTGGAAATAAAAGTGCAAGAAATAAACACACAACTTAAATAAATAAAATAGAAAATAAAATAAGGGAGGATTATTGTCTGGAGTGGGCCCAAGCTCCCGCATATGGTCCGCCCGGTTGACTATGTAAAAGTCACACTCTTAATCCACACAAATAAAAGAACACTCAGAAACTTTATTAATAAATTATGTAGTACACTTGGAGATTCATAATTTGCTGACTTATTCTTAAAGAATGGTCTGCGTTCTTATATAGAACATAGCCAATCCCATTACAAAAATAGCTTGTTCTATTTTAATCACACAACGTGATTTGCTACGACCATTTTGTGCATAGTTGTTATTTTCTTCTATTAAAAGCATGGTCGTTTAATTTTAATCATGCATAACTTTATTAATAGAGTAGTGTTTAATAGTACATAAGTAAGAATGATTCTTCCTTATATTTTTGCAACAAACTTCCTTAAAACTTGCATGGTCAATTGGTCAACTGATCAATGTTGAATTGGTCAATCGATCAACATTGAATTGGTCAATCGATCAATGTTGAATTGGTCAATCGATCAACATTGAATTAGTCAACCAATCAACATTTAAATACAACTCCTATATTTTTGTTGGATGTAGGTGCCTGCTTGCATTGGGATACAAGCATCGGGATATAGGTGCTTGTATGTCGTTGGGATACAGGCACTGGGATACATGCACTTGCCTGTTGTTGGGATATATGCATCGGGATACAGGATCCTACCTATCGTTGGGATATATGTGCTTACCTTTTGCTAGAATACAGGCACCTACTTCCATCATTCACCATAATTCTCTTCAAGATGTCTTCATGCATTACCAGGTCTGAATGGGACGTTGACTCGAAAATGCCAAATTAGTAGCAAAAACCTGCATCTACGCATATTTTCCACTAAAAACACCAGTCAAGCATAATACTTCATTTTCTATTAAATATGCAATAATTATACAAAAACGTATTTCTAGTGTTAAATATGCCATGTAATACCCCTTTAAAATATAAATAAAAATGAGCATTTTTGTGCTCATCATCCCCCCATGCCGAACCTTTGACATGTCCACATGTCAAATTCCCCTGATATATTCTATTATGGGTGGTTCTACTTCTAGTCTATGTTGTTCAGTCATGGGTTATACTACACTTGGTTGTCCAGCATATTCAAAAGTCAAATGTTTAGTTGTTGGCTGACAAATTAACCTGGCAGCTATGGAATGGTCAATATTTGACCAAATGATTGGTCAACAACAGAATGTTCTACTGACTCACCAATAGACTAGGTAATTATGAAATATTCAGTTGTTGACTGATCAACTGATTGGGCAACAACATAATGTTTTGTTGATTTACCAGTAGATTGGGTAGTTGTAAAATATTCAATTGTTGGTTGACCAGCTGACTGGGCAACAACAAAATGTGTTGCTAACTCACCAACAGACTAGGTATTTATTGAAATATTCATCTATTGACTGACTAGTTGATTGGGTAGCAGCAGAATGTTCTGCTGACTCACCAACAAACTGGACAACTAGGAAATGTTCAACGGTTGGCTGACCAATTGATTGGGTAGCAATAAAATATGTTGCTGACTCACCAATAGACTGGGTAGATAGGAAATGTTCAACTATTGGCTAACTAGTTGACTGAGTAGTAGCAGAATGTTCTACTGACTGATTTACCAACAAACTAGGCAACTAGAAAATGTTCAGTTGTTGGCTGAGCAGCTAATTGGGCAACAACAAAATATTTTGTTGACTCATCAGCAAGCTAGGCAGCTAAAAAAATGTTTTACTTCTATTTAGGGTTATGTATAAGGGTTTGGACTCGAAATGTACTTGTAAAAAATGGTGAATTCTATTTGAAATCAAGGTGAATCAAGGCAAATCCTAAGCAAATCAAATCAATTATCTTCACACCAAAATTTGGGGCATTTGAAGCCCTAAAAAGTAAGGTCATCTTTGGGGAAAATTTTGACCTATTAAATCACCTTATAACTTCATAAAAACATCACCATTAGATCAAGCTCAAAAAGATATTTCCAAGAGAGGAGAGGGAAATCCTCCAAGAGAGGTCCCAGGTTCAAATCTCCACCCTACCAAAAAGCTGAATTGGATATCCAAAATCCAATTGATAATGTTAGTGCGGGCAGAGTTGGGTGCAACTCCCGAGTGACTTTGACAGTGTAGAACCCCCTGTTCGTGGTCTCTCAGACCAAGGCGGCCCCGCAAGGGGTTTTCACTTAAAAAAAAAAAAGATATTTCCAACGAGTATAAATATGCCTATGTTTGGATATATATTGTGGTGAATTGACCCTAAGAAAAAATTGGTCCCAAAAATTTTAGGTGAATGGGCTGACATCGAGGATCCTCATATTCGTCAATTTCCAATTTTGGAAATCCTAATATTCGCCCAATTTGTAAATATTTCTCATTGTGCATAACCCTGCTTCTAGTTGACCAGGTACATCCATAGCAACATCTACATAGTAACAATAACATTTGCACAACAACAATAACATCTACACACTGCACAACAACAACAACATCTGCACACTGCACATCAACAGCAACATCTGCACATTGCATAGTAACAACAACAGCAATTACTGCACTGTTTTTTTTTTTAATTGCTGCACTATTTCTGTTGCAGTGTGACTTGATTTTTTAATTGTTGCACTGTTTATTTGCATTGTTTCTGCTACACTATTTCTGCTACATAGTGCACTGATTCTTGAAATTCTTTCTCTACAACATGATATATATATATATATATATATATATATATATATATATATATATATATATATATATATTTTTTTTTTTTTTTTTTTTTTACTTCTTTTTTCTTTTTTTTTTCTCGTTCCAAGAAATATTCAACCCATTATCACAGGAAATATTCCTAATTTCCCAAGGCTTCAACCATGCTGTGTTGGCAAGCTAAAATTCTGGCATTATTATTGACTGAGTTCCCAGCTGGTGTTTCCTCTTCCTTTGAGTCTTCAAAATCTCACGGTAGAATCTGGTTAGCATTTTATTATTATTATTATTATTTGGGCCTTGGTTTGTAGGCATATGTAGATGGTTTTGACCCTTCATTTTTACTTACTCCCAAGTCCACAAAATGCAATATTCTAACCAGCTCATAGAATCAACATTTTTTTCTCTTGTACTCACCCATTACTGTTGTGAAATCAACAAGCTCATTTTTTTTCTGGGTATAGTTGCAAATTGTCCTCCCATGGTTGCTGCACTCATTTCTCTATTCTACTGTATATATATTTCTTTCTTCTTATTTTTTCATTTTTCTTTTTTTTTTCTTTATATATATACAACGACAACACCTCTAGTTGATAGCATGTCGGTGCTTCCTCTGTGGTCAATTGCTGACATGGGGTTTGCATGTATGAACAATTGGACATGTATGGGAACTTAACACAGAGATGTCTTTTGTAATAATTATGCACATAAATAACAGAAAACTCGGTACATACCTGGGTGATTTTTCACGTATCATGATGCGTATGACACCAGGTGGTACTACACAATTGATTGATCAATGCATTGCAGCAAATTAGTGACTTGCGCTTTTCCATGAGCTATGTGATCCGTTGAAGATGATTTGGCTCTGATTTTTTTTTTTCTTGTGTATTGCATACATTTGAGTTTTGATATCTCATGCTAAAATAAAAATATATTAATTAACTTGCATGGGAAGACACACATCCCTATTGGAACTCGATCATGATTGTCCTTCGTTATTATTGTCTCAGGAATATGCATACTATGTTATCAGAAACTAAAAAATCAACATACTCCATATGCTAGAAATAATATATCATCGTGCTCGCATGAATATAGGCACCACCTTTTTGATGGAAATTCTAACTGCTTCTGGATACAAACGCTACCCTTCTGCTTCTAGATACAAATTATGTAGTCTCCTCTTGATTTCTTGAGGCATAAATCCTTAATGGCTTCAGTGTAAATAGGCACATCCCTGATAGTTTGAGGAATGGTAATAGTAATATTTTCCAATTGTCCCATAATATCAAACTTGGGTTGTATCATTTCTCTAATTTCTTGAAACCATTTGGAATATGGTGGAATTCCTTCAATGTTTGATTGTTCAACAACACAATTTATTTCTACTTCTGTACTAATATGGTACATTGGACTCATTCCCACATCTACCTGATAAGCTAACAAATTTAAACTATTGTCATTGGGATTCAATTTTGGTTGTGCCAACAACTGTTTTGGCATTGTAATATGTGAAACTAGTAAGCTAGGATGCACTAATGGTTGTCTGTGGAAGTGGATCCATGAAGTAAGTTTCTACTTCGTTATTTCTAGACACAACCTGGTCTAATGATCCAAGTGACAGTTTCCACAAATTTCCACTCTTTTTTTCGAACATTTATTTTTTTCATGGTTTTTCTATACCTCGGGCAAAAAAAGACAAACATTGTTGCAGTTTCTTGCTTATTTTTTTGGAATGTGTCTGATTGTAAAGCAAGAGATAAAATATTACTTTGCATACCTTCAAGCAATGTTCCTATTTATGTTTTGACTATGGAGGCTATTGTTTTTATTCCTCGTGTTGGCAGTTTTGGTTTTTTCCTGGAATAATTCTAGAATAGTTGTTGAATTTTCCCCATTGATGTCAGCTTGGTCAAAGTTAGACTCAAGTAGAGGAGATTTTCTCTTTGATAGATATTTCTAGAATATCTTGAGCTTGTGACTCTAAGGTGTTTTCTATTTTTTTTAATAAATTGTTCATTGGATTTTCTAGGATCTTGGTGGACTCATGCTTTTCAGATAAGGGATCTGCAGGTAAGGTAATCTGGATGTGCTTTTCAAACTAACTAACCTGTGGATCATAACACTACAGTTTTGACACTTCCCGGCAACGACACCAAAATTGTGAGCAAAAATTATATTTTGAAAATAGTCATTTCCTTTCCATTAATTATCAATCTAGTAGTTCGTAAACTTGTGAGTGCCATGCACAGTATATACCTGTAGTGTGGAGAATGAGTCCCTTTGTGCCTTATTGGTTTGGTGGGGATATTTGTTTATGTATTTTTAGTTCATCCAAACCTAATAAAATGAAGTGCATGAAAATAAATAAATAAATTACAATTTAAAAATACGCACAAAACTAAAATTAAGATGCTAAAAATAAACACACGACTGGAAAATAAATTGCTATAAATAAACACACGACTGGAAATAAAAGTACAGGAAATAAACACAACTGAAATAAATAAAACAGAAAATAAAATAGGGGAGGATCACTGCCTGGAGTGGGCCAAAGCTCCCGTAGATGGTCTGCCCGGTTGACTACATAAAATTCACACTCTTAATCCACGTAAATAAAAGAACACTCGGAAACTTTATTACTAAATTATATAGTATACTTGGAGATTCATAATTTGCTTTCTTCTTAAGGAATGGTCTATGTTCTTATATAGAACGCAGCTAATCCCATTACAAAAATATCTTGTTCTATTTTAATCACACAATGTGATTTGCTATGGTCATTTCGTGCATAGTTGTTATTTTCTTCTATTAAAAGCATGGTCGTTTAATTTTAATCATGCATAACTTTATTAATAGAGTGGCCTTTAATCGTGCATAAGTAAGAATGATTTTTCTTTATCTTTTTGCGACAACTTCTTTAAAACTTGCATGGTCAATTGATCAACTGGTCAACCGATCAACATTGAATTGGTCAATCGGTCAACGCTAAATTGGTCAACCAATCAACATTGGATTGGTCAATCGGTCAATGCTAAATTGGTCAACAAGTCAACATTGAATTGGTCAACCAATCAACATTTGAATACAACTCCTATATTCTCGTTGGATGTAAGCGCCTGTCTATGCTAGGATATAGGTGCTTGTCTATCGCTGGGATATAGGTGCTTGCCTGTTGTTGGGATACAAGCACTAGGATACAGGCACCTACCTATTGCTAGGATACAGGCGCTTGTCTGTTGCTAGATTACAGGTGCATACTTCCATCATTCACCGTAGTTCTCTTCAATATGTCTTCATGCATTACCAGGTCTGAATGGACGTTGACTCGAAAATACCAAATTAGTACAAAAATCTGCATCTACGCATATTTTCCACTAAAAACGCCAGTCAAGCATAATACTTCATTTCTTATTAAATATATGCAATAATTATACAAAAATGTATTTCTAGTGTTAAATATGTCATATAATACCCCTTTAAAATATGCCTAAAATGAGTGTTTTTGGTGCTCATCACTCAGTCTAGAGTCATTCAAGAACTATGATTGATCAAGAAGTTACTCTTGCTTTCCACCTATCAGTCCTATTATTAGGATTCTATTTTTGGATTGTAAGTTGACTATAGGTTATTATAGTAGGGAGGTCAATACTCCTCTTAGTTTAGTTTAGACCAATTCCTAGATGGGATGTAAGTAAAATTCTTAAGGGTACTTCATAACTCGTAGCATTGTAATTTTTTTCAAACTCAAAAATAAAAATTACAATTTTTTTCAAGGAAAAAAACAGAGTGTTGCTACACAAAGTTGTGTGTGTAAATGGAAATATATGTTTGTAATAAATATTATGTAATCTTATGGTGTATTTTGATGTTTTAATATACACGGGTAGTTTGGTAGTTGTTGGGTAGTTTCCAGCCATTTATCAATCCCATAATAATGTGTGCATGTGTTGATAAAGAGGCAACTATGATTAAAGGACAATTAATGTTTTTGAAGGCATGTTGGTTGATGCTCATCAAGTCAAGTCTTTGTATATTATATACTTACCCGAACAATGATGTATCACGGATAACTAGGATGTGAAGGATACATGTTACATGTGCAACGTATCCACATGTATTGATATAAATTCTTATCATTGTATGCTTTTGATTATTTATATTGTATGTATTGCATTCTCTTTCTACACTAATTATTGTGCTCTTGTAAACATGGGAGCTAAATTAACTAATTATCTATTGAATGTAAAAAGGACTTTAGTGGATCACAAAGATTTATAAACACTTGTATGAATCTTTTAAATATTCTACCTTCATTTGCACCAATATACATCAACGTGTATCATTCAAAGGTAATTACTTAAATGTTTTACTTGTGATAGGAGTAAATATCTTTACAACCACTAATGTTACATACCCATTTAATGGGACTTTAAGTTAGTAGCTATGCATTGGTGAAACTATCTTTGTGTTCCAATGATTGTATAGGGCACCACTTTTTGAAATATGACAAAGAAATTACTAGTCTAGATTATTTCAAGATTTGTTGGGTAGACCATTAATTATTTGTTATGTATGCCATTAGTTATCATGGTTTTTAATTATAAAATTCAACATACATTTCTTAAATTATGCATACATATAAATGTTTCTCTTTAATCAACTATGTGATCTATTTATAAATGGTCAAGATATTTGAATATGAAATAGACAATGCATCTTCTTTTAGCCTTTAATTTAAATGTAAAATAAATAATGTACATACATAGTCTCTTTTTTAAACTTTTAATTTTTTCTTGTTTGAATATTTTAAATCTTCAAAAAATGATTTCTTTATTTTTACCAACCCCTTTTTATAAAAATATAAAGGTTATTCTATATTCCAAAAATATATATATATATGTAAATGTTATTCTATATAATCTAAAAATATATATCAAATTTTATTCTATTAAAATATTTTTTCCATAGCAGTGACTTCTTAATTTTCAAAAATGATTTCCTTATTTTTAACAAGCCCTTTTATAAAATAATATAAGATAATCTATATTCTAAAATAATGTGTCCAACATTATTTATTGACTTTTTTTGTTTAATTTAAAATGTCCAACATTATTTATTGACTTTTTTTCTTTAATTTAAAATCTATTATAAAAAATTGATGTTTAATGAATATAACTTAAGACTTAAAATGGTCTGGTGCTTTAACGATCAATAAATCTGAACGTTGAAGGAGGGTGGAAGGTTGGAGGCTGAAGGAGTGTGGAAGGCTGAATGATGAGTTAATCTTTGGAATGTCAAGGCTGAAGGAGCGTGGAAGGCTAGGTTGGCTGATGGAGCGATGGAAGGTTAGGCTGGCTAAAGGAGCTACAACGAAAGGCTGAGATGTTGGGTGGGAGGCTAGGATGGCTGAAGCAACATGGAAGGCCGATAAGGTTGAAGGAGAATGGAAGGTTGGGTCGGCTGAAGGAATTACAGCGAAAGGATGAGATGTTGAATGGAAGGCTGGGAAGGATGGAGTGTGGAAGGCTGGGAAGGCTGAAGGAGCATGGAAGGTTGGCCTTCGTTGGGTGGAAGGCTTGTTTTATTAGCTTTTGAGGATATATGCAGTGGAAGAGATCTAACACAGGTCCTAATAAGATGCAATAAATATGAAAGCAAGTGAGTCTGCAATATGACTGAAATATACTATAAATAGAAATGATGAAAATACAATGCAATATGGAGGAAATGGTCACTCCATTAATATGAGCTAAAGAGCTACATTGTGCTCCATACAGGAGCACTACTATCTACTACAATGCACTTGATAAGAACTTGACTTGATATATATCTACCACTATGAGGCCCTTTATATAGGAAGATAGATTCCTTGGCCAACACTCTACCTAGTTGTACAAGGGGACACCTTGCACATTACAACTTGCACATTGCCACTTGTGCATTTATTACATTGCTTGAAGTAACTAGCTAACTTCCCCCTAAAGTAATCTCCTACTCTAACTATGTACCTAAGGTGGTACATTTACATGACCCAAATGATGTAATATACTCTAACTCTAACACCCTCTTGTATTACATTATTTGGGTATTGAAGATTTCAATCTTCAATATGGATCTTCTTCTTTGTCTTGGATGCTCTTTGACTTGATCTGGTTCTTTCAATTCTCATTGCATTGTATGCTTCCTTGAGTTGGTTCTTCTTCTTCTTGGAGTCAAAAATGGAACTTGTATTCTCCTTCATTGCTTACTGTAATCTGATCAAGCAAGTAGTTAGTGTCTTCATATGATGCAAAGAGAGTTGTAGCTGAGGGTTCTTTAGTCTTTATGATTTCTTTGCTATTCATGTCTTCTTTGCTAAGATCTCTTTTAGCATGTCTTTTCTTCCTTTTCCTCCTTCTCCTACGATTCTGCATTGATACTAGTGGAATTTTTGCTTCATGAGGAGTTAGTCTATCATCACAATAATATTGATTTGTATTGCTAGCTTGCTTCATGTGTTGAGTGAGTACAAACACAATTAATGATAGGTAAATCATCAAACATTCCTCGAATGTGAATATAACTATCTTTTGTGAATTCCACCATGCCTTGAAGAGGTTTTCATGAAGATAACCAATTAATGCTTCAAATTTACCCTCTTTTGCTTCCTTAAGAAATAAGGAGAATCTCTCCTTTTCACTAGTTGATAGATTCTCATATCCTTCAAGGGTATCTATCAAGTTCTAAGAATATAATTCCATTTCATGAAATAATTCTTTGTTAATAAAGGCATTTCTTATTATTTCATCCATATTCCTTCTTGATAGGTTTTGAGATAGTGTTTCTCGCTATTCCTTAGAATTGTAAGAATGGGTTTGATAGAACCTTTGTAGTAGTCTACCTTATGACTCCCTAGTTTAGAGTGTATGAGCTTGATTTGATAGAACCTTTGTAGAGCTTAGGTTTTGTAGGCTTCCTTATATCTCCCTAGTTAAGAGATATGAATTAATAGAATCCTTGTAAGATTTGTAGACACCTTATGATTCCCAAATGGATTGAGTACTTGATAAATTTTGAATGAATGCTATTATTATCAAGTTTTGTAGAATGCCTTATGTCTCCCTAGTAATTTTGGATATGTTGAATGATAGATAAAGTGCTTTTGAGAATAGTAGTTCAATTTTGGGTTGATTTTGTAAAGTTTTGTAAATAGCAAAAATCAACTTCTTTTACACCTTATTTCTCCTATTGAACTTAAGCACTTTCTATTTTGATGAGGTTCTATTTGTTGGATTTCTTTTGTCCCTTTAATGTAGGTTTGAGACAAGTATAGTAATTAGTTTCCAACTCTTGATTTTCCTTATAGAACCTTCTTTTATAGCCTTTGATAATTTGATATTTAATGTTTCTAAATTCCAATTACCTACTTTGGTGTAGTATTCCTTATAACTCCCTAATATGGAATATTAGAAAACAATGATATTTGCAATATTAGATAATTAATCTATCCAGGTAGAAATCCTTATTTCTCCTATGCTTTAGATTGCAAATATTAGGCTATTTAATATATTTTTCCTTTTAATATTGCTTTCAAATATGGTTGATTTCCCTTAATGTTTCAACCTTATATTCTACCTTATATCTCCCTATTAATGAAAGCAAATTAGATAAGGTAAAGTCTTACCTTTTGTGATGCCCCAAACCTCTATGTATTTAGCATTAATTTTTCAAATGTAGATGACAACACTCTTTAGTGCTCTTTTGACCATTATCTCCAATGTATGGGTGTAGGCTTTAACTCGAACAATGTTTGGTTTCTTGATACCTTTGATGACATTGCTTGGATAATGGATGCCCCACGTCTGACCACTTTGACAAGGAGCATTAAATGCTCTCTTCTTGTTGTTGCTATGACATTGATGCTACTGCATAATTCTACCATGAACTCAGCTTCCAATGCTTCTAAGAATTTGGCCTTGAATGTTTTTGTTCATTGGTCTTTGGTACCTCAAATAGGAGTTGAATCTTGAGGTGAGTGACAAGTGTCATGTCCATTTCTTTTAATATTTGGGAATGAGCATTATAGTCTTGAATGGGCACTCATGCTTCTTGGTGAAAAGTGTTGCTTTTCTTCTAACACACCAACCTTCTTCCCTGTAACACCTTCTTGGTAAAGCTTGCAATGGATGGGTGCTCACTTGGAAAAGTTAGGGTTTCCTTCTAGGTGATAAGTGTCACTCTCCCTTTGTGCATGAGATTTCTACGTAACGCCTCTTCAACGTATCTTTGCAATACATTTATTATCAATACAACACGACCAACTCCTCCTTTGTTGTATGCATTCGATGGTATTTGGAGTGAGTTGTTTCCAGCTAGAATGGTGAGCAACGCCTTGGAAACTTGGAGCAATGATTTTGTAGACTTCTAGCAATGCTCTTGTGGAGTTTGAGCTACTCCAATGGTGCTCCTCGGATGTACGTCTACTTCTTTGTGCTTTTCTTCTTTTTTGTTATGTACTCTTTTGCCTTTGAATATAATGCTTCTCCTTCCTTGTATTGTGCTTCATTTTCTTGTAGGTTCGGTTGTCCAGATCGTAGATGATATGAGCCTTTTGGAAGACCCTTTTACCTTGCTTGGAGAATGCTTTTACAAGGCTGCCTTGGACTATTTTTCTCCTTGTGAAGAGTGTGCCCTTTTGGCACCGAAAACCTATCCTTCTTCCTACGTAGGGTAGATTAGAGTAGTGCAATATAATGTAAATACTTTTGAGAATATAATACCTCTTTGCACCTCTTTTACAATCTTTGGTTTTATGGCAGCTTTTGAAGTAGGCAATGGCAGATTTTGGAGTTGTCCTCTTGATTAGACAACTCTCTCCTTTGCTTGTTAATGAACCCAAGCTTGTAACCACGTAGATAGAAGCTCTTTTGTAGAAGTAATTTTTGCACTATTTTTTTCTTGTAAATAGCCTTTAGTGCACTTTGAATCTGAGACTCACCAAGTCTCGATTTGAAGCTTCTATTGCTGATTTTGATGGTGGCTTTCTTCTCCACTCCTTGGAGGAATATGATCTGATTTTGGTGGCTTCTTTGGGCCATGAAATGTTGCAGATTCTGTGCACCAAATAGTGTCTCTAGACACTTTGATAATCTATTGGTTTTTGTGTCCTTGATCTTTAACAATCAACAAACACAAACTAACCTTTTTGAGAGTAACTAGTTAGAGATCAACTAGTATAGTGCCAATGAATTAATAATGCACTTTTAATGGTAACAATAATCTCACCTTATTGCTCCAGTAAATGAACTCTCAAAATAATTTCAGATGCACTTAATAATCTCTGCAACTTTTAAGAGTAATCTGTAATTTACCCTTAATGAATATTCTACATTTTTTTTAGATTTTTCTTTTTTTTTTTTTTTTTAAAATATGGATGGTGAATTTTATTTTTTTTTTAAATTTTTCCTCTCCTTTTTTTTTTTCTTATAATACTTTAAAGTATATTTTTCTTTTTGCTCTTGTATCTTATATTCCCTCTTTCCCTTTTATAATTTTTATTTTTATATGGTGCCTTTATGGTGTTTTATTATAATATTATTGGGGTTTAATCAATGGCCCTAATTGCACCTAAGTTGCTTACCTCTTTGATGGCTTCTGAAGTAGATGTAGATCTTGGTATTTTTTATTCACCAAGTTGTTGCCTTGTAATGGTTGAATTCGCAGCTTCTTTTGGTTGTCTAGAATAACTTCCTGCTTCACCAAACTGTAGCCTTGAACTTTCTATCTTGAGCCTTGGATTTGGTGGCTTGATCCTTCCAATGATCTTTGATTTTCTATTGTAGATTTAGAGAACTCCTTTCTCTGAACTGTGCCTCCTTGCTGTGAGAGGTAATATCCAAATCTCCTGGATTTGGTAGGCTTCTTCTATTTGAATCTTCCTTCAAACTTCTTGTCGAATTCTGACTTCAAATAGGATCTTCTTCTTCTCAAGATTCTGAATATCTTGAGGTCTTCATTGGATTCTTCTTCTAGGATTTGACACTCCTTTCCAAATTCTTCTTCTCTTGGGCTTGTTGTCGAATGGCGATAATTATCCCAAGTTCTTCACTATCAGGAACTTCTCCTTGGTAGTGGATTTCTCCAATGAGTTCTCCTAGGAACTCTTTTGATGATGCTTCTTTGAGCTCTACAACAAGGCTCTCCAAGCCTTCTTCATTTCTTCCTTGAGACCTCTCCAAGGTCTTCTATCTTGCAACTTCTCTGGTCTGAGACCTTTTCTTCAACCTTCTACTTCTAGAAGTGTTGGTGATGAGATCTTCTTGGATCTTTGATTTTGTTGCTTCTAGATTTGTATAGGACTCTCCTAGTCCTTCTCTTTCTTCCAAGAATGGAAGTTCTTCAATGAGATCTTCTCTTGATATCTTCAGCTCCTTCTTGAAGGAAATATTTAATTAGTAAAGGAGATCACCAATCTCCTATTTCTTGGACTCTTCTCTGGAGTCTTCTTTAGGAACTCCTTTTTGGAGTTTTCTTCTGAATTAGGAATTTATCTTCTGAATCAGGAATTCTTCTCTGAAGTATTCTTCAGGAACTCTTCTTTGGAGTATTCTTCTGAATCAAGAATTTATCTTCTGTTCTGAATTTTTCTTTAGAATTAAGGCTTCTACAACCTTCTTCTTGATCAAGGCTTCTATGGCCTTTTCTGCTTCTGCAATCTGTAGGTATTGATCTTGAATGGAGATCACCAATCTCCTATCTCCTTCTTTGACTCAACTTCTGGAGTCTCTTCTTCCTTGAGTCTGCTATAAGGCTATTGTGGCCTTTTCTTCACTTCTGCACTTTGCAGGATTGTAGCTCTTGTAATGGGACCTTTCTCGAGGTCTTTGAAATCTTCAGTTTTCTTCCTTGTTTCTGCAAGTGTTGGAATGATTCTAAGAAGATATTCTTCCTAACTCTCTTGTAGGAAGCTTCCCAACCTTTTGTTGAATCTCCTTTTCCTGCAACAAGCTGTTAGAAATTGGAATTGAAGAATTTGTAATTCTAGAGATAATAATCTTCACTAGTTGATTTGTCAATCTAGTGGCATGAATGTTGAGTCCTAGTCTTCACGAGTTTTTTTGCAACTCTGTGGAAAGACTCTAGCCAAATATAATCTCAAAATTTTTGCAACTGAGATTTATTTCAGTCCTCACTTGTGACTCTCCCTATTCCTCTTGACCTACTGGACTTCTCTTATGATGACTTTTGTAAGTGGCGGTGCACACTGGTGAGTCCGGTTTACAAAAGTGTAAAGAGGAACTATGATGGATGTAGGTCCTCCTATCTCGATTCACCGTGGCTCTGATACCACTGTTAGCTTTTGAGGATATATGCAGTGGAAGAGATCTAACACAAGTCCTAATAAGATGCAATAAATATGAAAGCAAGTGAGTCTGCAATATGACTAAAATATACTATAAATAGAAATGACGAAAATACAATGCAGTATGGAGGAAATGGTCACTCCATTAATATGAGCTAAAGAGCTACATTGTGCTCCATACAAGAGCACTACTATCTACTACATTGCACTAGATAAGAACTTGACATTGACTTGATATGTATATTCTACCACTATGAGGCCCTTTATATAGGAAGATAGATTCCTTGGCCAACACTCTACCTAGTTGTACAAGGGGACACCTTGCACATTACAACTTGCACATTGCCACTTGTGCATTTATTACATTGCTTGAAGTAACTAGCTAACTTCCCCCTAAAGTAATCTCCTACTCTAACTATGTACCTAAGGTGGTACATTTACATGACCCAAATGATGTAATATACTCTAACTCTAACATGTTTGAGACTAGATCAGCTGAGGGAACCACAGCAGTTGGCTGGGTTGTTGAGTGTAGTGCAGCAACAAATCGGGTTGTTGGGTGGATGGCTAGGTCAACTAAAACCCCTTGTTTTTGTCTTTAATAAGTCTTGTGGGTTTGGAACCCACAGGTATTGGGGTGGTTTTTCCCCCTCTTTACAACAGAAAAATGTACGAAGGATTAGAATTTTTTTAGAAAAAACCGTCTCATCTGTTAGGAGTCATATCTTCGCGAAAAGTTATCCGATTCAGCTAATTCTTGGACCAACTTGTGCAGAATTTGAATAGCTTTAAAATGAGTGGTCATATGCAAGAATCCAAGCAATATTGAGGGAGATTCAACCATGTGAAGTCAACCATTTGGAACAAGGGCAGTGACAATTTTTTAAGTAAAACAAAATTGCAAATCTTTGTCAGCTAGGGTTCGAATGATGGGAAGAGCAATGAAGGGCTACGAGTTCAGTGAGGAAGGAAACTAGAAATCAAGATTTGATAAGGCAGACTATGATAGTGCAATATTTTGGAAATATTACTCTACTAAACTAGCAATCAAGATTTGGTAAAGCGGACTATGATAGTGCAATATTTTGGAAATATTACTCTACTAATAGATAGTAGAGGTGAATTTTTGGCATTGTGAAGGCTGCTATAGGAAAATGTCAAGAAAGATGCTAAATTCTGGAATAATTGTATTCATACAAAAAAATTTAAAAGATCCAGAAAATGAAAAATCAAGAATTCAAACATTTTATGTAAAATGATGCAGGTTTCTAGCAATAGCATCTCAATTGAGACGAGAAGTGTATTTATTTATAAACTCTCAAGCTTTAAAGAAGAGAGTTGTAATTTGTCAAGGGTGGGGGAACCGAGTACAACCTCTTATTATCCAACAATATATATATATATATATATATATATAACTTAAGACTTCAGTTTTACCAATGCACATACAATAACCTATAAAAATAGTGTGGTGTTTCCAATATCAGCTACATGTGCTGTTGGTTAAAGTCTAGAAGTTACTATATGAGCTATATGTGCTGGTATAAGGCAAGAAGTATATAGGTGATTTTCAAATGAAAGTGAACACCATAATTGGAAAATCATAATGAAAAAATGCCGAGCTATGGGCAATTCCTTCTAGTTTAAAAAAATCCTTAATATTACACTTTCTAGCATCACAACAAAATTGCTTCTCTAGGTTTCAATTAGACATTAACTCAAGAAGCAGACCTTTGCAGTTGAGTCACATCATGAAATTATGATTTCCTTAAGATTTTTAATAGCTTTCAATAACTTGCATTGCCTGGTATCGTGCATTTTATGTTAAATAATCTATGGCTGCTGGGTTCTGCAAATTAAGAACCTTAACAACCACCAAGATTCCATTATCCAAAACTCAGATCCAAATTTAACCAACTCTAAGTAGTGCTAAGTTCCTTGTGTGAAATCATGGGATGTGCAAGCTCTAGTGGCATTTCCACTTTCTGCTTCCTCAAAAAATATTTCGATAAAAATCCTTTTGATAAGTAGCATGATGTATGTCATTAGATTGAAGATGGTAGAAGTTTTTATATTTGTACACATTATTGAAGTGCAATCTCTTTATAGGTTATCACGGGTAATAAGAATATCCATCTCCAAAGTGTTAATAAAAAATAAAAATTAAAAAATCAAGTGACAGCACCTTGAGCTCTGCAGAGATTTTGATATCACAACAAAACAACAAACAATCTGTTGTAACAGAGATGGATGCATTAGAGCTTTTGCAGATTGAATCTGAGTGTAGAATTGGGCCTTCAAACACAACATGAGACAAGAAGACATTCTACTGTAAAAGCTTACAACAATGCTTGGAATTGTACTAAAAATTCCAAATGGACCTATTCCTTGAACTATATCTTTTTAAAAGTCTAATATGGAAAGATGCTGTGTAACAAAGTCAAAGACAAACTGAAAGTAAAATTGGAAATTTGACAGATGTGCAAATTCTAGTTGTATGTTTCCTTGAGTTTTTAGTTTAAGTTAACCATTTCCAATGTCAAAGGGTTTCCAAGATTGAGAGGTAACCTTCCAAGTAATTTGTTATGGTCAAGAAAAAAAACATCTTTGGCTCAATGAGATTCCTAATCTTACAACATTGTTTGAATTCAAAAGAAACTAATCCTAGCCTTTTACCTACCACACCAATATCACTAGCTATATTTCTTTTTAATTTGTTTTTATTCAAAAACACAACACTACAAGTGAAGAGAATAATAATTCCATGGAGCTTTTACTATTTGATGTGAACTTTAAGAGTGCTCCCAAGAGAGCAACTACGTTTTGACAATTTATCATTACATAACTATTGCAGGAATTTTAAGTCCATGAATATTATCAAGCGAAAAAACTTTAAAATTCTTAGTCATTATAAAGATATTTTAAATAACATAAAAGTCTACTAAATCATTGTAAGTGTATTTCAAAATAAGCCATTTCTTTTGTTCACATAGCTTTCAATTTCCTGATATAAAGGTGGAATTTTAAGTCCATCTATAGAAGTCCATGAATGTTATCAAGTGGAAAAGCTTTAAAATTCTTAGTCATTATAAAGATATTTTAAATAACATAAAAGTCTACTAAATCATTGTTATTGTATTTCAAAATAAGCCATTTCTTTTGTTCACATAGCTTTCAATTTCCTGATAAACAAAAAGTTAAATGAAACAAGAAGAAACAAATTTGAAAAAAAAGACTTTAATCAGGAATAATATAAGTAATGACATGCCACTCAAAACCACAAAATTCAATAGATTTCATGAAAACAATAGAAAAAAATGATGTCATTAAAAGAAACATTTTCTAATTGAATCATCTGTTCGTAGAAAAAGGACATCAAAATGTCTTTTAGTTGTTGCACCCATGTTTTCCTTTGAAAACATGAGAGTTAATAGAAATTGTTTTATCCAAAAAAATTCTGCCTATCAACTGATTCCAGTAGCTTCAAGCTGCCTATTGAATGTAAGTTAAACTCATAGCAATGAGACTACAATATAGAAACACATCCTATGATGTACCTTTTGAATACATTATTTGCCTCACTTCATCCAAAATCCTGGGAAACTCATAAAAAAGGGAAGACAATTTCCCATCCAAACCATCCCTGCAAATTTTATTGTTGCCAGATAGGCTATCACATGGGCTACTACCAATGATAAGATCAAAACCACCCACTGTAACTACTAGGTCCTCTAGTACGTCTCTAGTCAAAAGTCGAACATCTTCCTTCACAACCAACTCACCTGTCTGTTGTGTTTTTGCCCACCAACTACTAAGGATAAGCCTGTTCTTTGGACATATTTCAACAGACACGACACACTTCAATTGTATTCCAATACGGTGCAAAGCAACCTCTGCCCCACCAATACCAGAAAAAAGAGAGAGTACCTTCAGGCCATCAGGATAGAATGGTTTTAAAACAGACAGATGGTATGCAACTGTATCTACTTGGAATGAATTTCTCAAACATTGCAAGCGATCCTTCCGAGTAGATGCTCCTCGGGTGTGATCTTTATCATATCCTAGTATATGTTCTATCTCATGAGGTTCCAAGGGTGCCACCTGATCTGGCCCCACCCAAACCAAGTTCCACTTTTTGCAATTTTCCAGTATGTATGCCTGTTCACTAGGAGATGGTTTCCCTTTTGATTTTTTAATGATAGACCTGAGTTCTTGACAGCGGACATTGATGCCCTGCCCTGTGCATACGCAATTAAATTTTTTCCTTCCATCCCATGAAGGCCAATACTTCCTTGTTTGAGGAAGTGCTTCTTGAATGGTCATGGGCGGCAGAGGCAATGCTTGAAACCTCCCATCTATTGGAAGGTTATGCACATATCCTCTGGGTCTTTTAGATGAAGAGAAGTACTTGGAATCTACAAACTCTGGCTCCACACCAAAATGTCGGGATATTGCGTTCCAGACATCCTTTGGTGCAACAAGATCGTTTTCAAAGTAGAAGAATGGTGGTCCTTGCACAAATGCCTTCAATTCCTTCACACGTTGTCCAACAGGTCTTCCTGGAACTCCAAAACCAGTTAGTCCCTTGAAACACAGATCAGAGGCTTCATCACTCAGTTCAGCTACAGCTTGTTTGCTTTGCATCTTATCTAAGTGTTTATCTTTCTTTAATACTTTCTTCTGCTGTTTTCCAGGTGCTCTCTTCTGAACAGAAGAAAAACCAATTTTCAAGCCACTTGACATAGCATCTGTCTGCTTTCTTTTACTAAAAATACTTGTACATGTTGCTTCGTCTTGTTTCTTTTTTTTCTGCAGACAAATAAAACATGATTTAGGTTGGGTAATTTAACACAATGAATTGACATATTTGATACTTAGCAAATTAAGATCTGACAAAAAACTTGTAATAAATTCTCAAAGAAGGAATATAGTACACTGATAATCTTCTTTTCATAATCATGATCACAGCCAAATAAAATAAAATTATCCTATTTGATTTTCAAATTTTAAAGTTACTAAAAAAAAGAAACCGTTTTCTTGGGCAACCATTGGACATTGACAATTAAATTAAAAAGCAAATGAAATGTGGAGCGTTTCTATTGTCCAATTGAATGCATAAGGAATTGCATGTTGAACAATTCTTCAAAACTCTTAACTCATGCCACTACCAAGACAAAATGATATGCAAACTGATTTCTTAAAAATGATGATTTCTATTTCTGATTTAGAGTTTTTTAATTGAGAAGAGTCATCAGGAAATTTCTCATAACTTAAATAGGATGAACTCGTTTTGAATAGCTCAAGGTTATCAGTTGGATAACTCATACCTGGATTATGAACTCCAAATTAGGGAGTGGACGGATAGAGATTCTGATTCTGAAGAATAAAAAGAACCCACTATTGACTTTGACGAACCTTATAGGTCTGTCATAGGGTCTCAAAAGATTTGGGAGCATCTGCGTTGGGCAGCAATGATGAGTGACACACTGAACCAGAATCACCCCTTAATGAGGAGGTCGTGGCAAGACCGAAATTGTTGCTTAATGTGGCAATTGCATCAAAACAGGCAAGTGCATGAAGGATGCACATTGAATGCAATTCCCCAAAATCCACTTCTCGACAAAAAAATAGGTGCATATAGGACGACTCTTAGGGAATCTTTGGCCTATCAGCTAGATAGTCATAAGCATGATACTGACAAACAAATGGAGACTTCTAGGAGAGAAACAACCAAACAAATGTAGGATTTGATGACCAATACTACTCAACTTTTGAGTACTAACAAAAACCCTGTACTAGAAGCTGTTATCCCTCCTTCAATATTGAACCCCAATGCTTCTCCTACTCCTCCTCCCCCAGCTAACCCTAGGGAGGCTTTACCTACATCAACTGATCCTACTTTGAGGAATTATAAAAGCCAATCTCTAGCCTCTAATGTGGAAGCTATAGACTTGTTTGGGCATGTGCCTAAATTCTTTTATGATGGGACAAATAAGCCCCAAACATTCATTTATAAGTTTCTGACACATTATAGGGATTGGTTACACAATAAAAAGGCATTTCTAAGATTGATGACTAGGGTTTTGGTAGAAAATGCTCTTGATTGGTTTGCATCCTTACCTAAACACTCCATTGACTCCCCAGGGATTGGTTACGCAATAAAAAAGCATTTCTAATATTGATGACTAGGGTTTTGGTAGAAAATGCTCTTGATTGGTTTGCATCCTTACCTAAACACTCCATTGACTCCCTAGATACTTTTGTCAAAAAGTTGAAACAAGAATTTGATGATGACATGACTATGATGGAGGCAATGGATGTCTTTGTAAATCAAACAAGGCCCTAATGAATCTGTTATTGATTTCCACAAATGGTGGGAAAGGCTTAAATGTCTTGCTAATATAAACTTAACTGATAAGTCCACAACAATAATATTCGTAAACAAGCTTTGACCATCTTTTCAGACTAAGATCCAAGAACTCAATCCTTATGGATTGCCTTCCCTTGACAAAGTTATACATTTTGTTAAAATCCTTGAACATTGGAAAAGAAAGAAGGCCAAAAATTCTTCAAACCTAAAATCCCTAACAAAAATGTTGTAGGGGATGGGTTTACAATCTAGCTATCTAGGATACCTCTCATGAGTTAGAGATAGTGGGAGCTTTGTGCATATCATGACTAAATCTGGGTATGGTCAAAATCTTGAGAATATGATACCTCAATGGACACATGAAGATATTCTCAAAATTTGTCCACCACCTAAGCTTAAAAACTATCATATTAATGATAGGTTTGAAACACCTGTATGACAATGATCCTAACAAATTTTGCTTATGGTATGTAACTTATGATCACCATAATTCTACTTGCACGGAATTACATAAGTTTTGTCTTAAGCAAGCTTTTTTTCCTAACTTTGACATTGATCAAGTCAACAATGATAGGATCAGTTTGTTCATGAAAAAGAAACAAAGTTTCTAGAAAAGATATAATCACCCTCGCAATCAAAGGTTAGGTATCTATAACACCCCATTCCCCAACCATGAACAACAAGCTCCCAATCAACAAGGAGTGAATCAAAATTAGGGTCAAGGGTTTAATTAGGGTGGCCAACAAAATTATCAAAATCAAGGATACAATTCTAATCAAGGCAACCAAGGAGGGGGTCAAAATAACCAAAATCAAAATCCTAGAGCTAGTACTTCTCAAAATGCCTCTCAAGTTAACCAAGTCTTTGTCCAACCTAGCCCAAATGGAGAATACATTTGTAGTCAACCAAATGTGGCTCATTATGTCAACATTTTAGAGGTGCAAAGAGAAACAATTGCATCCTTGGAACAATAAATTGTTGCTATTACTAGGAGTGCACCTCAATACAAAAAGATCTTCTAAAGAAGAAAAGGAAAAGAAACTATCCATGCAACGATTAATCCTCCCATCATTTATAAGATTCCAAACCCTCCTTTGGTCATCTGGAACCTACTACAAAAAATATCCAAAAATGTAAAAAACATTCCTAAGAGGGCCTCAACCTAGTCTATGGAACCTGTCATTACTAAAACATTGAAATACTATAATCACCACTTAAAGCAGTGATTTTGACACCCATAACAAAAAAACAAGATGTCACCCAACTCAAGGAATCGTTGCTTAAAGCAGTCATGAGAAAAACAATAGTGTGGGACATTGTTGAGGAGTAGCGTACAACCCCTTGCAAGGGCCCTATACTTGGAACCATAGTAGCAAAAAATCGGCAAAATCGTGATTTTTTCCCAATTTTATTATTTTCGGAGTCAAATCGCAAAGAATTGTCAATTCGATGATTTTTTGAAAAAATTAGCGATTCCAACTTTTTGCAAAAAATCGGCCATAGCCGCATGCGTAGAGGCTGCAGCCGATTGAGTTAAAAAGTGAATTTTTTTTTGGATTGCTTTCATTTAACCTCTTGCAAACAAAAAAAGGAGTCTGCCTACCTACTACCACCCCAACCCAAACACGCTAGGGCATCCTAAGAGCGAGCGGATTGCGGTTTGAAGGAATCCAACAGCCAACAACAACCGCCCAAAGGATTCATCCGAGGTAAGAAAAACTTTTGAAAACTCTTTTTTTCTCCAAGTTGAAACAAGGTTTAGAATCTAGATTAGGGTTGTTTGCAAATGTTTTTGTCAATGTTTGAAGTTTAAACCCTAAACCCTAGTCTAGGGTTTCGGGTTTAGGGTTTTTTTTCCTCCTTTTAAGTAAATACTAAATATTGTTGCCTGATGTATGCAAGCCCATTTATCAGCTGTCAATATTTCAAGTTAAACTTTAAACCCTAAACCCTAGTCTAGGGTTTTGGGTTTAGGTTTTTTTCCTCCCTTTAAGTAAATATTGCTTAATGTTGCCTGATAACTATGTATGCAAGCCCATTTTTCAGCTGTCAATGTTTGAACTTTGAAGTTTAAACCCTAAACCCTAGTCTAGGGTTTCGGGTTTAGGTTTTTTTTTTTCTCCTCTTTTTAAGTAAATATTGCTGCCTGATAACTATGTATGCAAGCCCATTTTTCAGCTGTCAATATTTCAATTTTCAAGTTTAAACCCTAAAACCTAGTCTAGGGTTTCGGGTTTAGTTTTTTTTCCTCCCTTTAAATAAATATTGCTCAATGTTGCCTGATAACTATGTATGCAAGCCCATTTTTCAGCTGTCAATGTTTCAATTTTAAACCCTAAACCCTAGCCTTCTGGTTTAGGGTTTAGGTTTTTTTTTAAGTAATTGTTTGTAACTTTGTTGTTACTTGTTTCCATGTGCAAGCATAGAAAAAATGAAACCAAAAGATCCAGCATGGGCGTATGGAATGCAAGGGGAAAAGAAAGGGGAAGTTATATGCAATTTTTGTGGCAAACGTTTTAGTGGAGGCATTTTCCGCCTCAAATTCCATTTGGCAAAGAGACTGAGATGTCAGGACATGCTCTAAGGTGCCGGATGAAATTAAAAATAAAATAGAGGCCATGATCTCTGGCTCAGAGGAAAAAAGAGATCTCAAACGAAGTCAAACCGATGCCATGTCAACCCCCCTTCTCGAATTCCCCATATCGGCAACAGCTTTAGCCGGTTTCAGCAGGAGAGTTCGAGTCCATCGTGTGCACAAGCAGCTAGTGGGACAGGAGAGTCCCATTTTGTAGAGCGTTCCGTGCCAAGGGCACAACCCACGCTTGAGGGTATGGTCGCGTGGAACCAAGAGAAGCACAATGCAGCGAGGACAACCATTGCCACTTTTTGGTATTATTCTGACATTCCCTTCAATGTGGCAAGGTCTCCATACTGGCGGCGCATGATAGATGTCGTCGCAAGTTGCGGCACAAGATTTAAGGCGCCAACTTATGATGACCTTAGGGGCCCTCTCCTTCAACAATCTGTGGACAACATTCAGGTTGTGCTTGACTAAATTTATATATATGGCATGACTAAATTTTTTTTTATATATATGCATGACTAAATTTTTTTTATACTTCAAGTTGTGCTTGAAGACTAGCGCAGGGTGTGGAGGACGAAGGGTTGCAATATCATGTCTGATGGTTGGACGGATGGGAAGGGAAGAACCTTGATTAATTTTTTGGTTGCTTCTACAGGAGGAACTGCATTCCTCAAGTCAGTAGATGCATCGACACAAGTTAAGAGTGTCGAAATGCTTGCAGGGTTGTTGGAGGAGGTTGTGTTGGAGGTCAGGGAGGAGAATGTTGTCCAAATCATCACGGACAACGCAGCAGCATATAAGGCAGCCGGTAAGATTTTGGAGCAGAGATTCCCCACTATTTTTTGGACCCCATGTGCAGCCCATTGTCTCGATTTGCTCCTCGAGGACATTGGGAAATTACCTTGGGTGGCAAAGGTTGTAAAGAAGGCTAAGGCTATCACAAAATTCATTTACAACCATGCATGGGTCCTTAGCCTCATGAGGCGATTTACTAATGGGAGGGAGCTAGTGCGGCTTGGAATTACACGCTTCGCCACAAACTTTGTGACATTGCAGAGCCTTTATGATGCAAGAGGGTCATTGAAGCAAATGTTTGTGAGCGATGATTGGAATTCCGAACAAGCTGCAAGATACCGAATCTCACCTGAGGGGCATAATGTATATACTTATTTGTTTGAGGAGGCCTTCTGGATAGCTATGGATGAGGCCATCAAGGTACAAGACTAAGTTTATTAATTTATTTTATTTTATTTTTGTTGTAAAATATTTTCATTTAAATTATTTTTCCTTTTTTTTTCAGGTGTCAGAGCCTTTGGTGAAGGTTCTCCATCTTGTTGATGGAGAACAATTTCCAATGGGATTTGTATATGAGGCTATGGACAAGGCAAAAGAGGCAATTGCTGCATTTTATGGATATGCCCACACCAAATACGATCCCATTTGGACAATCATTGATAACCGATGGACATCTCAAATCCATAGCCCTCTTCATGCAGTGGGTTACTACTTGAACCCCCAAATTTTTTATTCTCCTACATTTCATGTCGATTATGAGGTGAAGCTTGGCGTTCAAGATTGCATTGACCGCATGTTCTCAGCTAGTAGACAATTGCGCAATAAAATGCGTGAAGAGATACAGGATTATAAGGAATGTCATGGCCGCCAATTCCCATCCGAGCAATGCAAGAGTGCTAGGTCAACATTGAGGCCAGGTAACCCTCATCGAATTATTATTTATTGTCTTTTGATTTTGTTTTAAAAAATAATCTCAATTTACTATTTTACATGTGAAATATTAAATTTCTTTTTTTGTTGTTGTTTCTAGATTTATGGTGGGAGGACTTTGGTGATTTTACGCCCAATTTGCAATGCATGGCCATCAGAATCTTATCTCAACCATGCAGCGCTTCAGGTTGTGAGCGCAATTGGAGTATGTTTGAGCACATACACTCCAAGAAGCGCAACAGACTTACACAAGAAAAGTTGAATGATCTTGTGTTTGTGCATTACAACCTTCGCCTCCACCAAAGAAGTTTTGAAAAAACAAGTACTCAGCCCATTGACCTAAGTGACATTGATCCATCATCTGAATGGATCACAGATGCAGTGCAGGAGCAGCAAGAAGAGCCTCTCTTCTCCCTGGATGAATTACAACACTTTGAAGACCTAGCGGAGGAGATAGCAACCAAGGACCAAGAAGAGGCACATGCACAAGAAGCGGCAAGGGCACGTCAACAAAGAGAGACTAGGTCTTCTGCTAGGGCAAAGGGCAAAGGAATTGCAAGACAATAGATAGTGGGCCTATTGAGGCATTTTGACACATTTTGTAATTTGTACCTTTTCATATTATAAGCAATACAAGATGTGTTTTGTCACTTTCATGTGTACTTTAAACTTGAGCCTTGTATGATGTATCACTTGCCACTTTCATGTGTAGTTTAAGCTTACAGTCTTACATCATTAATATTTGATTTGCATAATGTTAATTCATTGTGATATGCATGAAAAAAACTTTTTTCAATGAAAATTTGTGTTTTCTTCGGGTTTTTTTTTTTGCCGATTTTTTCGATTCCCATTTTTTTCCAATTCCCTCCTCAAACCGATTTCAATCTGATTCGGAGTTTCTCTACTATGCTTGGAAATACTTGGGACATTATCAATGGCAATTATTAAGAGACTTACTTTATGTGATGGAAAAGCCTAGACCAAGAATTAAAAACATTATGCACTCTATTCCAAAGGTCTTATGAAGTACAATATATTCAATCCCATAGAGAAAACCTTTGCATTGATGCACATACCCGAATTTGGTTATAAATTTTCTTTTACAAAACATGATTATTAATGATTATTTGGCAAGGGTTGATGATCCACCAGTGATGATAATGGTTGTTTATAATAATATGGCGGTATGTAGGGATTTAGTTGATGAAGGGAGTGGTAATGTGTTATGTCGTTATCCTTGATAGATAAACTAAAGATACCTAGAGAAAATGTCCTTTCCTTTATACTAGAAGTCGTTGCTATGCTTATAATGATAAGCCACAAGATCCTGTGGGTTGCATTTGGTTGCTAATTTTAGTTGGGCCTAAAGAAGTGAGTGAATTTTATGGTGTTTGATTTTTAGACCAAATATAACATGCTATTAGATAGACCTTGGACTAGTAATATGAGAGTTATAGCTTCCTTTGCTTGTCAAGTAGTTAAATATGCTTATGATGATAAATTTTTCACCATAGAAGGAGACTTAGATCCTTGGGGGTCTCATCCTCCAAGCCATGATAGTTGTTTTATTCCTTTTATGGATGAAATACAAAAAGTTCCAATTTATGAACATGATCCTCAGTGGACTTCTAGAAGGAAGTTATACAAGGGGCATCCTAAATTTTGCTTGAAATGCCCTCAAGATAGGTATGAATCAGAAGATGATTAACTTAACATGGATGTTATCACTGTCCTTCCTCAAGAAGTAGTGGACAAATTGGCACCATTGTTGAAATCCAAACAGAAAAAGATCCTATTTTGTTCTATCAATGGTTGGCCAAATTACATAAAGCCCATGAGGATGTTGCCAAATTGAAACAAGTAACATTTTGTATAGATAATGACAGCATGGGAGGAAACTAATAGTGATTTTAATCAAGCCATTAATATTGACACCGAGAATGCTCCTCCTACTACTCCTATCTCTGAGGTGGGTGTTGGGCATTACCAAGTAGGCTCAATGGAAATTCCTATCTTGGATGATGAGTCATTCCGATATAATTTTTTTTGAAATTGATAACAATAATTTGTTTGCTTATTGCATGCTTAGAAATTATGAATGTAATCAATACAAAGCTAAGCTAGATAGGCATGGAACAACTAATGTTTTTGTTATCTCTACATAAAAACCTTTGCATAGGCTAAGTGAAACAAGAACTATTCACTTGCCTACGCATTTAACAAAGACTAGAATCTATCGGTTTCGGAATTGCTATGAAGATAGACCAATTGGTTGTTCTATCTTTGAAAACATCAATTCCTATACTATTTTCAACTATCTTGAATCAAGACCCATTGTTGGCTTGCCCTCTGTTGAATTTTCTTTAATAGAACCAAGAACGCCTCTTAAAGCAGTGATCCCAGTCAACACTAATATTTCAACTGTTACTAGGCCTATTCTTGTTGTTTTGACATTCCCTGATGACTATTTGACCTGTAAGACTTATATTGTGCCCAAATTTTTTGATATTTTTGATGAAATCTCCTTGCAACCGTGATCGCCTCTTAATGTGGTGATCTTGGTTTCCTCTAATTTTTGGGAAACAATGCATGCCCATTCATCCCCTGATGTTATCCTGCTTTCAATATGAAAATGTTTTCTTGCACAAATAGGTTGTGGGACAAGTGGTTGAATATCTTGATTGACCCTACTCCCACTTTTCTAGCAAGGCACTTGATTGAAGCTAATTTTTCTATTGAATTAAAAACCAATGTTGTCGTTAATGATTTCATGAAGATTTACAAGCAATTTGGACAATACCTGGTCCCCACATCCCTATATTTCTCAATACTCAATTACATGTTCACATCCTCACTAGGCTTAGGGGGAAGGAGCATGCGGAAAAACCAATGGTTAAAATTCCTAACAATGTCCTATTTCTCCCATCGTTGCATAATGATGAAGCCATACTAGAATTCTTATATGCTAGAGAGGAAAGGATCCTCTCATAAGAGAGGGTTTCTTCAAGAACCTGATCCTAGCTTAGGGAGGCACAAGTGGTTTGATTATGCTTGCTAGGTTAAGATTAATTCAAAATTAGAGAATCTTCCCCCTGCTTCAAACAATTTTTGAAAAAGGCAATGCCATGAATGTCGAGCCTACTATAGATATTAACATAGGCACCCCCAAGCAACCATGCATAGTTAAAATAGGGCTAGCCTATCTAACAAAGAACAAGCCATCTTCACTGCCTTGCTTAAGAAGTATAAGGATGTATCTGTCTGAGACTATTATGACATGACTGGAATGGATGGGGATTTGCCGTGATTTTAGAAACATCAACCTAGCTTGTCCTAATGATAATTTTCCTTTGCCCTCTATTGATGCTATTGTGGATTATACCACATGATATGAAATGTTGTCCCTTATGGATGGTTACTCAAGGTATAACCAAATTCGAATTGCCCCTGAGAATCAAACCAAACAAACTTTTACTACACCCTAGGGCACATTCTGTTTTGTCGTCATGCCTTTTGGATTGAAAAATGTTAGTGCTACTTATCAATAGGCTATGACAATGGTCTTTCATAACTTTATGGGAAGGATAGTGGAATCTTATGTGGATGGTCTCTTAGGTAAGTCTAAGAAGCGATCCCACCACCCAACTCACTTGGATGTCATATTTGAGCGATTATGTCACTACTAAAAAATTTGTTTGGTGTTACTAGTGGCAAGATACTAAGCTTCATGATGTCTCATAGGGACATAGATGTTGATCAGGATAATATTAAGGCCATTGATGCTATGCCTCCCCAAAACTGTTAAAGATATCAAATCCTTCATGGAGAATCTCAGAGCCATTAGACGATTCATTCTTGAGTTAGCTTTTAAAGTTTGTCCATTGAATCATTTGCTTAAGAAGGATTTCAAGTTCAGAAAGTTGTAACAAGGCCTTTCTTGAATTCAAGAAATTTCTCTTATGACCCCCAACTTCTCGCCTACCCAACCTAGATAAGCCCTTTATCTTGTACACCTTGGCTACTCAAGCTTCCTTGTCAGTCGTCCTTACTCAACAAGATGATAACAATAAGGAGTATGTTTTGTATTATATCAATCACACAATGCTTCCGGTAAAAACTCATTACACTCTGAAAGACTGCTTGGCCATCTATTTTGTATGTGAAAAACTAAGACATTGTACCAAACAACCTATGTGGTCAATAAAATTGGACCCTTGAGGCACCTGCTACAAAAACCTTACATCCTAGAAATATTCGATATGGTAAATGGTTTAATGGATGACTATGATGCAAAAATTTGATCTTCTTTTTGTCACACAAAAAGCTATTAAAGCTCAAGTGATTGTTGATCAATTGGCAATAGCTCCTTACCCTATACAACAAACCTTAAATGAGGCATTGCATGATGAGGACATAATGGTCATACTTGTGCTCCTCATGACTTTGTCATATTTCCTTCATTGAATTGTCTTATTCAGCAATCGACTCCCTATGAATTGACTGAGCAAGAAAAGGTCCTCTTCGAGATTCATGAAGCTGCCAAACAACATTATGAAACTAAGGCTAAAAACCAAATCTTACACATCCTATAATTCTAATGAAGTCTTCCTCCCTAACACTTGGATCCTTCACTTTGATGTAGTGAAGAATGTGTTTGGGGCAAGAGCTAGTATCTTTCTCAAGTCTCCAACTAGCCTAGATGTTCCTATGGCTTTTTCCTTGAATTTTTCTGCCATTACCAAAAATATTGTGAAATATAAGGCTTTGATTTTAGGGGTCCTGGACACCCACTGTATGATTTTTAAGCACATCAAAGTGTTAGGAAGCTCTAAAAATTTTGGTTCTTTAGATCGTTGGTGAATATGCTATCAAATCTCCCCATTTGATCCCTTACCACCAAGTGGCTACAAACTTAATCAACTCCTTAAATGCTTTGGCTAGCAAATTCATACCACATGAAAACATTGCGAAAAAAAATTTCATGGTCACAGTTCATGAGGAACCTGTGATTTTTGTCACCGATGGCCCAATGGAGGTGCATACAATCTAGGTGAATGCTATTGATTACCATATCCCTCATGATGAACCTTGGTATGGCAATATTTTACGCTTCCTCGATAACCAAACCTAGCCTTGGATCCTTCACTTTGATGTAGTGAAGAATGTGTTTGGGGCAAGAGCTAGTATCTTTCTCAAGTCTCCAACTAGCCTAGATGTTCCTATGGCTTTTTCCTTGAATTTTTCTGCCATTACCAAAAATGTTGTGAAATATAAGGCTTTGATTTTAGGCGTCCTGGACACCCACTGTATGATTTTTAATCACATCAAAGGTTTAGGCAGCTCTAAAATTGTGGTTCTTTAGATCGTTGGTGAATATGCTATCAAATCTCCCCATTTTATCCCTTACCACCAAGTGGCTACAAACTTAATCAACTCCCTAAATGCTTTGGCTAGAAAATTCATACCACATGAAAACATTGCTAAAACAAATTTCATGGTCACAGTTCATGAGGAACCTGTAATTTTATCACTGAAGGCCCAATGGAGGTGCATACAATCTAGGTGAATGCTATTGATTACCAGATCCCTCATGATGAACCTTAGTATGGCAATATTTTACGCTTCTTCGATAACCAAACCTATCCACTTATGGCTAGTGCTAAGCAACAGACTCGCATTCGTAAGGGCTGATGTGGATATGTTGTTCTCAGCAAGGTTTTGTAATACCATATTCTTGATGGTATTCTTTGACAATGTCTATAGAAGCTAAAGTGCCTAAAGTTATCTTTGATGTCATTAGTGGTGACTATGGTGGACACTTTAGTGCTCATTCCACAGTGTAAAATTGTTAAGAATGGTTTACTTCTTGTTAAGAATGGTTTACTTCTTGCCAACAACAGAAATTGATGCTAATAAGTATGTCAAATCCTTTGATAAATGTCAGTTCCATAAAGATGAAAATGATGTCCTTGCTTAAGTTCTTCATCCAATTGAGTCTTCTTGGCCTTTTTTCACTTGGGTCCTTGACGTTGTCGAACCTATTTCTCCAATGTCTTCAAATGGGCATAAGTTTATTATCACAACCACATAATATTTTACCAAATGGGTGGAAGCTATGCCATTGACAAATTAGTTTGCCCTCACCATATCTAAATTTGTCTTTAAGTAGATTTTGTGTCATATTAGTGTCCCGTCTCCTCTCATCTCAAATAATGGTACTCCTTTCAAAAACAAGGAAATGCAAGAAATAAATTCTTAGATAGGGATTCAACACTACTTTTTCATGCCTTATTATCCACAAGGGAATGGTCAAGCTGAATCTAGCAATAAGATTTTGGGATGTATTTTGAAAAATAAAGTTAAAGTATCAAAGAAGGATTGGAACTTAAAGTTATATCCCACATTATGGGCGTACCATACAAGTATTCAGACGTTTATAAGGGCCACCCCTTTTTATTTGGTTTATGGTATTGAAGTTGTTTTGCCGCTTGAAACTGAATTGCATTCTTTGCGTGTTTATTTAAAAAAAAATTGTTGGGTCATGCTAACTACCATCTTGAGTATTAGGAGGCCCATCTTGCCAAACATACTCCTCTTGATGAGAGGCATCTACATGCTCTTGAGCATAATAGAGCCTATAAGAGTTGTATTGCCAAACAATACAATAAGAAAGTTTGTCATTGTGATTTCAAAGTTAGGGACCTGGTCCTCAAGCTCGATAATTTGCACAACAAGCACATGGGCAAGTTTATATAGAAACGGATCGGTCCATATACTATCAAAGAGATGGAGTTGAGTTGGAGGACCCCACCAATTCCATGCATATCAAACGCTTTTACATGTAACCCTCCTTCAGACCCATTTGTATAATCTTTGTGTTTTCTTGGTTTGTTGATTGACTGTGGTGCCTTGTTTTTCACTTTGACGTCTTTGATTGTCTGTTTTTGGGCATCAATCCTGTAGATTCTTCAGTTTGGCACATCTTCATGTGTTTTTTGGCATTTCTTCCTCCAATTCTTGGGCTTGGAACTTTGTGTTTTCATGATGTTCCTCTCTCTTGACCAAGATCGCCACTTTAAGTGGCAATTCTGGTCATTTTGGCTTTTGAGCTCTCCCTTCTTAAGTTTTGATCAATTTTTGCTTCCCTTTGTTGTTGTTGTTCTTGTTGCTTGATGTTTTCAGTATATTTTTACCAGCATATATTATTGTTGACTTTGTTTGGATTTTGTTTACCTTCTTTCGTCATGGCGTTGCTCTTGCCAGTAAGCAACACCATGATGTCTTCAAAGTCTTCCTTGTCATTCTTGTCATTTGTGCCAATACCTTGCTTTGAGTGCCATAAAAAAACCACCTTAGTCCAACCCATGCCATCTCCTATACAGTTTGTGGTCAAAACACCAAGGCAAAATTCCTTTACATTTTCATGCAATAAACAATATTCAATCTATCCAATCAATCAATCATTTTTGGTGTCCCACTATAGTTGCAAGCATGTCTTGTTGAACAACATGGTTGACTGGATACTATAGTGTGTGACCCCCATTGCAGTAGGGGTTTTGCAACTTTCCCTTCCACAGGATTTTACTCCCTTGGGACATGCTGCAACATGTATCTAGCCAATGTTTGTGTTCATTTAGTTTCTTCTCCCCCTAACATGGTGGTCATGCCTTGTTGAACAATGTATCCACCATCAACATAAGGACGTGATTTAGCTTCAGGGACATATATTTACATACCGTTCATGGTATAAGTTGGCATCCCTTAGGCTGCCCTATAGCAATGAGTGGACATGATTGACTACCATAGTGGCCATCTATGCCTATCTTGCGGTTTCTTTTAGGATTGGGGGACATATATTTACGTCTATGCATTGCATGAGTTGGATTCTCTTGATCTTCCTCGCTATAGGAACAAGTGTGTTTGTTGACACTTTGCACTTGTTGGATGCTGCATGCGGCCTACCTACTATGGTGGCATGTATGGTTGGCACATCACCTCATGCATGGCCAATAGTGGACGAAGGTAAAGTATGTAGAACATTTATACTACCCAAATCATACGTACTCTCTAATTATGATGCATGACATTGGATGCTACTCCAATCATACATGCAATTAGTAAATTTAGAAATGACATGTCAAATGCTACACAAATCATATGCATATGCCATGAAAACAACAAATAAGTCATTATGCAAAGACAAAAGTGAAAGTGATGCAAAGAATGATGAATCTCTTGTATATATATCTGAAAATATGGTACATGTGGGTTCAATACAGTACATGGGGCATTAAATGCCATCATCCTATATTTTTCAATGTTTTACAACAAATTTGGTTTTCTACATACTAATCTATTGAGTTTTGCAAGAATATCATAGGGACAATGCTTCTAGGGGTTTTGGCACACTCCAGACTCACCTATGCACTCCACTTTTGCTCATTTCGCACCCAATTAGTATTTTTTAGCACTTTGGACATCTTTATAGGTAATTTATTTTCCAACCACATTGGGAGTAAAAATCAATTTCTTTCGGCCAAAATTTCAAGGGGAAATGTGATGTTGTCCATCTAATTTTTTAAAATTCAAAATGATGCCAAAAAGAAAAGAACAATGTACCACGCCAATGTAACTAACAAAATATATTGTACACTAACCCCGGAGTTGTATTTTATTGATAAAATCTACTATAATACATCAATAGAGTAATAATAATATGGAACTAACTAGAACTAAAGCATCTGGTAGAAGATCTTTTCCAAAATAAAAACTAATTTTGTATAATTCTGCTCTAGCCATCCCTCAAATCAGTCTACCCATAGAAAAGATAATGTTTTCAGCTCAATGCAATCCCTAGATGAGATTGCCCATAAGAAACCAGAAGGGTTCCATCCTTTGATCTCTAGATCCAAGGGTTTTCGTCCCTTATTCAGTAGATGGGTGCTGCCAGGAGTAGCCACCCTCTCTAGGTCTAAAAAAATGTGATGTAAGCATAGAATAAATCTCTCAAAGGTTTGGTGGCCTCTATTTATTCATTGACATGCTCCAAACCCTAGGTGCCTAGCTCAAGTGTCAATAGAAATGAATAGAGATTATTTTTATTTGATATTATACTAATATCACTTAGGAAATGTCAAGTTTAATATTAATAATCAAGTACCACATAACACGACACTAGAGTAATAACATTAAATTGCCTAAGTAGCCAATAAACCCTGACTCCTCATCAATCATAGCTGGAGAACCACTTGCCTGAAAGATCTGATATGAACAACTAACTCACACCTGAATCCAACAACAGATTGCATGATATGGTCCTATCCTTGGAAGCCCTCCAAAAGCCCCTAAGAAATAGGAACAAGTTTTCCCAAGGCACTTATAATGAACATGTATGCTTAAAAATCTCCAAGGGCATGAACAATGTCAATAGGAAAAAGTTCCCCTTAGGGTAAATCCCCCATGAGAAAGCTAATGGTGAGGGTCCTACCTCCAACTGAACTCCTAAAATTTTAGGAAATTCTCCTAAAACATAGGAAATGTTCCAAAACTCATAAACATATCAAGGAAAAATAAATGAAACCGATACTCAACAATTTAGACTTCTCTAGCAATCACCCCTCACCCACTGAGAAGTATAAAAATGGGCTCATATATGTGCTAACTCGGTGAAAAGGGGACATTACAAGTCCACCCTTCCCGGAATTGCTTGCCCACAAGCAATGTAATGTCAAATGTTCAAGTATCTCTAGCCCCTCCCAAGTAGCATCCTCTATGGGTAGGCCCCTCCAATGGACCAAGTACTCCGTGATGGTTCTGTTCCTCAATCTCTTCTCCCATGTGTCAATAATGGCATTTGGGTCCAATACAAGTTTCCCTTCATCATCAAGGGGTGGCAGATCAACTGATGGCACAACCTGCTGTCCAAGTGCCTTTTTAAGGCAAGACACATGGAAAACATTGTGAATCCGACTCCCTGCTGGCAATTCCAACTCATAGGCCACCTCACCAACTCTTCTCAATACTTTGTAAGGTCCATAGAAGCAAGGTTTGAGCTTTTCAGCCCCACTTTGTTTCATGGAAGTCTGCCTATAAGGTTGCAAGCGTAGAAAGACCATATCTCCCACCTCAAATGATCTCTCAATGTGGAGCCAATCTACATAAAATTCCTACTGATTTTGTGCCCGTTGTAGATGGTCTATAAGTGACCTCAAAATGTCTTTGACTCTCTACTATGCTCCACAAAGTCACTAGCTATTGGTACATGGTTGTCAGTGAACACTAAATCAATGAAGGTAGGTGCATCGTATCCATATAGTGCATATGCCATGCCAATGGACATGTGGTAAGTGGTATTATAACAATGCTCTCTAAGGTGCAACCACTTAACCCAGGGTGTTTGTTGATCTGTGATATAGTTCCTTAAGTACCCTTTGGCCCACTTATTAACTATCTCCATCTGTCCATCAGTCTCAGGAAGATAGTTGGTACTAGGAGTGAGCTTCGTGCCAATCAAACAAAATAACTCTTGTCAAAATGAGCATCTCATACTTTAGGAGCATCTCCTATGAATGGCAAGAACTACATTTTTGTGGTCGTGAATTGGTTAATTTTATATGCCCATTTCTTTGCCATCCCTATGGAGTTCATAGCACCACATGTGGTTGACGTATTTTTCAAAGAGATATTTCGGCTATGGTTCTAAAATATAGGAAATGGTGCAAAACTCAAAAAAATACTATGGAAAAATAAATGAAACCAATCCTCACTAGTATATACTTATGTAAGAATCACCCCTCACCCACTGAGAAGTATAGAAATGGGCTTGTGGGTCCCACACGTGTTGACATAATGAAAAGGAAACATTACATGCACGTACAGGTAAATCAGGTGTGTTTCCCTCTACTTTTTTGGCTACATGATTTTGTAGTTTTTTCCACTATTTATTTAAAAAAAAATTCATTTTACATAAACAGAAGAATAAAGAATAACAAAAATTTTGTTTTTGCTCAGTAGCATAGAATTTTCATGTCTATCGCTTCAACTATCACATATTGCTCTTTTTTTCATTTTCTTTTTTTTTCCCCAAGGACACACCAATGGCCATAGTTATGACAATTCCAATTTAATCCCCGATCATATTTTTTCCAATTCAACAAGGGTTGTCGATTCAAATCGCATTGAAATCCTTATTTTTTCCACAAAATCACAAAATTTGCCAACCTTTTCCAAAAAATCAGCGATTTTTGTCGATTTTTACTGATTTTTTCCAAATATTTGTGATATGCATAAAACTTCCTTTCAATGAAAATTTGTATTTTCTTCTATTTTTTGGGCCAATTTTCCCCCTTTTTTGCTGATTCCCGTTTTTTCCCGATTCTTTTCCATGCCGATTTTAATCCGATTCCGATTTTTTCAACTATGCCAGTGGCTATCCCTTGCAGTTGTCGCCCATGGTCCTTAGGGAGGGGCAATATGTATTTGTAAAAAGAGCACTAACAACTGACTTCACAAGTGGTGGAGAGTCTCATCCTCCTATATATGGGATGAGCAGATTGCTTCTCTTGAGTAGGAAGCTCAAAGGTGAGCACAATAGCTTAATCATATTAACCCTTAGGAGGCCAAGCATGTCAAATATGAGAACAAGATAAAGGAAAGATATCTCATTGAGCATGCTAAGGTTGAGAGATTGGAGGCCCTTCTCTTGAGTAGGAAGCTCAAAGGTGAGCACAATAGCTTAATCATCTTAACCATTAGGAGGCCAAGCATGTCAAATACGAGAACAAGATAAAGGAAATATATCTCGTTGAGCATGCTAAGGTTGAGAGATTGGAGGCCCTTCTCTTGAGTAGGAAGCTCAAAGGTGAGCACGATAGCTTAATCATATTAACCATTAGGACGCCAAGCATGTCAAATATGAGAACAAGATAAAGGGAAGATATCTCGTTGAGCATGCTAAGGTTGAGAGATTGGAGGCCCTTCTTGTCAAGCATCCACAAGCACCTATACCAACGCCTATTCTTGATCTAGTGCCAACTATAGCTCCACTACAGCAGCCTGCCCAAGGATCTAGAGACACTATCAACGAGGGCATTGACCAATTTAAAGGGGAGGGCAAATGTAGACAGTAGTTCTGACGTGCCACTAGCTCAAGAGCCATCAAAGCCATGAGTACACATGTATATATACATAAATATATATATATATATATACACATGCAAATAATTTTGTATATTTTATAGTTTGTACATAGGTAGTGTTACACATCACATGAGCATGCATGGCGTAAGTTTTATATATAAAGGTAAGGGGTTAATTTTTATTTGTACATACGAGTTGAGTGGGTAGTTAAGAAGTTACGCAACTACCTTCCATCCACTTGGATATATATATATATATATATATATATATATATATATATACATCCCCTACTTCAGTCTTTGGTATTGCATCATATCGTATTGTTGAGTACTTATTGCATTGCATGTTGTTGTGTTGATGAATTATTGTTCTAATTGCAAACATTGTACTGTATAATTCTAGTAATATATATTCTCTTTGTGTGATCTAATATCTTGCATACATACAGTGTTCCTTTTACTTTGTGTATTCTTTCTTGTACCTTTCATTGCATGGAATGCCAAACTACTATGCTACATTTTGCATCATCGTCGTAGCCAATCTGGATCGACGATTGCGGTGAAACTAGAAGGGACAAAGAAATTTGAACGAAGTGCAGTCTAGGTGGTGTACAAGGACATGGGCATAGACAAAAAAAGCTAAGAGAAGAGGCAGCATAAAGGCTTGAAAGGACCACATAGAGAATGATTCAACCAACAAACAAACGTGATGATGAAAATGTGCGTGAGGCCGTAACTGAAGAGAGTCCAATCCTAAAGCAAGGCCAACACCCATCCTTGTTCATCATCCAAAGAGAGTCCAATCCTAAAGGGAAGACAAATATCTTGCAGCCTTTTCTGGCTTGATAATCATCTAATATGGACTTGACCAATTGGGCACTATCTCCTCACCAAAAATGATAGCTTCAATATCTTCTTCACTATCATTTCTTTGATAACATGAACAAATATTTGAAAGTATAGTATTTTACAGTCAAACGATTCTTTAGTGAGTTGTCATCTACAATCTGCCAGTTGAGAAGTTCACCTCCTTCGAGAAAAGAACCGTTTACTTTGTTCCTGAATTGCAGATTTGAACATGTCTTGCAAAGGCATTAAGTAGGCTTAGTAGACTTGTTAATAGTATATTCATTCTCTACTGAAAAAATAAAACATATTTGGGACAGAATATATACAATCTTGTATTTCTCCTGTTCCATTTACTAGAGTACATTGCATCGAACATTCTTGCAGTCAACACTTCTATAGGTAAATGTCAAGCAAGAAAGTTAGGGCTTATAATATTCTACTCATGTGAAACTAATAAACAAACAAGTGAACACACAGCCAACAAATATGACTGCATACTATTTCCATTATATATCCCATATCTAAATATGTTTGAAAACAAAGCATGATATAATATTTATATTTTTATCTAATATTTAAAGTCATAATACTGGATGCACAGATGTGCCTTGCAGGACCTCTTGGGCCTGCATGTCCTTTGGTCAGTCCTAGCTAGACATAAAGAGTGAAAGAGAGGTCAATGGCAAGGATGCATGTGTATGAATCCACATGGTCAATTAGACATTATGGTTTATGAAATTTTAATTAATTTTTTAACTAAGATTATCCATTGAAGCTGCATAAACCCTTTGGTTTCTTATGCTTTATATTTATTGGAGATTAATCACAATTAATGACAAACAATGTATATATATAAAAGCATCAGTACATGTTTTTTTTTTTTTCTGTTTTTTTGGGTCTTATTTCATGTCCACAGTGACAAGGCTGCTGTTTCCATAATAAACAAATGGCCAAGGATATGCTCTAGTATATGGGACTTATTCAACATTGGGATATTTGGAAATCGAAGTAAGAGCATGATGACCAAAAATGAGTTTCTGTTCTTTATGTAATTGGTTATGTGGGATTGAAACAGGCCCCACACATATTACATCATGACCATGTTACCATGGTAATTTCAAAAAGCTACCTAGTGGTATTTGAGAACTATGCACATACCTCCTGGCAAGATTTGAACCTAGGTCTCCATGCATTTGATAAAAGTGAGTTTCTATACTTGTAATAGTTTGACTAAAATCTTATAACACTAGGAACTCTCCTATATACTTGTAATAGTTTGACTAAAATCTTATAACACTAGGAACTCTCCTATATTCAGGTGTAGACTTACTTGAGATTCTCTGACTATAAAAATCGTAGGGATACTTTCAATTATAAAGACCATGAATATATATCTTTACTTCTGTATTATTTTCTATGCTATGAAAAAGCAATGTGACTTGCAATTGTTACCATTTTATCTGTTCTTATGTTCATGGATGGAATTGAATGCTGGCAGTTAAACTGTCTGCATTGATTTAAAGAATAGATTCATCCAATTTACCTTGAGTAAAAGCATACATCAAAGACAAAAGCAGTTGAGACATTACATATAATTTGGAAGGTACTCTTCCTGGATATAGTGTTATCCTCCGTTGTCAACATGTGCAAAGAAAGGCTTACTGTATGTGACTTACCATTATAAATAGCAGCATAGTAATTGAAATATATGCCAAAAGGTACAATAGTTCATGATACTTTTAATAATATATAGTGTCTAATCTGTCTTCTTGTAATCATGTATCCAACAAAGCTATATGTACGCACCTTATCATCACAATGTTCGAGATCTGCATGTACGTCATTTCCACTTTTTTCATCACATAAGGAAGCATCTATAAAATCTACCAATTCGTCTATAGGAGTAGCAATCCCTGCAACCCAGAAAAATAATAACATTATTATCCAAGATTCACATGTATGAATCAAAAATACCCTAAAAACACAAAGAGGCAACCTTTGGACTTATACAAGATTATTCCCCACAGAATAAAATCACAGGAAAAAATGGATATATCCACTTCAGAGAGCAAAGTGAGAATAATATGATATAAATGATATAAAAATACAGAAGGTATAGGTTCTCAAATACAAAAAGGGAATTAATAGTTAAAGTTGCAATAAATTAAGTAAAATCACTGCAGTTGAGAGAGAGAGAGAGTTCTTCAAAATGATCACTAAAGTATGAAATAATGCTAATGACATCAAATTTTCACTACTTCATCCCAAATGTCTTTTTTTGCGATGACTGAATCTCTCTAAGTACCATCTTGCTTCTGACTATTGTGCAACAGAACATTGTTTGCTGAGATGTAATTATTGTGTATAGATATCTGGCTTTGGGCCACTGATATTTTGATGACCATTTCTTGTCAGCAGTTATATATATATATTGCTGCTTAATTTGTTGCTGATGTGTACAAACTGGAACATAAAATTATGGTAAAATATGCAATTGAAGTTGTCTTAGGTAGAGATTTGTAGTCTTCCCTGATGCTGCTAATGGGATGAAAAATTACTCCTAGGAGAGAAGAGTCTGGCTTTGCATCTTTAGGATCACAGTTCCAATTTGCTTTTGGTCCATATATATTTTGATGGCAAAGTAAGTTTCAATCTGATGAACCCAATTATCTAAGCCTTTCTGGAATTTTGTTCTTGTTATACAGTATGATGATTGGTTTGGTCCCTGCCTTCAAAATATTTCTAGATGTGAGGTTCATAGATGAAGACCATGAATTGATGTTTTGAGGCCATATAGCTCTCGTATTACTTATGGGCGTGAAACACTATTTGCACCATTTAAATTTGTTCATGGGAATTTAGGATGTAAACTTCCTCCTATACAAGGACCATCTCCTTTGTGATCATCCAAATACTCATGGGCATTCTTATAATATATTTTCTTCACTATCTGAGATGACTTGTCTCTGCTTGTCTGGCTGAATGCTGACTCTTTGAGCCACAAGCTGCAGAGCCATTTTTTATCCTTACTGCTGATCTGTTCAGGAGGGAATTTCTGTGGCTATTAGTGCCCTTCCTTTTTTGGGCCAGGAATCTCTATGGCTCCTTTCTGGGATTTTGAGGGCAATTCAATTGCTGTGTAATTTATAGCTTCTGGATTTTCTGCAGTGATGAATATGGAAGCCAACACTTTCTTTTCCTCTCCTGTGCATGCTAAAAGCACACTTCAAGTTGTTCAAACTCAGAACAGACAATAGACAGCCGAAGGGAGAGAACAGGACGCATATCAAGATCAGAAGAGAGAGAACAAAAGACACAACTTGCGGGAATCTCTAAGACATTATGTAGGCCTCAAATCTGATATGCTAACATTAAGAATTTGGGAAAATCTGCCAAGAACCCTGAATATTCTGATAAAAATGTTCTGACCACAATCAGGGCACCTACGATTCTTGGATTTCTTGTCTAGAACCTCCATATTGTTACAAAAATGTTGTTAAGCACTTTGGCATATTCTGAAAATAGTATTCTGAATTTCTAATGACAATGTGAAGGTCCTTCAAGCATGACTTACAGATCATAGCTCTGGCATTTGTTCAAAGCTGGGGGCCCGAATAATGGACACCCAATGATGTCATGAAACTCCTTAACATATTGAGGCATGCACATCCCATTGTATTGAGAGATGTTGATGACTAGGAATCCATACCAAAGTCTCACCAAGTGGGTCACAACACTCAAAGCAAATGGGGTCTAAGCTTTGACACGGACTGGTGCAACTTAGACATGGATATTATGCTTGAAACGCAAGGAAAGCAAATTAAATTATCCTCCACCATGCCTAAAGGTCAAAGCTACTGTCTATCAGGAATCCTTCCAAAATTATATCCATCAATACAACTCATTAGTTCAGGTAGTTAAAGGCAAGAATGCCCTTGTAATTTTTGAGCTTGTGGTCCTAGCCTAATTCAGTGGAGAATGAACATGCCAAGCCAAGTAATTTAACCTCTAGGTGCAAGGCCCCCTCAAAGTCTTCTGTTCCTGTGGAAATGGGGTACATTTTCCTGAGCGACACCCTAGACCCAAGGACATTATTCTTAACAAGGACTGGATGTTCCTAGATCATACCCTTATCATACATTTTGTTCTATGGAAGATAGAAAGCAAGCACTGACAGCTGGAAAAAATAAATAAAACTATTCTTCCAAATAAGACCAATCTGGACGAGGACTTTAAACAAATCCAAGTAAAGGAATTGGAAAACTCTTGTGAACAGGTTGTGGTTGCGAAGAAGGATAACATGTAGAGAGTAGTTAGCAACTATAGAGGAGCAATAATAATTGAACCATTAAGTTTGGGTATGCTGCAGTTCAAAGCTGAATAATTACAGAATCATTACGTTTGGGTACACTATACCACAGCGGTTTTTTATTCCAAAGCAACTATAGAGGAGCGATAAAAATTGAAGCATTAAGTTTGGGTACGCTACAGTTCAAAGCTGAATAATTATAGGATCAATAAGTTTGGGTACACTATAGCACAGCAATTTTGTATTCCATACAACAAATGAAAGTAATGTACAATTGCATGGAATGGAAATAACTTACAAACATGAATATTGACATCAATCACGAAGACAATGCATCAAATATGCACAACAACTCTCATACAATGCTTGAACAATATGCACATTAGATTAGCAAGACAACATGTAACAATGTAGAAAATTTGATATGAATAGAATATGCTGTGTATCCTATTTCAATCCTAAGAGGAAGAAAAATTTATGAGGAGCTTCACATGCACTAGTTTGTTTCCAAAGAATAAGATATATTGTATTCCCTCAAACTAACAAGGCTTTTCTTCCTGCAGTCTCCAAAATTAAAATCCGTCAGAACAGTTATGCAAACTCCAGAGAACTTTTTGTATGGTTCTAAAAGAATGAAAATAAAAGCAGGACTTTAACCAAAATAGTTATGCAACTTCAACTTAGTAGCAATGCCAGCAAAAAAAATTCTAGCCACCAATATCTTAATTAAATTTTTATTGAATTCACCTTGGTTTATCTGGCAGTAAAAAGCATCTCCAGCTAATCTTTCTTTTTAGTATTGGTGCACAGATTCTTTATGATCCAAATGCTTCTTAAAACAGAATCTACAGGCTAAAGATGCAAAGCAAAAGCTTGTGTTTAATTTTCAAAATAAAATGTTATTGCAGCATATCACTTGCAAAAGGACATACCATTTACTTCAATTGCTGAAGAGACTTCGTTTTCAGAATACCCCATTTCCAACAAAGCCGCTATGATATTATCTGCCTGAATGTATTCTGAGAGAGCCTCCTAATTCATTTTGCAGGAAAAATAAATAAAAATATATTGATATACAAAATACAAAAAATCAATTTTTCATGTTATCCTCTTCTTGATGGTGTCAATTATGATCATTTAATATAATCAATACTTAAGATTAAAATAGAAGGATAAACAACATTACTTTTAAGGATGTAATTCTGATATGTTATTGAACATGATAAAGCTTGGTCAAGTTTGTTGACGAAGAATAAAAATTTTGTCAACAAATTGTATAGGGAAGGACAACTTTCTCTTGAATCCTCGAAACAAGAAAATTTGAGCATGCTAAACTGAATATAATGAGTTAATGTCCACACAGGGTGCCAATATCAATAAGATCTGATTGTCTATGTCTTCGTTGGGAGAAAGAAAATTCCTCACAGCTTCCAAAATTCATACTACCACCTCTAGGACATTGTTGACAACATGAACAAAAATCTGTTTATAATGCATATGTCCATTAAATTATAAAACAACCTAATCGTAGACCACATCTTCTTAGATTCAAAACAGGAATGAAAGAAATGGTTTTCCAATACAAAAAATCTAAAGCAGGTTTGTTCCTACTAATTTTTCGGTCCTAATATTTTAAGAATGAAGAAAAGAGAAAATTCAAAGAAAGTAAAAGAAAAAAGTAAAATCAACGCCATACTCTTGCCCTATTAAATAACCTGCACAGATGAATCATATGAACACCCATAATCTGTTTTATATGGTCTCTTGCAATACCCGTGAACTTTAATCTTTAGATAACTAGTTGTCTTTTGCAGATTTTAATTTAAAAAAGCATGTCAGATATCATAATTTAACACAAGAAATTTTATGGAATCAGTTTTGTTAACACGGATTTTATGCACTTGTAGTTAATTTGGTTGCTGTAGTAAGATTGAGGTGGCGTTAGTCAGAATAACAGTTAGGGATAAACTTTTCCTCTGCTACAAAGTGGCAGTTCCCTTTAACATGCCAAACCTGTGAAAGACATTATAAAATATGTACACACTAGACAATCCTGAGTAATTTTTGAATTATAAATTCTTACTTTTGTCCAGAAAGTGGCCATGACAAAACGTGAAGCGAGTTGCTTCTTCTCCTCTAGAAGGAAACAAAAAGACATGACAATTTCAATAAGAAGAAAATAATAATAGCCAGATATACAGACCAATAATTTCCTTCTATATAGTTCCCAATTTGTCTGAGAAATGGATGACTTAATATTCACCTTATTACCAAAAGTACAAGGCAGGGGACATAAAGTTCCAACCAAGAGAGAATTCTTCAGATATTGAATCTCTCGAGGGAAAAGCATTTCTTAAATTAAAAGGGAAATTCAACAGGCAGACGTTGTCTACAACAAAGATAGAAAACAGTCCTCCCTTATCCAATGAATATTTTCGATGCAATACTTAATGAGAGTATCAAAAACGAATTTAAAAACATATATACAATTATCATTACTTAGGAGGATGTAATGTACATGAACAAGTCACAGAAAAGCACAGCTAATGCCCACTTATTCTACATGGACTTTAATATTCACAATAACAGTTGTTCCATCTCCAACAAACACATTCAGAAATAAAAAAATGCAGAGAGAAAGTATGCAAGGGAGTAGAAGCAGAATAACTAACATCAAGAAAGTAAGTTATCTGAGTGATAACAAGTTTTTGGCAACAAAATCTAACGTCATCCAAATCACATTCGTCATATCATCATTTTTGAAAACCAATATTTTGCATCATGGATTGCTTCATTAACTTCAACTTTCATGCCACATGTCCAGTTCATCCAACCCAATGCAATGAACATCGTGTCATCTCCTTTGATGTCTCTTTTGGTTTTGGCAGAATTTCTTTCAAATTTGGATATTTTTAGTGACACACTTTTGTGGTTTGTCTCAAAGACTCTCTTTCTCTCTGGCAGAAGGATTGTCATTTTTTGGTCTCTGTCTAAACTCTCTTTTACTTTTTGGCAAACGCAATTCTATTTCTCATGATTTGATGTAAAATGCACATAATTTTCATATCATCCTTCCAACATAATTACATTACATTACCCTTCATTAATGACTAAGCCAATTACAACTCCAAGTCATCCCCAAATTTGACAAGTTTATCAGGAACAAATGGATTAATAATTATGTCTACAGTCATTATGTCTACAGTCTGCTCTTGGGTAGCACAATGCCAAAGACAAATTTCATCATCTTCAACTTGTTGCATAAATATAACAGTGGTGAACCTCAATATGTTTTCTTCGCATGGTAAAGAGGGTTTTTCACCAATTATAATGCACTCTAATTATCATAAAGCAGTAGAGATTGCTCAAAGTGTTTTGTTTAGAAATCAATAAGAAGTCTGTACAATGAAACAGTTTCACAAATTGTACTAATTGATGCTTTTTATTCTGACTCAATAGAAGACAATGCAAGCCTCCTTTTTTTTTTCTCTTCCCTTTCTCTCTCTGTACCATAGACATGGTGCCTGGACTCAGAGTAAAAACATAGCTTGAATTAGATTCCAATCATCAATAGAGCTAGTCCAATCTGAATCTACGTATCCTAACAATATCAAATTTTTTATCTTTGATACAGCATGTCAAATTCAATGGTTCCTTTGATAAATTTGAGTATTCATTTTGTTGTTTGTTGATGATATGCTTTTGGTTTAGACATAAGCCCAAGAAGATAGCTGACTATAAAGTGTAGATCCACTATTGTATATATACCAATTCACTAACTGATGGAAAATTGTTATTGGTTGATAATGTTAGCCCGACTTTCGTTGGTGTAGACACTAGATTACAATCCTTCATCTTAAATCTCTTACCCAAAGTTTTGTTATACTTTATTTCTGAAAGAAAAATATCATGATAAGATTGCAAAAGCACTACACCTAGGTAGTAATGCAGGACCAAATTAGACATGTCAAAATCAAGACAAAGGTCAGGTTTCAACTTTCACATATATTGGCCCTGCCACAAGTGTAGGCAGATGATTTGACACGTCTGCATGAGAGCGCATTTGTGAGTGCATTTGTGAGTGTACGGATGTATGTGTACCTGTTAGTGATGTGAAAATACAGTTATAATATGTCAATGTTTGTTGTGTACATGGCAATAGATCTTTGTAACAATGTAATGTAATGGGGTGTTTTAATTTTTAATGTACACGGGTAGTTTGGAGGTAGTTGGGTAGTTGCCTACTGCCTATCGTTCCCCTCATACCTATAAGTATGCATCTACCTTGTTGTAGTGCAGTTCGTCAATATACGTTGTTGCCCCAAGTATGTTGTCTCTCAGGTGCACATGTTAGTAGTTGAGTTGTTCATCAAGGATTGTAATAGATTTTGTTTAGTTGGGTTGTGCAGGATACATGATGTGTGCACAATGTATACATATGTATCTATAAGTTATTCTCATTGTGTATTTTTGTTTATATAAGTGGTAATGGAATTATATTGTAGTGTTGTATTCCATTTCTACATTGACATTGTTGCTTGTTCGAAGTGAGGTCTAATTTGGTGACATTGAGTTGTGATGTTTGAGAAGGTACACAAAAACAGAAATGGAATGATTATAGTGCAATCGACAAACAACATAGTCTTCCTTGGGAGAAAGAAAGATTGGAGTTTGCAACCAAAAGTGATGCAGACTTGTTTGTTGACGTCGATGATGGGGAAAGTGATGAAGATGTGCATGTAGACATGCACATTGACAAAGAAGTGTCCAAGGAGAACCTATGCGATAAGCGATGCAACACCTATACTATAAGCAACACGACAACCCACACGATCATCGACACGTTTAAGTATGCAAAGAAGTTTGTGTAGACATGCATGTCGACAAAGAACACTATACAAGTGAATATGTGCATCCAAAGATCATAGAGGAGTGAGTTTGCATAGGCAAAGACGTGCATAGATGAACAAGTTTGCACAAGTGACATACATGCAAATGGACAAGTTCGTGCAAAGGAACACACATGCAGACATGGAAATTTGAGTCAATGAAGTCAGGCATGACAAAGTGCATGAAGACAAATTTGGAAGAGAAGAAAACTTGGTGTGGCAAGAAAGGTTGAGTGTTTGGATCAAGTTGTATGTCAGACAATGCACATGACAAGATTTTGGAACCTAAGCAATTACAGATTGGTGTGTTTGATGGTGAGCGAGACGAGATTTTGACATCAAAGTGAATGGAAGATGGCATGTACAACAATGTACATGACAAGAGTTCCACACTAGAGCAACTTCAGATTGGTGAGGTTGATGGTGAGCAAGATAGGAGTCTAACATCAGAGCAATTAGATGGCACATTTTATAATGCACAAAATGGGAGTTGAGCACAAGACCAATTGTGAAGTGGTGCATCCGACAATGCATGTGATGATAGTGAGACATGCAAGCAACCATTACCAATGTCAAAACAACAAGTCATGCCAAGAATCATTTTGGCATAACGCACAAATGTCCCACACTTCATGTCGGTGGAACACAGGACCCAGTTAGGAAGTGGAAAATTTGCCTTACTATGTGGAAGGCAATGGGTAGGAGAATGAAGTAGATTGGAGGAGGTTATTCCCTATGAAATTTATAAAATCATAATAGTCTAGTGCATGGGATTGCCATAGGTCAAGTACTAAACCTGGAAGGAGTTGCATAAACCTTCATGAAAGGATTTAAGTTGTTTTGCAATGACAATTAAGTGATTGCAAAAATCTATAGAATGGAACAAGGTGAGACAAATTCTATTCGGTCCTACAACTAGAAGTTGCATAGGTTATTTACCCATCTAGAGGAAAATATGTCAGAGGCATTGGAAGAAGATCAAGGCGGTCCCTCCAATGTCATATCAAGAGGACTTTGAATGTGCCATGAACTTGGAAACTAGTGCGAAGACATCACTAAAATGTTAGGGGCATCTTAATGAGGATGACAATGACCTTGAAGATGATAGTAACTCAGACAATGAGAGTGACTCTAGCAACAAGAGTGATGGTTTTGAGAACAAGAGTAACTTGGAGGATGACTTAAGGGAATCATCAATATGCTAGGGTGGAGAAGTCAATAAGAGTGTGACTATGAAGATGAGAGTGATGAGAGCAATGACTCTAAGGATGAGAACAACACAAAGAACATGGGTACGTATGTAAAATTGTCCCTATAGGTGTATGTAGCACAAAGAGAGACTGTTCCAAGGATGGGTTCTATTGGCTATGTGGTCTGTAACAACCATCGAAGACTCGGAAGGCACTGAATTAAAATGATACTTAGGGTAGAACCATTGTGCAGTGTTGAACATGTCATCTCTAAGGACCCTTCGCACATGAATGCCAAAATTTTGTCAATCAATACAACCCGATGATGTGTGGAGGATTCATAAATCCAAAGAAGAGTCAAAGCCCTTGATAAGCAAAGGAAACCATGTAATAGATTAAAATTTTGTTTGAAATTGCACAACCAGTTAGGACTGCATAGGTGTTTGCAACTTCTTAGGAGGTTGAGATTGGACAAATGGTTGAGACTGTAAAACTAGAGGAGGTTGTGCAACACATCAATGTGGAGAACAATGTGGTGATCATGCAACTTAGTCCAAGTCAAAACAATGTATGATATCCTTCGAAGAACTTCACCAATTGTTAGGTGCAAGCAACAAATTAATTGACGCAAACGACAAAGAGGGAGGTTGTTCGATGTCAGGGTCCTGGTAGACTGGTCATCTAACATCAAGGCTATCTAGCCATCTAGAATTAAGGTCATTTCATCATCTGGTTGTTCGACATCAAAGCTGTCTAGTAATCTGGAGTTGGAGTCATCTAGAACTTTTCCAAGGTCATTTGACTAACCAAAGACTCAACAAGGAGTATTCACCCATCGACCAACTATCAGTTTGAAATATAGAAGTCAAAGTGTTGAGTGTTAGAGAGCACGACCTAGGGTTTTGCAGGAGCAAAACCAATCAGAAATATGGAGAAGTAATCAACATAAATCATTTTTAAGAGAAGTCCACCATGATGAAGCCAAAGGTAGGGCATGAAGTTGTACAAAAATGGCATACAATTTTGCAAAACCAATTGGTATAGAAGTAAACCCTCACAAATTTCAAATCAAGCTACAAATCCCGATAAATATTTTGGGACAAGGGTTTGGTTGCTGCAACTAAAGTACCGAAAGGGGAAATTGTACAGTTATGGAAGGCAAGGAGGAAATGATCTAAGCAGCTACAAAATTGAAAAACAAAAGACACTAAGATTTCATTGTATGTACAGTCATCTAAGGAAGATTGTTACTCAGAAATAAATTTAAGTTTATTTTCAAGGAAGCACATGTCATTGGAGTAGAGGGCTTAGATTGGATCATTTGCAAACAAAAACCTGATGTCTAAATCAGAGGATTCTCTAAGAAGAATTTCCCATCATTTAGAAGAGTAATTTGCTTGTCCAAGCTAGAGAGAAAATCGTCTCGCATAGCTTGATTGACAAAAAGAAAAAGAAGGTTGTTTGGTTGCAAAAGGTGGTCATCTAAGAGTTGAGTGTAGTCATCAGAGAGAATCTTGCCAACAAAGAAAGAAAGCTTATTATCAAGAGGTAAGACTACATTGAGAAGACCATGCAAATTGTCGTCAAGAGGAATTGAACCATTTTAGTTGTCAAAGAAATATCTCTAATAGTCTAGCGAGTGCATTGCAAGAACCAACACATTTTAGACTAGACAAGGACCGTCTGGAGAAACAAAGGTACCATTTGAAGAAGAAAACTTGTTGATAGGAAGGAAGAGGTGATCATCTAATGGTAGAAGGTCATCTTGAAGTTGGTCTTAGCCATCTCAATGAATGTAATTGTCATTTTATTGTGAGGAGTTGCCATCTGAGAGCTAGACGTAACTGTCATTGTAGGGTAGCAAGTCAAGTGGGAGGGATATTAAGTCATTCGAACGATGGCCGATCAAGGCTATCATCCAAGAGAGGTTGACAAAGACCATGGTCTAGCCAACGAAGTCTGTCGTTTGAAAGCAATTGTTGTCACATTTTGCAAAGGGGTACAAATTCTGAAAAATATGAAGATTGCTGCTATCTACTTCCCTCCTTCCTCCCTTTCCAGCTTCTTTTGTGCAGTTTCCAGTTTCTTTCAGTTTCAGTTTTTCTGTTTTCAGCTTTGTATTTCAAGATTTCCAGTAGCTTGGGCAGGCTTGGTGAAAATTGCAAAATTATTCTAAGTGTTGGAGCGAGCGACGCCCGTCGTCGCTCACTTTCTGAGCAAAACCCGACGGAGAGACAAAAATAATGCAAAATATTCTAAGTGTTGGTTTGGGAGCGACTCCCATCGTCGCTCCCATTTTCGAGCGACCATGGACGGATGGAGAAAAGAGAAGAGACAAAAATTCTAAGTAAGAAGCCTCACGTCGTCGCTCAGGTTTCCATAGCCTCCCTCTTTCGCCCAAGTTCTCTAGCACCGTCCGTCGTCGCTCCATTTTGGAGCGTCGCTGACATTTTTCAGCGACAGCGAGCAAGGAGGCCCAAAATTTGGCTAACTCCTCAAGGGAGCGACCGACGTCGGTCGCTCATTTTTCAAGCACCGCCCATCGTTGCTGCCTGTTTCCAGTGATAGTCGTCTCCCCCCAGTCAGCGAGAATGCGAGGAAAAGAGCCAAGTCACTGAAAATTCTAAGTCATGGTGTCTCCCGATTTCACTCCATCCTGGAGCGACTCCCGGGGGCGCTCTCTTCAACAGGTGACTGTGGGCAGACCCCCCTTACATTAGTGGACTTCAGACCTGAACCAAGCACGTACAGTTTTCGAGATTTGAGCCTGTCAGGATGAGACAGAAGGTGTGCTGCAGAAGTACAAAGTAGGTCAGCATTGAATGTCTAATTGTACTAAACCTACCGCATTCATCAGACCTGATATCTCACCCACCAGATCGACCCAGAGTTTTACCATTTCCAGGTAGATCTTGCTGCAGGTACACTCATGGTCAACAAAGGTCTAATCTCGGCACCTTTTACAGCTTTTGCAGTGTCATGAGTTCCATGCTCAGTTGTAATTTGGGGGGAAATTCCTGCTATAAATAGCAGTTTGCTTTCATTGTAAAAGGGGGGGAACATATTGCTAGGAAAGCTACTGTAATCAAACATTTTGCATCAATACAAGGCATACTTGGCTCCATTTACTGTCTCTTTCTTTTATGCTGCCTTCCTTAAACATTTTTGAAAGTTTCATTTATTTTTCTGATTGCTGTCATTCTGCATTCTGGATCTCAGCATTGGCAATTAAGTGAACCTGGAATGAATATAGAAGGATACATAGGAAGGAATCATATTGCTGGTTTTTGTTACATGTCTCATTATTGATTGTTGCTAGTTTGGGTATTAGTTAGTTACTGTGCTGCTTGTTCTTTCCCACCATTAAATCACACATTTACATTTCTTTCTGCATTTGTTTATCTCTTTCCTGTTCCCTTATCTGAAAAATCAAGTAGTGTAGTATAGGAGTCGGCCTTCTCCGGAGATTGGCATGGAAGGCATCCCTTCCTTTTGGCCTTTCAATTTGTTGGGCGAATCTAGGGCACAAAAGATTAAAACCCTTTCCTAATGGCAGATTTGTAACCAACAGCAACCGATAGAGACTATCATTTGGCCAATAGTTTCAATTGTTCGAGAGATGTCGATGGAGACTATTTTTTGGTTGACAAAACTCATCCAAGGTCGATTGTCTAGGTCAACTATCAAGGATTGACCAATGGGGATTGATATTTATGGTTGGCCATCTTGTCTAGTTGCTTGAAGCATATTGGTTAAGGCAACTTTGGTGAGGTGTTATAGGAGTCATTTGGTGACAATGCCTATTGTTTAAGGCAACCATCTGGCAAGGTGTTGTTGGGGTCGTTTGGTAATAGTGGAAGATATGAGTAGTGAATTGAGTGTTGAAGGTGGCTGGACCAGAGGTCAAAAAAATGTAGACAATAGGAAACGTTGTCTAAAACAGTGAAGTTTTCAATTGTTCAATTGTTGAGGTTTTGGGGTGTTGCCCTTCAACCCTACAAGGGCGCTACCCCTTGACCTTGCATGGGGGCTCCCACCCCCTTGACCCCCAACATAGGTGGCACCAATTGTTGTCCATCATATGTGTGATGTGGCTGATTACATGAAATGGAGGAATCTATTGAAGAACATTGATTTGTAAGAAACAAGTGGAAATGCAGCCAGTTGCAAAAGATATTTGGAATAGATGGAAGCAAAAGGAGTACGATAAGAGATCAAGTATCGTGTTCAATGCTTTTATTCCCAATGTTTATTTAGTCTAGTAGTGAACACATTGACAAATCTAAAGGAGGGGAAGTGTAGCCAATTGCAAAAGATATTTGGAATAATAGATGGAAGCAGGAGCACAATAAGAGATCAAGTACCATGTTTCTATTCCCAATTTTTAATTAGTCTTTCAATGAACACATTGACAATTCTAGAGGAGGGGAAGTGCAGCCAGTTGCAAAATATATTTGGAATAGATAGAAGTAGAAGGAACACAATAAGAGATCAAGTACCATGTTTAGTGCTTCTATTCCCAGTGTTCAATTAGTTTGTCAATGAACACATTGACAAGTCTACAGAATGGGATAGATGTAGGTAGACAATTTGACACATTTGCATGAGTGCACGAATGTTTATGCATGTGTTAGTGATTTAGGTGTTAATAGCATTGTTATATGTAAGTGTTTGTCATGTAGTCTTCTGTGTCCATGGCAAGAGGTGTTTATCATAATGTAATGTAATGGGGTATTTTTATTTTTAATATATAGGAATAGTTCAGAGGTAGTTGGGCAATTGCCAATCACCTATTAGTCCCGTCATGCCTATATGTATGCATCTACCTTGTTGGGAGTCTAGTTTGTTAATATAGGTTGCTAGTTGAAGTATGTTGTTGTTTGGGTGTTGTTGAACATGGAAATCATCAAGTGTGATTCATGCCTATGACTGTAGTTCAACAAATGGATGGAGAGGGTTTTACTCTCCCCAACCTCTAAATTTGGGACGACTCCCTTCTAACTTTGAAAAAAAACATAAAAATAAACTAATTTAATCGTGCAAAATTGAAATCTAATCTAAATTCATGAAAATCAAATCTGATCTACTTTTGTAGGAAAAATATTGCAAGAAAATAAGCAAGGGTGATAGAAAAATTAATACAGAGAAAGCCACAATGAGATCAATGTGGTACAATCAGCAAATCCAATAGTGCCTGAATAAATTAATGCATCAATTCTTTGAAAATAATCAGCAAAATTATGAAAGAAAGGAGGGCAAAGCCACTACATCCATGCATTCATGAATAGAGGTCATGGACACAGTTAATTTAGAAAGTCATACAAAATCTTTCATTTTATTGATCTCAAAATGTCAAGTAAATTTGATCTCTAGAGAGTAGCTTTGGTATGTCGGGTAGCCAAAAGACCATTACAAGAAGCATGAGTCTCTTATTTATACTTGAAAAAAAAACCCTAATCTATTTTTGGACTTGCAGTTCTATTTCTCAACTCCTTATCCACAATGCTAAAATTAGGTGTAGGGCTTGGAGTGAGGCATGTAGGAGTAGAAGCAATGTACATCAAGAAGCCACACACACCAGGTAAAGCGAGCAAGGCACAATAGGAAGCCAAGCACACCATTAAGATCAAGGTGCATTGGGAAGCAGGGTGCACAAGGCAAAGCAACGAGGTGCACCAAGCAGAGGGAACAGGACACACTAGGAAGCAATGTGCACTAGGCAAAGTGAAATGAGGCACACCATGAAGCATGGCACACCAAGAAGATTAAGCTAGATGCATTCATACAGAGTAGTACGCACTCAGATGGAGCAGTTCACACTAGAATGGAGCAGTTTGAACTTGGATGAAGTGGGTTGGACTCGGATGGAGCTGATTGTGCTCAAACGGAGCATGGTACACTCGAATAGAGTGGATTGCATTGGACCAGAGTGGGTTGAACTCGAATGGAGTGGGTCGCATGAGTAGAGCGGGTTGCACTCGACAAATCAAGTCACACTAAATGAAGTGAGTTGCAATGGATGAAGTAGGTTGCACTGGATGAATCAAACACTTAGCCATTTTTTGTTGATTTCTACCCTGCTCTATCTTCTACCTCAGCTTGTGCAACAAATCTTCATTCGAAGCATGATGGTAGTAGCAAGCTCCTACAATTTTGGCAACTCCTAGGGACATCGATCCTAATTGATGAAATAGTCCATATTGTTCCTTATTCTTAGGTGCAAAGTCCAAATTAAGGTCATTTTGCAACAAATTTGATGTTGTTGGAGGGAAGAGTGTCATTGTACCTACAACGACTTGTGGACCAATGAGGGTAAGGATACTAGCCTGTTGCGACAACATAGACGATGGCACAAACAAGGTGATGATGGGTGATGAGAAGGGTTGAGATGAGGACACATGGGGTGACATAACGATGCTTGCGATATGGGGAATCAAAGGTAGCATGGGTGGTGATGGACTAGTTGAGGATGGTGGCATCAATGAAGGTGTGAAAAACTAAGATGGGATGTTGTAAGTTGGTAATTTCAAATGGGATGGCCCAAAGAGTAGAGAAGGTGAGCCTACTAGTGACCCTGAGACTAAGACTGCATTTATTGCAAATGAGATGGGTGCAACAAAACAAGTGAGGAGGATTTGAGAAGCGGGAACAAAATAAATAAGAGGGGAAGAGGGAATCGTGACAAAAGAAGAAACAAAGGAGGTGGATGTGAAGTGATTATAAGGTAGACAATGAAAGAAATGTATGAGAAGAAATAGAAAGTTGAGAATCTCTTGCAAGATTTTTGCTCAGGTGAGTCAGTATATTTTTTTAATTAAATGAACCAAATAGCCTAGAATGAGCGGACAGGAAAGATGTCAAAGTAGATTGAAAGAATTGGGAAAATTGAACATCCCCATGGGATTTTCATTCGATCGAACAATTTTTTTTTCATTTTTTGGTTTCCAAGTCAAGGGTGCACTCGGCTTGATAAGGGTGTGCCTTAAAGAGAGAAGGGTGCACTATTGTAGGGAGCAGGGTGTACTCAAGACTTAGTAGTTTTTATTTTTTGATGAACATCATGAATCACTTTTAATGGATTCGTTGGAAGCTATTCTCATTGATTTGGTTGCTTCTATTGACTTGCTCTAAAAAGTAGTTACCTTTACTCTTGATGTTGATGTTCCAACATGGAATCTTCCAACACCTGTGCAAACAAAGTAGATGGTAGTAACGACATACTACCAAGAGGTCTTCCCCAACTCGAAACTTGGTGGATGCAATCTAGTGAAAAATATACCCCCTCACTAGAAGATAGTGTAGATCTGAAAGAAAAAGCTTAAGTTTTGGAAGCTAAAGCAGCTTTTTCCCTTTTGATTTCTCCTTAATCTGAGACTTGGAACTAGACATCTAGAGGAGATTATTCCCTTTCAACCCTGAAATGGTTGGAAGCAAGGGTGGATGCATGAATTTATGCAATTATGACCGCTTCCTTGCTTCTCATCTCATCCCATGTTGGACTTTGGTTATGACCGTTTCCTTGCATTTTATCTCATCCCATGGTGGACTTTGGTATCGGTAACTAGTTTGAGCCTTTGTTCCTGTATGACCAAATGACTAATCATTGCTCAACAATGGCAATACTTCTTGATGTCATTGTTCAACAAACCTGCTATTGTCCTTCATAATGCCAAATTGTTGGAATGTGAGCCCTACCTTAGCTTTACTACCCAAAATCATGGGAAATTGCATCATTCTCAAAATTATGATCTCTCTATTTCTTAGCATGGTTCCTCCATTTGTACACCTTTGGGACTTGTAAGTGAATCCATACACATTGGCTGAATGATATCTGCTTTAGAAATTTCATCTTCAAGGAGGCAAAACCTTTCCACAAGAAGCCTATCATAAGTTCTTCAAAACTCATAGATCCTTTTCCCTCTAGAATAAAACTAAATGTTTTGTATTCTGCATGAAATTTCCTTCCATATCTCCCACAGGTTCTTCCTCTTCTAGTGGAAACATGCATGCCATATATTCTACTTCAACCTTTGAATCCTCATCCTCCAAATCTTTGCTTTCCACTTTAGGTTCTCTTTCTGGTTCATAAGATGTTCCACAAATTTGGTAGCCTTCTTCTAGGATTTCTTCTTCGAGGAAGGGAAACACTTCCACCAATGGGGGCTCATCCTATAACTCTTCTGGTTTCACCAATTTTTCTTCCTTCTATATCATTTCAATAGGGCTCAGTATTATGCTCTCATGTTTTGGTTGTAGAGTTGCCTCCATCACCTTTTTAGATTCTCCTCTTCTATCTAGGAGGATAAATACTTCACACTCCTCTATCATTTCTAACCCTCCCTCTTCGAGACCTTCATTTACTATCTCGAGATCTATCACTAGTGGAAGAGGCATGACTTTGATGCTCAAGTGGGAGATCTTCTGGAGGAATTATCAACCCAGAGGGATGATTACTATGCATGATAACATCTTAGGAAGTTAAACAATTTCTTCCCATTGAGGAGCTCTCAGGCATTGCATAAACTAGCATTGTATTGGCTTGAGGTACAACACTTGACTCATCGTTGGTTGGTTCATCAGGAGTTGATCAACCATGGGTTAGCCGGTTGCAGTAGAGTAATTCACCATATAGTCTATGCTTGGTCAGCCATATAAAAGTTTCCTTGCTAAGGAATTGACTAGTTCCTTTGATTAGCCATTTGAAAATTTTTCCTAATGAGGAATCTACCAATTCCCTTGATCATGTTAAAACTGAACATGACATTAATACTAAATGAAGACAGCTAAACATAACAAAGAGTAGTAAAATAAAGATGCAAACACAAAACAAGAAAATAACAAGGGAAAACCCCCCCCTTAGGGGATGTCCAGACATTCCAATTTTTTCCATTAGCAATCTCAAATAAATACTACATTGCATCTTCTACAAGGCAAACCCTAGCATTTGCCACTACCAACTCACATGTGCATGCAAGGTGACACCTCATCCTTACATACACATTGACACCTCATCCTTGGACTTTGACCCATATTACAAATATGTGATTACATAGGCATTTAATGCCAAAATTCCCCCCTTAATGACATATTTATAATTCTACAATACAAACAATGATTTTTGACACAACCCTTCATGGGCACAAGCTAAAACTAGTCCTTCCGAAGACAAGTAGCCTTAACTCGGTTACTACCAACCTTTAGGTCTATAACTTCCACCAGCTATATCCAGTAGTTCCAAGACCTAGCCACCCTACAAGCTACCTCCAACCTTCTAAACACATTAGCTTCACCTATTACCCTCAACCATATACCAACAAGGTAACAAAAAATTCCAAAAAACCACTTTTAAAACATTACAAATATTACTAGAGCTAACTCTGAGAACATTACACTAGGAAACCACCACTAGCATCCACACCAGTCTCTTTTGGGCACAACTATAGTTACAATAGCATTAACAACCCTACAAGCTACACTAGTTATAGTAGCCAATAATCCAACCACACCAGTTACAATAGCTTCTTTAGGTACAAGCTACACTAGTTACAATAGTTAATACTTACCCAAAACTTATGGTACAACCAATAAACCATCTCAAACATTCTTCAACAACTTTGCAAAACATATATTTGAGGTTTCAGATCTACACAACACACTAAAACAAAAAGAATACCAGCTGCAAAATGAAACCTCATGCATAGACACCTCTACAACTTACACAATAAAACCACTAAAATAGGCATTTTCAGCCTTAAACTCCAGCACCAAATCTACCATTGTCAAATCTCACCAGGTCTGTCGCTGCCAAAGTTCACCAAGTCTGCCGCTGTCAAAGCTCACAAGATCTACCATTGTCAAAGCTCACCAAATTCGCCACTGTTGAAGCTCACCAGATCTTCCACTACCAAAACTCACCACATCTACCATTGTTGAAGATCACCAGATTTGTCGCTACCAAAGCTCACCTGATATATCACTACCAAAGCTCACCAGATCTGCTGCTGCCAAAGCTCACCAAATTTGTCGTTGTCGAAGCTCACCAGATTTGTTGTTGTCAAATCTCACCAGGTTTGTCACTGTCGAATCTCACCAGGTCTGTCGCTATTGAGCTCACCAGATATGTCGTTGTCAAAGCTCACCAAATCTCTCACTGGGAAAACCCTGTCGAGTAAAAAAACCCAGCACAGTAACCTTCTTCTTATTGCATAAACTCAACCATATCCTATACAATAATGCAGTTCATTACAAACCCTAATGCATATTGCATAAACTCAATCGTCTCTAATACAATAATGTATTTCTTTGTGTGTACAAACCCTAATGAAAGTGTGAGATGAATAACAAATACACATGCATGGATTTTACAAAACCATAACATCATTGCACAACACCTACAATAACCTTTAACAACAAAAGAAACCATAGATCTGCTTCATACAATGCCATAAACTGCCCAGGTTCAAGACCTTCGGATCTGATACCAAATGTTAAAATTGAACATGACATTAATACTAAATGAAGAGAGCTAAACATAACAAGGAGCAGTAAAATAAATATGCAAACACAAAACAAGAGAATAACAAGGGAAAACCCCCCTTGAGGGATGTCCAAACATTCCACTTTTTTCACCTAGGAAAAATCTGAACATGACATTGATACTAAATGAAGAGAGCTAAACATAACAAGGAGTAGCAAAATAAATATGCAAACACAAAACAAGAGAATAACAAGGGAAAAACCCCCCTTGGGGGATGTCCAAAAATTCCACTTTTTTCCATTAGCAATCTCAAATAAATACTACATTGCATCTTCTACAAGGCAAACCCTAGCATCTGTCGCTGCCAACTCACATGTGCATGCAAGGTGACACCTCATCCTTGGACTTTGACCCATATTACAAATGTGTGATTACATAGGCATTTAATGCCAACAGATCAACCCTCTAAAAATTTTCTTGTTGAGGAATCGACCCATTCCCCTCAACGAGTTCATACTTCTTTGTGTAGAACAATTGAAGAATTGAAACCATATACTTGAGCTCATCAAGTTGTGTTCAGATGTCTTGTTGAATCTAAGGAACTTGTTGACACTATGAAGCTTGGGAAAATTGTGGATATTGGGGTAATTGTTGTGGGGAAGGATGTTGGAATTGTAGGATGGGCATTTGGGTCATATGGGTAGGGTATCCTTGTTGAGTGAATGTTACAAGGTTTTGTTGGTGAATGAATTGAGACGACTAAGGTACTTTCCCATATTGTACGGGTTGGCCATACTGCCCTTGCTCATGTGACATTTGGTATATAGGTGGTCCTATAGGGGTATAAGTTGGTTGTTGAAGGATTTGGTGATTTAGTACCCAAGACATACTTGACATCATTAGTGTTTTCCTCCCATCATGGTTTTCATGTTGTTGACCAAAACTCGTTTGGGGCAAAGACCTTATCTAGTATTCATAAATGAAACTAAAAAATTTTGAAAGATGGACTGAGAATGAAGGCTTTCAAAACAAGGTGCATTCCTTGCCAAAGAGAGGAGAACTGAAAAAGTGGGGCACACTAACAGAGTAGGGCACATCGAACACTTAGAAGTATTCATCATGATGTCTCGGTTCTGCTCATTTTAGTTTTGCTCTTTCCTGCTTTTGCTCATTCCTACAAATACAATTTTTTGACAAACAAGATTCACCAAACAACAAATCACAAGTTAGGCAAGATTTTGGATCAATTCAAAATGAAGTCACCATTTGCATGAAAATTATGAAAACAAAATATGAAAGCTAAAATGAAAACAATTACAATGAGAATGAATCTCTTATTTATACTTGAAAAATAAACCCTAATTTATTTTTGGACTTGTAGTTCAAAATAGCATGTAAACTCATCATCCTTATCCTAATGCTAAAATTATACGCACAACTAGAAGTGAGGTGTGCATTGGACAAAGCAGGGCCAACTATTTGCAAACATAGCCATTTTTTGTTGATTTTTTCCCTACTCTGTCTTCTGCCTTAGCTTCTGCGATTGATCTCCATTTGGAGCATGATGGTAGTAGAAAGCTACTACACGTGTGCATGTTAGTAGCTGAATTGTTCATCGAGGACCATAATGTATTGCAGTTAATTGGGTTGTGCGCGATGTATGTTGTGTGCGCAGTGTATCCATATGTAATTTTAAATTATTCTGATTGTGTATTTTGTTTATAAGTGGTAATGGAATTGTATTGGAGTGTGTTGTATTCTGTTTCTACAAGTGCTAGCAAGATTATCAACATAGACAATCAAAATCACCAAGTCACCACCCTTGTTTTTATAGAGATTTAGATTAGAAGGACTAAAATCTTATCCTGATATACTAGGTTTTTGGAGCCTATTTAGTTCATACAATGATTTCATCAAATTGCACAGTAGATATTCCTACCAAATTTTTTAGCACTGATGGCGAGGTCATTGCATAAATCTATATGTTGGAGTAAAGTGAGATAGAGTCTATTTGGTCCTATAACCAAAGGTGGAACAAGTTGTTCACCCATGAGGAGGAGGATACGTCAAATGTATTCAAGAAAAGGTGGTTCATGGAGGGCCTTCTTCCTTTGTATTGGAAGAATATTAGCCTAGTCCTTCCAAACTCATATCTATAGCACAACAATGAGGATTCCCAGGGATGAGGGAATGACAATTCTTAGACCAAGGAATTGCAATATTTGGGAGAAGACTTTGTCCAAGACAGCATCATGACTATGATGGTAAATCTAACTTCAATCAACAGGTCAGTCTTCAGACGATAGCACGACTTAGATGGTAGACATTTGACAACAGTTCAGTTTGACGACACTTCACAGATGACACTTTGGCATGACGACAACTATAGTCCTAGAAAACAATCTTCACGATGGCATGACAGCATGGCTTACTCCAACATCGGCGACGGCACTCTTGATGGTGTCGGCACTCCTGGTGGTGTCTACGACTATTACTTTGGCTATTTACCAAAATGAAGTAAGGGGGCTATTTAAAGCAATGTCTTAGCTATTGATATAATCGACTCCCAGGATATCGTTACAAAACTGCCCGAACTAATTACATTGTCAACCTTAGCAAACCTTAGCAACCTTATAATTAATTTGATTTATTAAGGATTGCAATGATGGCTGCATTTACATTTCATTTGCATGCATTTCCTTACATTTCATTTTGATCATATTTCAATTCATTTCAATTGCATTTCATTACATTATATTTTAGTGTTTGGACATTTTCACAAAAAAATTCATTTATGCTTCTTGGAACTACTGCCTACATCTATCCTCCCCTAGACTGGCTGCTATCCTCAATGACTTCCTTATTTGCACTATTGTCATGAGCCTCTCCTCTAGGTTCTCTTCATCGCTCAGAGGATCCTTCACTGCTACCCTCAGACTAGATACCAGGAATTCCACCCACACTATAGCCTCTTGTCCATACATCAATTAGAAGGGTGTGTGGTTCGTTGTTGGTTTGAAAGTTGTCCTATACGCCCACAAGATTGTTGTCAATATTTCTTCCTAATCATCTCCTTCCACTCCACATATTTTGTGCATTATAGATACAAGGACTTTATTTGTTGCCTCAACCTGTTCATTGGCTCTAGGATAATACATGCTAGAAATATCCTGAATTCAGTGGTCAAGTTCTGAATAATCTCATTGACAAAATATCCTACCCTATCACTTGTCAATTGTAAGGGGATCCTAAACCTTGTAAGGATTTTCTCATACAAGAAATGGGTAGTGCTCCTTGCAGAGTTATCTAGTAGAGCTCTCACTTCCACCCATTTTGTTGAGTATTCAGTGGCCACCACAATGTATCGACACCTCCTCTTCTTGCTTGTTTTGAGAGGTCCCACAAATTCCAAACCCCATCTCTCGAATAGCTCTTGTGGTTGAGAAAGGTATAATGGCATGCAGTCTCTCTTCAATGGCTTTCCTATTCTTTGGCACGTATCACATGCCTTAACATACTCTTTGGCATTGTAATAATGTGGCAACTCAATAAAAACCAATTCACTCTAGCAAGAGTTTTTTTTTTTTTTTTTGTGTTTTATTTTCATTAATGATCCACATATCCCCAACTTGCGTAAGTCCGTCTACGCAAGTTCACTAAGCATAACACAAATAAGTTATCTATCTCATCTCCACGATGAGCTAGCTTATCTCTCTTATTCTGTCAAGAGGGTACATTTATCTCTACACCATACGTAAGTCCGTTTACGTAGGTGTATTTACTAAGCGTATTGCAGATACGCCATCCATATTTCTTTTTCTCTATAATTCCTTCTACTCTAAAATACCATATGAATAACTAAGATGATTGTCAAGGAATATAAATGTCATTATATTATTTCTTAATAGATTATTAACCATAATCATTTTTCATAAATTGGAGCAATAAGTTCATATCAAACTATATTTAATAACAATAAGAAACAAGATCACGAGATAATAATAATCACACACATATGACACATCATATATCCTAGAAAAACCCCCAAGGGAAAAACCCAGCCTCAAAATGTTTCATTATTTAATTGCCTCCAATACAATTATATATAAAAGGAATCTCATAATTCTTGTTGATACATCCATCAACATAAATCTATAGAAATCCGATATCCATATACATGAATAGATATTTTAATTTATGTTACATAATCATGAGGGAACCCCATAATTTCCTCGAATGAACTTTGTGTTCATCCTCCAAGGAATCTCCTTATTTTGGTTCGATCTCAAAGAAGAAGTTCCTTAGAGTCTAATGTAGTCGCACATCAATAAATCATTGCACAAGACAACTCATTAAAGAGAACCCCATAATCCTTCCAATGAGTTCCTATGCAAATATACTATGAAAGAGAAGAATTTTCCCAAACTTAATCAAAATGCCTCTAAGTCACTATTAGATCTCAACATAGGATATACTATCAAACAATGCTTAACCACAATGAAATACATTATCCACTAATGCATTCCTATTACATTTAATCCCAAGAGATGCATTATCTACTAATGTATATACTTTTAACTAATGTATGCATATTATCCATTAACATATTACGACTCATTAGATCAAAGAAGAAAATTATCCACTACTGTAATTTCAACTCATCCAACCAGATGAGATACATTATCCGCTAATCTATATTTCCATCTCATGAATTATGTTATAACATAATTCAACTCAACAAATCAGATGGAAAGCATTATCCACTAGTGTATACTAACTCATGAATTATATTATCCACTAACATAATCTAACTATATTAGATGAGTTACATTATCTGTTAATCTATATTTCCATCTCATGAATTATGTTATAACATAATTCAACTCAACAAATCAGATGAAAAGCATTATCCACTAATGTATACTAAATCATGAATTATCTTATCCACTAACATAATCTAACTATATCAATCAGATACAATGTCCCTAAAATATATCAACTCATGAAATATGTTATCCACTAACATATTCTAGCTTAACCCAATCGGATACATAGTCCCCTAATGTATCTCAATTCATGAAATACGTTATCCACTAACATATTCTAGCTTAAAATAATCAAATACATTATCCTCTAACGTATAATTCTACATTAGGGGATAACATATAATTATCCAATTGGGTAGAATTATATATTAGGGGATAATGTATCTGATTGGATTAAGCTAGAATAAATCTACATTAGGGGATAACATATAATTATCCAATTGGATAGTATTATACATTGGGGATAATGCATCTGATTGGATTAAGCTAGAATATATTAGTGGATAACGTATTTCATGAGTTGAGATACATTAGGGGACTATGTATACAATTGGATTGAGCTAAAATTATGTTAGTGAATAACATATTTCATGAGTTGATATACTTTAGGGGACATTGTATCTGATTGACATAGCTAGAATATGTTAGTGGATAACATAATTTATGAGTAACATAAATTATGAGTTGGCATACATTAGTGGATAATGCTTTACATCTAATTTGTTGAGTTGAATTATGTTAGTGGATAACATAATTCATGAGATGGAAATATAAATTAGCGGATAATGTAATTCATCTGGTTAGATGAGTTGAAATTACATTAATGGATAATGTACTTTTTTGATCTAATGGATCATGATATGTTAAAGGATAATATGCATACATTAGTTAAAAGTATACATTAGTAGATAATGTATCTTTTGGGATTAAATGTGATAGGAATGCATTGGTGGATAATGTATTTCATTGTGGTTAAGCATTGTTTGATAGCATGTCCCATGTTGAGATCTAATAGTGACTTAGAGGCATTTTGATTAAGTTTGGAAAAAATTATTCTCCTTCATGGTATATTTGCATAGGAATTCATTGGGAGGATTATGGGGGTCCTCTCTAATGAGTTTTTTTGTGCAATGATTTATTGATGTGCGGCTACATTAGACTCTTAGGAAGGAGATACTTCTTTGAGCTTGAACCAAAGGAAGGAGATACCTTGAAGGATGAACGTGGAGTTCATCTAAGGGAATTATAGGGTTCCCTCATGACTATGTAACATGAATTAAAAGTTCTATTCATGTATACGGATATAGGATTCCTATGCACTTGTGTTGATGGATATATCAAAAGGAATTATGGGATTCTTTTTATATATAATTGTATTTGAGGCAATTAAATTAATACAATGAAAAAAAAACATTACGAAGCAAGGTTTTTTTCTTAGAGGTTTTCCCAAGATACATGATGTGTCATATGTGTGTGATTATTATTATCTCATGATCTTGTTTCTTATTGCTTCTAAAGATAGCCTTGATATGAACTTATTGCTCCAATTTATGAAAGATGGTTATGGTTAAGAATCTATTAAGAAATACATGTAAATGGTATTTATATTCCTTGACAATCATCTTAGTTATGCGTATGGTATTTTAGAGTAGAAAGAATTGTAGAGAAAAAGAAAGACGAATGGTCTATCCAAAATATGCTTAGTACGCCTACGTAGACAAACTTGCGAATGGTATAGGGATAAGCATACCCTCTTGATAGACTAAGAGGGATAAGCTAGCTCATCAGGGAAATGAGATAGATTGTTTATTTGCGTTATGCTTAGTGCACTTGCATAGATGGACTTACACAAGGTGGGGATATGTGGATCCCTAATGAATGTAAAACACACACAAAAAAAATCTCTAGAATGGAATGGTTTTAGTTGGGTTGTTACAAATAAAGGGTAGGCCACCATAATCCAGATAAAAAACTTTTCTTGTTGTCGCATCTGGTCCTATGTGTCCTCCAACTAGTCCTTCATGCGCTTCTTTCAATGTTGCTTGTAGTTCCTCCTCCATGACACACCTCCTTAGGATTTGGTCAGATCCCAATCTATACAAAAATTTTGCAATAATTGAAATAGTGTTGCTTTCGCAATGACCTTACGTTTTTCAGTTGTCAACATCTCCTTTGGTAGTTCCCCTATTGATAGATATTTCTTGATTTGTCTATACCAAGCCGGTATTGCACTTATCATGAACAATTGTGCACCAAGGAATTCATCTGGTACTCCTTGTGCAAGTTCTCCAGAGCGAATCCTTAACAGTTGATCTGCTAACACGTGTTTCCTCCCTGGTCTCACTGCTACTCAAAACATTAATTCTTGCAATATGACAAGCCACCTGCTCACTCGCCCATATATCGTTGGTTTGTTGATTAGATATAGCAATGTGTGCTGGTCTACATAGAAAACGAATGGATTGGCTAGCAAGTAATGTCTATATTTTTATACTGCATATACCATCCCCAAGGCTTCTCATTTCGTAGTGCTGTAATTCTTCTCCGCCCTTGACAACAACCAACTTGCAAAATTGATGGGTTGGTTTAGCCCAAATTGCCCCTTTTGGGCCAAGGTGCATCCAATAGCAAAATTCAGTGCATAAATGTGAACATGAAACTCCTTTTCCCAATTTGGAAATATTAAAATGGGCATGATCACCAACTTCACCTTCAATCCTTCAAAGGCCTTTTGATGTTCCTCCATCCACTTGGAAGGGACACTTTTGCACGTTAGGGAATCCAATGTATAAGTGGTCTATGCATAATTCCTTATAAACCTTACATAGTATCCCACTATTCCTAAGAAGGTCTTAATGAAACTTAAGTCGTATGGTTCATCCAATAATATGACTCATATCTTATTTAGGTCAGGCTTTAGTCCTTCCTTACAGACAATGTGCCCTAACAACATTTTTTAAGGTACCATAAATACACATTTTTGGGTGTTCAATGCTATTTGGGCATTCTGGCACAAGCCCATACATTATTTTAATGCTTGCAAATGTTCAGTTGTTTTTCCATATAAGGACCAATCATCGAGGAAATCTTTGAAGTTTTCAGTGGAAATTTGATCAAAGATATACAAAATGATTCTTTTAAAGGTAGCAGATGCACTGCATAACCCAAATGGCATTCAATTATATGCATATATGTCATTTTCTACTACTAAAGTAGTCTTCAAATTATCCTCCTCAACGATATTGATCTAGTTATAACCCGAGAACCCATCCAAAAATAAATATATCTTGTGTCCTGCTACCTCTTCCAATATGGAGTCTTTGAATGGGATTGGGAAGGGATCTTTTATAGTTATGGCGTTCAGGATTCGAAAATCTACACAAATCAAGTGTTAGGACCCCATCCTAACATTATTAGGTAATTCTCATGTTATTATGTAATGATCCCTTTCCAAGGTGGGGACCCTATTCTAATGATATTTTGTAATGGTATGTATCAATTGAGACACCTAGACAAGTGGGGCCATTTCATGTAGCTGTTATAAAGAATGTAATTGTTTGTTTGGTAGAATATTCTAACTCGGGTGGCACTTTGCATGTAAGCCAACTTTTGAGCATTAGGTTAAGGTTGCATGAAGTGTATCTTTAAAGACAAGGGGGCATAAACGAATGTATCTTTTTGCATATTGAATGAAGGTATTGAAGGAGGTTTCCCCTCGAAGAGGCCTGCAATTCTATATTGTGATTTGTGAGATTAAAATATAATTTTTTGCATTTACATTTTGTTTTACAATATTATGTTTTTTATGAATTACTACTTTTATTGCAATATTTATGTGAATGTGTTTATTTTAATTAGAAGGTTCTTAACAAGTAGTAATAAAGCACTTTCCAAGGCCATGTTCCACTGCGATTTGCAACAATTATTGCCTTGCCATTTCGACTGTTAGGTATAAATTATCCATGTTTTTTTTTTCCACTTGTTTTCATATTAAAAAAAAATTCAGCCTGTTTTTTTGTTTTAGTTTATTAGGTTAGAAACTCTGTATTCGGGATTTTCAAATATCATTGAGGAAATGTCGTTATTGGATAATCTGATTGCCTGTAAAGCATCTAGTGAAGTGAGGGACAATCAGGCTCCAATACCTATGCCTTAAACAGTACTCGTCTATGGAATTGAGCTCCCACATATCTTTTGGTATATTGGGAGAGCCCCCTAGGATTAGGAGAAACCTTTAGCCCTAGGAATATTTTCAACTGTGTATTTTCCATAGTGCACCAAACGCAGCATTTGGGAATATCACCCTCCCATACTGTTATAAAGACGAGTAGCGTGCTCAAGGGTATGCGTAGAATCCTCCTTGACTAGTGGCTAAAAATATTGGGTTCCTCTATCTTTAGCCATACAAGTAGTCGTCATTACAACTTTATGGTCATCAAAAGCTCGTAGCAAAATTCGATGGACCTTATCAGGTACTACAACGGATTGGCCCATCACCTACAAGCTAAAATTGTCATTCTCTTCCAAGATACATCCGATTTTTCATGTTTAATCCTTGAAAATGGTTCTTGGCAGCTGAGTATAGGTCCAATAAAAACTTTTAGAATTGGATGAAGAAGGGTCAGTTATTTAGAGCCTGAGCATATTTTGGTTTGATAGACACAAACACTCTGCAACTTAACCATCATTGATGTTTTAATACAATGGCAAGGATTACAACTGGAAGATGCCATGTGGGAATTACTTCAACAACTCCAACAACAGTTTCCTCATCTCAAGCTTTGAGGATGAGGTTTCTTGAAGGGAAAGGGCATGTTAGGACCCTATCCTAACATTATTATGTAATTTTTTAGTATATGTGTATGTGGCACTTTGGGCGCCTAGTGCATATGGGCTCATATGATGTAAGCGTTACTTATTGTAAAATGGAGCTAATAAAAGATGTAATTGTTCTTTAATAGGAGTTACTAGCTCAAGCCCCCACTTGCATGTGGACCGACCCTTGAGAATTAGGGTTAGGGTTGATAATAGTCTATAAAAAGGCATCAATGGAAATGAAATGTATCAAGTCTTTTCTAATGTTGCAACAAAACTTTTCTTCTAAGGAGGTTGCCCCCTCGAAGAGGCCCGATTCTGTTTCTCTTGAGTAATAATGTTGTTGCATTTCCATTCTATATTACAATATTGTTTCTTATTCCTTGCATTTCAATTAATTACTGCAATATCTATGTGAATGTGCTTATTTTTATTGGAAGGTTCCTAACAGGTTCAGTTTAATGGTCTTCTTGAAGGGGAAGGACATGTTAGGACCCTACCCTAACATTATTATGTAATTGTCTAGTATATGTGTATGTGGCACCTTGGGCGCCTAATGCATATGGGTTTATATGATGTAAGTGTTATTTATTGTAAAAAGGAGTTAATAAAATATGCAACTATTCTTTATTAGAAGTTACTAGTTTAGGCCCACACTTGCATGTGGATTGACCCTTGAGCATTAGGGTTAGGATTGATAGTAGTCTATAAAAAGGCATGGGCAGAAATCAAATGTATCAAGTGTTTTCTAATATTGTAACAGAGTTGTGCTTCCAAGGAGGTTGCCTCCTCGAAGAGGCCTGCGATTCTATTTCTCGAGTAATAAAGTTGTTGCATTTTCATTTTGTATTGCAATATTGTTTCTTGTTCCTTACATTTCAGTTAATTGTTGCAAAATCTATGTGAATGTGTTTTTTTTTATTGGAAGGTTCCTAATAGGTTCAGTTTATCAATTCTTCCCTTAATCTTCGACTAGCTTCACAGTCATGCCTTTGCAAGGGATGCACATCTCTCTCAATTTTGGAACGCCAATGCTTCCAACAACACTTTCAAGACATACCTACAAAGATGCACCTGTTTGATTGTATAATCAAACCCACAGTCCTTTATGGATCTAAGATATGTGGCCCAAGTCTAAGGTGTGTTGCTTAGGCTCGCATAGAGAGGGTCCAAACTATTTTGCTTTAGCGTTTTATTGGATGTAAAAGAACAATTCCCCAATGTATTGTTTAGGATGAGTTTGGAATTCATCCTCTTCATCTTGAGGGCATTTTTAGAATTACTTTTCAGCTTCTCAGCCTTAGATCCATGGGTGACTACACCTTAGGTCAAGAGAGATACCCATATTTGGCACTTTGCTCCTCAAAATGCATTACCTCTAGGGGCTCTTTTGGTCCTCATCGTGGATGGTACTCAAAAGTTATTTCTCTTCTTTAGTCAGTTGGCATCTCCATAAATCAATTACCTCCTTTCAAATACTCCTTAAATGCTCCTCCTTGCCTTCTTCCTAATAAGAAGGTAATTAATCAAGCAACCAGAGATAATATTATCAACAATATATTCAAAATAATAAGGCTGCTCCATCTCAACCTCTTAGTCCTAAGTTGGCCTTCTACACTAAGCATTTCATGAGGATTAAAAATGGCATTATAACTCCTAATTATGTCGAGCAACATTAGACACACAACCTTATGATTGTTCTTGGTCAACTTAGACTATGCTCACATCAGTTGTGAATGGAAATAGACCACCATATTCCTCAACAGGATAATGTATGTCGTCTTTGCTCCACTCGAGAGGTGGAGACTCAAGAACATTCCATCTTCAGGTTATTATCTACTATGAGATTCGAGCAAGGTACTATTGCTTGTATAGATATTTAGGTGGATCGTTTGCCACTTTTTTCAGCTATTCTAACCAAAGATGCTTGGCTCTTTACCTCAAGGAAGCTATGACTTTCAGCGTCGATTATTATAGGGAATACACACTACTGCTTGACTAATCACCTCATTCTTTCATTCTATCTCTACAATCAAGAGTAATAAGTACTCAATGGAAGATACAATAATCCAAAATATTAATGACAAATTTGTGTGCCCTTGTCTACATACAAGAGTGGCTACTAGGGATTTGGTTATTTCTTCTTGCTTGCAACAATACAAAGTTGCAGTTCTTTGATGTTGGGTTTCGGCCACCCCTCACATATCAAGGAGTTGTAGATAGACACAACTTATTAGTTTCTTGACCTCTTCTATTGGTTTCACAGCCATGGATGCTAGAAGAGTCTTGAGGGATTGAACTCCATGTCCTTCCAAGATTATCCAACGAGGCATTCTTAGTACTAGCCATTCCTTTGGGAGCATCAGTAGATCCTATGTTGGCCCTTTTAAGATAGTTGGTAAGGACAAATATTGTGCTTCTACTTTACATCCCACTATAGATTAATGTTGATGCTTGGATCCATTGGAGCTCTTTTCTATCTTTGTTGTATCTCAACTTCTAGATCTCTCTTACTCAATTCTTTGAGCATGTTTTGGTTTATCCATTTTGGGTAATTTTTGAGGCTGTAATTTTATGTCATACATTTGTTCCACTCTAGAGTAGTGTACACTAGATATTTTACTCTAGTTTAGCTTATTTTTGTAGTACTTTGTGGTTACTACAATGCATTGTAACTTGTAACAACTCTTTTCAATGAGTCCCATTGGCCTTCTTTAGCCATATGTGGACATTAATAGAATTATCTTACCTTATATTATCTTATATAGGGAGCTTATATTTGTACTTTTCTTCACCATTATCAGCCTTAATGATTCGGTCAAGACGAATGACCTAATATATTGACTTTCTAAAATTTCTTGCACACAGGTTTTTCTTTCTTTTCTTTTTCTTCTTCTTTTTTAAGAAATTGCTCTTCAAGTCTGTTAAATGGACTGGAAATGTGAATTCCTTTTCTCTTCATGTCTAGTATGGACTGGAAATCAACATTCCTTTTCTCCTCGTGTATATTATGGACTGGAAATCTGCATTCCCTTATTTCATTTGAATTAGACCCCAATTCACCACAATTGTTGGTATATATCTTCATCAAATGCTGTTAATTTTGGTGGTAGATCTGTTGCTTATTATCCCACATCATGCTCTCATTTTCAAAGAAAGAATTGTTCACACTTGCAAGCACAAAGTTGGAATATGGTTTTCAGCATGTTCATTAGCTTTGATCTAACTTGATGTTTCATGGTGACTAACACATGATTGATACTTAGAGTTAACGTATTTAGTGATTGATTTGGGACTAGTTGGTGTTTTCATCTACTTGTGATGTTATACAAGCTAGATGACTGATGATGATTACTTTGTACCAATTCACCTTTGGTTTGCACTGGTCAGTTGCTGTTTTTGCCTTCCAGGCACAGGTTATTTAATGGATTGGTACAGGCTACTTGGTTATATTCTAGAGAAGGATTTGCATTTTGAGGTTCAATGTGGAGAAAATTTGTTAATGGCTGAATTACTAGCTCATACAATAAGAAAAAGAGGATTTCTTAGTTAATGTGATTCTCTGATTAACTTCTAGAGCAAATTATTTTGTGTGGTTTTGCTATGCATTGGATCCTTGACAACCTTTTTAATGAACAAATTATTAAACATATCATTTTTTTGCATAATGATTGTCTTTTTATAATAATCAATCTATTTAATTTTCATTAATAATTCAGCCCTCATTATACTCTCTTGTCAATTTTATCTTTTACAGAAGAAAAAAACTAAGCCTAGAGCTAGAAGTTTAAAACAGTACCAAATCTTTCATATGCTAATCTAATAGGACTCAAATGATTACCTTGGGACCATGAGGTTCATGAAAATTGTCTGTAGTATTAAGTTCATTTTGTCTAGAATTGTACTCAACCTCACAATCAAATCTCTGTGAATCAATTGTCGGATTAGTCAAATATGATGAATCATCAACAGCCTGCACAAATTTAATATTCACAACACAAAAGATCATTCTCTCCATTCATTTGTAAATATGATGAATCATCAACATCCTGCACAAATTTAATATTCACAACACAAAAGATCATTCTCTCCATTCATTTGTAAAACTACAAGTTTAAAAATAAAAAAGAACTGATTCACTTACCTTACATGCTAAGAGATATTCAAGTATGCCATTCCAATTGTCTACTCCTAATAAATGAAAAATAAAATAGTAAGAAATGAAATGAAACTATCAATTTATGCTTCAATTAATGCACACAAAGCAGACTTTAATCATAACATAATTTTGAATCAACTAGTCAGGGAATACACTCATACCATGTATACTAATAGCTTTGTCGACCATGGTGGAAGTATATCCCATATCCACAAATTCACCTCTAATGGAGCTCCAAGATGCATGTGATGAGCTTCCCTGTATAAATAAATTAATAAACAAATTAATAATTAAAAAATCTTTAGTAAAAATCTATTCTTGCATGTGGATAAGTTAAACATGGAATAGCCTTGAGCAGATAGCTCAAGGAGCTTTCTATTCAACCCCCCAAAAAAAGGTGGGGTGGGGGGTTGGGTAACTCCTAACATAGTTCTATAGGATATCATATTTTAGAATTTGTAAATGATTAAGAATTGAGACCTATTGTGTCTCAAGACATGGGAGTCAATATTGATCAAGAAAAAGAAGATATTTTGCACTTTTACCTTCATATCCTTTATATTTTTTATTTTGTTGATTTCAGCTAATTAGTGGTTGCTTCCTTTAGGCCATGGAAAGCCCAAGCAAGCTCTAGATATTACCTTAGAACTTTCAAAGAAGCCTACCAAGGGTTTTACAAGGATTATTTGTTGTCCATAAATGTTTAACTAAAAAAAAAAATGATCACTCTCGAAGGCAAAGATATTGTGAGATCTTGTGTCTAGTTAAAAGATGCAACAAAATCTCCTCTTTAGAACTTCTTCCTAGTGAGGTTTAGGCAAATTATAATGGATAAGAGTAAAAACGTTGTGGAAAAAAAAGCTAGTATAAACTTTTGAGCATGTCAAATCCTACCCAAAAGCCTCAACCTAAGTTTGCAAATCTAGAAAAAGAAATGGGATCTATGTAAAATATATCTGCAAAGAAACACCCTTCTAACAGAATTAAGCTGAGAGCCTCAAAAAACATTCATTTTGAGAAAACAAGCTTCATAAAAGGGCAGATTCATCTTGGACAATATTTTCACCTCTTGTAAAACCTTTTATTTCAAACAAAATATTGAATCGAAGTTTAGTACATAGGAATGCCAATATAAGTTGGAAATGTAGAATGGAGGTATATTCCCTCTTCAAATTTCAAGGGAAGTTTCTGTTTAACCCAAAAAAAGGCATAGTGGAGGAGGGGGTAACTCCTAACATAGTTCTATAGGATATAATATTTTATAATTTGTGAATGATTAAGAATTAAGACCTACTGTGTCTCAAGACATGGGAGTCAATTTTAATCAAGATGAGGAAGATATTTTGCACTCTATTCCTAGTTTTCTATCTTCATCTCTTTTAGATTCCCCTTTCTCTTTGATTAATTTTTTATTGTTGTTGTTGGTTTAATAGTGGTTTCTTCCTATAGGCCATGGAAAATCCAAGTAAGCTCTATATCCTACTTTAGAACTTTTCAGATTAGGCTACCAAATATTTTCAAAGGATTCTTTGGTTATCCTTAAATGTTTGATCAAGAAAAATATGGTCACTCTCAAAGGCAGAGATATTGTGAGATCTTGTGTCTAGTTAAAAGATGCAACAAGTCTCCTCTTTAAAACTTCTTCCTCTATGCAAATGATCTCAAAACTTACCCAAAAGCCTCAACCTAACTTTGCAAATAGAGCAAAAGAAGTGGGTTCTATATAAAAAGACATTTGTAGAAAAACTTCCTGCTGATAGGACTAAGTTGAAAGGTTCAATGAATCTTGAGCAAACAAACTTCATAAAAGACAGATTCATTTTGGACAATATTTTCATCACTTGGAAATCCTTTATTGCAAGTGAGGAGAAAACAAAAGTCAACGTTTTAGAACAATATTGGAGCAGCTAAATCAGAGGTTGATGCTTGTTAGGCCAAGTTAGCCATGCATATATGAGAATCTCATTTAGTCTTTAATTTGTTCCTTCTAAAAAACAAAAGTTGACTTTTTGGAACAACACTTGAGCAACTAAATCAAGGGTTGAATCTAGATAGGTGTATATACCTAAACTTGGATCACCTATTTTAACTCGATCTTTAAAGCAAACTAACAAATTTGTCAAGTTAATCATAACAATTAACCCAACCCCAAAAATTGCAGACAAAACCTAGCAAAGGTGAATCTGCTAACTCAAAGTGAATCCACCCTGAAGCGAATCCACTTTCAACCTGGCACATTCGCAAACATTCAAAATTTCCCCTCGTCTTCCAGAATTGACCTCTAATGGTCAGTAGCGTGAATATTGCAGGTTGCGAATATGCCCAACGACATATTCGTTTAGGTGGTGTATTCACACCCGAAGTTGAAAATCTAAATTGCACTTGTAAAATCCTACCAAGGCACAAATCTCACTCGGATGATAGCTTGCAAGCGCAGAGGATCGCTGAGAAGGGAAGGAAGGGGATGGATTCCCTTTCACTTCCCAAGTTGCTCCAAACTTGCCTCAAACCTGCCTCAATTAGCAAATCAATTTGCAGTCCATCCAACTAGACTAGAGCATGCCAACCACCTCGTCTCTCCCATTTGGGAAAATCCAGGAGGGCAGAATCCTCTAAATTGACTTTGGAGGAGCAAAAGATACAACTCTCTCTTGCAACAAAGTTTTTTCGAATTCACAAGCAAACCAAACAAGCAACAAAGTGTTGTCGAAATCACTTTGTGAAGTCACCAATGATTTTGCCATGGAGCAACAAAAAGAGGCATCTTGTGCTTGAAAGCTCGGTGATATCTTTTTATCATGCATTTGTTCTTACTTATCAATCATCATTATCATTTTTGTTGTTTTTACAATTTACATTCATAGTATAAATTTGTATATGTTATGTTTTTTGGATCTAACCATTGTTACAGTAAAAGTTTCTCTTGTCTTAGCCTATAGGTGCCTTAGGAAGCCATTGCAAAATAAGGATAGCAACAAAAACCTCCACTACCCCAACAAAGAACATTCTTGGCAATCCTAAAGCAGGATTTACCGTTTCATTGATGGATTGAGCGAATCAGCTGACCAAATCTATTGCAGGTGGTGTATTCGCACAAAGATTCCATGTAGTCATTTCAATAAAAGTAGTCATCCTCTGTTCTCCAATACCCAGAGCAAATCCGTCGACTAAACTTGTTTTAGGTAGCATATTCACCATAACTCTAAGAAGCCTCAGATTTTGTCCCCCTAGCATCCAGTATAACAAAACTTTTTCATGTGCATCCTTTTGATAGTATAGAAGGTCCTTGTTTCTCAACATACCCTATCATCCATTTGGTTTAGTCATAAAAGCGAATCCACCAACTACAACTATTCCAGGTGGCGTATTCGCTATAGAAATATCTGCATCCATATCCAAGGCAAGGCACCTCAATTTTTTCATAAATAGAGCGCCTAATTGTGAAAAATAGGAAGAAACAATCGTCTTGTTGTTTGGTAGGCCACTGAATCATAATTTCCATTTTTTTGTATGTTTTACAAGTGTTCACGAATCCACCAGCTGAAAGAGTTCGAGTTGGCGTATTTGCATAAGGAGTGTATTCGAATCTAGATGGCGTATTTGATTTAGACACGAGAACAAGTTTTCTTGATCCTCCAGTTTTCCAAATGATAGCATAATCTTTTATGTTTGCTATGTTTTGTTGTTTTCCCTTTAGCATGACAAATAAAAAAAAAATTAAAAGAATCTTTAGTCTAGATAATGCATTTTCTCGCTTTCCTAGGCATGTAAAAGTATATCGCATGTAGCTTTGAATTAGGATAATTTGCATGATTTCCTCCTTACACCCTTGTCTTCATCAGAAAAGGAAAAGAAAAAGAAATATTTCCTTTGTAAAATAGACAGTAGAATCATCAAAAAGTAAAATCGCATATAGGGTAATACGTTGTCTTTTGCATTGTTGTTTTCATATTGCATTACATTGCACTCTCATCTTGCATATTAGATCCTAGGATAGACTGCCAAAATCTAGGTGCTTGTCAAAATTGAACACATCAAATAAGATTAGGGAATCTATAAATCCCTTGGTGAACCCAAATCTCTCCCACCAAAGATAGCATTGCATGCGAAACACAGTCATCACAAAATTGACGGGTTAGCAACAGTGCTCTTCCGCCCAAGTGTGGACGAATCCAAGAAAGAGAAAACACATCACCTGGGGCTAGCGCCCCAAGACAAGTGCGACCTTTTTGGCGTCCCATAATGGGCAAATTTAGTGATGCATCTATGGGGATCTCATTAGGTCTTTGAATCATTCTCTTCTAATAAAGAAAATATGGTGCAAAATAGAATTGCATTACAAACGGTTTTTACCTACAACAATGTGCCTCTAATTGGGAAAATTATTCCAATTGAAAGTACATTTACAATCAGGCGTTTTTTCAATTATATTGTTTCATGCCCTTCATGGAGAGATGTAGAAAGGGGTGAATACTTTCCAAGGATGAGGGAATGACAAGTATTTAGGAAGGAGTGATTGTCCTTGCTATAAAACTTGCCATGTTGCTTAGCCTTAGATAGGTAAGTTTCAACAAACGGGTAGCAGTGTAGACATGCACTGACTTCAAACGTGTAAGACTCCAAACGTCTAGTTGATATAGCTTTAGACGGATAGTCGGCTAGACATGTAGTCAGCTAGACGAATAGTCGTCATAGGCGTAGACGTCTAAGATAGTAGACGTCTAGGCAGTGTAGGCGGGTAGACGTCTAGGCAGCGCAGACAGATAGATGTTTAGGACAGTAGACGTCTAGTATGGATAATGCGAACGTGTAGACGTCTCAAGTAGTAGACGTCTAAGCTGGGTTCATCGATAGGTCTAGACGGATAGGCCTAGGCGTCTAATAGTTAGGCTTAGACGGGTAGGCCTAGACATCATCTGTTCATACGTTCATGCCCCAACCTGCGACTATATTCTCCTCGTTGTTTCCTGCAACTGCACAATACAAAAACAACACAACCTGCGATACTCTATCTTGTACCAAGCATTGATCGATACCTGCAACACAATAATATGCTTACAATGTAATCACACATTACACATGCATTCCAGAGTAACTCTTGTTGCGCAACATATCTGCATTTATGGACAAGTATGGATATCTTACAAAAATGAATAGGGGGGTATTTATAGGCAAGTCCAAGCGGTTACTGCAACCAACCTGGCTCAACCGTCCCAACTTCCCTATGTTAACACTTAACAATTGTTGTTTAAAGCATAACAATTAACAATTCTAGACGTCTTAACTAATCCAGACATCTTAACAATTGACGACTAATTTGGTCCTTTTGTGCATTTCTATTAATCAGTCCGTAAAAAAATTATGACGGTTGATTTTACATTGCAAAATATATCATCAAAATTGCTTGTACATAGTCAAAATTGTAATTCCTAAGTAGAAATTTCGTCAAACAGTTCGGTATTTTATTTCGTCTTCGAACTGCTGTCTACATCTATCCTCCCCTTCGAAGAATTCAATGTCCTCAAAAACTTTCTCTGTTGGATTTAGGAGGTCTCAGCATCCTTGGGTTTTGCATCCTGTAGTGCCTCTTCCAATTCCTGCACTCATAACTGAAGAGCTTCACGTTCATCTTGAACCCGCTTGGCATAGTTGATGTACTTGGCCCATTCTACTCCCAAGTATTGGCACGATCTTCCATTTCCTAGAGCCTAGACAACAATGCAGCCTCCCGCTGTAGAAAAAGCTCCTTCATCCGCTGTTCGGGCACTCTGGAGGAAGATGAAGCCTTCGATGCCAATTCTGTTTTGAGAGTGGCCTTGCACTATTGTGCTTGGAGTAACTCCTCCGACATTGCTTCCCGCTCCTTCTGCCAAGCCTCTTTGCATTGTTTCATCTCCTTCTGCCAAGCTATTTCCTGTTGACTCTTCTAGATGGCTAGGTCCAAAACCTGCTTAACAAACACCTCCTTAGCCTGCTTTTGCTGTAATACTTTAGCTTCTAATTCAATAATCACCTACTCCCTAGCAATGAGCTGAGCACCAAGATTATGCAATTCTTACTGCTTTCCACAGATATAGGATAGGGATTCGTTTAATCGAGCAACTCCTCTAACCAATTTCTGCTCTTACTCCTATAATTCTGCCTTGGTTGCAGGCTGGAGCATGAATGTACGAATAGATGATGTCTAGGCCTACCCGTCTAAGCCTAAATGTTAGACGTGTAGGCCTATCCATCTAGACCTTTCGATGAACCCAGCTTAGACGTCTATTGCTTGAGACGTCTACACGTCCGCATTAGCTGTCCTAGACGTCTACTATCATAGACATCTACCTGCCTGCGCTGCCTAGACATCTACTGTCCTAGACGTCTACCTTCCTGCACTGCCTAGACATCTACTATCCTAGACGTCTACCATCGGCACTACCTAGACGTCTACGCCTATGACGACTACCCGTCTAACTGACTACACATCTAGTCGACTACCCGTCTAAATTTGTATCAACTAGACATCTAGAGTCTTACATGTCTACACAGCTACCCATCTAGTCTAGATGTCTTCTTAAACTTACCCGTCTAAGGCTAAGCAACATGCCAAGTTTTACAGCAAGGAGAATCACTCCTTCCTGAATACTTGTTATTCCCTTGTCCTGAGAAAGTACTCACCCCTGTTTGCAAGAGAAATAAAAGTTGGAAATGATTTTAAGAAGTTATGAATGAAATAGGGTGGAGACAAAAGCTTGCATTTTGTGCCTTGGGAATTGTACACTCTATCAAAGAAGAAAGGATATCTTGGTATGAATGATATTAAAACACAAGAATCTATGCTAGCAAGAAAATGGATATTGATGGCTCTTAGATTTTGTTTGTTAGGTATAAGTGAACATCTCATGGTCCAGGAATTAAATATCTTGCTCATTTGTAAAATGTGCTTGATGGACCCTCATAAAGGGACCATGAAAGTAGGAATTATAGGAAGAAATTCGATTACTCCACCTCAACATTACTATAAGGATTTAAGCTTAACATTAATAAAGATTCCAAATGTAACAAAGAGGAAGGTGGCATATTGATAAGGGTGTTATGCTTTGGATTTTTTAGTTAAATTTGGGACTAATAATGAAGCAAAATATTTAGTTGCCTCCTTCAATGTTTAGCTTTGCTAAAAAAAAGAGTGCTTAAAGACTATGAGTTGAAGGAGGTTCATTGATTATAATTAATGACCTTCACTCTTGGTTGATAAGCAACTAAAGATTCATCCTACAAGTTGAATGGAAATTTTTCTCATCCTTTTGAAAGATCTAGATTTCTCACCGTCTTTGGTATTACAATAGAGAAGGTGTTCTCTTAGCCAACCTTGGTTTGCAAATTTCTTATAAGAATGACACTTAAATTGGTAATTGTTTGTGCAAATGGATACAACTTGACAACATCATCTAAAATGGCAAGCATGTCAACTTTTCTATCTTTTAGTCATGTCAATTCAACATTGTTAGTTTTAATTTTACATTGAGAGGATCATGGATTTTCACGGATGGCAAAAATAAAGCTTAAATGATATTGGACTATAGGTCCCTTGCACATTACTTGGGGGTTTTGCTTCATGCTACTATGTAGTCAGCCTCTAAGATATTGTTTTCTAATGCAAGGGGTAGTGTTAAAAATCATTGTCATGGGCAGAATAATGTTGTATACATTCTCCAAGGTGGAGAAATTAAATTTTGTAGTAAAGTCATCTTAACCTTGCTTTAAAATTTGGGCATAGAGAAGAGCAAGTTGACATGAATATACACACCAACGTTCTATCTAAGCTAGTAATGATAAAACTTAAATGGACTGGAATTATATGTCCTACGCCATGCTATTCAGTAACTAGACCTGAAGATTTTATATTTCTTTGGTAAGGAGGACCAAAATACAATCATGGTCATAGGCAAACTAACACTACATATGTTCCCGAAGGTGGGAAGGTTATATTTCTTAAAAATATTCATGTTAACCTTGCTTTGAAATTTGGGCACAAAGAAGAGCAAAGTGACATGAAAATATACTCCAACACTCTATCTAATAATGACCTTCAAGATATGGTTAACACTAGAACATATCTAAACCTCTATGAATTGTTCCACTAGACAAACATTTTCCTCTCTATGCATAAGGATTATGTATCTCAAAGTTCCAAGGAGAGACTTGAGAACACTATAGAAGGCCATAAGGTCTTTTGCTTCTTGCTTGAATTTTTTGTTAGGGATAAGTATAGGAAGGTCGATTGTCGAATTTGAGTTATAGTAAGAGTTTAGGGAATGGAGACAAAAGGTTGACTTTAGCCTCAAGGAAATAAGACTTACCCAATCTAACATCTTGGAAAGGCTAAGTATGATTGAGTAATACATAGACATTCCCTTTAGTGACATATTGCACAATAAAATAATTTTGTAGGTATTAAGAGAGACCAAGCTAGTGAGTTCAATTATACTCTCGGTAATAGTCATGTTGGTTATCCAAGTGGAAAGCATCTACTCACCTTTAGTAGTGGTTGTGGTCATATTTTTGGTGATTTTTTTTGGGTTATATAAGAGAATCGGTAACTTCCTGTCATTATATCCCACTAGTTTAGTGTTCAATTTCAGTTTTTGCCACCAAATTCAGATGAACTTGGTGACTGGCTGCCATACAAGTGTGAGGTGGACCATCAGCCTTCTCAAGACTTGAACCATGGTTGCATGCTGGCTAACACTCAGGTTGCTTCCAATTGTACTTTTTGGTGATGTTGTAAAAAGAAGGTTATGAAGCTATTGATGCTAGCTTGGGCTGTGATGGATGACTGTTATGTTGGTGACAATGATTCTAGTAGGACAGGGCTGAGAAGTGATGATACTTATAGCAGCAATATTGTGATTGGTGTCACTACTCATATTGTGGATCCCTACTCTTCAAGTGGCACTCCTTTGAATTTATGTGCAAGACTGGCTATTGGCATTCTTTGTTGAAGCTTGAGTGAATTAACATCACCATCTTCCAAGCATTTCGGAAGTTAACCCTTGATATTTTGCAGCCTCGCAGTGTAACGTGAGAATGGACATGATGGGAACCATACTTTAAAATGTACTTCATTAAAGGGTCATCCATCCATGGTGTTTATGTTCTACATTGTTTTATTTGGAAGGGATTCATTGGCATCTTGTTCCACGAGTTCTCAATGCCTTTGTGAGTTGCTTGATATTTTGGCTCTTGTGGTGCTACTATTTGTTTGTTTTGGTATTGCCTATGCTATGAGAAACATTTTATTCCTTTTACAATGGCCTGAACAAAATTTTCAATTGCTTCTATGTATGATAATTTGGTAGCATAGTTTTTAAGGATAGCTGATACAAAGGATGTAGTGTGCTATGTTTATCGTAATATAAAGGATCTACTTTCATTATTATGATTTTTCTATTTCAAACACTCTATGGAAGGGATTCATTGGCATTTTGTTCCACTAGTTCTCAATGCCTTTGTGAGTTGCTTGATATTTTGGCTCTTGTGGTGCTACTATTTGTTTGTTTTGGTATTGCCTATGCTATGAGAAACATTTTATTCCTTTTACAATGGCCTGAACAAATTTTTCAATTGCTTCTATGTATGATAATTTGGTAGCATAGTTTTTAAGGATATCTGATACAAAGGATGTAGTGTGCTATATTTATCGTAATATAAAGGATATACTTTCATTATTATGATTTTTCTATTTCAAACACTCTATGGACTATGGTCCTTGGTTATTTTATTTGTTGTTATGCAAGTGGAGGACCCTGATTCAAAGCCATTTCACCATTTAAAATTTAAAAAAAGGGGCTCAATGGAGCCTATTTGTTTAACATTTCAGGTTCCACCATACTCTAAAGAATTTGATGAACATGTCAAGTTATTTCAAGATAATTCAAAGAATAGTTTGGCTACATTACCCATATCGATACACCCCTCTCTTGGTAGAGATTTATTGTACATCTCTAGTTTTAGATATCCAAACTTATTTGGAGATTAGAAGTTGTTTAATAAAGAGACCACCTACAAGTAGGTTAGAGAGGATTTGTGTGATTGAGTCACACATAGAGTAGACATTGCCTATGATTGAACAAGCAATGGGATACAAGTTATCCAAAATCTAGATTGCAAAGGGCTTATCAATTTTTTTCAAAATCAAGATCTCTTTAAGCATAAATTCATTGGATAATTATTGCTTTATCAAGGGTTGGCTGTTACGATTTCATAATCTCTTTGTAGCATATGTGGTTTGGCATGTGCTTTAGAGGAATTCGATAGCCAAACATTTTCTCAATACACATATTTCATGGCAAGGATCTTTGATAGGATATACTTGTGTTGTGCATGAATATTGATGAGCCCCACGTAAAATTTTGGGAACAACAATAGATTACAGTTACAGCAATACATCCTTGAAAAACAAATTCATTCTAACATGTAAAATGACACCAACTTGTTAAAAAAGTTAGCTACATTTCATTTTTCAAAGTTGTTCCACAAAGGCATGCATGTGAAGGTAAATACACAAAACTAACAAGACATGTGCAATTATTGCACAAAACTAACAAGACATGTGCAATTACTGCAGTAATTGATAGATGAATTTGCAATAGTATTTCATTACCTCCCTCATGGACTACTAGCCAACATGTAGAATGAACCAACAATTGAGTCAAAACCAAAGTCCAATCCAATCATTGTTTCTTTCTACAAGTGTTCTAAAATAATGAAAAGATGTGACAAAAAGAATAGTACGAGATTCTTGAATATGGATCAACCAGTACTCAACTAACATCATGGCTACTGTTTTCAAGTAAGATAGCTACTTCCAGACAAACATTGACAATAGGAAGGATGACAGTCAAAAGTAAATAACCCATATATAAGGGACTTATTCATTAAATTAAATGGTGCAATAATATTAAAAAAGATTAATTTAAGATTTGGATATCTAGGTAGTTTGAGGGCAAGTGACCAATTCAAAGATTGCATAACTCATAATCAGCACTAAGGGTTTTAGAATTGACTTTTCCACTAGCCAATGCATTAGCCACAGGCCAAAATACATTGGCCCAAACTTTAAGCCAGAGAAAATTAATTTTAATCTTCTCTGAGAATTTTCAGAAGGCTAATGAAAGTGCATTAATTAATTGTATTAGAACTCTTTCCACTTAATTTTCTATTTGCCAAAGGTTTGAACAACAGATTTGAAATTCAGAGTAAACTTATGTTCATAGGGCATACAATAATAAATATGGACTTATCACTATAGAAAATAAGATTTAATCCATTCTTGATTGAGCAAATCCACATAATGAAATGCAATTGAAAGGATTTTATGGTCTATTGAGTTCTCATAGAGGATTTCTTAAGAAATTTACAGACCTCATGGCAAGATCCTCATACATCTTAAAAATGAAACCCATCTGTATGAACGGAGACAGCTTAAGCAACTTTCCAATAAATGAATTTAATGACTTGTAGCATTCTGCTTATACTTCTAGATTTCTAACAAGACTTTTTGGTGCAATTAGCAGCATGAAGTGTTAAAACAGTGCCGTTAAGAAAAATAAATTGAAAACTGCTTTTGAGAGGGGAAAAAAATTGACTAAGAAGTTGTTATCTATCTATAATGAGGACAACTATCAATATATAGATAGATATTATTGAAATGGGCCTCACCAATATTACATCATGACCACATAATTGTCATATTACAACAACATTCTTAGCAATTATGCACAAATTGCCTGGCAAAATTTGAACCCTGGCGTATTTAACCAATTGAGATCCTACCATTTGATGAAGACAAACATTATTTGCTAGGGCAGAATTTATTTATTTGGATCGGTTGCCGATAGCTAGAGCAACTTCTATCGTAAATCAACTAAGCAAGTTACAAGGTTTGAATTTGAAATTTAAAATAGAAATGATGTAACCAATGAGGTTGTATATACTTTGTCCTAGATACCTAGGTGCCAAAGATACATATAATACAACTAGGATGGAAATAAGAAATATTGGATGAATGTGCCAAGACAAGAATGTTGTTGCTATGATACAAGATCCAAAAAAAAAAAGAAGGAAGAAAAATAAGAACATGTATACCTTTGTTGGATGATTTGATTTTCTATAACAAATACCTATCAATTGTGCTCAATTCAGAATCGAAGAAAATGTACCTTAATCTAATGTCATTCATCACTATTACCAACCACATGGGATTCATAAATATTTGTTATAGATAAGGCCTAAATTATTTTCAAAAAGGATAAAAAGAAACGTGAAAAACTTAGTTGCTTCATGTACAATGTGTCAAAGAAATAAAATAAAATCTACAAGGTATCTAGGACTCTTGCAGCCTTTGCTGATCCCCAATCACAAATTGAAATCCATAGCATGGATTTGATTATAGATTTAACTTGTCTGAAAGAAAAAGACACAATAATGGTTTATCAATTGATGCGCATTATATTCCTTTGTATTGAATTCTTTTATGCAACATGTCTCTTGGTTGTATTGAATATGCAAAACGTTAAAACTTCAAATACCCTATCATTACTAGATGAAAAAGAACAATTTATTCCAGAACATATTTTTGCAAATTCATTAAAAGAAAAAATCAAAGTGTAACATATTCTAGAATATATCACTAATAGAAAAATGTTGCCCATAGAGGGTGCTTTACTTCAACATCTAGCCCTACTACTCAGAGACAAAGCAATTTAAAGAGGCACAAGATATCTAAGGAATAAATTCATGCAATGACCCAAAAAACAATTTACCCTTGCCATAAGAGTAAAAGATAAAATAAAAATGTAAGCTTAAATAGGTGTATTGAGATAACTCAATGCAAGGATCAAAAATCATCCCACATGTCTGGATAGAATATTTAATAAAAAACTAGGTGCTTAAACAAACCTTTCCGTATTTTGCTAGATAGAGTGTAAGTTCATTTTAGAGGGTCTTACTAATAATGAAAAATGTAATTATATAGGGCTATTGATATAACTTAAACAATTGAACTTGGTATGCTGGAATTGTAAAGGATACTCTTGGAGAGAGGATTGGGGTTAGAGCCCATAGTTGAAGGAAGATACATAATTATTCTCACATAAACTAAACAAGCATGAGCATTTTAAGATTCCAATCATTGAAGGATTTAGGAAAATAGTAGAATTAAATGAAGCAATAGAAAATGACAAAGGGCAGGGAGGAATAATGGTGTTGATAAAAGAATCGTGTGATAGAATCATATGAGTGGAAAAAGAAGACCTAAATAAATAGTATATATAGATTAAAGTGAGAGTAAAAGAACAATTAGAATTACATCTTACTACTTTGCTCCACAAGAATACCAAATCTATAAGAAATATGACATGGATTGTGAGGACCCATATACAACATTCAAGGGAGACATTTCAAGCTATACTAGACTTAAGAGGAATACTTTTTATAGGAGATTTCAATGCAAGGGCAGCAAGCGAACAAAGCAACATTCTAAAGAACAATGAAGACATGGATAGCAACTCGCAATGGCTAGAAGAAGAAAAACGGGAAAATTACTCAAAGAATATAGGAGTTATCACTCACATTGGTGAAGAAATTTTGGCTATGTGTAGTAGCATATATGGGATAATTATTTGTAATAATATGAATAAGGGGAATAAATCATGAAAATACTTGTAATACTTACAATGGTGCAAGTGTTGTAGACTATGTCATCCATTCACAAAACATATTAAGGAATATGATGGAGGTTGAGGATTCAATAGAACTAAAATGGGATCATAATCCAGTTTATATAAAATTGTCAATGGAAAAAAAAAATCAGGAAATAGACAACGTCCCATACAATCAACAACAATCCTCAATACAAGAAAATTTTCTCATGACACAATAAAATTCTTTAATCTTCGAGGAAGTGGTAAAAAGGATGTACCAAATATAAAAGAAGAAAAAAGAGATAAGGGAATTAATAGCCATAAACTAATATGTATAATTTAAGAAGCATTAAAAGGTTGCAAAAGATCCAAGTCTAATAAGAAGAAAAAGACAGTATTTCAACAAATGCTTGGTATGAAGAAGATGATAAAGCATCAAAGAAAATTTTGAACGAACCAAGTAAAGAAGAGGACAACAAAAGAAAAAACATACACAATAGTTATGAAAGGAAAAATAAAAGACAAGAAAAGAAGGAGAATAATTAAATAATCTAGGAAAACATGATCCATAGCAATTCTAGAAAGAAATTCAACTTCCTCAAACAAGAAACAAACAGAGAATAATATTGCAACAGCCCAGTGTTTGGAGTATACAAAGCAATTACATGAACATAAAATATGCCCCTCCCACAATCAACTTAGCAACAGATTTGTTCACATTAAATGAAGTCAAAGAGAGTATTAAGAGGTTGGGAATAGACAAAGCTCAAATATGGATGGGCTACAAGCAGAATATTTCAAATAGAAAATAGAAAATCTAGCAGCACATATCAAAAGGTTATTTAATGGTGTCATTAAGCATGGTTTTTCAAAATATTGAACAAGTTTAGTTACACCTCTCTTCAAAAGTGGTAATGTAGACAACCGTTCACATTACGGAATCATGATGGTCAATCCTATATTTCCAAAGCTTTATAGTAATATCGTTGAGCATAAAAGTAGCAAGTGAATAGAAGAACAAGGAAGGAGGGCAAAGGGAGAAGCAACTTTTAGGCCAAAACACTCAACAATAGATCATTGCATCTCAGTGAGACATCATTGAAAAAATATGGGAGGTAAAAGGGACTGTATATTGCTATTCTGTTGACTTCAAGAAGGCCTTTGATATAGTATAGTGTACCTTCATAGGATGGAAAAATTAGGCATAGAGGAAAAAAATAGAGCAGCAATTCAAAGATTGTATGAACAAATCCGAGGCAAAATTAAAACACAAGAAGATCTCTTAAAAATATTTTGGAAGCGACATAGGAATTAAACAAGGATGTTTGTTATTTTTTACTTTACTTGGCTTATATATTGATAAGTTAGAAGAATGCCTGTCACATCCCAAATTCCCTAGTTTTGGATTATTAATTATTAATATCAAACGAATGACATGGCATTTATGAGCCATTGTCTATAATTTAACTATATATTTTTATGACCATAACAAACTTATTTTTATTGATATAAGTGATATTGCTAACAAGTAGCCCTCCACATAGCTGAAAAAGGAAAGGTATCACCAAGGAGAAGGCATCAAATCCCTTAGAGGCAAACAATTTAGAGAGACATTTTGAGACACACACCACTTGAAATATATCATTGCATTTAAAATTTGACACACACCACTTGAAATATATCATTGCATTTAAAATTTGACACACACCACTTGAAATATATCATTGTTTTCTTCTTTGTGTGAGTTGGATTTTGGGTGAGAAATTTGTTCCAATTTGTCTAAGTGGCATGAACCTCGGTAAACTTTCAACCACCATGGCATTTTGTAATGTGGCAAACCACCTCTGAAAAAAGGAAAAAGAAAAAAGCATTGAACCTTTCCTTTCTTTTTGGCACCATGGCAATCGACTTTCCACCCTTTTGTTATAAAAACCCACATATTAGGGCACACACCACTTTTTGACTTTGGGTTTCACATGGGCAAGGAAGCGGTAGGGCTTAAGGGTGTGAGTTTTCCACCCTTCTGTTATAAAAACCCGCATATTAGGGCACACACCACTTTTTGACTTTGGGTTTCACATGGGCAAGGAAGCGGTAGGGCTTAAGGGTGTGAGTATAGCGGAAAGGGAGTTTTTAGTCTTCGTCCTCACTCAAACTAGGGATTGCAAGGCTGAATCTTGGAATTCCTTTAGACTTTCTTGAAAATCCTGACCTTGGACCAGGAGGGGGAGGCATTTGGAGAGCTTGAGACCATGGATTTAAGGGTTTTTCTTGTCTATTTTGGCACAGCCAATAGGAGGAAAAAGAGAGGGATGATGCTAGAACTTGAAGGGAACATTGTCAGGTCATGTGTTTCTTTTGTTTGTTTGAAAACATGCATTTTGCTTTTATGAAAGAAAAATCCAATTTACCCGTTTGAAAACATGCATTTTCCGTTTTATGAAAAGGAATGGGAATGATGTTTTTATTATAAAGCATTGATGGTTATTTTTCTTCAGGATCAAACATTAGGTTTTGTTAAGGTAATGCATTTGTTGAGTTTACATGAGGACCCTGTGTTGGTTCAATAATCATTGGCTGGAAATGCTTTTACTTTTAAATACTCTTGCACTTTTGTAAAAGATAAAGAAAATTTTATATATATATATATATATATATATATATATATATATATATATATATATATATATATTCCTCCTCTACTTTTGATTTTCACGGCTTGAATAGGAAAAAGGGATTTACTGAGTATTCTTCATAAGCATTGCAGTTGATAAAGACAAAGTAAAAATTGAATACAATCGAAATGTCCGAATGATTGGTATGGTTTGTTATGCAGCAGAAAACTTGGGTTTCTTTCTGTTTTACAATAGGAATCTGATAAATTATGGAAAAAGGAGACTTAGAACCCTTTGCTATTTTGCTTTCAAAGTGACATTCTCTTCTGGAAGAGAAGTGGGTTGTTTGTGTTCAGCCCTAGTAAGATAACTATCAACATACTTATTTTTGGTATGTGAGCAAGCATAGTGGTTGTAGGTGCTCTATTAAGTGGGAGCATCAATTTTGCATTGCATGTGCATAAGAAAGGTGACTGAAATGTTTTGTAGAAGTTTCTTTTTTATGAAGAGAATGGCTAAAGGTTTTCCTTTAAGACTGTGTGTTCCTCTTGCAATGCATGGAAGAACGGCTGATCCTTGCATGTATGGAAAAGTATGACTGAACATGGGCATGATTGTATGTATGAAAAAGGGAATGACTGTACACTATCTTCTTGCATAAAGATGGTTGAATGTGACCATCTTTGAAAGTATATAAAGGGGATAACTGTATATTACTTTCTTGCATCAGAATGGTTGCATGTCAGCCTGTTTGCATGACTAGCCCCCTACCTTGTAGGCAAGGATGGCTAGGCATTTTTATGTGTGAAATCCTTGCATGTATGGAAAAGTACGACTGAACATGGGCATGATTGTATGTATGAAAAAGGGAATGACTGTACACTATCTTCTTGCATAAAGATGGTTGAATGTTACCATCTTTGAAAGTATATAAAGGGGATAACTGTATATTACTTTCCTGCATCAGAATGGTTGCATGACTAACCCCCTACCTTGTAGGCAAGGATGGCTGGGCATTTTTATGTGTGAAAGAAAACGACTATAGAAAGCAATGGTAATAGTCTACACCTGAGAACTTTTGGATTACCTTGTTGAACAGGTACATTGGGAAGCTGTTGATATAAGTTGAAATCTTTCATATGGCTGCAGTCGGTTTAACATACTTTAGTATTTCATGAAAATAGTAACAAAACCTTGATTCATCAGTTTTGTGTACTTTGATTGGGTAGTCTTTTGGATGCCATAAAACCATAGTTGGTAACATAAATAGATAGAAATTGTTGCACCATGTTGATACACCCCAGGTTTCACTCTTGAAGTATATTCTATTAATATACATGTAAAAATGTGTGTTCATATGAGAAGTATATGGTGAAACATGAAGGGCAGTATGCCTCTATTTCTGGAATAACAAATCATCCTAGCCGGATAGAGAGGGGTTTGATATGATGACCTATGCACCATGAACTAGCGATAATACACTGATTTGACATTCATAGGGGACTGCATTCATCATAGCAGGTATGAAGGGTTAGGATGTACAAATGTAGATGAATATTATAAATACACAGTAATTTTATTACCTAAGTGAAAGTCAATTGCTGCACTAAAAGCTAGATAAAAGTTATGGGTATATACTCATAAGTTCATTAGAAATTGTTGCATGTATGTGTGATGCATGCGTAGTTTTCCAAGAGCAATTCCTTTTATCTGTCCCTTTATGAAGGGTTGGAACTTCCATTGTGACGTTGAGACAAGGGTGTTCAATAGAATTCCACTTGGTTGGGCAGTAAAACCCTCTAGTGATGCCTTCCCTTCACAAGTTTACAACAACAAGAAAACAATACAATAGCCCTTCAAAAATTAATTGTACCAGTTTTATTATTGTGGCATTGCTTTCATTGTAACAATTTTTTTTATTAGATGGAAAAAGGGGTTTTGAAAGGGTCCCCGAACCTTTGACAAATATACACAAAAACATCCAAGTTGAAGCCTGCCACAAAATAGGGAAAAAAAAGACCAAAAGGAGAAGCAAGGCAATGCCCAACTGAACTAACAACTCAAAAGGAAGAGAGAAATCAAATGGAAACAACGGAACAACAACACTCCTGATACTCCATTTCCTCATCTGATAGGTCCACCTCCACCATAGAGATGTTCTGGATGATTTAGAAGCACCTCATCATCCAAAAGACCGCCTTCGTGAACATCATAGAAAATTTAAAAGATCTTCAAAGAGATCTAAGAAGATCCTTAACATACTTCCATTTATTGTTCGAGGTCTTGAAGGGATCATGATAGAGCTCTCACAATCCAATAAAATAAACATCACTTGTGACACTTAAAATTATGTTCCTTTCCTCCACCTGCCATGGCCCGGGGTTTGAGATCTGGAAGCTGCAACATTTATTGGAATTTCCAAAAGGTCTTTTCCTCCATTTAAATTTACGATCGCCTAAGATCCATTGGTAATGTCTGTTTCTATTTCACTTTTCCTACAAACTTTGTTGGAAGGCCTTCCCACTTTCCTCTCAACCCCTACATCCACTCCCCCTTTTTTTTGGGTTCTTGTTACCAAACCAGGGGACACCAAGCCTTTCCCCAAATTGCATTTTCCCTTATAAGGAGAACCTTGACAACTTTATGAGACTAAGTTTTCCTTACTAGAATTCGAAGGCAGAGCAACCTTGGATTCTAAAGCTTCTGTTTCTAAAGCATTTGATTTTGGAAAAATTCTTTCAACAATGACTGAATCTGCCCTTGAGACTAAACATTCAAAAGTATTACCGTGAAGGGGGTTCAAAAAGGGAGAAGCAAAGGAAGGCTCTGCTTAGCATACTTGAATAGCAGCATCCACAAGAACTCCATCTTCTTCGATCAAAGGCTCTTTAGGATAAATCCCAGGAGAAGCCTTGGGGGAAGCTCTCGTCGGGGAAACAACACACATAGGAAACTAGGGGCCCACTGCCTCTTTTCGGGAAATCTTCTTGAATGGACACCGAGCCATCTCATGCCCAGGTTTTTTACATTAAGAGCAAAGGGATGGTCTATTTTCATATTCAATAGTCTAGGTCCAAGAGCCAATATCCGAAATAATCTCAATGGATTCAAGGAGGTCAACTTTCAGGTCCACATTCACGCACATTCTAGCAAAGATCATTTTGGATTTAGCCCGGGTTGCAGCATTGATCATGACCAATTCTCCCAGCATTTTAGCGATGCCTCTTAGGATAGCCTCATGCCAGAAATGAAAGGGGAGGACAAGAAGCTTAACCCAAATAGGTGCTCTATTAATCTTTTGAGTATCCAGATCAAAGTTCGTTCCCCATCTCTGGAGGAATAGACTTCTCCTACCAAAAAACCAGGGACCACCACCAAGAATGTGCTTCATGTCTTCTTCCCCAAACAACTTAATAAGAAAGAATCCTTTAGGAAGTGCCACTAATTCCATGAGCCCTCGCAAAGACCATTTTTAAAAAGCGCATTACCTGAAGGAATCAATATCTGGCCGGGAACCCATGAATTTCCCAACAAGATTGAAATGCTCCCTCCTCCATAGTAAGCTTCAAAATATCAACCGGAATAGATAACGACCTTTGGTCTGGTTCCTGTTGGTTACGAATCTGCCATAAGGAAAGGATTTGGGGTTAATGCGCCCAGATTCGCCCACCAGCATGAAAGGCCGGAAGGAAGAGATGCCTTCCGTGCCAATCTCCGGAGAAGGCCGGCTCCTTTTGGGGGGTTTTCTGATTTAAGCTAAGAGTGCAGGAAAGAGATAAATGAACAGAAAGGAATTTACAAATATACGTGGAGGTTGGTGGGGGGAACTAACAGTACGGGAACACACCAGACACCAATGCTTACTGCATTATAAACACAAAGCATGACTGAGAACTGCAAAATCTATGTGTACTTCCGATACCTAAGCAGTGTACGCACAACTACAATGATCCCCTAGCAAACATTCTCCCTACAAGGAGAACTAACAAAGACGGCAATGCATCAATCACCAGATACGTACACTAACATGAGTAGAAAGCAACCTAGAGATATCATGAGCTGTGTATATGTGTCATGCAGTTGATTTTAATCGCACAGCCTACAATGGCTCCCTAACAGACATTCCCTACAAGGAACTAACAAAGACGGCAGCGCATCAATCACCAGATACAGACAGCAACGTAACACACAACTGATGGAACTGCTACCACATCTATTCTATGTATCCTTTAAACTATTAAATACAGAAAGTGCTCAGACAAGCAATGCTAAAGGCACCTGATCACCAAATGCTGAAGTGAATCAACGAGCCGTGACACAGGTTAGCGTTAAGCATATATATAATGAAAGGCAAGATAAAAAATAGAAGCAGCAGAACAAAACCAGGCATACAATTTATATTTATAAACAGAAGCACGGTTACAATGGGCACAGTGGTTCCCTAACAGACATTCCCCTTCCACCCTTTACAATGAATTCATGGTGGGTTTTTATAGCCCGAGTCCCTCCCGTTACATTAATGGGCACAAGGTCCCGACCAAACATAAGCCGACAAAAGCGGCGAAGGAGCTGCAGATGCTGACCTTTTGTCGGACCGGACTGTACCCGCAACATGGTCTTCCTGGAAGCTAGACAGCTACGTGGCGGTGTGTTGGGCAGAACTTCTCTCTGGCAATGATGCGGGTAGCTGGAGCAGGTAGAACCTCAGATCAGCTTTAAATGAGGCTACTGGCACAGGCAGTGAAGCCCATGCTCGTCCTTTTGCTCGGCACGTATTGGCTCAAATCCCGAAGCTGGACACTTGTCAGATGATGGATGATGCTGTGTGACACGTGTCTGCCTTGGAAGGCAGTTTGTCCAACTTCGCTTGGGATCGGAGCGTCTCGGGTTGCGCGGGCAGAAAACAGCGCAGTCGGGAAGGCCTTCATGCCTTGGTCAAATTCTGGTTTTGTTTCCCCACTGCGCACCTGTCAAGGGCGCATCCCGACTTCGTCGCGAAGTCGGATTGCGCACAGGTGAGAGCTGGTGTCCGCCGCCGTACGGACTTGCTCCAAGGACTTAACACTTTCTTGTCGGCCTGCCAGCCTGCCAGTTACAAGGTGCGCCCAGAAGAGGGGCGAAGTACGCACTTCGCACCAAAACTGGGCGAAGTGCGCACTTCGCACCAAAACTGGGCGAAGTGCGAACTTCGCACCCACACTTAGCCATTTTTCAGGTAACTTGCTGGAAAGTTTGAAAATCAACTGGGGGACTCCGAGAAAGGGGGGAAGAAAGAGACTGTGGGAAAGAAAGAGGAAGGGAGAGCAGAAGAAAGGAAAATAGAGGAAGAGGAAAAAGAAGAGCAGCACTGTTACAAACTTGAAAACATTGCACCCCGTGCAAAATGTGACAACATTTCTGGCGGCTCGCGGGGTGTCGAGCTCGCCTCGGCGCAAAGAATCCATGCCTTCATCCATTGGGTGCAGAGGAGCTTGCCTCCCCTGCCTTTTGCTGCTCTAACAGTTCTCCTTGCGGCAACTGTTCTTCAGATTCATCTTTGTCAGTTGCCCCCTCAGAATCACCTTCCGAAGGCTCTCCAGTTCTTGCTTCTGCCTCGCAGATGCGAGTGTATGCCGCCTGGGCTTGGCGCCAGGCTTCCGCTTCGAACGGCCGGCGGTCAGCAACTTCTTCTAATGCTGCGTGGAAAGCAGCGACCGCGTGCAGGTCGATGGTGTGGTATCTTTTTTCTAGCTCCTGGAAGTAGGAGCTGATCTTGCAATATTTGGACACCATCTGAGTGACCTGACTTTCCTGAATTGGCTCACCCAGCCTATCAATTTCAGCTGTATCTGCTTCAAAGGACTGCCAATTCCTTTTCACCTGATCTAGGGTGAGAAGCTCGCCATTCTCAACAAAACCTGGGCACCCTAGTTCGGAAAGAGCGCGAAAGGGGGCCATACAGATGTCTCTTTCATGTTCGAATGCATCTAGCATTCGTCTGGCCACTCTCACCTCTTCTAATTTTTTGAAATATTTATGCAAGGTTACCCTTGCATCTGCCCATTCTGCAGCGAATGAGGACACGGGAGAAAATTGGAGGCCATCGCGCTCGCGCTCCTGAAGATTTATCGCCGTGTCCAGCCATTGCTTCGCCTCGACGTTCGGCCTCCTCTACCACAGGCTTTCCCGGGCGTAAACTTCTTGAATTCTCGGATGCGAAATCCGGAACCGCCATCGCCTTATAGGTGTGGGGCTTGCATTCCCGCAAGCAAACCAGCCCGCATCTCCTTAACTTTCTTCTTTGAAAAGACCGTCGCTTGAGATGTTCTCTCCGCAAGTTGCGATCGCGCCTTCTTCAAAGACTCTTGGAGCTGGGAAATCTGCTCCAAGGATGCTTGCTTTTCGTTTGCGGCCTGTTGCCGGGAAGCGGCCAGCTGGGCTTTGAGTTCATCTATTTCTTGCCGCGCCGCTTCCAGCTGCTCAGTGGACCTGGACAGGTCCTCTTCAAGCTGTCTTGTCTTGTCTTGCAACCCGAAAAGCTCTTCCTCGCTCCTCCGCACTTTTGACAAAGAGATTATCGCCTTTGCGCATGATCGATCGAATCTCGTATTGCTTGTTGATGTCGTCAAAGCTCTTCTCCTTTGTCTGGAGCTCGTAGTCCGCCCCCGGTCATTTCCCGGAGAGGCTTCTTCACTTTTGGGATTATCTTCTCTGTTGTAAGCACTCTCCTCTCGAAATTGTACTTGGCGCGCTTTACCGGGGCGGCTATCTCTTCAGGTCTCCTCCGTTTCAGGTTCTGGAGGAAAGAGACAGAATATTCTACAGCTCTCGTTGCCAAGGGCAAGTCGTCTGTATTCTGGAGGTCGTCCATGAAATCTGGTTCCCCCAGCCTAGGGTTCTGCTGAGACGTCTCTCCTGCGGGAATGGGATCAGGAGGAACCGGATGGACACTGGAAGGATCGGCCGCTTCTGGGGGCGACCGGGAAATGGAGATGGGGGCGGCTGATACTGCAAGGGTTTGAAGCGGCTGAGATGGTGGATGTGACGGTGAATGAACGGCTTCAGCACTAGCTTCAGGCGAAGGGTTTGGAGTTTGGCTCAGAGATAGAGAAACATTGGGGTTCTGAGCAAACTGATCAAAAGAATGGGGGCCGCTAGAAGGGTGTGGAGACGGGGAGGATGATGCGGCCATGGCTTGCTCGGATTGAGCGGGAGACGGGGTAGGAGTAGGACTGGATGAGACCAAAGAGACAGGGGCAGCAAACGTACCTGCGGGCTCCGCCTGAGCCGATGCTGGATGGATGTCTGTGCTTTTGGTTCCGGCGGGTGGCTTGGGACTGCCCAGAGAAACTGTCTCTGCGGCGGCAGGACGCGGCCGCGGTTCTGCGACTGGCTGCTGCACTATCAGGCTGGGTCGCCTGATCTTCTCCACTCTCTTCCTTTTCTTTTCTTCTGGAACAATGGTCGGATCCGGGGAAGGAGATGAAGCAGGTGCGGCAGGCGCTGATGCTCCCACGGTAAACTTGTACCGGGGTTTGACTTGCAGAGGGTCTGCCGCAACCGGTCTGCCCTCTGGCGGCGCTGGCGTCTTTCGTGCCTGAGGGATTGCCTCGGGCGTTGCTTTGACCAATTCTTTCGCCTTCTCAGGCGCCGCCTTGGAAGCCACGGGCTGCATTGGTTCGACTCGGATGTCTGCTGGGCCCACGCTGGCAGTTGCCGAAGTGTACAACTGTTGGGAGGAAGACCCTCCTTTATAATCCTCAAAGGGGCCTCTGGGAACGTAACCTTGATATGCGAACGGCCGCCAACTGTCATGATGCTGGTCATAGAGAACCGAAAAGTCGTCATCTACGGCCAGGTTTCTTCTGGTAGATTTGTCGTGCTGCGTGCGGCATCTCATCTTCCAACATTCAGTAATCTTCTCTTTAGACCAGTTAAGGCCTGCTATCTTGGATAGAAATTTTCTAAACCCTGGAGATGAGAACTGGTGGTCCGGGTTTCGCTTGGGGTCATATGTCACCTCCTCGCAGAAAAATCCCGCCAGGGAGGAGAAGCTTCCATCAATTCAATTTCCCACCAAGGTCCACATGGACCACATCGCACTTATCTTCGCTTATATCTCGCTCGGGGCAGAGATGTGTAAACTTTCCCCTTATCCCATACGGGTCGTACTTCCAACGCTGCGGCAACAGAACCAGGCCGATCCGGGAAAACTCTTGCTCTAGGTAGACATGCTGTCCTACCTCAAAAATCTCAACATTTGCCCAGGAAAGAGGGTATTGAAAAATCTGTCCTCTCTTCTTTCCTAGGCCGAACTCCTCTTCAACGTAGTCCATTTGCCGGGCAACCTCCATCCCGAACAGATGCTCCGAGCACCAGTAGGGCAGCAAATGGGGTTTGCCCTTGAATCCGTAGATTCTGACCACAATTCCTCGCGTCAGCTCGAAACGTCCCCGAGCTTTTGATTTAGCAAAGCGCTCGTCATTTCTCTCTGGGGACGGGGAATTTCGCTTTCGCTGAAGACTGACATGACCAATCCCAGAAAGTTGAAGTTGAACTTGTAGTAGGACCCTTTCCGGTATAGGTCATCCGTCCAGTTATAGACGGGCTGTGGCTCTCCCTTCTCGTTGACCTTCTTCAGGTTCGGGATAGGCATCCGGGAGTGCAAATGGTACAAACAAAGCCAAGCTAGAACAGAACTGAAACGAAAATCGGTGGACTGCTTCTTCTGGATCTTGACTAGGCTGGAGTGGATGGCGTAAGCCAGCCAGTCTGCCCAATCGAAAAAGATGGGGCGCTTTCCACTTCTCTGCGCCGCTGGTTCGTAGGATTCTCCGCATAGGAGACATTCTGCCAGCGCTAGTTGGTACGGCTGTACCAGCTCATCGGAGTCGCAGCCGAGAATCCATGCCAAGATGGTATATAGATACTTGCTCTGAAACCCTGCCAAGGGCATGGGGCCGGTTGGCCACTGTCCAGCTGCAAGAGGGGCGTTCAGCTCTGAATTGAGGAAATCCCTCATCCTTTTTGTTTGCGTGAAACGTCCCGCCTGCTCGCCCAAATTTATCTTCCTGAGAATTGTGCTGGAGTCATACTCCAACCCCGGGGCGAAAGCTGGTTGGACAGTCTCCCTGCGCAACGTGAACAAGGGTTTGCCGCTGGAGCTGCAAATTTGCCGGGTAACTGGTCTGTAGTGTCTGACAATGATGTCTACCAGTTCCGGGCATTGATGGACAGGAGGGCACAAGAATCTGAAAAGGTTGGATTTGTACGCCGCTCCGAAATGATGAGAGGGCGAAACCTTGTCAGCCCAACTCTCCACATTTGCCCGCAGCTTAGTCAGGCTCATAGAAAACGAGCCGTCCACGTATCCCGCCAAGTAATTTAACGGAGGTGGTGGGGCTTGCCCACGCTGCACTTTTTTAGACCGGGACTTTGACTTTGGCTCTGGCGGTGTTTTACTTCTAAAAACACCCGGCTGTGGTAAATCCTTGTGCTCGCTACCTTCGCTGGATTGCGCTGACACCGGCATCTTTCCTCTGTCCATCTCTCCGAATCAGCAATAATTACAAGTTCAGGGCGCCTGCAGAAGATTTCGCTGTCACAGGAAAAATCTGCACAGTTTAAGGAATAATCTGCGCAGTCTGGCATGTTTGAATGCATCTGACCCCCTTTTCTAGATAAAGACAGCGCCATTAATGCCGCGCAGGAGGGGGTAGGTCGGCTGAGTTATGCTTCTTGGGTGGCTGCGCAGGAGAATGTTTGGAAAAAGTGTACTCCGGCAGACGTGCCATGTTCTTTTGCTTGCACTTTCGTTGAGGAACGTGCAATCATTAATTTTACTTTGGACACTGCGCCATGGCTGACGTCACTGCCACCATCCGGGCACACTGCTCAAGACAGAACCCTTGGTGCGGAAACCCACTTTGGAACGGTTACAATGCGCCCTGGGTCCAGCTTGGGACCTTTTGGATATTTTATTCATTTTTTGGACAACTGTCCAAGCTGGCCCAGAAAACGAGGCGTAGTCGGACTTCGCCCAAGGTTGGGCGCGATCCGACTTCGCCGGCGAAGTTCGAACTTCGCGCGAAGTGCGCGTTGAACTGTTCCTTTTTTCTTTTCTTCTTTCTCGCCGCGCCCAGGGGTTGAGCGCAGTCTGGGTCCTTGCAACCTTCGGAGGAGGCGAACACTTAGCATTTTTACTGCTCCTTTAGACCGAACCATACGAGCTGCGCAGTGCGACATTGAAGCAGGTTCGGACTTCGCCCGAAGTTCGGGCGAAGTACGAACTTCGCGCGAAGTTCGCACTTCGCGCGGAGTTTATGCGCAGTTCGAACTTCGCGCGCAAGCCGGCCGAAGTCGGACTTCGCGCGCGAAGCCGGACTTCGCCCAAAGTTAGGCGCAGTCCGTTCTCCTTTGTGCTTTGCATTTTTCTTTCTTTGTTCAAGCTTCGCACTTGGCTGGCGCGCAGCCCGACTTCGCTGCGAAGTCGGGCTTCGGCCAACACTTAGCCATTTTCTTTAGCCTTTTTTCTTTGCTTTGCTTAACCAAGCTGCTGCCCGAACTTCGCCCCTCCTGAGGGGCGACGACAGACTTCGCTGCGAAGTCTGTCCTTCTCTCCCATGCCGTATTTTAAGCTCAAAAAATAAAAAAAACAATTAAAAGCTGAAAGCTGGAAACTGTACATGCTGGGAAATGAAAATGCATAAGGGAAATTTTTTTACAAAGAAGGGCCACTCGGGCACCTTCAGCAGCGGTAAAGTTTTAAGTGGAACCCGTTGACAGGGATAGGCAGGAGCTGACCCTCCATATCCCGAAGTACGTAGGCATTAAACTGGTTCACCCGGCAACTCGATAAGGGCCCTCCCGCAGGGCATCAAACTTCCCGTGATTACCCGGTTTTGCTTTATATGAGTCCCACTTCAGCACCAGGTCCCCGATTTCGAAAACTCAGGCAGTGGTGCCTTTGGCAAACCAGCCTTGAGTGGCCGCAATGTGATCAGTGAAGGCCTGGTATGCACTTTCTCTGTCTTCTTCCAACTGCAGGAGTTGGCACAGTCCGTCATCCACCGGGTCTCCGCCGCTCCTGTCTTCGTCCAACATCCATAGGGCAGGGATCTCGATGTGTGATGGCATGACAGCCTCTTTGCCATAGACGAGCGCATAGGGGGACGTTCCGATGGATTTCTTGAACGCAACTCTGTCCGCCCACCGCGCCCGGTTCAGGAGTAAGTGCCAAGTCCGCTTGTTTCTTTCAATGGTCCTCCGGATGATTTTCAGGAGGTTCTTGTTAGTAGACTCGGCAAGGCCGTTCCCCTGCGGGTAGTAATTAGAAGACATCTTGTGATAGATGCCAAGTCCGCCAGTGTACTCCGTGAGTACAGCGCCTACAAATCCCGGACCGTTGTCTGTCACAATTGACTCTGGAACCCCGAAGCGGGTAATCAGGCTCTCAATGAACCTGATGACCGTTTCTTGGTCTGCGTTCTTGGTCGGGATTGCCTCTGCCCACCGTGTAAAATAGTCAGTAGCTGTAAGAATAAACTTATGTCCGGCAGAGGAGTTAGGAGAAATCACCCCAATGAAGTCTAGACCCCATTGCTGGAACGGAGTCTCGGCCTGAATCGGTTGAAGGGGCAGGGGTGCTTTTCTGTTTCGGCCAGCAAACCTCTGGCATTGATCACATTTAGAGCAGACCGCATGAGCGTCTGCGAACAGAGTGGGCCAATAGTACCCAGCTCGATTATTTTTAAGGCCGTTGGCCTTGAAGAATGGTGACCCCCAGGCATCCCGGAATGAAAATCTCCGAGGACCCTAGGCTGGTCAGATTTCATGACGCACCGCAACAGGATGCCGTCGATGTTTTTGAAGTAAAGCCCCTCGGGGCGAAGAGTGTACTTAAGTGCACCTAGCCGAAATCTCCTTCGTTGTGAGGCGTTCAGGTGATCGGGACATCTTCCGGTGCATAAATATCTCACCAGTTCATCTGTCCAATCACTCCCCTCCGATAAGGAGTTGGCTAGGTAGATGCGTGTCGCTGTGTCCTCCCACTTACAAGCGGAGATGCCGGCTGCAGCGCTTCGGGCCAATTCCTGACACAAGGCTCGGCCTCTGATAAGCTTGGTGGGCCGCACTTCAATGTCAAACTCCTGGATCTTGGCAATCCATCCCGCTCTCTTGTGGCCCGGTTCTCCTTGTAAGATGAAGCTTCGAACATCCGGGTGAATCACAAAGACAGTGGTCTTGCTCTGGGAGACAAAATGCCTGAACTTCCGAAGGGACTTCATAACAACATGAACCTGCCGCTCTATAAAATTGTACTTTTCTTCATGCGGCAGAATCACTTGGCTCAGGAACGCTATGGGGCGCTCCTCACCATCGTCTCCCTTCTGAGTTAGGACTGCAGCGTAACTTTCGGGTTCTCCCACTGCATACAGGATGAAGTCCTTGGAGTAGTCCGGGTTTGTCAACACCGGAGCTTGCGCAATTCGAGCCTTGATTTCCTCGAAGGCTTGCTCTCTCTCATCAGTCCATTCATAATTTGTATCTTTTTTCAGCAGTTCGGCCATAGGCTTGATCACCTGTGCGAAGTCCGGAATGAACTTCCGCACGAAGTTAATCTGACCGAAGAAGGACTGCAGCCCTTTTTTATCAATGGGGGCTGGCAAGCGAACGAGGGCTTCTGCTCTGTCAGGGTCAATGGCGAGGCCTTCCTCGGAGATGACATGTCCCAGCAGCTTTCCTTCCTTTACCGCGAAGACAGACTTCTTCGGGTTTATAGAAATGCCGAACTCTCGACACCTCTCAAATATTTGCCGTAGGTGCGAGACATGATCTCCCCGTTGGTGAGAGAAAACAGTCATGTCATCAAGGTAGATGACAATAATCTTATTGAGCAGCTCTCGGAAGGCCAGGTCCATGGCCCTTTGGAATGTGGCACCAGCATTGGATAAGCCAAACGGCATGCGCTGATAGGCGAACGTCCCCCACTTGGTGGTAAACGCCGTCTTATGCTCGGTCCTCGTCTTTGACCCAAATCCGGTTGTAGCCGAAAAATCCATCTAAAAGTGAAAATCTCTGGGCTCTAGAAACGATATGTAGAATCTGGTCGATTTGGGGAAGCGGATAGTGGTCCCGGAGGGAAGCCTGATTTAGGTTTCTAAAGTCGACACAGAGACGAATGTCGCCATTCTTTTTCCTCACGGGCACCAAATTCGTAACCCAGGATGAATGTTTGATGGGGTAGATGATCTTGGCCTCCAAAGATCTTCAAGAGCTCGGCCTTCATCATGGCCTCAATCTTCGGATTCACGGCCCTTTGCTTCTGTCGGAATGGCTTGGCGCCATCCTCTAGCTCAATGGTATGCTGGATGACAGCTCTGTCATACCCCCTCAAATCCTCGTAGCACCAGGCCACGATGTCGGGGAACTCCCGGCACAGCTGATCCGATCTCGCTCAAGTTCCTCCGACGTGCAGTCTGCTCCGACCTTGATAGTTTTACCGGGTTCAAGTTCCAGTGTCAGCATACCGCCTCGGGTCTACTTTGATCCCGTGGGATATTGCTCGTCATTCCGATCAAAGAGACTCTCTAATGTAATCACTCCTTTTGGGACATGATTATTCCGGAATCGTATCAACCCCTCATATTGCTCGTCATCATGGTCTCTACCTTCGATTACACACACTTCGTTAACCAGGAATGTGACGATCTCCTCGTCACAACTGAACACCCGCCGCTGGTGTCCTTATCGTGCACGTAAGGCCTCGTAGATAGTACGAACCGGCTTCGGTTTCTGGACGTCTTCAGCCGAACGTACCGCTCCAACAGACGCCAGAATATCTGCGTGTTTGTTTTTCTCACGCGATATTGCTTTGACATTCAATGAATCGAATGACTCCATCAGGTCCCACACCCGGTTGCGGTACGCTCTAAGGTAGTGCTGCTTGGATGCGCACTTCTCCGTAACTTGGTGACACACCAGCTCTGAATCTCCGAAAATCTGCAGGTGTTTGATTCCGAGCCTCTCCGCCTTTCGCAAACCCAAGCACAGGGCTTCGTATTCCGCCGAGTTGTTAGTGCAGCTCCAGGCCAATCTGTAGGTATAGTCTTTCTGGATTCCGGTTGGAGAAACCAGAAGTACCCCTGCACCGGCGCCATTCTTGCATCGCGCGCCGTCAAAGAAAAGCTTCCACAGCTTCTCAGGTGCAGGTCCTACTTCCTTCGCAGCTGACATGTCAAGCCTCTCGGGCTGTACAATGGAGTAACAGCCTTGCTCTGTCCCGATTACGGCATTGAAGTCCCGCAACGAGAACTCATCTTCAAGCTGTAGCACTTCGAAGGCTTGCTCACCACTCCACCGTCACCAGCCTCTTCCTCCCGATAACCGGACCATGCAGCCATCTCTCCTCCGGGTATCTTGTCTACTAGGAAGGTGGAAGGCTTCTCATTAAAAATTTTCAGCCTCCTTCCTTTGAAGGGCACTTCCATGTGTGAGTAGTCTAGAGACAGTACTCGCCCAACTTCGCAGTGAACTCCCGAGAGAGACACATGCCGAAGTAAGGTTCCAAGTCAACAACCACGACCTCTTGGATGACCACGATGTCGAGGGCCTTGTGCAGTCGGATAGGGATGTCCTTTATGACACCAACTGTCTTAACAGGGGTGCCGTCTAATTGCAACACGCCTTGGCTGCTTCGTGTGTATTCCATCCCGATCTCGTCACAGACGGCCTTTGGCATCACAGTCGAGGAAGCACCAGAATCCACCATGCAGTTGTGAACTATGTGCCCTTGCATCCGTAAAGACAGATAAAAGGGTGGCGGTCCTGTTCTTCCCAGTTGGCCGAGACTCGTCAAAGGTTGGAACCGAGACAGCGGGTTGTATCTCGCTTGCCGCTCTTCATGTTCTTCATGGATTCTTGCAGCAGATCCACCTGGCCTGGGAGCAGAAGAGCATCATACATGCTGATTCTAGCAGGTGTTCTTTTCAACTCGTCTACAATGCTGTAGCCCGAGGTACTAGCTCCTTCTTCTTGTTTTGCCGGCTCATACTTCATCCGGCATCGCCGGGTGGCCTCAACTCGCTGTCTCTTGGTCAGAGACGGGTACTTCAGCTTCTCCTGGGCTTGTTCTTTGGTTTCAGCTGGAGGCTGAGGTACGGGAGCTTTAGCCGGAGTTGGGGCCTTTGCTGGAGGTTTGGCTGGAACAGCGGAAGCCTTTGCCGGAGAAGGCTTGGCTGGAGCTTTATCTTTGGATGCCTTCTCCTGGGCTGTGTAGGGCCACAGCCGCTTGTACGGTGGCAGCCCTCCGGGCTGCGGTTTTTCTCTTCTTGCGTAAACTTGCAAAGGCTTGGCCGCATCCGCAGCCTTCTTTTCTTCCTTGGCAGGCGGCACTAGATTCTCCTCTGGGAGGGCAAAGTTAGCTTCGCCGTCCAAGATCATGTACAGTTCATCGTCCTCTATGGCGCTGCCGGCCAAGGTCTGGATGTAGTGCTGGTGCAGAGTGCAGTCTTCCTCCGAATGCGGGTCATTGCACGTAGTGCACCGGCTAACCCGGTCGGGAGGACCAGCGGGTCTTCTATAGCAAAGCATTTCTCGGAGGCGGACGCCTCGCGGGCCGGTGTTCCGGGGCTTTGTCTTTCGTCGCCGCGGGTGGCGCATATGGCCTCCTAGGAGCGAGGTCCATCTGGGCCTCGCTTCTTCTTCGTAGCGGTCATGTCGTTGGACATGGCATGGTATCCTGAGGCCAAAGCCCGCACCTCCTGTAGAATCGTGTTCTGAATGCTGCTGTCGGGAGGCGGCAACTGTGCCGGCGGAGGCAGTGCGGCTAATGGAGGAGGGTTAGAATAAGGTGCGTACTGTGGGGGAGCAGGAAGTGCTGGAAAATGCGGAGCAGGAGGAGGCGGGTGAGGGTAATGCACTTGAGGCGGGCCGTAAGGAGTTACGACCGGCGCTGGATTCCACTGCTGCTGGGGTTGCTGCCCTGATGTGGACGGCGAACCGCCGTAGCGTAAGGATACTGGGATCTGGGAAAGTCGGGATGAATGGGTTCCTGCACCCTGGACGGGAGTCTGCCGATGGAAATAATGTCAGCTTCAGCTTGCTGGGCAGCCTCGTACAGCGCAGGAAACTCATCTATTCTGGCAATCTTCAGCAGCAGGCATATGTCTGAGTTGAAGGATCTCAGATAGTAGTGAGCAGCCATGCCGGCTGAAGGCCGAAGTTCGCGAGGTACCCGTTTCCAGGATCTCGCAAACCTGATGTTAAAATCAGACACCTCCTCTTGAGGATGTCTCTCGGATAGCTTGGAACCGATGCAAGAGAGAAGTAGGGTCGGCGGACTCGTTGCATCCTTTCACGAGCCTTCTGGCGAGCTGGGGCCACCCTGTGATGGATCCCTCTGGCAGCGATCTCCACCAGTAGAGAAGCTTTCCCCTCAGGGAAAGGGCCAGCAGACGGGTCTTCACACTCTCATCGGTAATAGTATGTAATGCGGCCAGGGCAAGGATGTCCTGGATGTGCTCGTACGCCGTCTTACCGTAGCCGTCGTATGTGGGAATAGACTTTAAAGCAACAAGGGGCACAGCTTGCTGTCCGACCAGGGCCAAGGGCCCCGTAGAGTCCACCGCCGGGAAGAGATCATCGTCATTTGGCTGTTGGGCAGCCATTTCTTCTTCTTCTTCTCCGCCGTCGGTTGTGTACTCAGTGTCGGTACTTTCCGAGGATGCAGGATCTTCTTCTTCCTCGGCCTCTTCTACTTCGTACTCAGCTCCTCCGACCTCAGCTTCGGCCTCTTCTTGGATTTCAGCCTCGGCTTCGTCGAAACGAGCTCGCGGATCAGCCAGCCTGGGAACTTCGCCTCGAGCGTTGATGTCCGGTTCGTAGAACTCAGGCGGGCTTCTCGGATCCCTTGCTTGCCACCTTCTTGTGTGCATGAAGGTGCTGGGACCGGTCTTTCGGACTCAGAGGATTTGTTCGTGCAGAGTCGCCAGGTGTTCAGATTTGGAACAGCAATGAAGCGAACACCGGTGCTTCAATTCTGTCGGGGGTGAGAAACTTCCTTGTCTCACCAGGTGCTCAGGAACCACTGTCAGCGCCAGGTGGAGACTGATCAGAAAATCTCTCGTCAAATGTGGGACCCGTGTCCCACCGGGCGTGCCAGAGAAACTGTTGGTTACGAATCTGCCATGAGGAAAGGATTTGGGGTTAATGCGCCCAGATTCGCCCACCAGCATGAAAGGCCGGAAGGAAGAGATGCCTTCCGTGCCAATCTCCGGAGAAGGCCGGCTCCTTTTGGGGGGTTATGATTTAAGCTAAGAGTGCAGGAAAGAGATAAATGAACAGAAAGGAATTTACAAATATACGTGGAGGTTGGTGGGGGAAACTAACAGTACGGGAACACACCAGACACCAATGCTTACTGCATTATAAACACAAAGCATGACTGAGAACTGCAAAATCTATGTGTACTTCCGATACCTAAGCAGTGTACGCACAACTACAATGATCCCCTAGCAAACATTCTCCCTACAAGGAGAACTAACAAAGACGGCAATGCATCAATCACCAGATACGTACACTAACATGAGTAGAAAGCAACCTAGAGATATCAGAGCCAGGTATATGTGTCATGCAGTGATTTTAACTGCACAGCTACAATGGCTCCCTAACAGACATTCCCTACAAGGAACTAACAGTACGGCAGCGCATCAATCACCAGATACAGACAGCAACGTAACACACAACTGATGGAACTGCTACCACATCTATTCTATGTATCCTTTAAACTATTAAATACAGAAAGTGCTCAGACAAGCAATGCTAAAGGCACCTGATCACCAAATGCTGAAGTGAATCAACGAGCCGTGACACAGGTTAGCGTTAAGCATATATATAATGAAAGGCAGCATAAAAAATAGAAGCAACAGAACAGAACCAGGCATACAATTTATATTTATAAACGTAAGCACGGTTACAATGGGCAAAGTGGTTCCCTAACAGACATTCCCCTTCCACCCTTTACAATGAATTCATGGTGGGTTTTTATAGCCCGAGTCCCTCCCGTTACATTAATGGGCACAAGGTCCCAGTCAAACATAAGCTGACAAAAGCGGCGAAGGAGCTGCAGATGCTGACCTTTTGTCGGACCGGACTGTACCCGCAGCATGGTCTTCCTGGAAGCTGGACAGCTACGTGGCGGTGTGTTGGGCAGAACTTCTCTCTGGCAGTGATGCGGGTAGCTGGAGCAGGTAGAACCTCAGATCAGCTTTAAATGAGGCCACTGGCACAGGCAATGCAGCCCATGCTCGTCCTTTTGCTCGGCACGTATTGGCTCAAATCCCGAAGCTGGACACTTGTCAGATGATGGATGATGCTGTGTGACACGTGTCTGCCTTGGAAGGCAGTTTGTCCAACTTCGCTTGGGATCGGAGCGTCTCGGGTTGCGCGGGCAGAAAACAGCGCAGTCGGGAAGGCCTTCATGCCTTGGTCAAATTCTGGTTTTGTTTCCCCACTGCGCACCTGTCAAGGGCGCATCCCGACTTCGCTGCGAAGTCGGACTGCGCACAGGTGAGAACTGGTGTCTGCCGCCGTACGGACTTGCTCCAACACTTAACACTTTCTTGTCGGCCTGCCAGCCTGCCAGTTACAAGGTGCGCCCAGAAGAGGGGCGAAGTACGCACTTCGCACCAAAACTGGGCGAAGTGCGAACTTCGCACCCAGACTGGGCGAAGTGCGCACTTCGCACCAAAACTGGGCGAAGTGCGAACTTCGCACCCACACTTAGCCATTTTTCAGGTAACTTGCTGGAAAGTTTGAAAATCAACTTGGGGACTCCGAGAAAGGGGGGAAGAAAGAGACTGTGGGAAAGAAAGAGGAAGGGAGAGCAGAAGAAAGGAAAATAGAGGAAGAGGAAAAAGAAGAGCAGCACCGTTACAAACTTGAAAACATTGCACCCCGTGCAAAATGTGACAACAGTTCCAAGTCAAAAATACAAATTGAGGAATTCGCTTTCTTTGAAAATCTTGAGACCACAGCCGCAAAGGACTTTCACCTGAAACAAAGGACAATTGACGCCCTTGCGGGCCCAAGGGAGGGGCCGCATCTCTAGAAGGAGATAAAGTGCTATCCTGGACCTTGGAATTACTCACCAGAAAATGGGAATCGAGATTGCAATTGGCCTCGGGGTCCGCACTCCTAGGGGAGGGTTGAGGAATTACTTTAGATCTAGAAGACACGGTTCCATCTGAAAGATCAACTCCAAGACTAGCAAATTTTCCACTTTCTACCAAATTCCCGCTTACTTTTGAATTTAAAAATTCAAAAAAAAATTTCATGCCCAGGTCAAGGGCCATGGATGGGTTTTCCAGTAAGGACTTCCTAGGATCCACAATTACAAGGGGAACCGGATCCACCCCGATTCATGAAATTTCAAAAAACAATTTCATGCCAAAGTCAAGAGCCATGGCCAGGTTTTCCAGTAAGGACTTCCTAGGATCCACGATTTTAGTGGGTGCCAGATTCACCCTAATTCCTATAGGATCCAGCCCCTCCTGCACACCAACTTCATCTCCGATCCAGGACTTCCAGAAGTGTTCGATTTTCCATTTTTCATAATCGGAATCGGGATTAAAATTTGTATAACCTGAGTAGTGCTCCTGGCGAGCACTCACCCTTCCTCTCCCTCTCTATCTCCCTCTCCCTCTCATGGCAGCTCCAACAGATCTATTTTACTGCTTTCATTGTAACATTGAAGACCTCATACTCTTTAAAAGACCTCATATTTTACTGCTTTAAAAAGTAAAATATGAGGTCTTTTAAAGAGTAGATCTCCCTCTCCCTCTCAAGGGAGTTCGAGTAGACCTCATTGAAAATAATATTTTGGCTTTAAATTATGAATCTTGAAGGAAGATAACTAATTTTAGGATGTATTTTTTTATAAAGTAGACATAACCTTGATTAGTATGCAAGTTTAAATTTGAAACTAGCAGTATTCATTGGATCTTGAACTATATTTTATGCTAAAGCTGCTCTTAAGAGTAGCTGGTTATGAAATTCTAATTAAATAAATTCATGAGACCAAATTGAATTGCTCTTGTTCTTCAAATGAATGTACGAAATTCTAATTAAATAAATTCATGAGACCAAATTGAATTGCTCTTGTTCTTCAAATGAATGTAGGATTGGCATTCTTAGTGAGATTAGTAAATTGATTTACTACCAGAATAGCTTGTGCATTAAGTGTTAATGTTTATCAGGCTGTATGTATGTAACTTTGTTAGTTGAATGGTATGCGTATAAAGGGAAATTGTGAAATACTCCTGTTGAATGAAGGTTGACTGATTTCCTTTCTGATTGAATAATGATGACAATAGTTGTAATGTGATGGAAGTAATGACATAAGGTTATCTCTTCAACCCTATAGTGATGAGAGAATAGCAGAGATATAGGTTACTGTTACGTTAAATACTATTACACACCTGTAATTGAACAGTAATCAGTGCCTTCTCAAATACCATTATAGCATCCTATAATATGTCATGGAGACAATGCATTTGCTTAGTTGTAATATGAAGAGTAACAATGGAACCATGAAACATAGTTATGTTAGAGAACTATTGTTATGATATTTCACAAATCAAACTTGCTGGTCTAGAAAAAGGTCAAAGGAAGAGCGAACATCCGGGTTCCAGTCAATGTTGCACCACCTAGGCTCTAAAAATTTAGGAGGCCAAGTTTTGCTTCGGAGGCTTCCTCCCCCGAAACCCCCACATAGAGGATCGTTGGCCCTCCATTCCCCCAACCAAGGCTGCAACCCCAAACGTCACATATTGTGCTAAGGTGTTTAGATCCCTAGAATGTACAATCCCCCTCTACAAAAAGGTACAAGCATTAGAAACTCCTTCATGAGACTTCCAAAGAAGCGCTCATAGACTTGAGAGCATTAATGGCAGGAAATCTCTACGACAAATCCCTAGCATGGGCTAAAAGATTTCACCTCAAGCGGATCCAAAATCCAAAAACCTCGAGATTGTACACCATCAATGTAGTGGTACCCTGGGTGGAATTTTGAAGCAAGAAATTTCGAATTTCAAGAGGGAAAAGGCTCTCGAATATTGTCTATAAATATTTATGTTCTCTTCATTGTAGAGCATCAAAAGCCAACCAAACCATCTTTGTATGGGGTAATCTTTCATTCTCTTCTATATCGCGGCCTGGCTCAAGCCTTGAGTTGTTTCGATCGATTAGTTTTCAAGCCTCTTTCCTCGGCATGTATGTAATATGGAGTTCACATAAATAAGTAGTTGTGACTATTTCAATATCTTTGTCCTGGTTCTTGTATGGGTGTTTTCTGTTACGCATAGTTGAGGAGACCGTGTTCCTTATGCATTGTTGGTTGCTATGCATGTGTTCATTCAACTCACCTCGGTGCAGGGATTTTTTGTAGTCTTTGGCACATAGCCACTTGTAGCTTAGGCTAGATAGGCTTCCTTGCTTTCTATTAACTTCTTTTAGTTACTTACTGCTCTCCTCCTTTCCCTTTTCTCAAGCTACTTTTGTATGTAGATGATCTCAATTTGATTGCAAGGACAACACAAGGATTAAGAGAGTATTTAAAAACCTTATAACACTTCTACAAGGAACTTGGCATGCAAGTAAATACAAACAAAACCAATATAGTGGTTTTCACCAATCAATAGAAAAGAAAACAATTAAGCTTCCAATTTGAAGTGGGTCTCCTAAAAGAAGCAACAAAAGACAAGAATACTCCTAGTAGGAATGATTACTTTTCCTATAGAGAAAGTTGCAACTATTCATCTTCTAGAATATCTAAATAAGGCTGAACAACTGGATGTAAATAGGTGGCCTAAGGTTATAATAGGGGATTATTTGAATTAAAAAACTAAGAACACTTGGAATAAAAAAAATGTCAAATAGATAAATAAGTGGCATATTCAATTTAATAGAATGCCCAAAAAAACAAGGATATAAAAGTCTATGTAAGATAATAGCAATGTGGACAAAAGAGATAGAAAGAAAGATGCTTATAACCCAACTAAGGATTAGATCACATCAAGATGTGAGATAGGTAGATGGAAAAGATAAAAAAAAGAAGTGGGAATAGAGAATATGTGCCTAATGCACTTCAAAAGGGAGATGCAAGCAAAGGAACACTCTATCTTGGAATAGAAAGCTTATAATGACTTTTGGGATAGTTATGCTCATACATTAGCAAAGGATTCTATTTCTAAAGTGATGAAGAAACAAGAATAGAGAAGGTAGGGGAATTTATCAAAAAGATCAGTTTTTCAAAAAAAGAGAATGAAGACTCGATGTTGATTTTTCACATAAACTTGTTTCCTTTTAAAGGAAAAACTAGCATAACATATCGTGTTTGATAATGAAGTTTTATTGTCCCATAGGTTGTTTTGGCCTCACAAATGTTAAAAGTTTTCTATTTGTCCCCAGGGACTAGGTGGGTTGGTAAGTTCTGGCGCTTACCAAGAAGAGACCTAGGTCCAAACCTTGGGGGCATGCCTGTTTGTGCAAAGGTAGTAGTCTGACCTCAGTCCGTTGAGTGTGCGCCAGCCCAACGATGAGAGTACCAATCTTGAGCCCCCGATGCTCCTCCTCATGCCAGATTAAATAAAAATGAGTGAGAATAGGTGTTATTGGGGGCAGCCCCATGATTTGAACCCTGCTTGGTAGTATAAAAGGACTATGGATGTAACCAATTCCCCTATGAATAAATAAAAAGTTTTCTATTTTATTCTATTTTGCAAGAGGGTTTATTTGGGAGGGGGTTTGTGATATTGTTTTTTACGCTAGGGCATAGATTTTGGAGTGTCTTTATGAAATTGGTTCATATATTTTGGAGTGTCTTTATGAAATTGGTTCTCCATAATCTTAGCAAAAAGAATTATTACATAATAACACCACCTTGTAATAATTCCAAGGTATAAGTGATTTTTTAAGGTGTCATCCTAATCAAAATGCATGCAAGAATACATTATAGTAATAAGGAAGTTGAGATTATTTTAGAGAAACTTTGTGAAATTGTTTTTTTCATGGAGGGGTGTTGTGAAACTAATTTAGAAAGTTAAGATTATTTAAGAGGAACTTTGTGAAATTGTTTCCTTTGTGAAGGGGCTTCGTGAAACTATTTTCTAGGAAATCCTAACAAGATAGGATGCTTAAAGGTATCACTACCTTAGAATTGTCCTAAGGTAAAAGTAATTTTTAAGGACCGTCCTACCTTATCCAAAATGCCTATTTATTTTTTTCCTAAAAACAAATAGTCATAATTTTATATTAAGCAAATATGAAATTACATCATTTAGATGTTTTTTTGGCAATTTTCTTCAAAGCTTCAATAATGACCTAAAAATCAAGTCGCTTATACATCGTAATTAGCTATCTCTATCAGGCTAAGTTCTATCCTTAGACACCTTCCCATATTGTCAACCAATATCCTTTAAATCACTAACTTCTGAGTAAAAAAAAGTTGCTTTAATTGTCCTTGCTTTAACTAGAGTGGATTAATCCCCCAGATAGAGATAAAGACCAACTGTAGTGCATTGCCCTCACTAAATTTCTGTACTAAGCACATACTTGGTACAATCTAAAACCCCTCCTTTGAGAGTTCATCTGCTTCCCTATTCAATTCTCTACAAATATACCAAAAAGTAAAATCTTCACTTGGATCCATAACTTTTTTTATTTGAGAGAAGATGGGTTGTAGAACCATGTTTTCCATCCCAAAAATATTAATTAGCTTTTGTTATTTGAGAGCAGATAGGTTGTAGAACGATGTTTTTCATCTAAAAATACCAAGTATCCAATTAATTTTATTTTTATTTATTTTTTTAGATTTGGTTAGTGTGAGATACCCCTATAACCGACGCTCAAGGCTGGGCATCCCCATCCCACCAAAACCTCTCAAAAGGATGAGAGTTGAGCTTATCAATAGGGGCCAAACACACAACCACTAATTTATTACCACTTGTGAGTCTCAGTAAACTTAAATTTTTTGTGAATCTCTATAAATTTGGATTTTTTTGTATTCCTTTTGATTTTGCCCATTGAACCAACAATTCGAGTGCTATAATTTTAGTACATTAAAAAAAAGTTAAGGTTTATTTTCAAGGGGTTTTGTAAAACATTTTCTTTTAAATATTAGAAAATTATTTTCAAGGCTTATTTTAAAGGGGTTTTGTAAGATCAAACATGCTTTAGAGTATTAAGATAAAAAGTAATTTAGGTCTCACCTTATCCAACATGCGTGATTGACATGTAAGACCGGGGTTTTTTTTTTCCCTGGTTAAGTAGGAGAGTTGGTTACAGCCACTATTTTTAGTAACTGGCAGTGCAGGGTTCAAACCACAAGGACTACAACCACCAAACCTATCCGTATCGTTAATTGTTGACCCGACGTGAGATGGGGACCATCGGTCGTCGCTCGAGGTTTGTACTGTCGTCATCGGTCTGGCGCGCACTCAGAGGATTCAGAGCAGACTACTACCTTTGCAAACTGGCACCACCAAGGTTTGAACCTAGGTCTCTTCTCAGCAAGTGCCCATCCAGACTAGCACTTACCAATCCACCTAGCCCTTGTGGCTGACATGTAAGACCGTGGTTACCATACGTTGGGTTTTGGGGAAAACACCATATTTTTACCATATTGAAAGGTACACTATATCAATGCAGTAAAAAACGACCGAGCCACAGACATGCAGAAGATTTACATATTTTACTATAAATTTCTCTCCCAGTCGGTAGTCAAAACGACGTGAATATATCACCTCGCGGACGTCAAAACAAGCAGGAGTATTTTACATCGTAGACGTCAAACCATTAAATATATATATATATATATTTTTTTTTCATTTTCCTCCCTAACAGTGACATCGGTAGAAATAAATTCAGTTGAAGGCAAATTCAGAAGAATCGACAGGAGACAAAATTCAGTGAACAGCATATTCAGCAGCAGTTTTCCTCCCTAACAGTGACATCGGTAGAAATAAATTCAGTTGAAGGCAAATTCAGAAGAATCGACAAGAGACAAAATTCAGTGAATGGCATATTCAGCAGCAGTATCAATAGGTTAAAAGAAATTATCTATAGCAGTGGGATAACAGGTACAACGAAAAATACGCATGTGGCCCATGGGTAAATGTTTTGGACAGAGAATTGTGGGATAGAAGCATATAGTGGTGTTGAGCACGTGATCAACTTGAGATTAAGGTATTGGATACCACTATCTTCATTTTTCATTTAAAGCATAAATAGAGGCTACCCTAAGCAATCTGAAGTTGAGCCGACCAAACGAGAAGCTATCCTCCTTGCTTTATTCTCATCTTCATCAAGCCAACTTACTTTATTGCATAGAATAGCTGCAATGCCAAGCATCAGTTTTTTTAATTCTTGTTGTCATAAAGTGGTTTTGAGCTTTTCCTACATCTGAGTCCATTACAGTCTCTTTGGTCCTTCTAGCCCCTCCCAATTTCTTGCATTGAGCTAAATTGTTCATTGGCATTTGATTTCTACTTTAATCCTGCAGACTCCAACAAGGTTCTCTCCTTGTCATTGTTGTTGCAGTACGTGGGTTTAGGCAACTGTGGGGCTCGATGTTCTTCTCTATGTACAGTTAGCTGATATAACATTATTTGTGTCCCAAAGGCAGGTTTTTCAGTTGTTATTTTTTTAATTGTTGGCTATTGCCATGTCCAAGTATCATTCACCTAGTTTTTGCTCATATTCTTCTCCTTCTTAGTTCTTGTTGTTGCATTGTGATGTACGAAGGTCTATGCCACAGTCCTCATACTTATTTCTGTTCAATTCAACTTTCTGATTGATCGGTGTTGTATGTGTTTGTCAATTTTGATGTCATTGTAATTAACATTGTCTACGTTGATGTTGTAAAAGCTTTACATATTCATGTGATTTTCATATCTTATTGTTGGAAATTCTTGTAAACTTACATCTCCTAGTTGAGATTGCTATATAGATTGATTTGTTACAAAATCTTGAGTTATATAACATCTTCCCTGTTGTTTTTGGCCTAGAAACTCTTGAACTTCGGACTTGAAATTCTGAATGTGCACATTTAAAACTTACATTGTAACTTAAATTGAAAAAAATAAGAATAAAAATAAAAATCCCTTTGTTATTGTGCTTGGAAAAAAAATTGTTTTGACCTCGGATACACCAAAAACAACATTAAAAAAAATGCCATATTACCTCAAGAAGGTTAAAAAAAATGCCATATTACCTCAAGAAGGTTTCTGTATTTAATTGAAAACGACGTTTTGAGAACCTTTAAGAACTTCTGCCCACCCAAGATGAAGATGAATCCTAGAAATTTCCAATAGCCAGAAATTTTTCCAGAACAAGGAAACCAATACTCAACACCATAGAGATGGTTTGTGAAAATCACCCACCACCCATTTCCTGTGATCTTGTTTATTTCACAATAAGCTTGTGCCTTGGCGCTAAGAAGCTGCATTGGTGATAAGAGTACCCATTTCATCAAAATCATCCAACAATCCTCTCATAATCTTTTACTTCCATCTCAAGAAGCAGCTTCTCGGTTTCATCCACCTGCCCCATGGCCTGAACGCAATCAATAAGGACATCATAGGCAGACTGCATGGGCTTCGATCCAGAGTACATCATTTTCCTATTCTTGCACACAACATCAATGAGCTGGGTGTATGTGAATGAATCAGCAGCACAACCCTCCTCACTTGTTGCATCCACCAACTCAAATGCATCTCTTGGCCTGTTCCTCTCAATGTATACCTTCAACAACCTATTGTAAGTTATAACATTGGGCCTCTGTAGTTGCAATTATATCTATCCAATACTTGAATCCTTTTATTTTATTTTATTTTTTTTTTTTTTTGGGGGGGTGGTCAACGTTGTATGTCATTGTTGATGTTGATGTCCTCGATGCTGGAACTCATACATATGTTGCATAGCCTTATATACAGTCATTCAAAGCCAAAAACTCTGGGTGTCAATCTTATAAATCCAATATTTATCAAGATATATTATTGCATTCTGTATGTTATGGTATATTGTTACATAGTAATTCTAATTCTCATGTAATTCTGTCTTAACCTTCTATATAATACATTATTATGATGAGTCTTTATTGCAAGAAGACTAGAATCTGGTTGCCATTTTTAAAGAACAGGGGCTTGCAGTTTGAAAAATAGGGGTTGCACATTAAGATTTTAGAAGATAGGTTGTTTGAAAAGCAGGGGCTTGCACTGAAGAAACAGAGACTGCAGTTTTTAGGGAAAAAAGAGATGCATTTTTTAGAAAGAAAAAAAAAAGATTGCATTTTAAAGAAACAGGGACTGAATCTATAGGAAACAAGATACTTGACAGCCACAGTAATATAGAAGAAGAAGGGAAACAAGGGCACAAATGTCACAAAAAAGGTCGACTGCTTCAAAACAGTGATATATGGAATGGGATGTTCTCCTTATAATATATAAATGCAAATTTTGCCAAGCCAATATACAAGACAATTTGACTAGAGTTTGTGGTCATCTCCTTGGAAAATCAAATCGAGTTATCAGCTGCCCACAAATTGAAGATGAAATATGACAAAACTTGAACCACCAATATGAACAGAAAGTTGAATGTGAGGTAAGAAAACAAAAAACACATGTTGAATTTGGAACTATTCAATCCCATTCACCAATGGCAAATCAACACAGACTTTAAAATCATTATGGAATAAAAAATGTATGGAGCATGCTGGTTGTGCAGTGACAAGGTATTTTTATGGTGATGTAATACTTTCCCGTCATGCGAGACCTCCATATTTTTAAGGAATGGTGCAAGCAATTTAAGATTTTGAAAAGAGGTAAAATAGTCCATCAGCACGGACATTAAAGTATTATGGAATAAAAAATGTAAGGATGATGTTGGCCATGGAGTGAGGAGGTATTTTTACAAGGTTCCACGAGCCTGGGGGACAGGGGGATGGGGGGACGGGTTTCGGGGACGGTGGGGGACGACAGACCGATTTTAGGGGACGGTTGGGGGACGGCTGGTATAATAGTATGAAAAATTTTAGAAATTTAGAATAATCTACACATTCTACACAGAACATAAATGAAAAATACTAAATACCAATAGTTTACAATAAAAAATTTAAAATAGTCTACAACAAGTTACAAAAATATTTAGAACATACAAGCCATTATATTCTTAGAAGTTAGAATAATTTAAAAATTAAAGTTTACAACAAATGTCAAAATGAAACAAAATAGTTGCAAAAATACTAATAGTCACATGCAACCCACAAAGAAGATTTTGTGATATATCAATGGAACCTATGACCTAGGTATCATCTTGCCGACGGGAGGCACCTTGGAGTTGAGAGTCTACACAATTTGGATTATGCCAAAGATGCAAATGATTGCAATACTTCAGGGTACTTGTGCATCCTCATAGGAGGACCGACTATGTGGTCTTGCAAGAAACAAAATGTAGTAGCACTCTCCATTATAGAAGGTGAATACTGGTTTATAAAGTTGTTCAGATCTAATACCAAATTTAAGGGCTTGTCTTTGCACAACAAAACTAACAACTATTTCTTGTGATAATTGAACCATATTAACCTAGCATACATAGAATAAAGCATATTGAAGTCCATTGTCATTACATCTAAGAGTTGATTTAGAAAGACATAGTTCTACAGAGTTCTGTAGAACAAATGATCAAATTGCTAATGCTTTTTCCAAACCCCTACCAAAAGCCAAACTCATTAAGCTTAGATCAATGCTCGAGTTGCATGAAGTTGACATTAAGGGAAATGAAAGATAATGTCACCTGCCTATCTCATGAGTTTGGTTTAAGGGTGGGGAGGTTAACTTATGTGCAGTATATTTATTTTTTTTTAATATTTTCTCAACTTCATTTCTTTGTGCAGTCAGACTTGGCCTTCAGTTTTTCGATTAATTTGCTTTGTTTGTTGCATTGGATCAGTCTGAAATTAGTCACTATTTCATTTTATTTACATATGACTTTCAGATAAAGGCAGTATTGCTTGATTTGTTATCCCTATTTTCAGTTGGCTTTGTCACATTTTTTTTTTCTTTCTTAAAATGATTTTGAATTTGTCTTTCACACATATACCGTGCTTGCTGCCTCTCTTCATTGTGGATTTATGCATAAAAGTTAAGATTCCTAAAATTGGGACTGTATTAGAAGAGATGAGTGGTTATCTATTAGTGCTAAGACTCAGATGCTTTCCTTACTTTTTGAAAGGAGAGTACTCCCTTGTAATGGTTTTACTCACATGTTGTAATATTCGTGCTTTTGGGATGTTAAGTATGATGCATTTCAAGAATTATAAAAATTAAAACTGTAGTCATTTCCTGTTGATAGTGTTTTATACTGAGAACATGAGAAAAAATACATTGATCTATTGCTAGGAACATATATGCAATCTTGGCTAGTTCAATGAAAAAATTGCCACAGACACAGGACATAGAATGCTTCATGCTGCAATATGAAGAAGCAGCAAAACATGTTTCCTTATGTGTATATAAAATTTGATAAGCGTGGGATCCTCACCTGCATGGATTCATTTCTGAAATTACTCCACAGACCATTTAATGTGTAAAACATCTCATTTATGCCATTAGAATTTAAGAAATTAATGCTACACATATTCTGTGAGCATGACTGTTAATGCTTATAACTCTGCTAATGTTGGTAATCTTTCCATTGGTTGAATGATTATGAGCTCAAGAGGGGGTTTTCAAAGTACTGTGTGATTATGCCCCATAGAATCTTTACATAAAATGAAGTTGAGCAGACCAAACACAAGGAGGATATGAAATTTCAGGAGAATTCATTTCTCCTTTTTGTTTTTTTTTTTCAATTTTTTTTTTATGCTTTATGGGACGGCTGGGCGTCTTTGGGGACGCTTGGGCTGTCCCTAGGGATGGCTGGGCGTCTTCCAAAGATGCCCAACCGTCCCCGGGGACAGCCCGAGCGTCCCCAAAGATGCTCAGCCATCCCTAGGGACGCCCCAAAAAAGGGGACGTCTTGGGGATGGATGGCCGCAGGCCTCTGGCATCTCAAGGATGGCTCTCTACTGTGGGGAAACGTCCCCGATGCCGTCCTCTGTGCTGGGGACGCGAGGGACGGGGGGACACAATACGTTTCCATCATGCCAAATCTCCGCCGTCCCTAGGGACGCCCCAAAAAAGGGGACGTCCTGGGGATGGATTGCCGCAGGCCTCTGGCGTATAGGGAAGGCTCCCTGCCATGGGGAAACGTCCCCGATGCCGTCCCCCGTGCTAGGGACGCAAGGGACGGGGGGACACAATACATTTCCATCATGCCAAATCTCCATAATTTCAAGGAATGGGGCAAGCAATATCAGATAATGAAAGGAGTATAATAGTCCTTTTGAGGATTTTGGATATCAAGAAAGATAAAACTGAATTAATGGCTGATTTATAACCTATTGTAGATTCTTGGAAGAAAACCAGATGCAACATTGTAAGTGATAGCTGGTCAAATAAGAAGTTTGGAACCCTTATCAATAATCTTATTTGTTATCCTTGTGGAGCTATGTTTTTAAAGCTTGTGGATGCTCCAAATAAAATAAAACTTCAGAGAATCAGAACATAATGTTGGTATCCTTGAACATATTATATATGTTGGGGTGGGCAATGTTCACATTGTAACATACAATACTCCAAATTGTGTTGGGGCAGAAAAGATATTAATGGAGAAATTCCAGACTATATTTTGGACCTTCTTTTGGAGGATGTTGGAAAGTTTCCTTAGGTATCAGTTGTGTTGGAACAAGGCAAAATGATTGCCAAGTTTGTCACAAACCATCAATTCACACTTAACAAATACAGAAATAAGTGCCAAAGAAATTTGTTGATGGCAGGTGACACACTATTTCCAACTCAATTTCTCACTTTGGAAAGAGAAATTGAGAAGGAAGCAATAAGAAGTGTAGTTGTTGGTCGAGACTAGGCAAATTGCAAGCTTTCATCTATTCAAAGGACCAAAGATATTGCAGCTGTTACTTTGGGAGAACACTTCTAGGATGGTCAACACTAGGCAAATTGCAAGCTTTCATCTATTCAAAGGACCAAAGATATCGCAGCTGTTACTTTGGGAGAACACTTTTGGGATGGAACAATAGAAGTCAAAAAATTATTTGAACATATTGTTAAAGTGCTTGGTATGGTTGATAGTGATATTCCTTGCATGGGATATATTACGGTGGCAATGGATACAACAAAAGAGGCTATCAAACACTTTTTTGGTGGAGATGATCCAGCTTGCATGTCATAAGGGGATTACTTATGGGCTATTATACATGAGGGATAAGTATAATGATGCACACTCCTTTAAATGGAGCAGCATGTTACTTGGATCTTCACTTATTTGGAAGTAACCAAGAAAGGGATGAAGAGATTATGGATAATTTGTTCGAGTGTTGGATAGAATGTATTCCAATCTTATTGTGCTCAACAAATTAGAGGTTCGAAGGAGTGTATATAAAGATGGTATAGGTATCCACTAATTTAAGAGGCAATTGATCTACTCCAGACTTCAAACTAGTATAGTGGTGGCAATCTTATGATTGCTCAACTCCATATTTACAAAGTTTTGCTATTCATGTTCCAAATCAGGTATGCACTGCATCTAGAATTGGAGCACATTTGAAATGATTCATTTGAAGAGAAGGAACAAGCTAGGGACTCAACAATTATCCAATCTTGTTTTCATCCATAGTCCATGATAAATGCGTCCTAAGTGTCAATGTCAGAAAGCACTACTCTTCTACCTGAGCTCTTGGTCCCAGTTCTGAAGCAATGTAAACTGTAATGCAAAATATTATGCAGACATAAGTGGTGATGGGGAAGAATTTTCAGATGATGAATATTTAGTGAGTGACATAGTTGAGGCTTGACTGTTTCTGAGATATATGTTTAGATTTTTGTTTTGTTTGAAAGTCTTGGAGCAATTCTCATATCATCCATGTGCTGATATTTTTAGATCTATTTTCATACTGTTTGTGAGACATGTTCAGATTCTGGTTTTGTTCAAAATTTTGAAGCGATTCAATTGCTTATCATCTATTTCTGCCTCTAATTTGAAACAGTACAATGTCACAAGTACTTGTTCATCTTGATATTTTTTACTTCATGTTGGAACTTTTGGAGCAACAATCACATTATAATCATATTGGATTGGTTTAGTTTATATGCTATATAAATATTTTGATTGTATTCACAATATGAATTTGTCATACAAAATATTAATTTTTTTCTAAATTTATTATATTTTTTAAATATGTAATTTGCCACATATTTTTTAAATGATTTTTTTCCCTTAATTTCAACCCCACCGGGAATGCTTCATACTGAAGAGGTGACCTTGTGGAAGATCACATTAGAATAATATAAAAAAATTAAGGTTGTACTTGAGTCATCTGAAAGAGTTAATAATCCTAGTTTACTTTTAGACGGCTCTTATATGTACACACTTAGTAGGAGAGGTAGTTTCTTAAATACACTTGGCAGCGGACATAATAAAATACTTTATTGACATGTAACATAGTAGGAGAGGTAGTCTGTTGTTAAATACACTTGGAGTGGACATAATAAAATTACTTAATAGACATGTAACAGAAGTTAAGTTTGTAATTCATGCATTCTACATGCAAGATCATATTTCATAATATGAAAGGGTTCAAGCTCTTATTTTGAATGGACTTTGGAAAACTATTCTATGAAACATTAATAATATGAGCTGCTTAAAGATAGCAATACCATATAAGAGTAAAGATAAAATGAATAAAATAACTTTTAAGGTCTTACCCTAAGGCTACCTTTATTACCATGTAAGGAGTTAAAGTTTGAACTAAATTCTTTTATATAAGTAGTCTAAAGACAATCACATCCTTCTGAAATATTTGTTCACTTTTAGGCTGTTATTATATGTACACAGTAGGAGAGATCAGTTGAAGAGTAAGAAGCGGACATGTAAGGCGACGTTATAATAATATTAAGGAAGTTAAGTTTATACTTAATTTTTTTTATATGACCACTCTATAAATAAACACAACCATTGATAATCTAGTTTACTTTTCGGCAGCTCTTGTATTTACCCGCTTAGTAGGAGTGATAGGCTTCTCTTCCATACACATAATCGGAAAGTTGGTTTGCTCTTTCTGGAAGTGAACACCAGATAAAGAACTATGGCCACAAACCTTCTTAAAGAAAAAGGATATTAAGAAAGATATCAGCTTTTGATGGAAGAATTTCTGATTTGATAAAGTTCTAAAACATTCCCAAACAAATAATATTAAAGTTTTTTCACGAAGGAATTTTTTATTTAAAGAAAAAAAAATTCCAGATCAATTATATTCAGGCTTAGGCGGCAGGCTCAATTGGTCCATGAAAATAAAACAGAAAAGCGCGGCTACAGAAAAAAATTGTCCTAAACGATCATAACGCCACATTTTCAGATAGAAAACATTCAGCAGGCAGTGGAGAGAAGGCGCTACAAATTCGTGCCATATGGCAATCAACATGACACTCCCCTTGCAGTTGTTATATATTTCCTTCCATATGTTGATATTTTTATTTTTTTTGGACAGGAAACATTTAGCATGCGGTGGAGAGAAAGCTCTACATATTCGTGCCACATGGTACTTCCATGCAGTTTTTATTTGTTTCCTTATCTTGACAAGCTTAACTTTTTTTTTACCATTTTTCATATTTATCATCCCACACAAATTGTTTAAAAAAAAACTCTTAAATTTTTTAAAAGATACTACTAGCAAATTTTGGAATTCCTGCCATACGGACCTCTGCCTTAGCTTTTTCTTGCCTGCTCAACTGATTACATTTACTTTTGTGTGCTAATGTGCAAAATGTGATAAAAATTCAACAGATAATTAAAAGAAATATCTTTGAGATTTTTGACATTTTTAGATAGAAAACATTTAGCAGAAGTGGAAAGAAGGCGCTGTTCATTCGTGGCTCATGGCACTCACCATGCAGTTTTTATTTGTTTCCTTCTCCATATATGACAGGCTTAACTTTTCTATTATTTTTCATATTTATTATTTCAAACAAACTGTTTACAAAATAATCACATTCATTCTTGAAAAGACACCACCAATAAATTTTAAAATTCCTGCCATAAGGACATCATACTAAATTAAAATTAAATAAAAAACATAAAAAATAAAAGAAAATAACTTTGAGAGTCTCACCTCATATGTGTTGGAAGGAACATCTTGCCGGTTGATATTAGCAACACTGTCCTTGTTTTTGTTTGGAAAACCTCTTGTTGTTGCTGATATTTGCTCATCTTTCATTACATAATTTTCCATAATTTCTACATCGGAGTCACTGTCTTCATATTCCACAAGAGTATCCTTGTAAAATAAAAAATAGGTCACAACTATAGCAGAAAAAAGAATATACCTTAAAGCACCTTCATTACCAACAATACATAAAAATATATACCATCATTGAAGTAGAATTATGATGTGCTCGGAATAAAAACTCTGCATTACAAATATAATAATATTATAAATAGAAGAAAGAAAGAAAAGGAAAGGAAGAGCAATCTTCAACACAAATTAGTATCAAAATCAACATCAGATACAACTATGCAATTTTGATGAACATACATATTTTTTTACACTGTAATTTCGTTCCACTCTAATACCCAGTTGTCCTTAAACATAATTTTGAAGGGTAACTCTTTACTTTGTGCAATTGTGTAGCTTTATAGAATTGACAATTGCAATGGAATGGTGTAGATTCACTTTCATATTTTGTATTACATCTGTACCGTGCATTTGTCAGTTTGAAAAATGTCTGGCATGCAACCAATAAATAAGTTAAACGTGACTTTTGTGTAGATCATTTTGACTCCAATACAATTTTCAACAAACATAAATATTTTTATTTAATAAATGATTTCAAAGTGTTTTTAAATATATTGATTTGGTATATTTTTGGGTTTTCATCAAAGAGATCCAAGTTCAAACCACATGGTACATGGTTGATATGAGTGACTCTATTATGTTTCCGAAAAAAATTGAAAACTAACAACTTTGTTCAATTGTATAGGTTTGTGTAATTGTTGCTACAAAATGATGCAGATTCACTTTCAAATTTTGTACAGCTGTACAAAATTTTGTATTACAGCTGTACCTTTCATACAGCTGTATCAAATTTTATATTACAGCTGTACCATGCATTTGTCAGCTTGAAAATTTTGTATTACAGCTGTACCTTTCATACAGCTGTATCAAATTTTATATTACAGCTGTACCATGCATTTGTCAGCTTGAAATATGTTTGCATGTAACGATAAATAAATATTGCTATGATGAAATTTCGTTCCACATTAATACCTTCTCATATATATTTTTTATTTTGTTTTTACAAGTTTACTTACACAGCCCCACACACCTCATCATGGTTTGAACTTAAATCTTTCAAAAGAGAACTCAAAGCCCTAACCACTATGCTGTTCCATAGAATTTTTTTTTTAATATCATTTTAATTTTAAATTAGAATAGAAAGTTTCTAATGTCTCTATGATCAAACTTCCACATAAACATTTTTTTCATAAATAGATATTAAATGAAACCAAAATCTAATCATTAAACATTAAACATGTCACTGAACTTGCATCCTATCATAATTAAAATAGAAAGTTTTTTTTTTTTATCTCTTTTTCTAATTCTAAATTAAAATAGAAAGTTTTTAATTTCTATAAGATCAAATATAAAATATTAGTAATAAATAAATATAAAATGTAACTTTCATATCAAACTGTATACAAATGTTATTTTCATGTCAGACTGTATCATAAATAAATATAGAATGTCATTTTCATACCATATCACACCTATCTAAACAGTAGAGATAATAAATATAAAATGTCATTTTCATGTCAGATCGCATCTATCTAGACAAGAAGGAACATTGGTGCAATATGTGTAATGGTTAAACACAGAAGATAACACACCATTCAAATACAAAAACCTTTAGTATTTGAACACATGTAAAAAAAATTGAATGCATAAAATGTAAAACAAAGAAAATTTAATTTTAATTTAAGAAAAGATTTGGTTTAAATTTTAGAGGAAGCTAACTCTTTTTTTAAAGTAGTAGCAGTCTACTCAGAATCCTTTGAATGCGTGTTAGACTGACGATGGTATAAATCCCGAGCTACCGATGGTCTCCATCTCACACCAAGTCAACAAGAACAAGACAAATAAGTTTTGTTGGGAGCAGTCCTATGGTTTGAATCCTGTGCTTGCCAATTACTAAAAATAATAGCTGTAACCAACTCTTCTATGCAATTAAAAAAATATATCAATTTTAACAAGAAAATTAAAAATTGATCATTCAAATACAAAACCTTGTACTTTCAATAATTATTTTTAGTCTCATGGGACATCCATGTGGTTAGGACTTGTGGTTTGAACCCCACCCTTGCCAATTACTAAAAATAGTAGTTGTAACCAACTCTTCTATGCAATTAAAAAAAATACCAATTTTAACAAGAAAATTAAAAATTGATATTCAAATACAAAACCTTGTACTTTCAATAATTATTTTTAGTCTACATGGGATATCCATGTGGTTAGGACTTTGGGCTTTGGGTCGGGAGACCGAGGTTCAAACCACTGTGAAGCATGGTATGGTGTGTGTGCATGAGTAAACTTTTATATATATATATACATAAATGATTTTACAAATTAATATATTTATAAAACCAAACAAAAAAATATCAATTTTAACGAGAAAATTAAGAAATTGAACAAATAGTATATAAATGGTTATATAACCTACCCAGGCCTGGAATTTGAGTGTCTATAGATCGTATTTGGCATGAAATTTATATTTACTGTAATTTTTTTATTTGCTACTATTTTTTTTTAACTGTAGTTTTTTATTTATTATTTTTTAAATAAATCCTAAATTTTATAGGTGAATATATTTGAAAACTGCAGATTTTTTTTATATTAATATTTAAATTTTAAGACTCCATTGTAATGATATCCTTTCAGTTTTTTATTTATTATTATTTTTTTATAAACCATAAATTTTACAGGTGAATATATTGAAAACCGTAGATTTATTTTATATTATTTTTTATTTTTCAAGACTTCATTGGTAGTGGCACCCCCTTCTTGGATTGCTAATTTGATCCATGACCAAACTCCTTGGACCTCGAGTCTCCACTTTAAACACTTCATTGGTAGTTATAAACCATAAATTCTACAGGTGAATATATTTTGAAAACCGTAGATTTTTTTTATATTATTTTTTATTTTTCAAGACTTCATTGGTAGTGATACCCCTTCGTGGATTGCTAATTTGGTCCACGACCAAACCCCTTGTGGATTGCTAATTTGGTGCATGACCAAACTCCTTGTGGATTGCTAATTTGGTCCATGATCAAACCCCTTGAACCTCGAGTCTCGACTTTAAACACTTCATTGGTAGTGGCACCCATTCTTGGATTGCTAATTTGATCTATGACCAAACCCTTCAGATCTCGAGTTTCGACTCTGATACTTCTTTGGTAGTGGTACCTGTTCTTGAATTGCTAATTTGGTCCATTATCAAACCTCTCAAGTCTCGATTTTGGACTCTAAAGATTAGGCCTTCATTAAATTGTCTCTTGTGAAATTCTTGATAACCACTGCTTCTCACCAATTGTTGTTGAAAACATTGGGTTCAAATAGTTTTCCCATAAAGGATTAACAAACCATTTTTAATGTGTTTTTTCCTCTTACAAAATATTAGAGATTTATTTTGCATTTTAAGTTTCTAATGATGGTGGTTGTTTTTAATGATAACGAAAAATTAAAAAATTTTAACAAATTATTCAGAAAAAAATTAGCAATAAAATTTGTAACTATTCATGATTTCTCTCAACAAGATCAATTCGTCGTCGCCTCCAACAAAGAACGTCGCCTCCAACAAAGAACATCTGCGACGACATCCAACTCTTACATCACTCACTTCTCTCCAGCCTTGAATGTTGGGAGTAATCCTTGATCCACGGATCTTGTATATCATGTCATCCCGTTTACTGTTTTTCTTACTTTATTTTCTTTGGAGATGCATTAGACACTCTCGTTGCTTTGTATATGTCCTACTTTACAGTCCTATTAACCTCTTTTGGTCACTGATAGACATTGACACAAATTCAAATTCAAATTCAACACAACAATTTTTCATTTTTTATATTTCGTCATACATAAGATTTTTTGGAAGTTTCAAGTAGAATTCATTTAAGGACGTGGGTTCTGTTTTCGGAATTCTTGTTTCCGCCCATACAAAAGACCTAAGGATATAAAAACCAGTATTAATAGAAACAGAACACGTGAAACACAAAACCAAAATAATTATTTATTCTCCCAAAGGTATAAAAAGGAATAAATTGTTGTGCTTCTCTACAAGATTTTACCTTGGTAGGCATTAAGTGGAAATCCAAGAGTTAGTTTTTTTTTTTTTTATCATTGGTTGATATTGTGGATTGTATGTCAAGAGTACAATGTTTTTAATTTTTGGTTGTAATTTAGGGCGATTGTGGACTGATGATGTGTTGGAGGAACCAATAATTGATGTAATAGGTGTTTAATTGTTTTTTTTTTTAATTTACATGGTGGAATTGGTAGCTGCCACAAATTTGGATAGGCTGTCCAACTTTTATGGCTGCCACCACAGTATTCTGCGTTATCCGCCTCAAAAACCGCCATACATATCTTCACACAATCCGCTCCTATAACCACCATGCCACAATCATTTTAAACCTTTTACGTCGAATAGATGTCTAATTGTTAATCAATAAATAATTCGAAGTTTTGGAAGATTGATTGAAACTTTTTTTTGGGTAGCATGAAGGATCTTTATAAAATGCTATTTTTTTTTGGTAAGAAGGAACAAAAAAATAATTTATGTTCTCTACCAACTACCTATCCTTCTTATTTGACAGGATTTACTATACATTTTTTTTTTTTCAGGAGAACGTTTACAAATTACATCAACAACCATCCTCAAGGAGTTTGAACACAAGACCACTTAAGAAACAACCATCATCTTTACTATACATTTACTATACAGTTTTTTCCCAAGAGGGAGGTTTTGTATATAATTTATTGAAATGTTTGGACTTAAAAATAATTGAAGTATTTGAACTTTTATTTTATAAAATTTATAACTTTATATTTGTTTTCTAATATTTTAATATTTCAAATTATTAAAATTTTGAATGTGTGTGGGGCTGGCCCTCTTGCTTTCTAACCTGTTAATGTGATGATGCAAGTCTAGTGGCATATTCCATGATTGGAATTCGTTCACGATAATACCTATCTATCTATCTATTTATATTTTAAAATTTTTAATATTTTAAATAATAAATAAAAAATAATTATTTGGTAGTATGGTATTAGTTTAATTAGTTTTATTTTTCAATTTTTAAGAAAAATATTTATGTTCAAATCTTACAAAACAATACATATATAATTCTTAAAGTATTTTAATACTAAAATATTAAAGAAAATCCTGAGTTGAATGGTAGAGACGTTTTTCGCAGGACTGCCCAAACTGCCGAACTCGTTTCGGCCATATCTCACTCATCCGAACTCGGATTGAGCTGAAATTTTGAGGGTAGATGCCTGAAAAACCCTAGAACGTCTCCACCAATTTTCATATCATTTGGAGCAACACAGATCCTAGCGCATCCCTATGTGTGAACGATATATTTGGCAAGCGGCTATGCGAGGGTTTCATCTGGGTTGAGTGCAAGCGGCTCCGAGAGGTTGGTTTTAGGGCCTTCGGGCCCTAGCGGCCAATATTTTTGTGGTTTATGCTCAATATTTTAGCAGGAAATGTTGCGGGGGATACAAGATGGGTTAGAAATTTGTCTTTCAACGAGATCATACTTGTGAACTTGAGTGACAACGGCTTCCAATTTGTTGCACAAAAGAAAAGTGAAAACCATACCTTTCCACGGCGTCTAGGGCAAGGATTAAAGAGACCACGAAATAAGTTTCAAGCAGTTGATCAAAAAATGGCTCATATCTCAAGTGAATCTGGTGCTAAGGTGCACCCACAAAATAATTCTACTGTGAAAACCCCTGTCAAGGGTAAGAATTTTGAAGACTCGGTCCCAAAAATGAATTTTAGGGATGCCCTTCGTGGTGGACAGCCTCAGCCCAATGCTAATATCAATATTAGGGCTTCTCATAAACCTCTAAGAATGCCTAAGATTGATCCCAGGAAAATGGAGTCAGGATGTCTTAAAGCGGTGATGGAACTCCTATTGTTAAGCTTGATATGGGTAACATTCGGATGGCATTGAAGATTTGGAAAAAAGAGGACTAATTTGTCGGTTCGTGGGTTTCGTCGAGTCTATCTGCTTTCAAAGTCTGGGCTGCAAAAATCTGGAAAACTAAAGGTGAGTTACAAATCTCTATTTATCCAAATGGTTATTTTCTTGTTTTATTTGCTAATAATGAAGATAGAGAGAAAACTTTTCAAGGGGGTCCTTGGTTTTTGGAAGGGCAGGGCTTTTCATGAAGCCCTGGCATACTAAATTTAAAGCCGAAGAAGAGATGCCTTCTATAGCTCCCGTGTGGGTTAGACTCTTTGGCCTCCCTATTGAATTTTGGAATCCTACTATTTTTCTTCAATTGGAAACTCTTTAGGAACTTTTATGATGATTTCTGATTGTACTCAAAATTTTGAACATATTATTTATGCTCGAATTTGTGTTTTAATGGATTTTGACAAACCCCTACCTAAAAAGATCACATTACAATTTGGGGAAGACACTTGGGAGCAAGTAGTGGACTATGAGAACATTCCTTTTCGTTGTAGAATTTGCCATGAATATGGTCATTTGGCCAGTGCTTGCCCAAATAAAATTCTGATCAAAAGAAAGAAGATATAAACTCGAGAGGTTTCCAAATACCTAAGAAGAAGAACACTCGGAAAAAACCGGTAATGAAGGATCAATCAAAGTCATTTGCTAATATGTTTGAAATCCTTTCCACAAATGATGTCCCAAGTGAGGAAGAGGAAATAATGGAAACTGAAATCTTAGAAACACAATTTAAATATGAAGGAAAGAACTCGAGAGACAAACCAACAAATCAAAGGTTTTCAACGAGAAAAAAAAGGAGAAAATTTACACAAGAAAAACAATATTTCAAATGTCAAAACTTCAAATAATGCGAGGTCCCAATATAGACTCCATTGAACCATCTAGTAAAATTTTGGTGTGTATGAGCATTCTTCAAGGTTAGAAGCCATCTCGGATTCAATTGGAATAAGTCAAGAAACAAGGGAAAAAAAATTGAAGATGGATTCTAATCAAAAAGTAGGTCGCAAGACCAATCAATATCATATGGTAAAAGAAGGTGAAAAGCTTGTAGAGGAAGGTAAGATTAATGCCCTTCCCAACATTTTTAGCCCTGGTATTAATGAAGATCATCACTTGGAATATTAGAGGACTCAAAGGGAGTCTTTCAAAACAAAATGAAATTAGAAGAATGATTCGGATAAATCATCCACATCTTGTTTTCCTTCAAGAAACAAAGATGTCAATGGAGGATATGGACTTAATTGCCGGTAAAATTTGGCAGTTGGAAAAGTGGTTTCCCTCGGTTCCCAAGGGACTTCGGGTGGCATTGCTTGTCTTTGGGACCCAAAAGAGGTAGTTATTCACCATATGGTTGGCGGTTGGGGTTTGTTGGCTATAGCTATTCAAAGTAGACATTCCAGCTAGATTATGCTCTGCATTCTTGTTTATGCCCCGACTTCTTTGGAGGAAAAAGAAGACAGTGGAAGGATATTACTCATATTATCTCTCATTTTCCTAAAGCTTGGATCTTGATCGGAGGAGATTTCAATACCATCCTCTCTCTGGATGAGAAAAGGGGGAAATAGAAATTTGGACAAAAGTACTGACCTCATGAGCGAATATATTGCAAACCTCCATCTTGTGGATATCCAACTAGATAATGGCCTTATGACTTGGTCTAACAGAAGGCAAGGCTTAGCTTGTATAATGGAGAGATTGGATAGGTTTTGCTCTCTGAAAATTTCTTAATCCATGGTCACATTCCTAAAGTGAAGACTCTTAATAATGTTGGTTCGGATCATTGGCCGGTCATGGTGGAAATGTGGAAAACCAATGTGAGTTTCTCTCCTTTTCGTTTTCAATTAATGTGGCTTAGAGACATTTCCTTCGGACCTCATGTGCAACAATGGTGGAAGGAAGGTAAACCTAGGCATGGGACTAAGATGTTCTGTTTTGCCAAAAGACGCAATACATTAAATCCAAAATCAAGACTTGGAGCTGGAAAGAGTTTGGGGATGTTCATAAAAAAAACATGAAGTTATTGCTCATCTTGAAAATTTGAATAAGAAAATCCGTTTAGATGGCCTCACGAGAGAAGAGAAGTGCGAGATGAAATTAAACTCACAACTCGGTTAGAGGAATGGGAAAAAAGAGAAGAAATCTTATGGAAGCAAAAATCTAGAATTCAATGGCTCAAAGAAGGAGATCGAAACACAAATTTCTTCCACAAATCTCTTCTAGCTCGAAGATCTCACAACTTTATTTCTTCCTTAAAATCAGATTATGGAGATGTTGTTTATACTTGGGATGGCATGAACTCTATTGTTGTTGATTACTTTTCCAATATTTTTTTGCTATTCCTCTTGACTCAGCTTCTCAACAAAATGTTCTTCAAGCAATCCCTTCTCTTATCACTTATGAGGAGAACTCTATTTTGTTGCTCCTGTTACTATCAATGAGCTTCAACAAGTAGTTTTTAAAATGCAAAAGGGAAAACCCCGAGTCTGATGGTTTTCCTATTGAGTTCTACCAAGAGTTAGGGATATCCTTCATGTTGATTTATAAGAGGTGGTGGAAGAAGCCAGGAAATCCAAAGAAATTTTGAAGGTTATCAATAAAACTTATATTACTCTTGTTCCAAAAGCTCAAGAGGTTGATCATATCTCGGCTTTTAGACCTATTGCTTTATGTAATGTTCTTCTCAAAATTATTACTAAAATCATGGCAGAAAGGTTGAAGCCTCTTTTGCATAAGATTATTTCCCCGAGCAAGGGGGATATGTGGAAGGACGTCAAATAGTAGATGAGATAGTTCTTGCTCGGGAAGCCATGCATTCCATGGATATGCAAAATTCTCCTTCTATGTTCATCCGGTTAGACTTATCCAAAGCTTATGACGAGTGGATTGGCACTTCCTTATCAAAGTTTTGAGGCAATTTGGTTTCTCTAAGGATTGGATGGATTGGATTATGGGATGTATCTCTTCGTTTCCTACTTAGTTCTTATCAATGGCAGGCCTTCTCGGTCTTTCCCAGCTTCCAGAGGTATTAGGCAAGGTGACCCGCTATCCCCTTATTTATTCATCATTCTTGTTGAATGCTTGGGTAGGACTATAACCAAAAGAGGGAAAACAAAACCCTTGAGGGAGTTACCATTGCTCATGGAGCTAGACCTATCTCTCATCTTCAATTTGTGGATGACTCTACCCTTTTAGGTAAAGCTACAATTAAGGAAGCTTCTAATTTTAAGAAAATCATTAGCTATTTTTCTAAGGCCTCTTGGGCGGTTGATCAATGAAGACAAATCTAAAGTTATTTTCTTTCTCTGCTCTGCTAGACGAGGAATCCATGGTCTTGGATAAATTAAGATATAAGAAGACCTCTCTTCCAATCACTTATTTAGGTATTCCCATAAATATTCAAAGGCAGAAAAAATAAATATTGGAATTGGTTGTTGGACAAAGTCAAGAAGAAAATTGGAAAGTGGACCAACAAGTGGATTTCTTAGGGGGTAGAATCACCTTGGTAAAATCAGTCCTTCAAGCTATTCCTATTTATGTTTCTTCCATTTTGAATATCCCAAAGGTTGTTCTTCGAGAATTGGATCAAATCGGTCATCGTTTCCTTTGGAGTGGTACTAAGGAGAAAAGAAAATGGGCCTTGGTGAAATGGGATACTTTATGTCTTCCTAAGAGTGAAGGGGGTTAGGATTCCGGTCTTCAATTAATAACAACAAAGCTTTAGCTGCTAAATTATATTGGAGGATGTTGCATAACCCCAATGCTCTTTGGGCCAATAATCTCCGTGCTAAATATATTGAGAACAAAAGTCCTCGAAGACCTTGTTCGCTATCAACTTCCTACCAAATGTTCTCCCATTTTAGCAGTTCTTGAGAATGGTGAGGATTTGATAAAGAAAAAATTATTTTGGATCATTCATAATGGTCAACATGCAAATTTTGGATAGATTCTTGGGATGGTCACAAGCCTTTGATAACTCAGTTTCCCGATTGGAGGCCTTGGATGGAGGAGCTTCACCGAGCTAATTGGATAAAGGTGGCTAATTACTGTCGGTACCATATTGGTAATTCAAAGGTTGGTAGATATTGGATCCCTATTGAGGACTGGCCTATTCAAATCCCGAGAAAGGCAAAGACAAGATATCCAAGGCATCCTTCATATGAGATCCCTCTCTTGGTCCCATGAAAAAGATTGTTTTGGATGGAACAACACTACTAAGGGTGAGTATTCAGTTGCTCAAGGTTATTTGACCTTATGCCATAATAAGCCCAACCATTCTTTTCTCAATTGTGGGCTCAAAAGCTCTGGCCTAAGGTGAGGTTCTTTAATTGGCTTTTATTGCATCGTAGGGTGCTTCCTGGTGAGCAACTTATGAAGCGTGGTTTTCATGGCCCTTTTAGATGTGAAATGTGTGAAGAGAATGTAGAAAATATCAACCATATTTTTATTGAGTGTACTTTAGCCTCCGAGCTATGGAGGAGAATGGCAACTTTACTTGGCTTACAGTGGTCCAATTTTTTCACTTTTGAACAGCTTTGGAGGGATTGGCCTAATCAAGAGGGTGTTGATCATTTTATTAGGCAATTAGTTTGGATGGGTTCTACCATTCTTCTTTGGAATATTTGGAATGAAAGGAACAACCAAATTTTTAATCAAGATAGGAAGGATATTCACTATATTTGGCAAAAGACCATAGCCAACTTAGTTGAATCAGTCAGTCCATCAACTCCTTAATCACCCCCAAAACTCCCACCAAATATGGGATCAAGTGATGCAAAGATTGAAGATTAAACCTTCTAAGGGCAACCAACTTAAAGGGAATGTGAGTATTAGTAAGATGGATAGGACTAGAAATTGGCAACCTCCTCCTAAGGATTTTGGAAAAGTCAATCTGATGGAGCCTCTAGAGGGAACCCTGGAAAAGCCGGTGTGGGAGGAATTGGTAGACTTTCGGATGGCTCCCTGGTTTTACTTTTCTTGAGAATTTGGGTATTCTTTCCAATAACCTTCTTGAGGGGTATGGTATCCTTAGAGGCCTTCAGGAGGCTACTAAGGTTGGATGGGAAAAGGTGTTAGTTGAGTCGACTCTCAACTTATGATTAATCTCTTGAAGACTCCTTCTAAGAATCATAAGGTGGATTGGAGAATAAAAAGAATTATTGAGAAGATTCGGTTAATCCAGATGGGATTTTTGAAAGTTGATTACAATCATGTGGTCGAGAGATCAAAACAAGAGTGTTGATGCTTTAGCTAATTGGGCTTTGGACAAAGGTGATCTTACTTGTTATGGCCACCCTCCTATATGGTGGGCTTCTCAAATTAGGGAAGCTCTTCTTTCTATCATTTCTTTGGATGGCTCCAGTTCTGAAGGTACCTAGTTTCTTCTTGTTTTTTTTTTGTTTCTCTTTGGTTCATTCAGTTTTTTTAGTTCCCTAGCTCATTCTATTCTTTATTTTGTTTCCTCTGTTGATTCTTGCATTAATAGTCTTCGAGTCTAGATAGGTCATTGTTTTGTTCATTTTTTTTCTTTTGTCTTCTTTGTTTTTTTGTTTAGTTTTTTAAGGTGGGTGGGTTCTTTTGTTTTGTTTTGTTTTTGTGTTCTTTGTGTTGTTTTTTGTTGTTCTTGTGTTTTTGTTGTTTTGTTTTTTTTTTATGTTTTTTTGTTATTGTTCTTGTGTTTTTTTCGTTCTTGTTCTTGGGTTTCTCTTTGTTTGTGTTATTTCATTTTTTATGTGTGAGTGTTTTCTATGTTTTTTGTTTTTGTTTATTGTTTGTTGTTGGTTGTTTTTATTTTTATTTTATTTTTTTTAGGTTTTGGTTGTGTTTATTTTTCATGTTTTTTTGGGTTATGTCTTTGTAGTGTTATGTTGTTTTTGTCTTGTTTGTGTTTTGTTATGTGGTTCTTGTGTTTTTCTATGTGGTTTGTGTTGTGGTTTCTTTTATCTTATTGTGCGTGTTTGGTTGTGCTTTTGGTTTTGACACACTCAAGGAGCATGTTTTTTATTTTATTTTATTATTTTTGTTGTTATTTACTTTTTTTAATTTGGTTTTGTGTGTTTGTTTGCTCCTTGAGTATGTCAAAGGTGGTAGGCCAGGTCCGAGTCCTGGGCGTTTTTGGCGGAATGGATACCCCTGCCTCCTTGGGTCTTACCCAGAAAGTGGCATCCCTTTTGGGATGTTTTCCACAAATAAAAAATATATATATATTAAAATATTAAAGTATTTTAATACTACTATATAATCAAGATATAATACAAAACACATTTCAATTCTAAATAATCAATTAAAATAATAATAATTAATTAACTAAAATATTTAAATTCATATTTTTATTGCTTATTTTATATTCACATTTTAATTTTTCTTAGTTACTTAACTCTAGTCTTAGTTGAGGTAAAACCATTGTCCCCACTTGGTGGTATGGATATGAATTAAGGTAAAACCATTGTCCCCACGTGGTGATATGAATATGAATTAAGGTGTACAACAATCATTTAAATTTTTAACTTAACCTCGATAATAATACAAGTTTTTTTTTAACACATTTATATATTTTTTATTTATTTTTTAAACATTATTTTTTGTTGTAGTTTGAATTTGACTTTGGAATAAAAGGTCAAAATCATACCACTACAATGCCAGAAATACCATAAAATTTAATTTAATTTGATTTTATTTTATTTTTATTTTTGATAAAAGGGATATGCTTACATCCACACTAAATTCAAACTATAAAATTATTCTGAATAATCAAACTGTTATAGGTTGCCAAAAAAAAAAATTAAACCTGCTAGTTCGTTTCTGTCACACACAAACTAAAAGAAGTAAAATTTGCGGTACAAGTGACATGCCTTTTAAGATGCGCTCGAATGCTACATCTTAATGAAAGCCAGTCAAGCACGGATTAGAAGTTCAATGGTCAATAAAGTAACTAAAACCCTAGCATAGGCAATATGAAATTATATTCAAATTCTAATGGTAATGATTAAGAAAAATGTACATAGATTCGAGAGTGTGGCGGCAAAATAAACGAGTAAATGCTTGCCATCAAATTGAAAGGCAAATAAAATTTTAAACTTAAATGAAAAGCATATAAAAAAATTTAAACCTCATATAATTTTTTTTAATAAATATATATATTTTTTAATTTATCATTAGTTTATTATTATTATTTTTTTTTGATTTCGTTATTGTGAGAAATATCATTAGTTTATTATTAATAATATTGTTTTGCATTTAGTATTTTTTTTTAAAAGGGATTGTACTCGGGTCCTCCACATTTGACAAATTACATCTTTTATTTAGAGCTTTAGAGTTTACAAATAGATACATTTCTTATCTCAATTGAGATGCTATAGTTAGAAATCTACGTCATTTTACATAAAATGTCTGAATTCTTGATTTTCATTATCTGGATCTTTTTAAATCTCTCTTTGAATACAATTACTCCAGAATTTAGCATCTTTCTTGACATTTTACTATAGCATCCTTCACAATGCCAAAACTTTACCTCTACTATATATGCTTTGCATCTTAGTAGAATAATATTTCTAAAACATCACACTATCATAGTCTACTTTACCAAATCTAGATTGCTAGTTTCCTTCTTGAAACACAAGTGCAACCACAAAAATTATAATAAATAGTCTAAATGAAAACACATTATTGTTATAAAATAAATCAGATATTACCAAAGGAAAACATTAAAGTAAAACTTATCATTAATTGATTTAGACAATCAACATTTTTTGTCAATTTCAACTAAACTTTCTACTTCCTCTAACCATGGAAAGGAGAATTTAACTTCACGATCCTCAATCAAAACCCCTCTATTGGCTAGCTTATCTGCACATTTGTTTCCTTCCCTTAATATATGTGTAAACCCGATTTCTTCAAACTCTTTAGCAAGATCTTGAATTTCCACAATTATCTCTTGTATGTTCCATGGAGCCTTTGCTTTCCTCGAAATTGCATTTATTACTATGAGAGAATCGCCTTCCATTCATACTCTATTCCATTTCATTTGTTTACATATTTTTGACCCTTCTAAAGTTTCCCAAGCTTCAGCTTCATTATTTGTCTTAAAACCATTAAAATCATGTAACTTATCAACAAACATAAATGAAACTAGCTTCAGTATAAAACCATAATATTAAAATTATAATAATTATTGATTATAATTTATAATTATAATAATTTATTACAATAATATGTTTAATATTTCAAAGAAATAATAATATATAATTTTTGAATAAATGTTCCACCATTCAAATATTTTAAATACTAATAGATTCATATTATTTTTACAAGCTAACATGTTAAATATACTTCAAATAACTTCAATAAATTTTAGTTTAATAAATAAATTGTATAAATTTTTAATTTATACAATTAGACATTTAAAATGTTTATATAATTAAGTGCATTAAAGCTTTTGTACTTGGTTCCCCCACCCTCGACAAATCACACAACTTTTTTCTTTAGAGCTTAAGATTTTACAAACAAATTTAATTTTCATTTCAATTGAGTTGTTATAGCTAGATACCTACATATTTTTTCATTAAAAATTTGAATTCTTGATTTCCAGTTTGTGGATCTTATTCATTTTTCTTTGTAAAAACAAATAGTCTAGAATTTAGCATTTTTTTTCTTGATATTTTCTTGTAGCAACCTTCATAATATTGAAACTCCACCTCTACTGTCTATGCCTTGCATCTTAGTAGAGTAAAATTTCAAAAACTTCGCGTTACCATAGTCCACTTTACCAGATATGGACCGTTAGTTTCCTTCCTAAAGCATAAGTGCAACCACAAGAATTGTAATAAATAGTTTAGTAGTCTAAAAAAAGTTGCAAGTTCCAATCCATACTTTTTTCCATAATCCAACCAACAACAACTCAAATCATCCATTTAACCATCAAGTCCATCGATGCCATCTTCTTTTGCTTCAACACACAACTTTTGCTCAATTACGAAATCATAGTCTGCTTTACCAAATATGGACTGTTAGTTTTCTCCAATGCATTGATCTATAAATGTATCCCCTAAAAGTTTAAAACATTTTGTAGTCCTTTGAAACATTATTTTGAATTTGTTTCTTTCAGGTTTTTCTTGTCAGTTTTAGCTAAAATTACTACTTCCTCTAACCATGGAGAAGATAATTTAACTTCACAATCCTCTATTAAAACCCCTCTATTGGCTAGCCTATCAGCATATTTGTTTCCTTCTCTTAATGTATATGTAAAACTAATTTCTTCAAACTCTATAGCAAGGTATTGTATTTCCACAATGATCTCTTGTATATTCCATGGAGCCTTTACTTTCTTCAAAATTGCATTTATTACCATTAGTGAATTGCTTTCCATCCATACTCTATTCCATTTCATTTGTTTGCATATTTTTAATCCTCCAATGCTGCCCAAGATTCAATTTCATTAATTGTCTTAAATACACTACTGAAATCATAATGTGATAAAATCTTGCCCCTATTATTTATGATTGTTCCTCCTCTTGGTCTTGAATTTCCTTTAGATGCTCCATAAAAATTAAATTTGACCAACTTTTCTTTCAATGGTTTCCACTTTATATTCTTTGTATGTCTTTTATTTCTCCTATACCCAACATCATAATTCTATTTGATGATTGTGGGATGCCAAAAGGTACATGGAGGCACTAGCCCTAGGTGTGTTTCCTCAAGGGTCATCCACACTCAGATGGGAGAGTGTTGTTGCTAACTCATTGTTGGGACTACATTTTTGTGTGTATTATTTTATCTTTGGAGGGGAGAGATTTAGGTTCACTTAGGGCTTATAGATTTTCTTAATCTAGTTTGTTGTGTTCAATTTAGCTAGACACCTAGGTTTTATAATCTATCCTAAAAACTAATGTAAGATATGATAATGTAATGCAATATGAGTACAAGATGCAAAATACATGTGCTATCATATATGTGATTTAGCTTTTTGATGAGTGTTACCTATGCTATAGAAATAAACTTTTATTTTCTTAGTTTTGTAAGCAAGGATGCAAAAATACAACTTAATGTAGACTATATGTGATTCAGATTAAATGCCTAAGAAAACATGGATAAATCAATACTACAATATGATTCTTTTGGTTTTACCTTACAAATGATTTTGTAAAATAAGTTAGGATTTAAATAGATAAACAACCAACAATCACCCTATGCTAATGATTGGAAACTAGAGTTTAGTACTTGTGGGTGAAATTTTGCATCTCCTCACCCACTCTCCCTCTTTGAGGATGATGTCATCATAGGATTAGCTAATTTTTGAAGCATTGATGGAAGAAGCATATTTTTGAGACCAAGTGGACAAGCAGTAGAAAAAATCTCCAAAGTTTGGGATTGTAAGGAAGAATGGATAGGGGAATGCTCAAAAGAAGACCCCAAATCCTTGCCCTGACCTTGGGCGGAAAATTGGAATCCCAAATCCTTGGGCAGAAGAATCAGACCACAACATAGTCGTCACAAGTCCCAAGTTCTCATCCTCAAAGCATGATGAAACTTTGGGAAGGTGACATTAAAAGTTCGAGCCCAATATTCCATCCCCGTGAAGATGTCATGAGCGGAAGATCGAAAAGATGGCAAATGAAGGAGCGTCACTAACCGTAGTTGGCATCAAAAGGAAGTCCTCAAAATAATCAAGCTGGGCCATTAATAATCATAGCTACCCTATTACGAGTTGATAAAGAGCAATGGGAAGTACACGGATCCTACAGTGATAAACCAGACTTTCCAACTGTTTGAAAGAGCAAAGTAGATGGAATTTATTGCTTGAACAGGTTCGACAAGAGTGATCAAGGGCTCAGATCTATGTAGGAATACCTAACTTCCTTCGGACAACCGCCATTCTTTTGAAGAGCAGAGCATCAATAAATATTTTGATCATTTTAGTGTGATTCTTCCCGTTGAATGCCATTAATGCTTGAATTTGAATTCATTGTAAAATCTTCTATAAATAGTGGAATGCTCGCCATTCCAAAGGGCGGCTCTGTGGCCTTTACAATTCATATGTAATTCTTCTTCGCCTTGTAAATAATAGTGTATCACTATTTGGTCTCTCAATATATCTTCGCTTCTATTTTTGCTTGTGTGTGGATGTTTATTTCTACGATGGTTATCTGAGCTTGTTCACTTAATTTTGCTATCTAGATTTTGTGGGTCTAGTTGGGTGGTTCTAGAATTTACATCCATCCCTGGGCATCGAGGTTTATTTTTGCTAAATTCGATCGGGTGGGAGTGCTCTAATTCTACTGTCTAGATTTCATGCACCCTCTTGTTGGTTCTAGAATTTGCTCTTGCTCGTTACATCGAACGAGAAGTGAAAAAGGAGCAAGTTGATTTGTTAGGTGATCCACTACTATTTGCATCGACAACATTGAATGAGTGTGTCTTGATGTGGCCATACCCCATCCTTGTTAGTTTCGGCTATGACCTCCTTTGCTTTCTCTCTCGTTCACTTTTCCCTCTTTTCCCCCTTTACGAAATAGGTAGCTGGAACCAAAGGAGCCGATCTTTTTCAGAGATCGATCGCCCTTGCCTCTACTAGGCCGAGTGTCCATTCAATGATGGTCGAGGACGGCTAGGTGTGCCCCCCACTCATTCGGTGATGGTTTTATCACAAATAGTTTTTGACGACTATGTTGGGGAACTCACTAAGTTTTCGTGTTTAAGGAAATCAGAGTTTGGTGATACTTTGGTTTACCCATATCTTTGAAAATCACCTAGCAACTCTGAGCTGTGCAAAATCTCCAAATCATCAAATTAGTTGCTTCTTTATGCTGAAAGATCTTCATTTCTCGAAGGACCCAAGGTTTTATGAGAAGCCCTGACCTTGCTAGTGAAGAAAGCATGCTCATATGGTGACTCCAACCTAGCGGTGTAATCCATAGGCTTATGAGGGATTGATGATTTAATGGCCCAACCAAGTTGCCCTAGCTGGAATGATCATGGCCCCCTTTGTCTTCCCCATTTGCATGATATCCCTGAAGTTGCGCTAGAATTTTTACCAAGTTATGATGGCATCAGTGGATGTGTGAAGGAGCACCTAAAAAATGTGGCTTCCCTAGCCACCCTTCATAATATCATGCACAAAGATGTGATGATTAGGCTACTTGTCACTTCTCTTCAGGGTAGAGCATGGCTCTGGTATAAAACCCTACAGCCTAGGAGCATCTCTACATGGGCAGATTTGGCTAAAGCTCTCCTAGATGCGTTTGGTGAACTCGAGGACATCTTCCAACTACTAACTCAATTCACATTTATCAAGAGGAACCCTCTTGAGAGTGTGGTAGACTTCAACGTCCGATTTAGTAGTAGTTGGAAGAATATTCCAAGTCTACTCCTCCCATCCTCAGCCCAAGCGTATATGTTCTACATTTGAGCTTTCAACCTTGATATGGTAATCCTCCTATGTCAATTTGGGGAGAAGAGATTTCCCCAACTTTATGAGGAAGCTATCAAAGTTGAGCAAATTTTAGTGGGGAAATAGCAACCATCATAGCATTGCATGAGCATCTCCTCTTCAGAGCTTGTGCTAGATCAAGAAATGGGGACACCATAGGAGAAGGAGCCATTCGCGGGATTGGTGCAGCAGGTCAATCTCAAAAACCTGTCCCCTAACAGGTCACCACCCAAAAGGTGGAATAAGATGAAAATAGTAATTACCATCTTAAATTTTGAGGGCTTGAACTGCGAAGATCTTAGGCAAAGCAAGATGAATTGTGAGCTTGTTGCAATTCTGAGCTTGCGTTGACAGTCCCAATACAAGTAGAGGCTCAAATATGATGTAATTTGGTCTGGCCATTGAAGATTCAGAGGATGAATGACACAAACATCGTAGGCTCAGGCATGCCTGGCACGACATATTTTTGCGATAAGTAAATAAATATGTGCCCTATGCATAATCGTTTGTGAGGTGTCATCATGCTCTTTGAGACTTATAGGAATTTTTCTCTAGTAAAAGGTTACCACTTGGTCAGGCGCTAGGAAGCATCAGGAAAAGGTTCCCTAGGAATTTATCTTAGAAATATAACATTCCTCCTTTGTCTCTGTGTTTTCTTTCTATTTTTCATTTCTTCCAATAGCTTTTGTTGTGACCTCGTAGCCCAATGGATATATCCAATAATTAGCAAGGCCCCTCATATTGCACTTGGAAGTTGCATTAAGAAGCCTTGGAACTTGTAGCTATAAAGGTAAAGCAAGTACGCTATAAATAGCCCTCACAAGAAGATACAGGCGATACCAAAAAGTATAAATTTCAAAGCGCAATGGAAATAGAATGGTCTCCTAGTTGATAATAGTCAATAAAAGAGGGTCGTTGCTGGATTGCGTAAAGAAGAAAACCTGGGACAAGAGAAGAAAATATCAATGGCAATCTATCTGCTCTTGGAATATCTCAGATCCTTGGAGGATTGTGGTTAAAGGGATTCAATCCAAGAGAGTGCCTCATGGAAAAGGGTTTATGCCCTATCAATTTCACTTGATAAGCTTCGAGTTGCTTTTCCCTTTGTGTCTCCCCATTCCTCCACCTTCCCCTTTCTTCCACCTTCCCCTTCCCTTTGTTGCCTATATTTCTTCGGGTTGATGATAAATGCTTATTTGTCTCAATTGTTTCTTGGTCTCCCCTTCCTCCTTTTGTGTCTCCCTATTTTCATTTCTTGTTTTTGCTTGTTGTTTCCACTACTTGTCTTCTTGTTGCTCTTGTCCGTTGTAGTTCTATTTGTACTTCCCATATCCATACCATTTCTTTGGCTCTCTTTTCCTTGTTCTTATCCTTTGCACCTACCTCCTACGCTTTTTCCTTTCCTCCCCATTGTTTCCTTCTCCTCTTCTCTCTATTTCAACTGTTATATCTCCTCCTTCTGGGTTCCCTTTTTCACAAGATGAAAAACCCTTGTAAGTCACCAAGAGTGTGGGTGAAATTTTGTGTCTCCTCACCCAATATCCCTCTTTGAGGATGATTTCATCTTAAGGTCAACCAATTTTTGAAGCATTTATGGAAGAAGAGGATTTTCGAGACCAAGTGGACAAGTAGCAAAACAAAGTTTCAAAGTTTGGAATCAGATGGAAGAATGGGCAGGGGAATTCTCAAAATAAGACCCCAAATCCCTGCCCTGATCTTGGGTGGAATATTGGGATCCCAAATCCCAGTATGGAAGAATAAAACCGTAATATAGTGGTCCCAAGTCCCAAGTTCTCATCCTCAAAGTAGGATGAAAATTTGGGAAGACAATATTAAAATTCTGAGCCCGATATTTCATCCCCGTGAAGATGTCATGAGCAGAAGATCAAAAAGGTGGTGCATGTAGGAGCATCCCTGACCGTAGCTGACATCAAAAGGAAGTCCTTAGAAGAATAAATCTGGGCCATTAATAATCACAACTACCCTGGTACGAGCTAATAAATAGCAATGGAAAGTATGCGAATCCTACAGTGATCAACCAGGATTTCCAGTTGTTCGAAAGGGTAAACTAGATGGAATTTATTCTTGAACAGGTTTGACAGGAGTGATCAAGGGCCTAGATCTATGTAAGAATACCTAAATTCCTTCAAATAGCTACCATTCTTTTGAAGAGTAGAGCATCAATAAATATTTCGATCATTTCAACATGATTCTTTCCGTCGAACACCATTAATGTTGTAATTTGAATTCATTGTAAAATTCTCTATAAATTATGGAATGTTGGCCATTCCAAAGGGTATCTCTATGGCCTTTACAATTCATGTTTAATTCTTCTTCGTGTTGTAAATAATAGTGCATCACTGATTGGTCTCTCAATCTGTCTTTGCTTCTATCTTTGCTTGTGTGTGGATGTTTATTTCTACGATGGTTGTTTGAGCTTGTTTACTTAATTTTGCTATCTGTATTTCATGGGTCGGGCTGGGCAGTTCTAGAATTTACATCCATCCCTGCATGTTGGGATTTATTTCTACTAAATCCAGTCAAGTGGGAGTGCTCTAATTATGCTATCTAGATTTCATACACCTTCCCTTTAGTTTTGGAACTCACCCTTGCCCGCTATGTTGAACAAGAAGTGAAGATGAGGTGAGCTGATTTGTTAGGTGGTTCGTTGATGTTTACGTTGGTGATTTTGAACTGGTTTGTCTTGATGCGACCATACCTCGTCCTTGTTAGTTTTGACTACAACCTCCTTTGATTTATCTCTCATTTCTTATTTTCCATTTCCCCCTTTGTGGCGTAGGTAGCTAGAACCGAAGGAGTTGACCTTCTTCGAAGATCGATCACCCCTGCCTCTCCCAGGCTGGGTGGCCATTCAATGCTGGTCAAGGATGGCTAGACGTGCCCACCACTCATTCGATGATAGTTTTTGCACCAATAGTACCTACCTATTGTAGGTGGCTAATGCAAATATGTTGTTAAAATTTGAATCTACTACTAAACAAATACATCGCCTAAAAATCTTGTAGTTGGTGAATTCAATCAAACCTGTAAAATAGATAGAAGAAAAAATTGATTATGATCTAGGGGCCTACCAAACAACAAGAATATTACAACTTACTCATTAGCATAGTCAAGCCCCTTTTTTATAAATAAAATTAAAATAATTTGCCTTGGATATGGATGCTAAAAAATTTGTAGAAAATACACCACTTGGAAATCTTGTAGTTGATAGATTTGTTAATATGATATAATTAGGCCGAGAATAGACAAAACTAAGGATGAGGTTAGACATATTGTCAAAATGATGCGCAAAATTGGGGCTAGCTAGACTAGATGTTGGGTTGATAGGGAAATCTAAGATTTCTCAAGTGTATCATGAATATGCCACCTATAATAGTCACAAGTGGTGTATTCGCTTCTAAAGTTGGAAAAATCAAAGTGATGTTAAGCTTGTAAAACAAGGGATAAGACTATTTGTGGCAAATACATTACCTAAATTAGATATAGGTAGTGGATTCATTATTGAAATAAAATAAAAGGATAGTCGTATAACGTTATAGATATATTTTTACTGGTATTCTAGGATTTGGTAAGTAGTTGCCTATCCTAAAATATTTTTGAGGTGCCTATAGAACTGAGGGAAAAAGCTTTTACAATACAATGGTTAGATTTGAATATGAAAAATATAAATATGCATACAACAGACTTATATCATGAAAATGTTAATAACGATTCAAATGAAACATCAATTCATGAAAGAAAAGTATCATTGAATTACAAATGCAATATGCCCCCCCTTTCCTTCATTTGAAGCCTAAATTGCTTGAAAAATTTGTGGGAGGATTTTGGAAACACTTAATGGCATGAACTCAACTATAAATTTTGGTAGATTGTTAATACAATTAGTTGTCCTCTTAATGCCAAACCAGGGACCCAATTGATAAAAATTAGCCCTCTTGGGGGTTTTCCAAATGTGAGGGGCAAGGTGATTGGATTGGTTGTGAATGGAGTTGATTAGTTGTTGATTGTAACTTGCAATCAGTTATCCCCTTCGATTTGGAGGGCATTTGGGGTAAGTGGAGGAGGGTGGAGAGATATCAGCCACCTTCCTCTATGCATGTTGATTCTCTACAATAACAGAAGGGTAGGTAGGAGAGATTTGCATCGTGATTTGTTGCTACAAGAACAATTTAAGTTTTATCATGTTAGATGCAAATACAATGCCCATACAAATATGCCACCAATGTATTCACTAGATCAATGATTTCTCAAATGTATCACGAAAAAATTATCTGTAATAGTCATAGGTGGTGTATTTTATTTTGAATCTAGAAAAAGCAAAGTGATGTTAAGCCTATGAAACTAAGGATATGACTATCTATGGCAGATACATTATCTAAATTAGATATAAGTGATGAATTCATTCTAATTAATAAAAAATAAAAATGATAGGCCATATAGGGTTACAAATATCCTTTTATAGGTATTTTTGGTTCTAAAAAGCAACTCCCTATCCTATAAGCTTTGTGAGGTTCCTACCAAATTGAGGGGAAAATATTTTGATAGTACAATAGTTAGATTTAAACATAAAAAATATAAATATGCATACAATAAAGTTATATCATAAAAACGTTCATAACAATTCAATTGAAACAATAATGAATTAAAGAAAAGTATCACCAAATTATGAATGCGAGATATTCCCTTTCCTTCCTTTGAAGCCTAAATTGCTTGACAATTTTATGGGAGGATTTTGGTAGCACTTCGTTACACTAACTCAACTTTTGATTTCGATAGTGTCAATACAATCATTCATCCTCTTAATGCCAATCCAAGGAACCAATTTATAGAAATTAGCCCTCTTGGGGGTTTCCAAAATAGGAGGGGTAAGGTGGCTAGATTAGATGTAAATGGAGTTGATTAGCTACTAATTACAACCTGTAATTATCTATCCCCCTCGATTAGGGGGGCATCTGGGGCAATTAGAGGAGGATGGAGGGAAATCATACACCTTACTTAGTGCCTAATGATTGTGTATGACAACATAAGGATAGGAAGGAGAAATTTACACCCTAAATGGCTATTATAGGAGCAATTTAAGTTTTCTTGCATCAAACAAGAATACACTGCATGTATGAATATGCTACTAGTGTATTCTCTAGATTAGTGTTTTCACAAAATTTGATCGTTAGTGGTCAAATTTGGTAGGGAGCTAAAATTTTTGAACTAGTTGCAAATATGCTAGTTGAAAAGCGTATTCGCTTTCTGGCAAATTTGTCCTAAAATAGTGGATTCACTTTTTTTGGGTTTTGACTATAAATTCTAAAAGTGAGTCAATTGCTATGGTTAAATTGATCTTCTTTTGGGTTTGCATCAAGGACCTATGTAAAAGAGGTGGTTTGATCTTAGGTGTCTATAATGATTTGGCTCCATCTCTCAAGGCTCTTTGCTTCAATATTGGGAATTGGGTGAGTTGATAGGGTTGGTTTGGAATCCTCTATGGCTAAGAAAATATTACTTTTCATTACCTCTCAATTGCTTTACTTTCCTCTAAATTCTCTTTTGTTCCTTTCCAACCATATAGTTCAAAGTATTGTATATTTCAATGTATCCCAAATTGTCTATAATGCATTAGTTTTAAAAGTGCTCCGTCATTGCTTTAATCATTCTTCAATTATGCTATTCACCACCATGCATTTACTAAACAAATTAAGAATCCATTGTCATAGTTCTTAAACTATTGAGTAGTGTCTTAAGATATGGTATATACTCTTGTCCTCTTTTTTACATAGAATACATTATAAGGGGTTATGGAAATCCATTTTCATTATTAGGTTATCCTAGGATAAATTTTATTGTGACCCACTAGCCATACAAACACTTCAACTTTTGGAATGCTTGTGCTATCCCAAATATGTCTCCATATTCTTGTGGTATTGGTATTTTGTTGGTGCTCTACACTGTATTTGCTTCTTATTGTGTATTCTTTCGAGCTATTCAACTCCTAAATTAGCTTATCCTTGTCTTCCTTGGAATAGTCATTGTTGTTACCTTTCTGCTCAACTACCTCCTAACAACAATGTTTGGTATACTTGTAATTTTTCCCCCATTTGTATGTTCCTTCCTTATCCTTGTATGTAAAGTTTAAAACTCTATCACCATATTTGTCTTGAAGTAATATCATCCATGGTTTCGAAATTGGGTCTAGATTGAGTGGTTTTCTATCACACCAAGTTTCAATCCAATTAGAAATTTTCTGTCTAGTTCTCATCACCCATATTAGACCTTTAATCACTAGATTAATTGATTTTTTAAAAATCATTCCGTAGTGTAAAACCATCTAGTAGTGAGAATACAAAAACATATTAAGCTTGGGTCATTGAGCTCAATGTAATTAGAGGAATTCTTGTACATTATCTTTTACTCTCTTTGTACAATCTCCAAATTACTTTTTCAATTAAAGCTAAGCTTGCATATGTAAGAACTCTTAAACCGATGCCTCCCCTACTTTTATAAACACACACCTTGCTCCATTTCACCAAAGGAAATTTCCTTTTATCATGTAATCTTAACCATAAAAATGATAACATAATATAGATTAAACTTTCTTGTATCGATTTTGGTACAATATACAAGGACATATAATATGTTGCAATGGCCTATAAGACTAATTTAATTAGCTTCACTTTTCTTTCTAACAATAACCATATACCTTTCCATGTTAGCAATTTACTATGAAATTTACTTATAACTAGATTCCACAATTCTATCCTCATCATCCCCTCAAATAAGGGTATTTATATATATATATATTGCCAGCAAATTTACCTTCTCCATTTGATGTAACCTGCATATCCCTACTCTGATTCTAGTTGGAGTGTTTAGGAAGTAGATTTTGGATTTTATCCTATGAACCTTTTGCTTTGAAACTCTTTCATATTCATTTAATAAATTATTCAAAACTTTGGCCTTATTTTTCCTTTCCCTCCAACAAAGGGTTGTATCATCTACAAACTATTCATGGGTAATGTTGTCGATGTTATTACTATCCTTAGGTCTGCTTACTATTCCATATTTTCATGCCTTATTCAACTTCTTTCCTAATACCTTTTTCATAATAATGAACATATATCATGATAGAGGAACTCCCTCTCTAAAACCCCTCTTGGCTTTAAATTAGTCTATTACTAGCTCATTGACCAACAAAGAATATGATACTATAGATACATAAGATTTAATCCATCTAACCTATTTCTTCCCAAATACAAATTTTTCTAATATTGCAAAAAGAAAATGGTGTTCATGTTAGTTCACCTATGTTGGAAATATGGAAAAAATAAGCATTTGATAATGTCTACAATATAAATATTTTAACACAAATATTTTCACCAAATTTTTCTCCACACTTTACCAATATTCTCTTTATACAAATTGCTAGCCAAAATCTATGTACATCAACCATATTTATGGTTTATTTTATCTCTTAATTTCAAGAGACCTTTGGTGTTTCACCTTCAACTTGTCTTTTCATCTCCTCACATTCTCATGGGAGATGTGACTATTCAAATTTCATATGGGAGAAATAATTATCAATCCCTCAATAATTACAAACATCAACTAATGTAATGATTATATTTACATAACAAAAAATAATGTAAAAAACTATAAAACCCTCATATTGCATTATTTGGTATAGAGATAATTATCCCCCATGATTCCAAAAGTGGTAACACTGGACTTATACTATAGCTCTAGCTATGGATCTCACTTTGGCTCTAGATCTACCTTTGACTCTGGCTATATTGGTTCTAGCTCTACAAGCTCTAGCTTTTCTAGCTCTAGCTTTGTTAGCTTTATCTTTGTTGGCTTTGGCTCTACTAGCTCTAGCTCTATTGGATCTAAATAATCTCCACTAGGTCTTACTCTTTGGTTAGTCATTGGGTTTGCCTTCGAGTCAATACTTTTGGGTCTTTTCCTCTAGGTCACCTATGGGTCATAATAAACTCTAGGTCACCTTTGGGTTGTCATTACCTCTGGTTCATCCTCTAGTTATCACCTATAGGAAATTACCATTGAAATATATCATTAGAATATTCTACATAATGTTTCATTATAGGTTGTATCACTACAAGTCTTTCAAGCATTGCTTGGATCATCTTCTGATATAAAGATCATTATCTCAAAATTTCCCAAGATATTTTTCAATGGAAAAACTTGTATTATTCACATTTAGCAAACTTAATCTTCTCCTATAGAAACCATTCACCATTTTTTGTACTTTATCCCATTTTGACACATTCATCCATCCACAATTCATATGTATTTTATTGGTCAATTTATTTTTGTGCCAACACTTTCTTTTGGAGTGATTATTACCTCCACAAATCTCACAAGGATGTAGGTTTCAATACCTAGTTATCACATGTGTAGACACCAAAATCTAGGCATTTGCATTTCATCACACAATTTTACATAATAATATATGTCTAAGTCTAAACCTAGGCATATAATTCCTGCACATCATTCACCCACATTGCACATCACAACTTTGCATAATAATATATGCCTAAGTATAAACCTAGGCATATAATTCCTACATATTATTCATCCACATTGCACATTTTAGTTCTGCATAACATTATGTGCCTAAGCTTGACTTAGGTATAAAATCCTGCACATAATTATATTTTCTAGATTTTATTAAATCTGGAAAATATCCTCCTAGGATACCCTCTCTTCTTATTTGACATGTGTCTTGGCCACATCACCATCACCCCTTTGCCACCTCTCATACAAGCTTGTTACCTTTGTCCTTTCACATGGGGTAACCCTACACACTTCACTCCACTTGCACTTATCCACTTGCCACATCTCACTCCACACTTGACTCCACTTCCATCTACCCACTTTCCATATCTCACATCTCACTCCACATTTCACTTCACTTGCACCTACCCACTTTCCACATCTCATACCTAACTCCACACATCACTTCACTTGCACCTACCCACTTGCCACATTTCACCAATTAAGTGAGATACTTTTAGTGATTCACTACACTACCCAGGGTAGGTGGCTACCCAGTCCCTACCACTTGGTAGCACTGGCTTGCCACCTATCCTTCCCTCCAAAACCCTCAAAGGTCTATAAAGGCACCATCATATGACTAAAAAAATGAGAGGGGAGGATAATACTAATGTTATGCTATGTAAGCCACATTCGTTGTTCATCTTCTTCTATATTCATTTTACATTAGTTATTTTCATTACATTGATCATATTCATTATGACAAGTGCTACTAAATTCTTGTCTATTTTCATGTGTGCATATTGTAGGTTACAGATTCAACAAGCTCGCACTCATCATGGTAGTCACGAAAAACCCACCTCCCGCATGAAGAAGTGAAATACACCATTTTATATTATGTGGCAAGGACCTTGTTCATGTTGTCCATGTCCATATCCCTGCCAATTAGCCCTTTGAAAACATCTCATTGGGAATGCTAGGTTAGATAAATAATCAATGTCTTCATTAAACTCTTGTAAGGGTTCCTCATTAGGGTAAAGTGGATCAGATGAATAACCTATCCTCCCATATATAAAATTGATTACATTTTGTTTGGAACCCATTTTGTATATCTCACCTATTGCTAAAGGTGGGTAGCGAGGGCGACCGTAATATCTGACTGACTCAATAGGTGGTGTAACTATGAAACTTTCAATAAAATAATCGCCAATACCTGGATTGGAAATATGTACTACAACTCGAGAAGTTTGGAATACTGATGGATCGGTGGATGAAGAGGGTTCTTCTAAGCTAGCCTATAGATCTGATTGTAGTGGTGGATTTTCTCAGATAGGTAGCCCTATTTGTGAGACTACGGTTTGTGATGCTTACGATTTTCTAATGGATGGAGTGGGTTGTGCCATGAATATGAATGGTTGTTGTGGATTTGGTAGTGTAGTAGATAGAGTTGGTGGTTGGTTGGCAGGATGATCAAGTGTGATCGAGAAATGATCTGCAGTGTTTGAATGTTGAATAGAGCTGAAACTCTTTAATGCAAAAGTTGGGTCAACTATAGGCAGTTCTTATTGAATGGGGGATTTTGATGAGGTATTATTAGGTGGAATGGTTATGATGGTGAGTGGCTGAATGGATAGGTGTGTTGATGGAAGCAAGGGCTCATATGGGTTTGAAATCAAGTTGTAGTATTTGTAAGGCTCTATGTCAGCTAGAATACAATGTACTTTACCTTCATGTACATATTTTAAGCATTGATGCAATGTTGAAGGCACACACTTCATTTCTCTAATACAAGGGTGTCCAAGAAGTATATTGTATTGCATTGCTCCTTCCAATATGTGGAAGAGGACATGTATTGTTTTCACCCCCATGGTGACAAGAAGGACAACATTTCCCACAGTTGAGCATAAAGTATCATTAAAAGCCCTAATGGTGAAGGTGGATGTTGTGATGTGTGATGGTGGAATGTTGAGGTTTTTCATTACAGGTGTGGTGATGAGGTTGATGGAAGAGTCAGTATCAATAAGAACTCTCTTGAATGGTTTCCTGTCAATTTGAGCTACTATGTGCAATGGTGGATCAGGTGAATCTGCTGAGACTTGTTTTTCCTCGAAGTCATAAAATGCTACCAAGGGCTCCATGCACTTTTGCACACTCCCCACAAAGGAATTGAATGCATTGGTATCCTCTAACTGTACTTGGATAGACTTTAATATTTCCATCAATGCTTCCCTATGGGGTGGTGATTGTTGTATTAGCTCATAAACTAAAAATTTTATTGAAGCCATTTTTAAACTTTGGGTTAACCGACTACTTAAGCTGACAACTGGACGATTATGAAAAGGTGGTGGTGGAATGGTTGGTCCAAGTTGTATGGGCATATTTATGGGTTGTGTTGTTGTAGCCTGAGTTGTGTGATTTGCTTGTATTTGTCCATGGGTGATTATACTAATAGCCCCTAAAAAACCTTGTGGTAGTTGAGACACATAGTTAACCTGATTGGGAGGAACTATAGAATTTGATGCTTCTGTAGGTTGTTGATTTGCCTCATGATGTGGCAAAGGTGTCTGATAGATGCTGAGGTTTTGGTTGTTTTGGGCCAACGGGTTATCAAATTTGATTGTACCCACTTCCAATAAATCTTGCACAATACCTTTGAACCCATGACAACCTTCAATGTCATGTCCTCTTTGTCTATGATAGATACAAAATAGGTGCTCTTTATAGCCTTTTGTCTTTGGTTTGTTAAGATCTCCAGGTTTCATCTTCTTCAATGTAAAGAGTTTTTCCACATATAACTTTTGAAAAAATTATGAATATGGCTCTTGTACTGGTGTGTAATTTATCTTTGGCTTAAAATGACGTTGTTGCCTTTCTACATGTTGTGTGTGATTTTGTGCCTACTGTGGGGGTGGAACCGCTTGATAATTCAATTATTGTAGTTGTTGTTGTTGTTGGGGTTGTTGGATCTGTACTTGGGCTAGTTGATTTGACTGTGGTTGGCCCAAGACTATCTGGTTAACTTGTATAGTCTTGGACGAACCGTGATTATTCCCCTTTTGATTCTTATTATGCCACTCTTTCTTCTTAGGCTTTATCTCGCCTTCTTGAATTTTTATCTCTTCTATTACCTTTGCTTGGGCAAGTGCCTCATCGAATGTTCTATACTTGCTGTAGTTGTAGTAACGAAGAGATGGGCCTAGCACAACTCGTTGTGAACATTCGTGTTATCTCTAACATAGGGAGGGAAAATGGTAGCTTGATCATGATTGCCGTCCATTGATTACCAAATTCATGGACCGATTCATCATCATATTGATTTAAATAAATCAAATCAGTCAGTGTGGTTTTATTTTTGACATTTAGGGCAAATATTTCCAAGAACTAGTCCGCTAGTTGCTCAAAGGTAAAAACACTTTGATGTGGTAGGTGGTTATACCAGTCTTGGGCTTCTCCCACCAGTGTCTGAGAAAATGTGTGTAACATGAGTGCATCATTGCTACTGATTCTGAAGCATGCATTTACAAATCTAGTTACATGTTCTCGGAGTTCCTCTTCCCCCTTAAATTCAAGCTTGGAAATCTAGAAATTTGTTGGATATGGTGGCGCATGTACCGAAGCGTGAATAGGATGATTGAGGAGTTGCCTTAAAGTTAGCTTTTGGTATTGCAAACTTGGAGTTCGCATGGCAAGACTATCAATTTGACTTTGTAGGAACTGGTATCTAGGGTCATCCATAGGACTAGCACTTGAGTGTACTTCATGCTACTGGTAATGGGATGGATTATATGTAGGCTGCGGGTGATAAGGTAAAGTTGGCTGAAATGTGTTTTGGTAAGGATGTTGATGGAGGTTATGATATAGATGGGGTGATGGAGGTGTGAGGGTGTGCTGACCTACTGCATTAGCATATGGGTGAGGAGGTCGATTATGAACCATGGTGGTAGATGGAGGGTGCATTACCTAAGATGGATCTTGGATAAAGGTATTAGTTTGGTGAGATATATGTGAAAATTTGTGCTCAATCCCTTGTAAATGCTGGTTGGGGTTAGGGTTTATGCTGCGGTTAGCATTATCTAAAATCATTTTTTGTAGTTGTAAGAAATTCTGCTGCATAGCAATTGCGTTTGAAGTAGGGACCGCCACATGTGATATGATAGGTTGGGTTGGTTGCGAAACAACCATGGTAGTGGAAGTGAGTGCGGGGTAAGTAGCAAAGGGTATTATCCCTTAATGTGGTATGGTATGATATGTAGAACCTATGAGGGTAGTGGATGTAGGTGTTTGCAAAACAACATGAATTGTTTCATACAAGGGATTGGTGGAAATGGTTATTTTTTGAGGCAATGTGAGGGGTGGTTGGTTGGATGATGAGGGTTGGTTAGCTAGTGCTATAGCAGCCAACTCAAAAAGAGGGTTCGTGAAGACTTGTTATGGCTGTTGTGGGTAGGTGAATGTGGACTCTTGGTGTAATGGTGGTATGACACGGGATGGGATGGAAAGTGGTGGTAATAATGGGAAGACCATTCCAATTGCATTCAAGTACATTCTAACAGTATCCATGTCCAACATGGTGACACGAATGTCCATCACTGTAGGGGGTTCAATCCTAGGTGTCTCAGGTATGGCTGTGTGAGTGGCCCTATGCATAATGTCTATGCCCGTATTAAGGGCACTACTAGAGGACCCTACATTAAGGCTTTGGGACATAGAAAGGGGTGTGCTCATTTGTCCTAACATCGAAGTGTTAGGGATGGTACCAGACTGAGATGCCATGGAGGAAGACCACTAACTTTGGTTTGAAACTAGTTTCTTATCCTGACTACAAAAAGAAATCCAAATTATTTTGATGAAGATGGTGGATTTTCATAAGGTATATTGGGTGAAATAATTACCAATTTCCATGTGGACATATAAGACCACATGGAAGTCAACAACATGATTCATCCTATATGAATTGGTATACGGAAAGAAACCAATACTTCCCATTGATTTTGAGCTTTGGAAATTTTGTATGGTGCTTGAAGTGGATATGGACTTATCTAAGGCACAACATAAGAGAATCCTCAAGTTGAATGAACTAGATAGAATACATCTAGAGGCTTTTAATCACACATAAATTATCCAACAACAATGAAAGATGTGGCATGACAGACACATAAAAATTTGTAAATATAAGCCAAGTGATTGGACACTTATTTTTTACTCTTATTACCAATATTTTAGTGGTAAATTGCATATTATATGGTTAGGAACATATACAATAGAACATCTTTGATAATTGTGTAGTATGACTCCTACCCATCAATGGCTCTAGACATTGACTATTAGTAAATAGGCATTGCCTATGCCTCTACAATAGTTTGGTCACTAAGAAGGAATTTGCAGCACATATAAAATAATAGTCTAAATTGCACATTATGAAAGAGGATTTCTCTTCCCATATAGGTGTTCATTGAGCCTTTGTTTCAAAAAATAAAATAAAATAATGTTTAGTAGTGAAAACCTCTTTGAGGCACTAATGGACCAAGACTTGCATGAAAACCAGTTTTCAATATGCATGTCTTGCATATTAAAACTTGGATGTGAAAAAACCCTTATGGATGCAACTAAGGCAAAAGATGTTTGACATCCAGAAATGGCAGCCCCTTATGTTTTAAAAAAAAATTATGAGAGAGAGAAGAAGAAGAAGAAGAAGATGCTCTAATCTATAGGAGGAGAGTTGCCAATGATTGAGCATTTATTGCTTCAAATGTTTGCAAAGAGACCTATTCTTAGGAGCAGTTTCATTCACAAAGTATTGAATCATTTGATATAACAAGGTATTCATTTTTATTTCACTATTATTTAGTTTTAATACTATACAAAATTATATCTAGTCGATATTATATCACATTAAGATTAGGCAGTTAATGTTACTCTAATTAATTATTTTGGTACTTTCCACACCTTATGCTTAAACAGTATCAAACCCACTTTGGCCACTTGGCTAGTGTTAGAACCATAATTTTTTTTTTAAAGCAAAAAACCCCTTGCGGGGCCGCTTTGGTCTGAGAGACCACGAACAGGGGGTTCTACACCATCAAAGTCACCCGGGAGTCGCACCCGACCCTGCCCGCACCAACATTATCAATTGGATTTTGGATACCCAATTCAGCTATTTGGTAGGGTGGAGATTTGAACCTGGACCTCCCTTGGAGGATTTCCCTCTCCTCTCCAACTCACCTACAACACCTGGGTAGTGTTAGAACCATATTAACACCAACACAACATCAGAACATTTTTTATGCCCAACAAGAACATTTTAGTTAGTTCCAAAACCCTTCCAACACACTTTTAGTTTCCCACATCACATGTTACAAATTTTATGTCCTATCACTAGCCTCATTTTCAAAAATAAATGAAAACAAAGCCACATGGATGCATGAGGACATGCTTCTCCTCCCACTAGGGGAGGTGTAGACACCAAAATCAAGCACATTAAATACTAATTAATTAAGAAAAATTAATTAGTATATTTGATATTAATTAAATTAATTAATATTAAATTAAATATTCATTCACCTAAGTATTAATTAATTAATTAAATTAGTTAATTAATACCTAGGCTACCCATCCACTCACCCCTCCTTATGGGAACATTACCCCTTTCCATCCCCCTTCCACATCATCACTTCCACTTCACTCCAATTCCATCTCACATCCCCATTCTGGTCACGTGTAAGAAAGGATCACATTTTTCCACAAATGAACTCTAGTTTACTTCACATGCCACATCTCGTAGATGCACTTCCATATGTGCATTGGATATTTCAATTATGCACTCTTAGTTACAACATGCACATTTAAATTAATAAACACAATTAATTTAAATGCACACTCATTTTCAACATGCACATTTAAATTGTTCGTAGAGACAAGCATAAATAGGACCAAGAGCTGGATGGTTTTTCGAATCACCAATATTTCAAGTGGATAGGTGTTGCCCTCGACCATGAATCCCTCCCCTCCCCCTGGTCAAATATGATTGTTTCCCTACTCCAATACATCACCTATGATGACCCTGCCAAACCCCTCTTCAACTTCCACCTCATCCTTGTTAATCACCTAAGGGGTTTCAAGCTTATGAACTTCCCAACCTTTCTTTACCACTCCATCAGATTGACAATCCATAACGCCCGCAAGAAACATTTAGCTCCCACCCACCAAGGTTTATTTGCTATCATTTTCTATCACGTTGTGGCCTCCACCCCTCCTCCCATTTTAGTTCCCCCTCCATTCCAACCCTCCCTCGTCTTCTTCCAACCATAGCCCATCTCATTCCCTCTCTAGTGACCCTTTATTCAGTGAGGAACCCCCTGAAGCTCAAACCCCCATATCCAAAAAGGGAACCCCGGCTGCTATGACTCCCCCTTCCATTAAGAAAATTCCCCCTACGTTGAGTGGAGCCAAATACCTTCCCGTGAAGAGAAAGGTGAAGGTTGAAGAAAGTACCACTCAGGTAAGAAGGTCCTCCTGAGTCAAGAAAGCAAGAGTGAAAACTAGCCAGAATTTTCCTGTTCATATCTCTGAGGAGAACAATAGGAATTTTGATCCAAATGTGGTTGTTTCTAGCAATTTGTCAAGGATTATCCTTAAAAGCATAATTGCAACCATGGACAACGTTAGCACCGCTTTGAAGTAGCTCCTTTAGAATGACATCAATTCTACCAAGGAGGATACCCTAAAAGCCTAGCGTCGCTAGCTCCTTTTCTGATTTGGTTTTGTATTCTAGTTTCCTCTATTTTGATGTGGCTTTCAGTATTTCCCCTACATGGGATGGTGATCTTTAGTGGGTTTTTGCTTTGGTTCTCAGTCAACCCTTGTGTGAGTGTTATCGTTGTTTGTCGGCTTGGGTTGCCCTTGCGTGGGATTTTTAGTTTACTATAAAAAACTAGTCTTCTTTGTTGCTTGCCGCTGCATGGGCATGGTCCCCCTTGTAGATCTCTAGCTTCTCCCCTACACGAGAAATTTTGATTCTCTTCTAGTTGTTATCCCTGGTTTAGGATTTTTAGATTTTTTGTTATGCAATCCTCTATGATGTTCTGTATTTTTGGGATCGGGGCCCAGTCAAAACCCACTTAATATAATCTCTTACTTACCACATTTAAATTAATAAACACATTTAATTTAAATGCATGCTCAATTTCAACATGCACATTTAAATTAATAAACACATTTAATTTAAATGCACACTCAGTTTCAACATGCACATTTAAATTAATATACATATTTAATTTAAATGCACAATTAGTTCAAACATGCATATACGGATAAACATACATAATTAATTTAAAATGCATATTTAATCCACATGCACTTTTAGTTCAACAAACACACTCAGTTTAGTATGCATATCCAATACACACATTGCAAAATTGCATACACATTCTTGGATATAACTTCAAGGTGTGTATATCCGATGATATTTCCAAGATAAGCATATCCTCCTTGTGCAAGCAGACACCCTTCAGGATAATATTAATGCAAAAGAGAAGCATAAGCTAACACCACTTAATTTGTTGAACCACCACCTAATCCATTCCTCCCATGAACTATATAAATGTACCCTCTCCTCATTCATGGAGAATGAGGATGGAACACGTAAATGCACATCAAAAAAACTTTGAGCCAAATTCACATCAATTGCCTGAGTTATCACATGCCACCATCCCTATCCTATGCCAGACATCGATTACAACATTTCGTAGGTCTAGATATGAATTTCAACAGTAATAGGATACCATAGTCTATGACCATCCGACCCCATATAGTCTTAGGTCACGATCATCTAGACCTAGATAGTCGGCATACCACCTGCACAAAGATCTCTAGAAGTAGCATGATGTAACACAAAGTATCACATTAATGACAACTACAGTAAAGGAAGTAAGATCGATCTGTTTTGATTTCCTTGCATACTTTAGCATTCATTTACTGCATTTAGTTTAACATCTTTTGAATTGTTTGCTATTTTTTTATGCTTATTATATATTTTATTGCTGCATTCTGGCATTTTTGATACTTTTTGTTTTTCGAGTTTTACACAGGTTGTAAACAACACACACAGATGAAATTGTCTGACCTAGGACGTCCTCAGCTTGTAGTTATCTATCCCTAAACGGTCCCAGACAGAAGTCGTCCGACCCCGGACGACCACAAAGCACAAATGCCACCAACTATTAGTCTTCAACACAACGCATGACCACAAGTAGGGGGTTTCTTATTTTCTTATTCTTTTTAGTTTTTTATTTTATTTTTTGAAAGATGGTGTTTTAGGTTTTTTTATTATTTATAGATTTTACATTTTTTTAATTTTCTAATTAAAAAAAGAGGTTTCAATTTTTTTTATTATTTATAGATTTTACAAAAAAAAAATTATATTTTTTGCTTTAAAAAGTTTTAGTTTTTTTTTTTTTTTAATTTATAACTTTTACAATTTTTTTGATAAAAAAAAGTGGTTTTTAGGTTTTTTTTTTAAATTATTTATAGATTTTACATATTTTTATTGTAAAAACCAAGGTCAATCCACCCGATTCATGTGAAAATTTTTCTTGGAATTTCAACCAAACTTGTCTAGTCTTTCATGCTTAGTCTTCACAAGTGCCATTTCGCTGCAGACAAAATATCTGTGAAAACAAGATTGGCCAAGTCTCGTTAAATGTGCCTTTCTAATGCTTCCTCTCCAACCTGATCCTAAGCATTTGGTAGGGGTTTTTCCAACTAGGGCCCATATCACCTGGTGTTTGAACGCTTACTTCTCCATAACATAGCATTTGCATGTTGGGCTTGGTGTGTCTTTACTCTCCTAAAAACACACCATGAGTTCACCAACACCATGGTGCCACTCAGAAGTCTTACTATGTATACAACCCATATCAGTACACATATTCCCATAAGATCTTCTGCCCTGAAACTAGATGGGTTTGCCTAGGAATTATGCCCATATCATAATTCCTAATCCACTCTTATATATTCTTGTGGCTTGGCATCCCAGGTCAGAATGTGAGCCTTTGTCCCTCATCATTCTGTTGGTTGAAACACTGAATGTCTTCCCACATTCCAACTTAAAATGGCTGACTTTCCTTAACCAAGCTAGCTGAGTTATGGTTGTCTTCCCACAACCAAAATATTTTTAGCTACTCAAAGGATTGTTTTAAGGTTTAGGGTTCAATTATAATTTTTAATAATTGAAGATTTGATTTAACTAAAATAAAAATCTATTTCATTCTATAATTATATAATACTATATAATTCTACCATAATCTCTTTACTGTCAAAGGCAACAAATTTTAAAGCTTATACAAGATATAACACAAGTAGCTTGCTACCACATATTAAGAATCTAATTACTTTTAGACCAACATATCATTTCCTATCACTAAAAATTATATTTCAAAAGAAACATATCTAATTGCTAATATTAACTTTAAAATAATAACTTTAAATAAAGAAGAAAGCATAAAGTGTCACCTATATATTTAGTTATTATAAAACAATCCATAAAATAAAAATATACTTTGTAAATATAAAAACAATCATTACATGGTCATGGTTTTTAACCTAACCTTACTACTTTACTCTTAATTTAATGTTTTCTCATGCCTAAAGGGAGATACAACCCCGTCTTGGTCTCGTCTATATTTTCCACAAGATTTTTCAAGCTCAGATCCACTATAAAGACTTAAGTTAATTTTTTTATTTTAAGTTGAGATTTTGGTGCCCAAATACGTTTTCTAATCTGCCGTCCAATTCCAATGAGTGACGTATTTATCACATATCCCAAGCTCCTCCTTATATATGTTATATTATTTTTTTTTTCTAGAAACACTATATACATATTAATTTATTGGCACACTTCACGAAGTCGTGAAACGCCTTATCTATTTGCAATGAAGCACGTCATTTCTTTTTTTAAAAATTAAAACCCCAAAGGCTACGAAAGAAATCTAAGCACACTGCTTCAAGGAAATTATACTATAATTTTATGAGAACATGTAAAATGTTTTCCCAGAATGTGTTTCCAGCTTTAGGTTTCATTATAAAACGCCATTAATAATTCAATTATTTCATATACTCTCCTCTGGCATTACAAATCATTTAACTCTCCACCCTCGCATGTATGTCAAGGCCAAGTTAATAACATAAACTGGTGTTTATCATTTTATAAAAATCTAAGTTTATAACTCTTTTACCAAGTTAATTGCCAAAGTAAATCTTGGATATAAATTTTATTAATCATTTAATCCCTAAAATGCTGAATTCAGAACATATGAGTTATAAAATTCATTTTAATTAAGATTTCAAAGCGTTTGACGCTATTTCAGTCAGGTATCACAATTCCTAAAGCTCAGCTAAAGTGTATAGCTAGACGCTCTAAAATTTTACAATACAGATTTGAGATTCGCAAGCAAAGGTTTTATACACAACCTATTTTTCCCTTTCGCCATTTTAAGGAGTTTTTACATTAAATAAAAGAAAATACAACAATAAATTGATACGAAACTTTTAAAAGTCCTCTATATTCACTTGCCATCCAAGAACCTTTACATTATGTTTCTGGAAATGGATTTCAATATTAATGCTTAAAGGTGTGTAATAAATACCCAACCCTAATTCTAACATGATTAATCATTTCCACCAGACACTTTTTTTATATAAAGTAAAAGTCTTATATTTCATGAGTGTGTACAAAATATATAAATAAAATAAAATGAAATGCATTTTTTTCGGTAGTGTTCCTTGTTTATAAATAATCCACACAACATTTTCCTCCCTTCCACTCTCAACATAATCTCACACCCGTGCCAACCAGTGGTGCCCAAGGGTCAGAACGACCACTAATATTGAAATGCAACTATCCTAAATGAATACATTTCATGCAAGCAAACCATTGCTGGTCTATTTACTATTTTTTTTTATGCAAAAAAACCCTTGTGGGGTCACCTTCGTCTAGAGACCATGAACAGGGGTTTTACACCGTCAAAGTCACCCGGGAGTCGCACCCAGCCCTGCCCGCACCAACATTATCAATTGGATTTTGGGTACCCAATTCAGCTTTTTGGTAGGGTGAAGATTCGAACCTGGGACCTCCCTTGGAGGATTGCCCTCTCCTCTCCAACTCACCTACAACACCTGGGTAAAACTAATTTATAGTGGAAAACACCCTTTTCGGGGTGCCACTTTCAACATATTGGGCATAGGAAGAATGAAGCCTTGCCGGCCTCTACCAACACATAGGACATTCCTAACTATACCATATATCTGCAGGATGGAGACAAGGGAAATGGAACCTGGGTCGGCGTCTACCAGCACCCAGGGCATTTACTACTACACCACAACAAACAGATGTCCATTTACCAATTTTGTTTTCCCAAAAAAATATTTAATTCTTTCCAATGCCATCACTTTTAATTTCATAGTATTTTAAAAATAAACAAAGAAAAGGAAAGAACAATAATATACAACATATCACATTTAAGCTATCCTTAAAATGCAATTCAAACATAATACTGAGACTCTGACCTGATATAAACTCAAACCACTATTACTTAATGAAGTTCTTTGCTTTTATCCCGTAATAAAGCTCTACGTACTACTCCTGAACCCCCTTACTTATCATATTGTCTTCCTTTTTAATTACCAAGTGAATTGTTTTAGTTTTAACACCTGTAAAAGTTGTGTACGTTTTACTTCCATCCACTTGCCAGGTGATGTCCGTGTCTATATATATATATATTTTAAATATTTTTTCTTTCTTATTTTATGGTTAATAACATATATTTATAATTAATATTATTAATTGTAGTTAGATTATTTATAATTATTATTATTTATATGTTTTTATTTTATAATGTTATGGTCTTATTAATATTATTATTATAATATTATTATTATTATTTCTTACTTGTATTATTAGTATTATATTTTCTTTTAGTATTATTTTATTTCATTTTCATTTTTCTTTGATATTAGAAAGTTTTTTAAAGTAAATTATACACAAAAATTCCTAAAAATGCATCCTATATGAAATGCAACTAAATGTACCGTTGGCGGAAGCACTACCAGTGAAATGCTCTGATTCACTTTTTAAGCAAATACCCCGCCGCTCATCATTTCCTTTGATTAACCTACCACCTACTGGTAACAATTGAGGCATATTTCCATCGAACTTGCTCCCGTCTATGTGGCCACATGTCCCTGCACTCATAGAAAAAATTTCAGCAGTATATCATTCTTGCGTATAAACTAAGGAATCAAAATTGCAGGGTTGTTACATACTATTCTCCTAAGACTAAACACAGTCCCTGTGTTTGTAGAATTAAAACATCATCAATAATAATTTAATAAGTTTTTCTCAAGTCCACATATACATAGCAATGATTACAAGCAACATAGTTTTTCTTCAATTTACAACAAAATTCATCATTCAGTTTTTGATGCACAAAAGAAAACATAGTTTTATCATTGTTCAAATAAAAATGGAAATTGTCTTTTCATCATGTCCACATCTTCCCATGTGGCATTGTTCTCAGAGTATTGGTCCCATTGGACCCTACACTGATCTATGTTATCTTTTTCTTAATTGCTTTGTTCTAAATCCAAGTATCTTGACTGGGTGCACCTCAATGTGCAGGGGATCTGTCATCTGCAAATGATCAACATTCAAAACATGAGAAGGATCTGGTATGTATTTCTTAAGGAGAGACACATGGAAAGTATCATGGATTTTGGATAGATTAGGAGGTAAGGCCAATTTGTAGGCTATTGGGCTAATTTTATCAATAATGGCAAATGGTCCTACAAATCTTGGGCTAAGCTTGGAGGATTTAATGGAGATTTTAGTGGGTTTAACTCTTAGGAATACTCTGTCTCCCATAGCGAATTCCCTCGGAGTTCATTTCAAATCAGCATAACTCTTTTGTCGATCAGAGGCCTCCTTGAGCCTAAGTCAAATTTCATTTAACTGTTCTTCCATTTCCTTTAGCATATCCGGCCTGATCATCACCCGATCCTCCGGATTACTCCAAGACAAAGGTGTCCTACACCTTCTTCCATATAAAGCCTCAAAAGGTGCCATTTTTAGTGAAGCATGATACCCGTTGTTGTAGGTAAATTCTACCAGATACAGATAATCTTCCCATTTGGTTTGGTGATCCATGCAATACATTCACAACATATCCTCCAAAACTTGGTTAACTCTTTTAGTTTTTCCATCAGTCTCGGGATGATATGCAGTACTGATGTTAAGTTTTGTACCCCATGCTTGATGCAATGCTCACCAAAACTCAGATGTGAATCGGGAATCCCTATCTGATATAATGGTTTCAAGAAAACCATGTAGCCGTACCACTTCCCTGGAAAATTTTTGGGCTACAACAGGTGCTCCATATTTAACATTTCTGGGTATAAAATGTGCTACCTTAGTCAACTTGTCAACTACCACTAGGATAGCATCATGTTGAAAATGATTTTTAGGCAACCCGACTATGAAATCCATAGTCACTACTTGCCATTTATACTCTGGAATTGTATGAGATTGCAACCATCCCGTAGGATGCAAATGTTCTGCCTTAACCTTCTGACACTCTAAACATTTTACCACATATTCAGCAACATCTCTTTTCATTCCTGGCCAGTAGTAATCCCTTTTTAGATTTTCATGCATTTTTACATAACCAGGGTGGGCGAAATATGGAGCATAATGTGCTTCTTGCAGTATTTTGCCTTTAAGATTCTGATCGTTAGGTACCACTAACCGATTTTGGAAAAATAGGGTGTTTTCCTTGATTTGAAATTCCTTGGCTTTTTCAGATCCTTCTTGCACCAACTTACAACATTTTTGAGAGAATTCATCCTAAAGTTGTAGGGTTCTTATCTGTTCAACTAAATCAAACTGACATTGTGACATAGCAAAAATATGCCTTCTTCTACTCAGTGCATCGGCTAGCTTATTTTCTTTTCCTTTAATATACTCAATGCCAAAATCATATTCTGCTAGAAATTCCATCCATCGCCTTTGCCTGGCATTGAGCATTGGCTGAGTAAAGATGTATCTCAGGCTTTGGTGGTCAGTTCGTAACTCAAAAGGTTTACCCAAAAAATAGTGTCACCACATCTTAAGAGCATGTACCACTACTGCTAATTCCAGATCATGTGTGGCATAGTTTAGCTCATGCTTCTTAAGTTTTTAGGACTCATAGGCTATTACCCCTTCCTCCTACATGAGTATTCCACCTAATCCCTCAACAGAGGCATCAGTGCAAATAGTGAAAGGAATATTAGGATCTGGTATCTTGAGAATTGGTGCAGTGGTTAACTTTTCTTTGAGCGTTTTGAAGGCCTCCTCACATCGTTCTGTCCACTTGAAAGCTTTTCCCTTTTTCTACAAATTGGTTATGGGATAAGCTACTTTGGAGAAATTCTTGACAAATCATCGGTAATACCCAGCCATTCCCATAAAAATTTGTACTTCAAAGACATTTGTTGGGGTAGGCCATCCAATGATAGCTTCTATTTTCTTTGGATCTACAAACACCCCTTCAACTGAAATCACATGTCCTAAGTATTGTACCTGAGGAGTATAAAACTCACACTTGGATAATTTTCCATATAATTGATTTTTCCTTAATACTTCAAGAACAACCCTCATATGTTGATCGTGCTCTTCTTTGTTTTTAGAGTAAATCAATATATCATCCAGGAATATTAACACAAACCGATCCAACTGCTCTCGAAAGACACTATTCATGAGATTCATAAATGTTGTTGGGGCATTAGTTAATCCAAAAGGTAGGACTATGAATTCATAGTGACCATATCTGGTGCGAAAAGTTATTTTGTAAGTATCTTCTTCCCGAATTCTCAACTGGTGATAACCGGATCTAAGATCAATTTTCGAGAATATTGTAGCCCCTTTCAGTTGGTCAAACAAATCATCTATTCGGGGTAAAGAATATTTGTTCTTGATAGTCATCTTATTGAGCATCTTGTAATCAATACAGAGTCTCAGAGTTCCATATTTCTTTTTCACAAATAGGACCGATGCACCCCAGGGTGAAACACTAGGCTTAATATGTCCTTTTTCTAGCAGATCCTGAAGTTGAGTTTTAAGTTCTTGCAATTCTATTGTAGTCATTCTGTAGGGTGCTTGGGCTATTGGCATGGCTCTAGGAAGAAGTTCTATTGAAAATTCAAATTCCCATTTGGGTGGTAATCCGGGTAGGTCTTCAGGAAAAACATCTCGAAAGTCATTTAGTACTAGATAAGTCTGAAAAAGACTTGTTTCTGACTCTACTTCTTCTTTCTTGTTAAGTTTGACGACAAAGACCCTACTTCCTTTCTTGATGGCCCTTTTAACTTGCATAGCTGACATAAAGTGTGGTTCCACTGACCTACGTCCACAATAAATTTGAGTTCTTTGCTTGGAGTCGTCAGTGAAATCCATCCATATTTCTTCAAAGTTTAATAATGCCTTATGGGCCTTGAGCCAATAAATTCCTAAAATTATGTCAAAGGTATGTAAAGGTGCTACATAAAGATGCCAACTAGTCTTTCCCTGAGGTAAAGTGATCTAGGGTTCAAATAGGCATTGATCTACAATATGGGTTTTCCCAGAGCCATACTCAACCTTCCACCCATTAGCCAAATATCTAGGTTTTTCTAGTATGTCTCTCAATATATTAGGTGAAATAAAACTATCAGTAGCTCCTGAATCAATTAAAATCCTTACATTCTTATTGTAAATTTTACCTTCCAACAAAAAAGGTGTAGCTTGACCACTAAGTTTAGGGTTACCTATTGCAGCGTAAATTTTATGGGCTGGCTCTACTGGCTCTTGCCTCTTATCTGCTCTCATGGGGCATTTGTCAATGTAATGTGGTTGCTGATAGATCCAACACCCAGTTCGAGGTGCCTTTTCCCTCTTGTCCCCATTGTTGCCACCCTGAGCATCATATTTAGCCCTTTGTTCAAATCTGTTGGAATTTCCCTTATACTGACCTCCCTGGTTGCCCTGATTCCTATTCCCTTGGAATTTATTCTTGCCCTTGTCATTTCTATTTTTGTTTTTATACCGACCCTTATTTCCCTTTCTCTTTTCTCATCTAGTTGGTCCCTCATTCTTTTTTCTTGACAATTCCACCTTGTCAGAGGATTTATGGTAATAAGCTTTTTTGGCCTTATAGTTCTCTCCATGCTGATGGTCCAAATCCCATGCAGCAGTCAAGGATGTTGGCTTAAGCATAAGTAACAGGTCTCCAATATTTGGGTGAAGCCCAAGCAAAAATTTCTGGACTTTGACTTCAGTTCTTTGGTCATACTCAGGCATATATTTGAGCAACTGCACAAATATTTGGTAGTATTCAGTGACAGTCATATTACCCTGAGTTAGTCTTGCAAATTCGATGGTTCTCTCAAGATAGAACTGAGGGGATAAATATATTTCTTTAAATTCCATCACAAAATCCTCCCAAGGCACATCTACAGCTTCGACATTATGCATTTTTTTGTATGTGTCCCACCAATCAGCAACAACCCCTATCAATCGAAAGACTGCATAGGAGGTTTTAGACTTGGAGGACAAAGTTCTAATGGTAAAGTATGCTTCCAAACTATTTAGCCACCTTTCTGCTTCTTCTCCATTCCCTTTGCCATCGAACTTAGTGATATCAATTCTACGCATATCTTTATCAAGCTCAGACCCTACTTGCCTCCTTCCAGGGTCTACAGATGATTCATCCCCAACGACCATTGTTTCTTTTCCCTTAGACAAATTTTCAATTATATTTTGATGTTGGGATATCATTTCCTGTTGTTGGGTTAACTGGAACTTTTGTTGCTCCATATGTTCTAGCATCTGAGCCTTTTATTGAGCCATATGCTCCATCATCTGGGCTCTTTGTTGATCCATCTGCTCTTTCTGCTGACTCATTTGTTCTTGCATCAATTGGATCATTCGAGTCATTTTATCCTCCTTCGGCATAGGCTCCTTCTCCCTCCTTATTACCCGAGGGGGTTCAGTAGTTTCCTCAGTAGCACCTATCCTTATGACCTTTCTAAGGACTCATTTAGGGTTCTCGGTCAGCCCTTCCCACTGAGCCACTACCATCGGTATTTTTGAGGAACTAGCTCTTAGTCCGGATGCCATTGCCTATTTGCAGAAAAGAGCTTTGTTAATCTTAATTTAATTATTTGTTTTGTAAACTAGTTCTATTCAAAATTTTGATTGTTACATGCTAATGGTTTGTTATCTAAGAATTCATAAGGCCCTGATACCAACTATAAAAACCCGGGTCAACCCACCCGATTCATGTGAAAAAATTTCTTGGAATTTCAACCAAACTTGTGTAGTCTTGCATGCTTAGTCTTCATAGGTGCCATTTCGCTGCAGATGAAATATCTGTGAAAACAATATTGGCCAAGTCTCATTAAATGTGCCTTTCTAGTGCTTCCTCTCGAACCCGAGATCCTAAGTATTTGGCAGGGGTTTTTCCAACCAGGGCCCATATCACCTGGTGTTTAAATGATTACTTCCCCATAACATAGCGTTTGCATGTTGGGCTTGGTGTGTCCTCACTCACCTAAAAACACATCATGAGTTCACCAACACCATGGTGCCACTCATAAGTCTTACTATGTATACAACCCATATCAGTACACATATTCCCATAAGATCTACCCTGGAACTAGATGGGTTTTCCTAGGAATTATGCCCATATCATAATTCCTATTCCACTCTTAAATATTCCTGTGGCTTGGCATCCCAGGTCAGAATGTGAGCCTTTGTCCCTCATCATTCTGTTGGTTGAAACACTGAATGTCTTCCCACATTCTAGTTTAAAATGGCTGACTTTCCTCAACCAAGCTAGCTGAGTTATGGTTGTCTTCCCACAACCAAAACATTTTTAGCTACTCAAAGGATTGTTTTAAGATTTAGGGTTCAATTAGAATTTGTAATAATTGAATATTGATTTAACTAAAATGAAAATCTATTTCATTATTCATTTCAATAATCATATAACACTATATAATTCTATCATAATCTCTTTACCGTCAAAGGCAACAAATTTTAAATCTTATACAAGATATAAGACAAGTAACGTGCTACCACATATTAAGAATCTAATTACTTTTAGACCAACATATCCTTTCCTATCACTAAAAATTATATTTTAAAAGAAACATATCTAATTGCTAATCTTAACTTTCAAATAATAACTTTAAATATGGAAGAAAGAATAAAGTGTCACCTATCTATTTAGTTATTATAAAACAATCCATAAAATAAAAATATACTTTGTAAATATAAAAACAATCATTACATGGTCATGGTTTATACCTTAACCTTACTACTTTACTCTTAATTTAATGTTTTCTCATGCCTAAAGGGAGATGCAACCCCGTCTTGACCTCGTCTATATTTTAGACAAGATTTTTCACGCTCAGATTCACTATAAAGACTTAAGTTAATTTTTTTATTTTAAGTTGAGTTTTTAGTGCCCAAATACGTTTTCTAATCTGTCGTCCAATTCCAATGAGTGACATATTTATCACATATCCCAAGCTCCTCCTTATATATGTTATTTTTTTTCTAGAAATCCTACATACATATTAATTTGTTGGCACACTTCACAAAGTCGTGAAATGCTCTCTGTATTTGCAGTGAAGCACGCCATTTCTTTTTAAAAAAATTAAAATCCCAAAGGCTGCGAAAGAAATCTAAGCACACTGCTTCAAGGAAATTATACTATAATTTTATGAGAACATGTAAAATATTTTCCCAGAGTGTGTTTCCAAATTTAGGTTTTATTATAAAATGCCATTAAGACTCTAGCTATTTCATATACCCTCCTTTGGCATTACAAATCATTTAACTCTCCACCCTCGCATGTATGTCAAGGCCGAGTTAATAACATAACCCGGTGTTTATCATTTTTCTAAAAATCTAAGTTTATAACTCTTTTACCAAATCAATTGCCAAAGTAAATCTTGGATATAAATTTCATTAATCATTTAATCTCTAAAATGCTGAACTCAGAATATATGAGTTATTTTAATTAATATTTCAAAGCATTTGACGCTATTTCGGTCAAGTATCACAATTCCACAAGCTCAGCTAAAGTGTATAGCTAGACGCTCTAAAATTTTACAATATAGATTTTAGATTCATAAGAAAAGGTTTTATACACATAACCTATGTTTTCCTTCCACCATTTTAAGGAGTTTTTACATTAAAGAAAAGAAATAAAAGAAAAGAAAGTACAACAATAAATTGATACAAAACTTTTAAAAGTCATCTATATTCATTTTCCAGCCAAGAACCTTTACATTATGTTTTCGGAAATGGATTTCAATATTAATTCTTAAAAGTTTGTAATCAATACCCAGCCTTAATTCTAACATGATTTTCAGTTGTTTCTCAGTCAATCATTTCCACCATACACTTTTTTTTATAAAGTAAAAGTCCTATATTTCCTGAGTGTGTACAAAAGGTTGTTCCTTGTTTATAAAGAATCCACACAACATTTTCCTCCCTTCCACTTTGAACACAATATAACACCTGTGCCAACCAATGATGCCCAAGGGTCAAACGACCAATAATATATTTTTTTATTTGTGGAAAACATCCCAAAAGGGATGCCACTTTCGGGTAAGACTCAAGGAGGCAGGGGTATCCATTCCGCCAAAAACGCCCAGGAGTCGGACCTGGCCTACCACCTTTGACATACTCAAGGAGCAAACAAACACACAAAACCAATTTAAAAATAAGTAAATAACAACAAAAATAATAAAATAAAATAAAAAACATGCTCCTTGAGTGTGTCAAAAACAAAAGCACAACCAAACACACACAATAAGATAAAAGAAACCACAACACAAACCACATAGAAAAACACAAGAACCACATAACAAAACACAAACAAGACAAAAACAACAGAACACTACAAAGACATAACCCAAAAAAAACATGAAAAATAAACACAACCAAAACCTAAAAAATATAAAATAAAAATAAAAATAAAAAACAACCAACAATAGACAATAAACAAAAACAAAAAACATAGAAAACACTCACACATAAAAACACGAAATAACACAAAAACAACAAAGAGAAACCCAAGAACAAGAACGAAAAAAACACAAGAACAATAACAAAAAACATAAAAAAAAAAAACAACAAAAACACAAGCAACAAAAAACAACACAAAGAACACAAAAACAAAACAAAACAAAAGAACCCACCCACCTTAAAAAACTAAACAAAAAAAAAAAAAGAAAAAAGAAAAAAGAAAAAAAGAATTGAACAAAACAATGACCTATCTAGACTAGAAGACTATTAAGGCAATAATCAATAGAGGAAACAAAATAAAGAATAGAATGAGCTAGGGAACTAAAAAAACTGAATGAACCAAAGAGAAGCAAAAAAAAAAAAAAAACAAGAAGAAACTAGGTACCTTCAAACTCGGAGCCATCCAAAGAAATGATAGAAAGAAGAGCTTCCCTAATTTGAGAAGCCCACCATATAGGAGGGTGGCCATAACAAGTAAGATCACCTTTGTCCAAAGCCCAATTAGCTAAAGCATCAGCACTCTTGTTTTGATCTCTCGACCACATGATTGTAATCAACTTTTAAAAATCCCATCTGGATTAACTGAATCTTCTCAATAATTCTTTTTATTTTCCAATCCATCTTATGATTCTTAGGAGTCTTCAAGAGATTAATCATAAGTTGAGAGTCAGACTCAACTAACACCTTTTCCCATCCAACCTTAGTAGCCTCCTGAAGGCCTCTAAGGATACCATACCCCTCAGCAAGGTTATTGGAAAGAATATCCAAATTCTTAGCAAAAGTAAAAACCAGGGAGCCATCTGAAAGTCTACCAAATCCTCCCACACTGGCTTTTCCAAGGTTCCCTCTAGAGGCTCCATCAGTATTGACTTTTCCAAAATCCTTAGAAGGAGGTTGCCAATTTCTAGTCCTATCCATCTTACTAATACTCACATTCCCTTTAAGTTGGTTGCCCTTAGAAGATTTAATCTTCAATATTTGCATCACTTGATCCCATCTTTGGTGGGAGTTTTGGGGGTGATCAAGGAGTTGATGGACCGATTCAACTAAGTTGGCTATGGTCTTTTGCCAAATATAGTGAATATCCTTCCTATCTTGATTAAAAATTTGGTTGTTCCTTTCATTCCAAATATTCCAAAGAAGAATGGTAGAACCCATCCAAACTAATTCGCCTAATAAAATGATCAACACCCTCTTGATTAGGCCAATCCCTCCAAAGTTGTTCAAAAGTAAAAAAATTGGACCACTATAAGCCAAGTAAAGTGGCCATTCTCCTCCATAGCTCGGAGGCTAAAGTACACTCAATAAAAATATGGTTGATATTTTCTACATTCTCTTCACACATTTCACATCTAAAAGGGCCATGAAAACCATGCTTCATAAGTTGCTCACCAATAAGCACCCTACGATGCAATAAAATCCAATTAAAGAACCTCACCTTAGGCCGGATCTTTTGAGCCCACAATCGAGAAAATATGTCAAAGAATGGTTGGGATTATTATGGCATAAGGTCAAATAACCTTGAGCAACCGAATACTCACCCTTAGTAGTGTTGTTCCATCCAAAACAATCTTTTTCATGGGACCAAGAGAGGGATCTCATATGAAGGATGCCTTGGATATCTTGTCTTTGCCTTTCCGGGATTTGAATAGGCCAGTCCTCAATAGGGATCCAATATCTACCAACCTTTGAATTACCAGTATGGTACCGACAGTAATTAGCCACCTTTATCCAATTAGCTCGGTGAAGCTCCTCCATCCAATGCCTCCAATCGGGAAACTGAGTTATCAAAGGCTTGTGACCATCCCAAGAATCTGTCCAAAAATTTGCATGTTGACCATTATGAATGATCCAAAATAATTTTTTCTTTATCAAATCCTCACCAGTATTAAGAACTCGCTAAAATGGGAGAACCTTTGGTAGGAAGTTGATAGCGAACAAGGTCTTCAGGACTTTTGTTCTCAACGATATTTAGCACGAAGATTATTGGCCCAAAGAGCATTGGGGTTATGCAACATCCTCCAATATAATTTAGCAACTAAAGCTTTGTTGTTATTAATTGAAGACCAAAATCCTAACCCCCTTCACTCTTAGGAAGACATAAAGTATCCCATTTCACCAAGGCCCATTTTCTTTTCTCCTTAGTACCACTCCAAAGGAAACGATGACTAATTTGATCCAATTCTTGAAGAACAACCTTTGGGATATTCAAAACGGAAGAAACATAAATAGGAATAGCTTGAAGGACTAATTTTACCAAGGTGATTCTACCCCTAGAAGAAAGCCACTTGTTGGTCCACTTTCCAATTTTCTTCTTGACTTTGTCCAACAACCAATTCCAATCTTTATTTTTCTGCCTTTGAATATTTATGGGAATACCTAAATAAGTGATTGGAAGAGAGGTCTTATTATATATTAATTTATCCAAGACCATGGATTCCTGTCTAGCAGAGCAGATGAAATAAAATAACTTTAGATTTGTCTTCATTGATCAACTGCCTAGTAGCCTTAGAAAAACAGCTAATGATCTGATTAATATTAGAAGCTTCCTTAACTGTAGGTTTACCTAAAAGAGTAGAGTCATCCAAAAATTGAAGATGAGAGATAGGTCTAGCTCCATGAGCAATGGTAACTCCCTCAAGGGTTTTGTTTTCCCTCTTTTTGGTTATAGTCCTACCCAAGCATTTAGTAAGAATGATGAATAAATAAGGGGATAGCGGGTCACCTTGCCTAATACCTTTGGAAGCTAGGAAATACTAAGAAGGCCTGCCATTGATAAGAACTAAGTAGGAAACTGAAGAGATACATCCCATAATCCAATCCATCAAATCCTTAGAAAAACCAAATTGCCTCAAAACTTTGATAAGGAAGTGCCAATCCACTCTGTCATAAGCTTTGGATAAGTCTAACCGAATGAACATGGAAGGAGAATTTTGCATATCCATGGAATGGATGGCTTCCCGAGCAAGAACTATCTCATCTACTATTTGACGTCCTTCCACATAACCCCCTTGCTCTGGGGAAATAATCTTATGCAAAAGAGGCTTCAACCTTTTTGCCATGCTTTTAGTAATGATTTTGAGAAGAACATTACATAAAGCAATAGGTCTAAAAGCTGAGGTATGATCAACCTCTTGAGATTTTGGAACAAGATTAATATAAGTTTTATTGATAACCTTCAAAATTTCTTTGGCTTTCCTGGCTTCTTCCACCACATCTAATAAATCAACATGAAGGATATCCTAGAAATCTTGGTAGAACTCAATGGGAAAACCATCAGGACCTGGGGTTTTCCATTTTTGCATTTTAAAAACTACTTGTTGAAGCTCATTGATAGTAATAGAAGTAGTCAAAATAGAGTTCTCCTCAAAAGTGATAAGAGAAGGGATTGCTTGAAGAACATTTTGTTGTGAAGCTGAGTCAAGAGGAGTAGTAGAAAAAATATTGGAAAAGTAATCAACAACAATAGAGTTCATGCCATCCCAAGTATAAACAACATCTCCATAATCCGATTTTAAGGAAGAAATAAAGTTGTGAGATCTTCGAGCTAGAAGATATTTGTGGAAGAAATTTGTGTTTCGATCTCCTTCTTTGAGCGATTGAATTCTAGATTTTTGCTTCCATAAGATTTCTTCTCTTTTTTCCCAATCCTCTAATTGAGTTGTAAGTTTAATTTCATCTGCACTTCTCTTCTCTGTGAGGCCATCTAAATAGATTTTCTTATTCAAATTTTCAAGATGAGCAATAACTTCATGTTTTTTTTATGAACATCCCCAAACTCTTTCCAGTTCCAAGTCTTGATTTTGGATTTAATGTATTGCAGTATTTTGGCAAAACAGAACATCTTAGTCCCATACCTAGGTTTACCTTCATTCCACCATTGTTGCACATGAGGTCTGAAGGAAATGTCTCTAAGCCACATTAATTAAAAACGAAAAGGAGAGAAACTCACATTGGTTTTCCACATTTCCACCATGATTGGCCAATGATCCGAACCAACATTATTAAGAGTCTTCACTTTAGGAATGTGACCATGGATTAAGAAATTTTCAGAGAGCAAAAACCTATCCAATCTCTCCATTATACAAGCTAAGCCTTGCCTTCTATTAGACCAAGTCATAAGGCCATTATCTGGTTGGATATCCACAAGATGGAGGTTTGCAATATATTCGCTCATGAGGTCGGTTATTTTGTCCAAATTTCTATTTCCCCCCTTTTCTCATCCAGAGAGAGGATGGTATTGAAATATCCTTCGATCAAGATCCAAGCTTTAGGAAAATGAGAGATAATATGAGTAATATCCTTCCACTATCTTCTTTTTTCCTCCAAAGAATTCGGAGCATAAATAGTAATGCAGAGCATAATTTGGTTGGAATGTCTACTTTGAATAACTATAGCCAACAAACCCTAACTGCCAACCATATGGTGAATAACTACCCCTTTTGGGTCCCAAATACAAGTAATGCCATCCGAAGTCCCATGGGAACTGAGGGAAACCACTTTGCTAGCTGGACAAATTTTACTGGTAATTAAGTCCATATCCTCCATTGACATTTTTAAGTCCATATCAAGCTTAAAAATAGGAGTTCTATCAGCTGCTTTAAGACATCCTGACTCTGTTTTCTTGGGATCAATATTAGGCATTCTTAGAGGTTTATGGGAAGCCCTAATATTGATATTAGCATTGGGCTGAGGCTATCCACCATGAAGGGCATCCCTAAAATTTATTTTTGGGACCGAGTCTTCAAAATTCTTACCCTTGACAGGGGTTTTCACAGTAGAATTATTTTTTGGGTGCACCTTATCACCAGAATCACTTGAGATATGAGCCATTTTTTGATCAACTGCTTGAAACTTGTTTCGTGATCTCTTTAATCCTTGCCCTAGACGTCGTGGAAAGGTATGGTTTTCACTTTTCTTTTGTGCAACAAATTGGAAGTCGTTATCACTCAAGTTTACAACATGATCTATTGAAATACAAATTTCTAACCCATCTTGTATCCCCTGCAACATTTCTTGCTAAAATATTGAGCATAAACCACAAAAATATTGGCCGCTAGGGCCCGAAGGCCCTAAAAACCAACCTCTAGAGCTGCTTGCACTCAACCCAGATGAAACCCTCGCATAGCCGCTTGCCAAATATCTCGTTCACACATAGGGATGCACTAGGATCTGTGTTGCTCCAAATGATATGAAAATTGGTGGAGACGTTTTAGGGTTTTTCAGGCATCTACCCTCAATATTTCAGCTTAATCCGAGTTCGGATGAGTGAGATATGGCTGAAACAAGTTCGACAGTTTGGGCAGTCCTGTGAAAAATGTCTAATCAATTTTGATTCTTCATCATTTCTTCTATGTGGCTAAGTGGAACTCTCCTAACGACCACTAATATTGAAATACAACTATCTTAAATGAATACATTTCATGCAAGCAAACCATTGCTGGTCCATTTACCAATTTTATTTTCTTAAAAAAAAGATTTAATTCTTTCCAATGCCATTACTTTTCATTTCATAGTCTTTTTAAAATAAACAAAGAAAAGGAAAGAACAATAATATAAAACATATCACATTCAAGCTATTCCTTAAAATGCAATTCAAACATAATACTGAGACTCTGACCTGATATAAACTCAAACTACTGTTACTTTATGAAGTTCTTTGCTTCTATCACATAATAACACTCTACGTACTACTCTTGAACCCCCTTATCATATTGCCTTCCTTTTTAATGACCAAGTGAATTGCTTTAGTTTTAACACCTGTAAACGTTGTGTACATTTTCCTTCCATCCACTTGTCAGGTGATGTCCGTGTCTATTTTTATATATATTTTAAATAATTTCCCTTTCCTATTTTATGGTTAAAAACATATATTTAAAATTAATATTATTAATTGTAGTTAGAATATTTATAATTATTATTATTTATATGTTCTTATTTTATAATGTTATGGTCTTATTAATAATATTATTATAATATTATTATTATTTCTTATTTGTATTATTAGTATTATATTTTCTTTTAGTATTATTTTATTTCATTTTCATTTTTCTTTGATATTAGAAAGTTTTTTAAAGTAAATTATACACAAAAATTCCTAAAAATGCATCTACATGAAATGCAACTAAATGCGCCGTTAGCGGAAGCACTAGCAATGGAATGTTCTGATTCACTTTTTAAGAAAATACCCCACCGCTCATCATTTCCCTTGACTTACCTACCATCGGTTGGCAACAGTTGAGGCATATTTTCATCGAACTTGCTCCCATCTATGTGGCCACCTGTCCCTGCACACACAGGAAAACTTTCAATAATATCTCATTCTTGCGTATAAACTAAGGAATCAAAATTGCAGGGTTGTTACATTTATTTTATGATTAAAAAAAAAAGTGAAAAATCATTTTAGAACTAGCATTTATTTCTTTTGCATTGATAAAATTGCATTAGGTATTTTAAGACATAAAACAAAAAGAACAAAAAATAGAAAAACACCAAAAACAAAGACAAAAAATTCAAAACAAAAAATCACATCACACACTTGCACAATTAATAAAAATCGACGGTGTTGGATTTCATCACCAATTTTTGATAGATACCACCGATGTTTAAATTCACCTCCTTCCATTAGCTCATCCCCTAGACATTGTAGCAACCCCCATGAGTAGTTTTCTAGACTTCATCATCGGGAAATCTCCATCTCTTGAGAGTATCTTGGGGTGGGTTAGGTTAGATACCCCTTTGTTTATGGGGTTTAATAATTTATGGATTCATAACTGTCATTATTGTCCAAGCCTACCCAAGTGTGAAGTGAAAATCTAGGTAGACTGGTAGCAGGATCTCTTTCAGGAGGTTAATTTGTCCCCTCTATGATACCTCATACCACAACCACTCTAGGAATCCATTTTAGTCATTTTTGTACCACTTCTCATAATATAGATGGGCATCAACACACCCATTAGACTGCATTCCATCACCATATTTGTAGTTTTAGGTCTAGATTCATCAAACACAAAAAAAAAATCCCCCCCCCAAAAAAAAAAAGCATTAAAAAATAATAAAAAATAGTTTCAACACATCTCACAAAGACATCAACCAAACTTTAGCACACTAAAATGAAAAATCATCAAAACTATTGTTTGTATTAGTTGTTTTGTGTAGATAGAAAAATCCACCTTTACCACACCATCACCACCAAATCTCCATTCCATCCATCTCCTACTGAGCTTATGTTTCTAACTCAAGTACAAACCCCAAGCTCAAGCCATAATGGACCAATCTGATCAAACCTCCCATCCAGCAATCGCTCCCCTGACTCATCAAGAGGTAGCATCATAGCCACCCTAGGGTAGCTTGTCCAGCCACACCCACACCTAAGGCACATAACTCGAGTAACTCATACCATTCCATCCCAACCATCATTCCTAAATCTACTAGGCTAGGGGTTCTTGTGTCCTTGGTTAATCCCAACATCACCTTTATCAATATTGATGTTGTAGGGTCCCTTCATGGTGGCCATTTTCCTCCACCATATTCACCACCGCAACCATCCCTATCACCTCTTCTACCAACCCCTCCACCTCAACAACCTCCACCCCATCAATGACCCATATATCATGCAACACCACCTATCATTCAAATTTTAAACCCCCCACCACAACCAGATAACCATCCCAAGTACCCTACTAGATCCCCTCACAATTTCATGCCACATTCTAAGCCTTATTTGGTCATCTTTCAAAAAAATTACAAGACATAAGTAATATCCTTATCGAAAGTAAGACTAGAGGACCCAAACAGGTCTAAATCTAGATCATACAAAGAATATCATTACTATGTTTACCATAGACAAAGGGGTCATGACATCAATAATTGCATTACATTTAAACATTTGGTCTAAGATCTTATTGAAAGGGGGCCATTGTTGTCACTATTCTTCTCGCTCCTCCTAATCAGAACCTGGGCATTTATCAGCATCCCTCACCGTATCATGTGACAACCCAACCAACTCATGAGGCATCGACTTCCACCACCCCTATAATCATATCATCCATGAGTTGTCACAATACGACCATGAATAACTCTTCACATCTACCCCCTCATCTATTCCACCTCTTCTTCCAACACCCTATTCTCTATCTTACACCCCTAACATGGCCCATGCTCAAAACCCCATCATACCTCCTATCCCCCTCTCCCATATTCATATTCTCCTCATTATCATTGTGCTTCTCATAAAAAACCCAACTAATTCAATCCTATCTCAACCACTCCATATCCAACTCCACCTCCACCTGACCTACAATAAATCTTGGATTGACTCACAAACATTGAGCTACGGTTGAGTCACCAAGACATTTCTCTAGCCCCCCCTCAATTATCCTCTATGCCATATTCCTCCACTTAACTTACATCTCCACCTTCCAATCGACCTAGTCCATCACGTACCTAGATGCCCCTAATAGAACCCTTATTGACAATATTTTAGAAGTTGTAGGATGTAAGAATAATTAATCTACCTGACATACACCCTGTAGATCCCAACAAAACCAAATCTAGATCATATAAGGAAAATAATTATTGCATCTATCATCATCAATAAGGTCATGACATTGATGATTTTCACACATTCAAAAATCGATTACAAGATATTATTGATCAGGGGGAATTTACCATCTCATCAATATGACCCCCTTTCACCAACTCTATTTTTCTTCATTTCCTTATTCACTTTGCATCCATCATTTGAAGCACAATTGCATTAACCAAAACACATACAATCCACAAAAATAGATAAAATGCAAAAGTTTACTGGTATTCTTTGTTGAGGAGAATGGAGCTTACAGAGACCAATTGATTATAAATTTTAAATTCCCCCTCAAATACCCTGTTTTCCCTTTTCTTGCTTAAAACCATCCATTTGAAATTTGAATTTTTGGGGAAAAGTTCCTGAGGTCATAACTCATCGCTCATTGCTCAAAATGACTATTGGCACATATTTTTGGAAATCTCTTGAAGGGGTTTGCGGCCCGATAATGTCCTAAAGGAATTACCACCATTTTTCAGCCCTCAAAAAAGCCTCTAAGATCTTCAAAATTGACCTCCAAGTTTTACTAGCAGGATTTTCACTAGTTTTGATAGGGTAGAAGACCTTAAAATTTACATATATACCAAACCGATCAAGATATTGGGATGATTCTTTCAGTGTTGGATTTATTTCTCCATCCTCTAAACAACTAAATAAAATTTACAACAAAATGAAACAAATACAAATTTGGGTGATGCAAGATCATTCTTACACCACTGGAGGCTCCTACATCATCATCAAACACCTTGGAGATATTCAAGGTATCATGCATTCCCCACCAAGCCATAATCAATCAATAATATACTAGTCACTAGTAATAAAACAACTCGGGGATGCTCAAGATATCACACCTTACACATCAAATCAATCAGATCAATTCAATCAACTAGTCAAATACATAACCATAAACCAACTTGGAGAAAACCAAGGTATCATACCTTCCCCATAAACCATCACTCAAATAATCATAAACCAACTTGGGTGTATTCAAGGTATCGCACCTTCCCCATTAGTCATATCAAATCATCAACCAAATTGGGGGTGTTAAAGGTATCACACCTTCCCCAACCATAAATCAAATATTCATCAATCAATTTGGGAATGCTCAAGGTATCACACCTTTCCTATAGTCACAAACATAAAGTAATATGAGGATGCTCAAGGTATCGCGCCTTCCCCACCAAGCCATAATCAATAAATCATACAATAATCAAACAACTTGGGGAAAATCAAAGGATCACACCTTCCCCATAAAATCAATTCAATCGATCAATCAAACACACAAATAATCAACCAACTTGGTTATATTCAAGGTATCACAACTTCCCCATCAATCATTCAAACAATCATCAAACAACTTGGGAGACAATCAAATTTTCACACCTCCCCCATTAGTCACATCAAACAATCAAGCAACTTGACATGTTCAAGGTATCAAACCTTCCCCATCAATCATTCAAACAATTATCAATCAACTTGAGGATGCTCTAGGTATCACACCATCTCCATCAGTCACATTCAATTATCAACTCATTTGGGGAAGCTAAAGGTATTGCACCTTCCCCATAGTCATAGTCATAGACATAAAATAATTTGGGGATGCTCAAGGTATCACACCTCCCCCACAATCACAGACACAAAATAATTTGAGGATGCTCAAGGTATCACACCTTCCCCACAGTCACATACACAAAATAATTTAAGGATTCTCAAGATATTGCACCTTCCCCATAGTCACAAACATTAAACAGTTTGGAAATTATCAAGGTATCGTACCTTCCCCATAGTCATAGATATAAAATAATTTAGGGATGCTCAAGGTATCACACCTTCCTCACAATACTAGATATAAAACAATTTAGGGATGCTCGAGGTATCACACCTTCCCCACAATCACAATCACAAAAAAAATCAAAATCAACGAAAATCCAAAAAAGAAAAAATTGACCATCCGATGCTCAGACGTGCATGACCATAAATTGTTCGATCCTTAGACGACCATATCTCCAAATCATCTGGTAGTCAGAAGGTCACAAAAAAAATCAAAACATAAAAAATAAAAAGCAATAAAATTTTATTCCATATCACATCATTTTAATCACCAATAATAATTTTGTTATCATTCTATCTATGATTTTGATCTATTTTGCTAGAATGCTTTTGTCATATTAATCAAGGGTATATTACTTATGGTATTTGTCTTGCATTATTATTTCATATGCACAAATTTTGCTACACTCACCATCCATCATCCTAGTGTCCATTTACAATACCTTAATGACATTATTTTTTTTACATCTCTCCTTTGGAGAATCTTTAGGTCCTTTCGATTGTTCAAGCTATACCTAGTGTCTAAGTTAGCCTCCATTGAACATCAATAGTCCTTGAATGCTATAGGTCTTCTTGCTTATCTCAAGTTTTCTCTAAGATCATGCATGTGTCTCACACATAAATTATTTTTTGGTGCCTAGGAAAGACGAACTCACGAGTTTCTATCACCATAAAGCAAATGGTTTCCCCTGCTCATCCTATCATGCACATGATCTAACCCTAAGAATTGACAAAAGGACAAGCATAAAGAAAAAAGTGAAAGTCTAAAAAAATAAAAAAAGTGTACAAATCAAAAGTTTGAATCTCTAGAATTCGTGAGTCCTTAGATCATGGGGCTAACCTCCATCAGGGATATAAATGCATAATTGGCAGTGGAGTACATCCTACGTGGTGATATGTCTATCACATTATCAATATTATTTTGTACAGATCTGTGTACACTCATGGATGAGCTAGCTTATTGGCATAAGTTACAAATGATAATTCCAACCTCTCTCAAAATTGAAAATGAACATTCACTACACACACTTTGGTCTTTGAGAACCTTGAATAACCTAGCTAGTCTTAGCATCTTCAAGTTCCTAGTTAATTAGTAGATGATTTTGATTGATGTTACTGGGTGTTTGAGCTTCCTAAAAGCACTTTCAGATTCTTCCTCCCTAGGACATGCAAAAGGACAAGTTATGTCACTTTTGCCTCCATAGTATATACATCCCTTGCATCCATTGTGTCCCATCCACTTCCATCCACTACCATTCACTCCACATGTATATCAGTACCATTGTGTTGATGCCCTTGATTAATTGATTTAAATCATGAGTAGTGATACATGTCTCAATATTTTTTGAATGACAATAAAATGTATATGCACACATCTCTTCTATCCATCAACATTCACTCAATTTCATCACATCAACCAAGCACAATGCAAAGTGGGGGTGTTCAAGGTATCACACCTTCCCCATCAATCTAGCATCAAAAAATCAACACATAGTGGGGGTGTTTAAGGTATCACACCTTCTCCACCAATCCAACAATGAAAAACCAACCAACTTGGGGGTGTTTAAGGTATCACACCTTCCCCATAAATCACATCAAATGATTCAACATATTGGGAAAATCAAGGTATCACACCTTCCTCATAAATCAATCAATCACATCAAGCAATCAATCAACTTAGGGATGCTCAAGGTATCACACATTTCCCATCAGTCACATTCAGACACAATAATTTGAGGATATTTTAGGTATCACACCTTCCCCACCAATCCATAAAGCAAACAATCAACTTGAGGATACTCAAGGTATTGCACCTTTCTCATTAGTTACACATAAATAATCAACCAAATTGGTAAAATCAAGGTATCACATCTCTCCCATATATTAATAAATCACACAACCATCCAAAAACTTGGGGGTAATCAAGGTCTCACACCTTCCCCATCAGTCACATCAACAAATTAACCCACTTGGAAGTGTTCAAGGTATCACACCTTCTCCATTAGTTACATTCAATCATCAAACCACTCCATGATATTTTAGGTATCACACCTTCCCCACCAATACAACACACAACACAATCAAACAAACAATCAACCAACTTGGGGGAGTTCAAGGTATCACACCTTTATCAACAATCAATTAAGCAAAAAACCAATTTAGGGGTGTTCAAGGTATCACACCTTTCCCAATAATAAATCAATTATCAAACCACTTGGGTATGTTTTATATCGCACCTTCCCCACCAATCCAACACATGGTACAATCAAATAACCAATCAACCAACTTGGGGGTGTTCAAGGTATTACACCTTCTCCAATAATCAATTAACCAAACCACTAATTTGGGGTTGTTCAAGGTATAACACTTTATCCAATAATAAATCAATCAAAAAACCACTTGGGGATATTTTAGGTATCACACCTTTCCCACCAATCCAATACGTGATACAATCTAACAATCACCAACCAACTTGAGGAAATCAAGGTATCACACCTTCCTCATCAATAAATCAATCATATAGCCATCCACCAAATTTGGGGTAATCAAGGTATCACACCTTCCTTCCTAATAAATCACTCAATCTATCAAACAACTTAGGGGTGTTCAAGGTATCACACCTTCCTCAATAATCAATCAAAATAATTAATCAATTAGACACAATGCAAAGTAGGGATTAAAGGTATCACACCTTTCCTCCCAATCAATCACTCAATCCATCAAACAACTTGGCAATGATCAAAGTATCACACCTTCCCCACCAATCAAACAAAAATATCAACCAATCAAACAACTTGGGGATGTTTCAGGTTTCACACCTTCCCCATCAATCAAATAAAAAGCTTAATCAATCAAACAACTTGTAGATGTTCAATGTATCACACATTCCCAACAATAAATCAAATCAATCAAGTAAGCAAAAGGCTCAATCAATCAATCAATCAAGCACTTTACCTCACCATAAAGCCTTTGGTGTGGTTTTATCAATGTTAGCACACATTCAATCACCAAATCAACTACCAGGTTTAAAATATTGTGTATTTTTATCAAAGGTTATGACTTTTGCCTCATATTTACATCTTAAAACACATCAATGACTAGGTTCAAAAGGTTGCTTCCTTTTATCAAAGGTTGTGCCCTTTGCCTTACCATCTCAATACTCACATTTTAGTTCATTAGGCTTCAAAGGCACCAAACCTATTTGGTCATATTTCAATTCAAAAGTCCCAAAGGCATTAAATCTCTTTGGTCACACTTCAATTCAAAGGCCCCAAAAATCCCCAAATGCATTAAACCCCTTTGGTAATATTTCAATTCAAAAGCCACAAAGGCATTAAACCCCTTTGGTCACCGTTTTCCATTTCAGTCAAAAGGCTTTAAAGGCACCAAATCCCTTTGGTCACATTTCAATTCAAAGGCCCCAAAGGCACTAAACCCCTTTGGTCACCATTTTCTATTTTAGTTCAAAGGCCCCAAAGGTACTAAACACCTTTGGTCACCATTTTCTATTTCAGTTAAAAGGCTCCAAAGGCACCAAACCCCTTTGGTCAAATTCAAAATTTAGTTCAAAGGCCCCAAAGGCACCAAACCCCTTTGGTCACATTTAAATTTTAGTTCAAAAGGCTCCAAAGGAACCAAACCCCTTTGGTCAAACTTCAATTCAAATGCCCCAAATACACCAAACCTCTTTGGTCACATTTCAATTCAAAAGCCCCAAAGGCACTAAACCCCTTTGGTCACCATTTTCCATTTCAGTTCCAAGGCTCCAAAGGCACCAAACCTCTTTGGTCACAATTATATTTCAGTTCAAAAGGCTCCAAAGGCATTCAACCCCTTTGGTCAAATAAAAAATCCCAATTCAAAGGCTCCAAAGGCACCAAACCCCTTTGGTCAACATCTAGAATAAATTTTTATTTCTTGCAAAATATTAGGATTTACTTTCTTGTCTTAGATTAGCTCTAGCTTAAAGTTTATTTTCTTGTTTTACATTAGCCCTTTCTATTTTACATTAGCTCTAGCTTAGGATTTACTTGCCTGTCTTAGATTAGCTCTAGCTTAATATTTACTTTACTATCCTAGATTAGCTTTAGTTTAGGGTTTACTTTCTTGTCCTAGCTCAACTACATTAAATCCTTGAGTGAACCTCGTATCTCGTAATCTACTCTAGACACTTGGTGGTTGTAGCGATTGGTTATCCATGCAATATGGTAGGATGATTTTCTTACCATAAGGACATTGATTGTGATAAAAATAGAATAACTTTACTTTCATGTTCATAGATTAGATTAACTTACATCCCCATTCTACTTGGGTAAAAGTAGGTCCATAAAAATACTTTTCTTTTATAGCCATCAATTATATTAGCATACAACTCCATTATGCTGGGACAAAAGCAAAGACATATATTAGATTTACTTATATGTAATTTCTTGCTTTCATAGATTAGATTTACTTTCATGTAATTTCTTACTTTCATAGATTAGATTTATTGTTATGTAATTTCTTACTTTCATAGATTAGATTTACTGTTATGTACTTTCTTGCTTTCATAGATTAGATTTACTTTTATGTGCTTTATTATTTTCATAGATTAGATTTACTTTCATGTAATTTACTTGCTTTAATAGATTAGATTCTCTTTCTTATCATTGATTTGCTAGCTTAGATCCTCGAGTGAACCTCGTATCTAGTGATCTACTCTAGTCACCTAGTAGTTGCAACAATTGGTTATCCATGCAATTTGGTAGGATGGGTAGATCACCATAAGGATACTTGTTTCAATAAAAATTTAATAAATACAAAAATCATCACAATAAAAACAAAAAACAAGTGCAACAAAGCAACAATAAATATAGAGAAAAAATATAAAATATTTATTTATTTTATCCTAAAGTACAATAATAAAGGGTATATCATGTCACTTACTAGTCCTGCACTTTGCTCAACTCTAGCCGCTCCACTTCTTGAAGCCATCCATTTAAATCTAAATTTCATCCATCTAGCCCAATCACAATCAGGTCAATCGCCTTGTCACCATCATCCATTATGCCTCCTAACTGCTTGCGGGGGTAGAAAAAATATACAATATTTCATCCTAAATAAGATCAATAATTAAACACCTATTTTTGGACTCAATGTGTATCCAAGAACCTTATCTACGACTAATCATACACCCTACTCTATCGGATATAAATGTAGAATTTCTCTTAACAAATCTAAGTGGCTAATATGCTAGGCCAATATATATAAGGGTTTACATGTTGATACTATAGTAAATATGGTGATGTTGATCGACCACTTATAATCAATTATAGCATATGAGACCATTTACCACATCGCTAGTTTGTTCACCAAAACCAAGGCACTCATCAATTTATCAATGATAAGGTTCACAAATATTCATCACTTCTATCACTAGGTCATATCACCATCTCGTACCATGCTAGATATTGATCATAGCATTTCATAGTATTAGATTTGAATTTTAACAATAACAGGACACCACAGTCTACGACCGTTCAACCCTAGACAGTCTCAGGTCATGGTCGTCCAGACTTAGACGATCGACATCCCATATGCATGAAGATTTATAGAAGTAGTATGATGCAACACAATGCATAACATCAATGAAAACTACAATAAAGGAATGTAAGATCAATATTTTTTTGCTTTCCTTGCATACTTCAGCATACATTTGTTTCATTTAGTTTAACATATTTTGAATTTGGGCCTCATTTTGAGATGATCGACATATATTTTTTTTTGGTATAAGGTAGAGGTGGTTATAAGGTCCACAAACATTTTACAAAGTCAAAATGGGCTGGTTCTAGCATCAAGCCCGTATAATCAAAATACAAAATGGATCTTTCTAAGACTCACATTAAGCCATACTTAGAGTCCAGAGTCCTATACTTGTCGCTTGACTATTCAGGATAAAACAAAAACCAAACAACACCTAGCACTTACTAACACTAGGTTGCTGTACTGTACACTTGTCACCTCCCAGGCCCCGACAAATGGGATGCCTTTTTCGCCTAATTCCATCTGTCGGATTACTCATCATCAGCCCCTCTGATCTCCCGATGCTCTAACGAGTTTGATCTTAGCTCTTCTCTAGCAACCAACACCAATAGTTCTTGAGGGAAGTTATCCTTCTAAATTTGCATCTCCCCAACGAAACTGCAATATTTGCCATTAGATCCGCCGCTCGGTTCCCTTCTCTAAAGGTGTGTTGGATTCGGGCATTAACCAAATGAGATTTATGAATCTTTGCTTCTAGGATAAGCTCCAATATGGTCCAGCTGGGGTCTTTATCCTCCTTAATTGCCTTGATTATATTAAGCGAATCCCCTTCAAAGATAACTTCCTTATAACCCTCAAGTCTGGCAATTCTCATTGCCCGCATGCAGGCTCGGGCTTCTGCAAAATGATTTGTTTGAGTTCCCAAAGGCTTTGCAAAGGCAAGGACCACTTTTCCTTCCTCATTTCTCAAAACTCCTCCTGCTCCTGCAGCCCCCGGATTTCCTTTAGCTGCCCCGTCAAAATTAAACTTAACCCACTTTTGTGTGGGGGTATCCACTTGACACCATCCCGTGGGTTGGTTGTAATGTCTAGGTCTGGAAGTTCCTCTCCCCAGTTCCGCAAAATCCTCCTTTCCCTTAGAGACATGGTCTCATTTTTGAAGAAGAAAGTTTTCCAATTTTCTTTCAAAGCTCTGATTATTTTATTACCACATAACCTGGGATCTTTCTTACGTCCTTTAAATACTCTCTTATTTCTCTCATTCCATATCCCCCATAAAAAATGGGGTAAGCTGAGCTTCCAGAGCCAAGTCAAAAGCTTTGCCCGGAAGGGGGAGCCCACTGTATGCAGAAGTCAGACATGTTATTTGGACAGACCCAATCTATATGAAATTTGGACAGGATCATTTGGAAGACCGTACAAGAAAAATCACAAGTTAGAAATATATGACTTACGATTCTATTGCTTTCTCACACAAGATACATCGATTGATGAATTGGAAACCTCTCCTTTGCAGATTATCTATTGTCGGGATCTTATTTTGAACTCGCCAACCAAAAGAAGAAAGCTATTTTTGGGGTTAAATTATTTAACCAAATAACGAAGTCGGAGTCCGACCATTGAATCTCGAGTGGATTAACTTATAGGCGATTTTATCGAATAGATCCCACTTGTAGTTTTGCCCCAAATCGCCTTGTCTCTTCCTCCACCAGGAATGATCGGGAACACCCTTAAAGCATCATTGAGTTTGGTTAGGGCCACCTTCTCTTGCTCTGACAGATTATGAACTGCGATTTTCTTCCAAGAAGAAGTTTCCTGTGCTACAGCAATAAAATCCCCTACTTTTCCTCCCATTTCCTTCGAAAGTTTATGTTGGAGGACCTGAAGGTCTAAGTTATCTTTTAGAGGGGCCTCTTCCAACCACGGGTCTTTCCAAAAGTCCACTTGTCTTCCATTACCAATTCTCCATCTGATGCCTTTCCTGACTACCTCCCGACATTCGAGCAAACAATTCCAAAAATAGGATCCTCTAGGAAGATTATCAGCTTTCGGGAAGTCCCGATTATTTCCGATATATTTTGCCTTAAGAAGTTTTACCCATCCCAATTGATCATTATTGATAAATCTCCATAACTGTTTGCCAATCAGAGCTTGATTCAATTCTTTCATTCTCTTTAACCCCAGGGCCCCCTGATCCTTGCTTGCACACACCTGATTCCATGCTACCAACGAAATTCTCTTTCTCTCCTCTGAACCTGACCACAAGAAGTTGCGTTGAATTAGCTCCAATGTAGCTCGGACCTTTGCGAGCATTCTAAATAGAGACATGCGATAAATTGGAATGCTCTGTAAAGTAGTTTGAACTCATAAGGCTTTTCCTGCGGAGCTGAGAAGGCTGCCCTTCCACCCTGCTAACTTTTTGGAGATCCTGTCAATGACTGAGTTCCACAAAGTAGCCTTCATTCTTCCTTCGAACATAGGCATGCCTAGATAAGTTGCTGGTAGAAGCTCCTTTCCAAAACCGAAGAGGTTAGCTATTCTTTCCTCCCTCCCACCAGGCGTGTTAAAGAAATAGATGCTACTCTTCTTATAGTTTATGTGCTGTCCTGCTTCTGTCTCATACTTGGTTAGAATTCTCTTCAACTTCCTAGCTTGAGGCACCGAGGCTTTGGACACAATGATTGTATCATCCACAAACTCGTTGGTGAGACACCGGCCTCGCTTATTGAGGCTGGTTTAAAACCTTCCAATTGACCATCTGCCACCGCCGCTGAAATGTTCCTACCCAATGCTTCCGCTAAAATAATAAACAAGTATGGAGACAAAGGATCTCCTTGTCGCAACCCCCTTTCACTCTTAAAGTAACCGGAGGGTGACCCATTCACCATGACAGAAAATCTTGTAGTAGAGATACAACTAAAAATCAACTTAATCCACTTGGGACAGAAACCAAACTTACCCAAAATCTTGGTGAGGAACCGCCATGAGACCCGGTCGTAGGCTTTATTCATATCAAGCTTTAGTAACATACCTGCTTCCTTACTAGTCACAATTGAATGAATAACCTCATGAATTGTGATGATACCATCCAATATTTGTCGCCCTTTCACAAAGCCACCTTGGTTCATATCAATGATGAAAGGAAGGATAACCTTCAACCTATTGGCGATTGTTTTTGTGAGAATCTTCATCAGAGTGTTACATAAACTGATAGGGCGGAAACCGGAAAATTCCATTGCTCCCACTAGTTTAGGGATGAGGACTAAAAAAGTAGCATTAACTCCTTCCGGGATTTCCATGTCCTTTTGAGCCTCAATTATAGCTTCCACTACATCATTGCCTAGGATATCCCAAAAATTCCGGAAGAAAGGCTGCAGGGAAGCCATCCGGTCCTGGGGAGTCGTTACCATCCATGTCAAAAACGACCTTCTTGATTTCCTCCTTTGTGAAAGGACTAAGTAAGAATCCATTAAGATTATCAGTTACGAGGGGTGGAATGGCTGCCAACAGAGAGTCCTCTTCTTCAATAGTCGGATTTACATCTTCTAGCAACGATTTAAAGTACTCAACCGCTTCCCTCCTTATGTCTTCCATATCTTTGGTGTTAGACCCATCGGCCATCTTGATCTCCTTAATTTTTTTAGTACTCCTGTGGCGAAGAGTAGAGACATGGAAGAACTTTGTATTTCTGTCACCCTCCTTTAACCAACGCAGCTGGATTTCGCCTCCAAAAGGTTTCTTCAAATCCTAGCATCGTGTGGTATTCGGCTAATGACCTCCCTCTCCCGGTTTCTCGGATCCTCTCGTAAGTCGCTCCGACTTCAACTTCTCCCGTAGTTCATTGATCTTGTCTTTTAGTTTCGCCTTTTTAACAAAAATATTGCCAAAGGAAGTTTTGTTCCACTCTCTAATGTTAGCCTTCACATTCCTTAGTTTACATGCCACTTGGGCCGCTTTCGAACCATTATACTTTTTGTCCCACCATTGGGCAACCGGATCCTTGAGATCCCGATGTTGGAACCACATAAGTTCGAATCGAAAGGGTCTCGATGTATCTTTTCTTAGAGTCCTCCCCTGTTTCCCACGGAATTGGGTTGTGATCGGACCCGATTCTTGGGAGTGCGATTAATGAAGAGTCCCCAAACCTCTCCAGGCATTCTTGAGAAAGAAGAAACCTATCTAATCTTATCTGAATTTGGTTTTCCTTCAATATTTTGTTAGACCATGTATAGGAGAATCTACGCAGTCCACATCCATCGACTCATGTTGCTCAACAAAATCTCTAAACTCGTAGATATCAACGAGTTATTCTTTGAGAGCCCCCCAATTTATCTACAGGATTAAGGTAGCAATTGAAATCCCCCGCCACAATCCAAGGGTAGTTGGGGACCGTCTCCCTCAATTCAGCTAGTTGACTCCAAAGAACCCTTCTCGATCCCTCGTCTAATCGGAGCATATACATTCGTTAAGATCCACTCTTCCTGCGTGGTTTTATCCACACATAAGAGACAAATAAACCAACTAGACATTCGAATCACTCTACTATCAATCACATTTTTGTTCCACATAACCGAGTAACCCTCCCTCATTGTTCCGGTGGCCTCTTGGCCTACTACTTCAACTTCTCGCCAAGTCCTATTCTTAAAAGGAATAACTCTACTCTCCTCCATTTTAGTTTCTTGAAGTAAAATCATATCCGGTTTGTGTTCTTGTCTAAGAGCATACAAAGCTCTTATTTTTGCAGGATTACTCCCACGAATATTCCATGAAAGAATCTTCATTTATGGGCTTTGGATCCTCGAGCCTTCGCCCCAAAGAGCAATATTGCTTGAGTGCCATCGACCACTCCTCGCTCTCGCTTCTTTCCGCCTTAAGGCAGACATTGCTAGGTTTCCCTCTTCCTACCGAACCATATCCCCATACATCCGCTCTAGGTTGAAGTTCCTTGGGATTCACTTGGCTTCTAGTAACCATCTTGGGTAGGTCAGTCTTGGTATTTGGGGTAACAATCTGGCTTTCCAGGTTAACTGGTCTTTTTGATAGTGGAGATGATTCCGTGCTCTTAGCTTCTTGATTAGTAGATTCTTTTTTCCCTGCTTTGGGGTTACACTTATCTTGGTGGTTCACCTCTTCCTCCTGAGTATCCTTGCCTGTATTATTAGTTTCCTGCTCCTTCCTCTGATTTTTCTCCTCTAAATCCTTCTCTTGAGTCTCCTCTACCTCAGATTCCACTTCTTGGCTGTCCATCTGATCTCCCTTCAAATGATTTAATGCATCAAAATTGTTCTCCACTAGGATGTTGATCTCCTTGGAATTTCTTCCCATAAATTCCTCTGCAGTACATGGGACCACTTCCACCGAGCCTCCATAGGCCTCCCGTATCACCCAATCAAACTTACTTGCCCCAGGGCGTTTATCTATGGGGTTCTTTCCTTTGTGATTTGGCTCTGAGGCTTGTTGTATCATCTTAGGAGCAGGTTGAGCTTGAGGGTTCCCATCAAAGGGACCGGCCTCCCTGTGAGAGGGTTTTGGGGCATAGGAATTTTTGGGAGGAGGGTTAAAATGTTGCCTCTTGCTTACAATAGGGCGAACAGGGGTCTCCGATATTCGGATTTCGAGCTCCACATCCTTGAGGCCCAAGTTGGGTAGGAATGGAGATCTCAGGGGGGAGGGATATTATTACTGGGTTTGAGGATCGGTATTTTGGAGTGGGGGCTGGTTCTTGGAAATGCGATGGATACCCTGGTGCCCTACCTTCCCACAAACACTACACTTAAAAGACATATTTTCATATTCAAATACCTGAGTATGAAGGCCAAACATAGACGACAAAATAATGGATTTAGGGAGCTCTTTACTCAGGTCCGCCAACACACACATGCGAGCAGACATGAGTCTTGTTTTGCTCAAGGTTGCAGGATCAATAGCCATTAGTTCTCCAATCTCTGTAGCTATCCCAGCCAATATTTGTTCGTTCCAGAAAGCAGAGGTAATCCTGGCATCTTAACCCAAATAGGAGCCAAATCCAGCACCTGAGTCTGGGGGTTGAAATCGGGGGACCAACGCTTCAGATACAAGCCCCTTTTCCCAAAAAACCAAGGACCTCCTTGGAGAGTCCTTTCCATGTCCTGTTCACATTGAAATGTCACCAAAAGAAAACTCTTGGGTAAAGCCTTAATCATCATACCGGCCCTTGGCTGCCATTTTTGGATGGCCCATCTCCTTATGACTTCCATGTCTGGCCTCACCCCCATAAATTTAGCCACCAAAGATGTTCTGCCCTCCATAGCCACATGCTGAGCTAAGGAATTTGGGACGTGCAACCTACCATTGACAGATTTTAGATTAAAACAAGAGTCGGATAATTTTTGCTTACCGCGAAGAGCATTAAGATATGAATGTCTCCAGTTGCCAGGTTTCTCTTTGTCTCCTTCTTGGGTCTTCCTTTGATCCTGACGCATAGAGTCATGGTCCCCCTCAGAGAAATCTTCAACCGCATCCGCCCAACGCCCTTGGACCGGTTCCAATAGAACTTCCTTGTCCACATTCTCCGCCTGGGGGCTCGCTATCTCGCCAGAGCCCCCACCGCTCGCGTCTGCTGATCTGCCCTCTGAAGTCCCACACCTAGGGTTTGATGCCCCTAGACCTCTCGCTCCTCCTCCTTGCTGCTCCATCCGTCACAACTTGTTGCCTCCAAAATCTGCCATTTTTTTTTTTTTTTTTTAGGGCCAAAATTTTTTGATGATCGACATATATTACTGATAAGTTTGTAGTATATTTATGTGTAGGTATACAAATACATACATCGATGGAGAGCCAACTAATCCTGTAGATCCACTAGACACAACCACCATATCTAGATTCAGATAACTCAAATTCCATCCAATACAGAAGATTTGGCACATCTAGCACATCCAACGAATCTAACATAGATCCATTGCATCCAACTCTAGATCCAATGAAGCGACGGTCTCAAAAAACTTGTCCATCAATTATTGTAGCAAAAAAGGGTACATGCACCATCTTATGTTGTAAAATGGAATCAATCCCTTCCATATATTTGTACAACCCCACGAGGGTTTCATTGTATAAAAAAGAGGATAAAAGAGCATACAATATACACATTATTTACTATTCTATTTTTATTTACATATACATTGCATATGGTACATTTTGTTTTTCATACACAGGAGGATGGATAAGTAGTTATGCTAGGGTAGGTACAAATTCATCAGCCTATATTACATGTGACATGTTAGCAATCTTCAGTATTGGGAATGATTGAATGCCATGTTACCAAAAATGAAATGCATAGAATTTAATGTCAACATGCCTTAGATTTTATTTCTTAATATGTGTTGGCATCATCTGGGACACATCATTTGTTGAGTTAGGAGAGGGTATTTATCGATAGTTAATAGTATTTAATGGCATTAATGGCCAACATGCATGCCTTAAAAAGAAATATATTTAACAACATGCATGCATTTATGGAAAAGATGGGTGATCACATGGTACATGCATGCATTTATAGCAAAAAGGGATAATCACATGATGCAAGGCATGTGTCAAGGGCATGTGGCAATGACTTCATGGTATAACAAGGTAGAAACATATATGCGTAAGTCACTATTGGTTATAGCTCCAAATGAATAAATCATGCCATAATTTTTAAAGCATATGCCAATGACTTTATGGCTTCCCAACTACTTGGCACCTCAAGGTGGTTACCCATATACATAGGTTACTATCAACCATTAGAATCAAATGCATATGTATCCAACTCTAAAATGTGTGTCTAATTTTCTAGCCTATCAACCAAGAGCATCGACAAAGTTATGAGAGACCACACTATCATCTACTAGAAATTTTTAAAATGGTAGCATTGGGAAAGTAGAGCAATTGAACCTATTTACATTCCAAAATATCACACTTTGTAAAAATTTAGGAAAGTAGAGTGCCCAAACCTATCTACACTTGTTTTGATGCTCTAACGCCTTGTGTTCTACATTTTCAACCAAAAATTGCACCTAGAATCATATACTTTGCATGCTCAAACAACAACCTATATAGGTAGCACATATCTTGTGCCAATATTTAGTAGATTCTAATTCCAAATAATGGGAAAGAAATACAAATTTGAACTAGAATGTACTTTAGAGTTATTCCAAATCCCAAAGGTAGTTGAGATATTTCATATTGCTAGATGGTGATAATTATTCCAACTCTTTGATGGCCATAATGAGGATCTTGTAGAATATTTTTCCTTACATCTACATGAAGGTGTTGTAAAAATTTGGGACATCCACATTAATATTACAACCAAAACCCTAACCTAAGTTTTCAGATCCCTAATACAGGGTAATATTTTTTGAGAATTGGATCCCCAATAGCTAAATTATTTTAATCCTTTATAGAAGAATGGAATACCAAGCCCTGCAATGACATGAGTGGGAACCTATGCAAAGGATTGAAGCATGTAATATTGGAACAACCTTGGGATGTTATATCTCTTTGGGTGATAAAGTACATCATATATGATGGTCATTACCCACTAGTTTTTGGGTTGCATTTGAAACTTATTGCACATTTATTGTATGGAACTCAAAGGTAGGACCTATAGATTGACCTACCATTATTTTTGTATTTTTTATTATATGACATAGCCAAAAAATTCTAGGAAGAGAAATACTTCTTAAAGTATCATAGAATAATCAAATTTATTTGCTACGATCATTTAACCTTAGTTGAAGGTAACAAAGAGCATTGCAAAAATTTCTTAGCCATAAGTTATAGACAAGGCCACCCAGGGAAGCAATTTAAATTTCCTCCATTAAGGTACATCCTAATAGCAATAGAAAGCATTATAGGTATATGGCATCAAAAGACCATATTATAGATGAACATACCATTCAAGTGATTGAGACATCTAAGGCCGACCAAAGAAGCCAAAAATAGACTAGATCTATCACTCTGGAAGGCCAAATATTTACTAACCAACCTGAATTGACACCTAGGATATCTAGAACTTGCAGAAGAACCAAAAAAAATGTTAGGTCTATAACTCCAAAGAATCAATAGGTACCCATATAGACAAACCCAACACTAGAACCTCCCAAAACTTGTAGAATAAGAAGATAAATTTTGGTAATTATAAGTAGCAATGAGGAAGAGGTTTCAACACCTCATGATGCATAATAATAGCCTCTACCCAACAATAGAGAAACTTAAGAACAAGAAGAGCCCTTGGTAAAAACTGTGAGTTAGGAAGAAGAAGAAACTAGGTCCAAAATAGGGTACCTTGATGAATTAGACCTAGAAAAATGCCAGGGCAATGATAAAATTTCTATCGGAAGAACTAGGGGAAGCCAATAAATTATTGCAAGATAAAAATAGGTAGCTTGCACAACTCTTACAAGAGTTAGCTGAATTGAAGAAGTAAGGTACCTAGCTTGAGGAGGAAACACAAATTGTACCAAAGGCTAATGAAGTAATAACTATTTTTCAATGACTAGGCTCTAGCATGGACATGCTAGCACAATAAGAGGGGGAATAGGTGGTTTAAGAAGTGCTAGAATATAAAATAATGGCACTAGAACAAGTACACACAATGTCACCCAACAAATATAAACTAATATTGATGAGGTGGTAGTGGAGAGATGGATAAATTAAAACCTACAATAGGAAAAAATAATAAAATCCCTTGAGGACAAGAATATAGACTAGGCTAAGGAATTAACCAATCTACAAATAAAAGTCAAATATGCATATGGTAATACAAACAAATTGCTCAAAATCTGAAAATTGACATGAGTATACAACATGTTCTTGCGATAATAGTATTACAAGTGGAAGCTCATGAGGCTAATATCAATACAACCTTATGATTTTTCCTCTATTTTAGATTTTATTTTTGCTTATCTAGAGAGCTTAATTGAGTATAAGAATTAGTTGTTTAAATTCTACCTATACAAATACATATTTCTAGAGGAACAACAATTCCATCCCAACATTTATGTTAGGGATGTCTAAATGAGGGCATTTTAATTTCTATTGTTAGGAATCAATTACATATTTAGGATAGGATGGTGGAGCATAGGGTCAAGGAGATGATATTTGGGTTGCTCCTTTAATTTGAGTATCCAAGACCAACCGATTTTATTGCCTCACATTTTAGTGTGATGAATCATGAGCACATTGGGTAGAAAATCGATATTCATATGCAATAGTGCATTAGAGAAGTCTAGGATTATTGTACAACATATCTACATAGGATAAGGTGACTTCCTAGAATAGATGGATAGAACTAATGACTAAGTTAAGAAAAAGAAAATCAATTTCCCCTCAAAACTTGGTTTGGTCCTATAAAAGAGCCCAATCAATTATTCATGTAATGCAAATACTCTACCATGAATGGATAGGATTTGTATGTAGAAAACCCCTTATTATATGCCTTATTACCTAATATAATGATAAAATTCTACCAAATGACTGGGATTTTAGGCAATGGTTGTTAGAAGTTAGAAACCATAGAGGATATCATCCATAGTCAAAGAATTTTTGAAGACCTAGACAAGGAACTTGATCTCAATAGAGAATTGGAGTATGATGCATGAGGACATGCATCACATTAAGTTGGGGGGAGAGTGATGAGGCCCTAAAATGCCTCATTTGGTAAACAAAGTAATATTTCATAACCCTTTTACTATGATGATTAACTATGGACTACCATGTGGTTTGCATTAATATTGTGACTAAACATAGAAAATAAGATAAATGAATTGTTGAGTTGTTTAGATAGATTTTGTGTGATTTAGAGCTAAATTTGTGAATGTTTGGTAATGAAATAACAATATTCTAACTTTTTATAGTACTTTTATATTTTGTAGATCTAAAGAAGGCATTTTGGAGCAATTGAGCACTTCTAATGCTTTGGTGATGGAAGTCCTAAAAAATGTCATAGGAAATAACAAAGTTGGAATTCCTTAGAAATATCATAGGAAATAATGACATTGAAAGTACTTAGAATGTTAGGGAAATGACAATGATGGATGGGAACCAAGATCCACTTTAGTGAAGCATCAATAATTATCAAATAGGTGTCAAAAGTAAATAGAATAACTGTAGTGGTGCTTGACATAAACATGATAGTTACAAGTTATGATAAAATGGCTTCAAAGCATAATAGTCAGTTGAATAAGGGTGTTAAGGATGAAATATATAGCAACCAAGTGGATGCATCATCCAAATAACATGATAAATTATTGAACCTCCTACCATGCTAGATGCAACTAGAATCTCAAAACTAGCATTAGAAAATGGTTATCAACTCTCTAATGGCAAAGGAATCTCCAATAAGTGAAGTGATTTTGCCATAGCTCTTCAATGGAAAATGAATCTCAAAAGCCAAATTTATTTTACTAAAATTATAATCATCATTCCTAAATGTGTGGGATGTTTTTGAAACACTAGGAATTTAGTTAAAAGATACCATATGTATATGTATGCTTTTGCAATCTAAAAAAGGACAATATTCAGATATAAAAAGTGGAAAGTGTATTTTTATCCTATTCCAATGAAATAAAGCTTGTATTCCCTATTATGTTTAAGCACTTGTTCTTTCATTTAATCTTATTTTGAAGTAATTTTTATCTTAAAAAGGGAAAAAGAGCAAAATCCCACTCCCAATTTGGTGGAAGGCTTACTTTAGGTGTACTGTGTAGGTATGATTAATTTATTATTTTGTGTATTGTTATTTTAATAGTTAAATGTATAGTAGTCTCTTATTTATTTATTTGTTTTAACCCTTATGTTATTTTACCAATAATTATTTTAATGAAGCTAAAAGATTATATTGAATTACAAGAGTTAATTTTAATTTCTCCAAGCATATTATTTTATAAGCATGTTTTAATTTTTGCAAGAGCATTTTTAGCTTTTGTAAATGTGTTTTAGAATTCTACAAGTGTACTTTAATTTCCATAGGTATGTTTCAGTTCCCCTCTATGCAAGTATGTTCCTTTAGGAATACTTATAATATCCAATACTAACACCTTATCTTTAGCACACATAGTCATTGAATGCCAACTTGGATTGACAAGTTTTAAAGTGCAATAATTAACAACACTTGTCACAAACTTCATTATATTGAACCCTATGAAGTTTATGGCATTATCAGTAATAACTATGGAAGGTGACCCAAATTTGGTGTTAATATATTCTAAGATTTGAATAATAGCTTCTTGACCTTTTGATTTTACTAGTACCACCTTAGTCCATCTAGTAAAATAATTAAGATAATTAGAATCCATCCATGTCTAGCACTTGATAGAGGATTTATTTTTTTGATGAAATTTAGGCCCCACTATTGAAAGGGTTCAATTATAATTATGAGTATTTAAGGGCATTAGTGTTTTTCTTCTCTTACCCATGAAAGTACAGTATACCTTACATTCTTTGACCCATTGAAAGTAATCAAAAAATAATCTAGGCTACTAATATGCCATCCTAAGAAATTTGTGAGTTGTGGTTTGGGAAAATAGTATCCTCCCTCTTAATAGTACCCCTTTGTATGGGATTTTACCTTTTCTTCCTCCACACATCATAGTAGTACCCCATCATATACTTTTTAGAAAAGCACATTATCTAGCCATGTATTTTCCATCATCTGTTTTCAAAATCTAGATTTTTCTTTAGGTGTTAAGCCTTAAAAAAACTATCTTATTATCATGTATCTTCTAATTAATCCCATCCATCCTAGTTTATAATTAGGTTCAATCTATTCTACCAATGCCACTTTGTCCTTAGGAGCTAACATAACAATATTTTCATATAAAACTCTACCTCTAGCTAGTCTGGTGGTTTTGATCTCTATGTTAAATTTCCAGATTTTATTTATCCAACCTGCTCTCTTTTCTCCCAACTTTCCATGCAATACTACAAATATGACATCAATATGCACTCTAAAAATAATATTTTTACATTGAGATAGGTAATATTTAAACTTCCTTAGGGATTTTATCATGGAAAACACCTAATTTTATGATAACATGACTTTCATAATGAATGTGGATCACTTGATTCATAAAGAATATTGGGGATTCTTCCTTTTTGTCATCCTTCTGAGTTAACACAACTACAATGCTTTCATCAATGTCAAACACACCTTTTGGATTTAAGATATTTTAAATTACCTATACCTTAAAAAAAACTATATATGTTCAATGTTTTTGTTCCTTTATTTATAAAAGATAGTTATATCATCTAGGTAGCATGATTTCATCTATCAAACCTACAAAATAAATATCCATGGCTGTTTGGAATGTGGCCCTAGTATCTAAAAAACTAAACGACATTCTTTAATATGTAAGATTTTTCATTCTATAGTGAATATTGTTTTGTTTTGATTGTCATACTCAACCTAAATCTCCTTCTACCTTGATAATCCATCTAGTAGATAGTCATAAAATATGAGATCCAGCCACCTTTTATGAAATCTAGTCTATAGCTAACATTGGGTAGTGATATTTTAATGGTGCTCTATTCAAGTTCTTGAAATCGATACATAACCTAATATCATTGTTTTTCTTGAAAACTAGCACCAAATTGGCCATCCAAGTAGAATATTTATGGGAAATATAATTTTGGCTTGTATAAGCTTTAGAATCTCTTTCTTCATTACTACTTAGTTTTAGGATTAATTAGTCTCAAATTTTTCCAAAAGGGATTCTACTAGCTTCTAGTTCCATTGTGTTTTTTTTAATAATATTTCTATTATAAAACCTTAAATATTCATATCACCAAGAAATAATATCACCATACTTTCCATAGAGCTCTCTTAATAGGCTTACATCTTCTTCAATAAAGTATTTTCCTAAAAATAGATTATTTCCTTCTACAACTTCAACTAGATGACATAAATATGCCTTTAACTTGATCCTAGAATTCTAAAAATATCATTGGAGTTTAATAAAATCTTTAATGTGGTTATTACCCTTAGTATCTAAATATTCTTCAATTTAATAACCCCATATTTTATATCATCTTCATACTCATTCTTATCTTCAATTGGTTGATCTTCCTTAACAATGAATTTTATAATTTGTTCATCATTGTTAAATACTTATCAATAATTAGATTTACCAAAGATGATAGTTCTATGTACTATCTCTAGACCTTATATTATTCTACATATCTAAAGTAATATTGAATTTTTTTACCATTGAATATAGGTCATTTGCCTTAGCATTCAACTCTAGAGAGATAATCTTAATCTCATAGGTACTGAAGCCCTCTAGTAAATCTCAAACTCTATGTCTATAATACTTTAGGTGCTTGTTTTTAATTGCATATGTTGAATTAACTTAGTTTATGACCATCTTGATATTTCCAAATAATTTTATGTTCCTTCTTTTCAACTTTCCTTAAACTTGTGCAAAGGGCTTCATACTTGGCTATTTTACTAGTACAATTGAATAGTAATTTACAAGCATAACTTATCTGAGCATATTGAGGATCAATGAATTGAATATTTGCACCTACTCCATTTCTAGTTCTTGTACCATTTAAATTCATAATACATGTTTTATTTAACCCTTATGTTTGTTGGTTGGTTAATGCTAAAATATTGGCAAGATCTTTGGATATCAAATAATTACCAAGCTCAATTTCTTCAAAAGTCACCTTGATGTTTTCATCATCCTAGAGTGTGCCTATGGTCATGTCAATTTTTATCATATGGTAATCCTCCACTCCTTCATCATCCATAAATTTAGACAACTCATTCCAATTCATAACTTCATTATCATCCAATTTTTCCAACAAGTAATTATATGGAGATTCATTTTCTTGTTAGAGAATATTACATTATTTGGTACATGCTAATGTACCTCCTTGGTACAACCTTGTAAATATTATATTAAGGTTGTATCCTAGATTAGAGTGTGAGTAAATATTTTATGTAATATAATAATGTGCAGGAAATGCACAAGTGTCATGTAAATGAGTGTGCAAGTGTTATGTGTGTAAATGTGCACAAGTATCTCATATGTAAGTGTGCATATATGTTCTTAGATTAGGAAGTGTTATGTGAAGAGTCAAGTCCAAGTGTGCATACAAGATATTGTCATGTGTATGCAAGTGTCAAGTAGAGAATCCAAGATTCATGAGACTTTGCATAAGGAAAAGGAAGAGTCGAGTAACAAAAGAGTCAACCTACTATGGCTATATATTACTCCATGGAGAAGTATAGATATATCGCTAGCATAGCCTACATAGCTTACATAGTCTACATAGTTTACATTGTGAGCATTGATAATTGTAAGAGTTTATGATACATTTATAAAAAAAAGAGGAGTAATACAATTTGCATACATTTGAGCAACTAATATTGTAAGTCTTGTTATATTGTATGATTTAGGCTATTACATTCATATTTCAGCTTATTAATGAATGTTATTTGATATATTATTAGCCTTGATATATACATATTAGTTGTCTCATATTATCTCTGTTACATTATTATTTTGATCTTATTATATTGTGGCTATCATATATTTTATCTTGTGATTTTACATTAATATTAAGGCTTCAAAAGCCATCATTTCTAACCTAATCATTTTTCCATCTTGGGGTACCTTCATATGCATATAATCCATTATTATGTATCCATCCCCAAACCACTTCTTAGTCCATTTAATTCCAAAATAAGAAGGAAGATAAACCACTATGACTTCTTGAACTAATACCAGTTCAAGATTTTTTTCCATAGCCATGATTAAATCTTTTAGACCTTATATGGTGTTCAACCTAGTTCCATCAATTTGGATTGGATTTTTAGTGGTCATTGTATGATAGTCTAATTTCCTTGCACATAACCTTTGGCATAACTATTACAATAGCCCATTAACCCACTATGTAACTTAAAAAATAATTCATAATCTTCATATTTACATAGAATGATAGTGGTTTTATTGTCTTTAGCTTAGGAGCATTAAAAATATCTATTACATTCATGTGAATGTTTGATAGATCCACTATAATCAAATTTTGTTGTTCTATTGGATTGGGTTGTGTTTTTTTTGGTTTTCCATTCCTAGCATAACTTCTTTCTCACTCTTTAAGGTCCTCTTGGAGTTAATTCATTTGACCTAGTAGAGATAAGACTTTCAACATGCTCAGTTTTATCAGTGTCTTCTTCATCTCTTCAAAAATATTGAACCTAGATTTGGTAATATTAATTTTATTGTAAGAGTGAATTTTATATACTATATTATATCAATTGCATGTCCTTCACTAGTCAGGAATAGGTATTTTAGATGATTTTTCTTCCTTTTATAACTTTTCCCTTATTTTATCCTTTTGTTTATTTGCTATTGTTCCTTCCTACACTCCTTTTTATTTCTTGGGATCCTTCCTCTATTATACCTACTTACCCTTTCTATTCAAAGAATTATCTTATGGTGTCATGAATGACACATTTTCAACATTCTCTTTATGTATTTATTATTGCCTAACTACTATAGGCCCATTATCCTTGATATGGAATTGTGGTCTCCATTTTCTCACTATCGCAGTATCTATTCTAGCTTCAACTTGATCCTTGGATGGCTCTTAATATTCTATTGTATTTATTTTATTCCTAGTTCCAACTTCTTGCGAGTTAGAACATACAATACCATATTCAAAAGAGGTATCTTCATATTTTTTGGCAATGCCAATGTTTATAAAACTTCATTATTGGGATTTGGAAATGCTAGAACTATTTTTTGAACTAGATTTGGAGATTGATAAGTTGGTTGATTCATCATAGGTATCATTTGTTCCATAGTTATACCCTATTTAGCCTAACATTTTTTATTGTATTATTTAGTTTAAGAATGTTTTATGGATATATTAAATTTAGTAAGATTATGTCTAATATTATAGGGAAAGAACCATAAATATTAAATTTTGAATTTACATTCACCATATTATTCCACAACAAATTGTTAGGTTTCTTTTTGTTTTGTTGAGGGATCTAATATTATTTTAGGTAAGGGGTCCTCATTTGTTACCAATTCTACTACTACCAAATACTATTTATTTTCCACATAACTTGCCATTTCTTCTAGGTTTTAGGTTTACCATGTTTAATATTTGTTTAATTGGATTTTCCATTCATCTTAGTCTTGAGAGGTAATAATATTACTAGTTTGTGATGGAGTAGATAAATTTATAACTAAGGTTGAAAGGGAAATAGATGAAGGGGTACTTTGAATTGGAAAAGTCATGATGTATAGAGAATTAGTTTGTGGATATATAGTGGATTCAATTGATGGTTGACCATTTGGAATTGGTACAATGATAATAATGGATATAAGAATTTAAAAATTTTGGGTAACATGGGCAGCATAAGCCATAGGCAGAGTAGAGGTAGCTACCTCTTTAAAATTTGTAGCTAAAGTGACATGGTTAGCATTACAAAAAATTATTGCTAAATCTGATTGTAAACATTTTATATAATATAGTAAGCTCGGTTCTTCATTAAGATGCATGTTTGACATAATAAAATACAAAGTCCTTATAAATATAATATTATAATTATAAGTAATTTCCTAAGGATGTCTTTTGCATAGCAATTAATTGGAAAAATAATAAAAATCCATTACTCATATTACCAAACCTCCTCACAAAAGGTTATATAATTTATACCCATTAGTAACATTATTGTTAGACAATCCTTTATACCATAAAGCAAGTTTATCCCTTAATGAGTAAATAAGCAAGCATACCATGATATCTCCTTATTAGATATGGTGAATCAACTTTGGAATATAGATTTTATTTAGATGATCCATTGCTATTTTAGTGTCATTTCTATTGAAGGTTGGTAAGGACTTTATGGCAATAATTGGAATGGGGGAGTAAACTCTTAGATTCAAGAGGCCTTGATATGTCTAGTCAAGAAGTTAATTTTAGGGTCTACATAGTGTAGTGCCTAATTGTATTGAGAAAACTACCAATACTACATTGGTAAATGATACATCATATACCCTTGAGGTAGATATGTATATGCTTGAAGTGATGGTACATGTAAACCTAGTTATTTTATTGTGTAGAAGAATATTGCAATAAGAATGGAGAATTTAGATCCAGTACTACAAATATATTTGGATAATCTTGATTTGGATTAGGTGTGTCTTGCATGCTTTGGATAGACAGATGGTTTTACAAGCCTTGTTGAGGGATTTTTTGATTAGGAGGAGGTGTAAATTCTTATATATTTTGTGTTGTATAATTATCTAGGGGTGACATTTCATTCAAGAGGTTTCATTTGAATCCTTGCATCATCATTTGACCAAGTGGTACTTGCAAAGTTTTACCCATATCTTGAATTGAAATTGGGACATTTATTTACCCTAAGGGATTACGAGTATTAGAATTGGGTAGATATATTATTTTGATATGGAGGTTGATTTGATGAAGTCATTATATTAGATTACTAGCTAGAATTAGGTAATGATTAAATTGAAATAGTACTAGTCAAAGGATTATTTTAATATTGGATGCCATGAATTGACTCACTCTAACTTGGGTATTTGAGGACATCGATGGTTGATTATTTGGAAGATTAGGTATGCTAGCTAGAGATCCAATTTGATAAATGTATTATAACACATTTAGAAAATATTGAATCATCTAAGGCATTCCATACAATGGATTGGTAATCACATGGGTGATCATAAGACCAATGGATGCCCAAGTTTTATTTGGGATGAGAAATTCATAGTCAAAAATTGGGTGATGATCAAGGATATTCATTTATTTCAACTATAATAGGGTGTAGATATCAGATATTTATCTTAACTAGACTAGATGGCCATTAGAATTTTTCTTTTGATGGAAATGGACTTGGATTTGGATTGATTTTTGGATTATCTTCTTCATGTACCCATGTGGTGATTTACTTATTTTTTCCTTTTTACTTTCTTTTTTTGAAATGGTATCAATTTGATTTGATAGAATACTTTGCTTTATTACTGCATCTTAGAGTACACATTTATAAGCCTAGATCCTCCCATGTACATACCTACAGAGCTGGAATCTTAGGGTCAAAAAATAAAAACTTTGCGTAGGGGAGAAATTCTCTCCACCATTGGGAGGGAATCACTTCCAAAAAAACATAGAATATTTCCACAGTAAAAATAGTTAAACCAAATCGCTCTTGATTGCCAAGCAAATTTATCCTTCAATAAGACAGAAATTTTATTTTCTAGGGAATTTGCTTCAAATGAGGAAAATATCTCCTTAGATGAAGACTTTGTAAAATTACTCAAACTTTGGCAAATCACTTTTTATCAATGACAAAAATTTGGTACCAAAATTGAAGAGATCTACGATTTTTTAATGCTTTTCACTTTGCAAAAATTTTAGAATTTTGATGAGATTAGAAATAGAGTCACCATTTACAAAGCACCTATAAAATCACATGCATAAATGAAATATATGCAAGACTAATTTTTAATAAAATATTGGGCTCAATGTTATCATGGAAATCAAGCCCTTGGCCCCACTAGGCATGCTAGAAATTATTGAATAAATTTCTAACTTCTTATGCACCCACAATTTTATTTCAATAGTTATAAGGATATTGTGCCCCCTTCAATATTTAAATTTAGTGCAATTACCCACTATCATTGGTAAATTAATCTAATCAACCTAATTTCTAAAAATAAATGCATAAAAGTAAAATTTTAAAGGTTAAGGTGTGAGAGATTAAAGCAAATTGCATAAAAGTAAATATAATTGTAATTGTAGCAACATGAGTGTGTGATCAATAAACACATAAGAAAATCATATAACAATTTTGTATCCCAAACATGTGAAATAGAATTAAAAAGGAATACCAAGAGAATAAAAGGGCAGTGACACAATTGTCACACATTCCACAATCCAAAAGAACAATACCACAATTGAAAAACAACAGTCTTGTACAATCTCTTCTTATTTCCAAAAGGCAAGCAATTATAATCTAGAAATAACAAAGTGTAGCTCTAGTTCTCTTAAGTCTAAAAGATGTTTATAATGGATCTCATGGATCCTATTTATAGAAGGAATTCACCCTTGAGTTATCTTGGGTGACAAATTTCCACTCCTAGTAAAAGTAAATATTTAGGACATGTTTAGCAAAATGATGTACCTCTAAATGTTATGTGCTTCTAAATACAATTATTAATGGATTAAAATTATTATAAAATGGTTAGTGGCACCACAACATGACAAAATATCACTTTTCAAATATCTTCCTTAGGATCCATGCACTCTTTCTTCACTTGGCCTATCAATTATTAATTTGCTCCTAGAAGGGGGGCTATTCACTCCAGTCTAATGAGCAATTTACTCTTATTAGACTGATCACATATCTTACATCAGATCATACATTTGGACTTGACATTGAAAATATAGCTTCCTAAAGGCTTTAATCTATGAATCCTATAGTTTTTTATATATCCAAAATGTTAGGGACCCCAAGTTAGTCACTAAGTTACTACAATATCATATGTTCACTCAACAAGGAAAACTCTACAAATTTTTGGATTGATGTTTGGTTAAGGTCTTATCCTCATTTTTTTAACTAAAAATGGTAACCATTGACTGGTGCATTTTTATGTTGTAAAGGTTTAAAGATATAAAATTATACTAATGTGGGAACTAGTTTTGGATCATAATTTCTATTAGCACCTAGAAGAAGTAGAGGACCTAAAATAAATAGTGGATGAGCTTCAAAAGATGCTTCAAGAATTCTATTTACCTATGTGGAAGGATGAGTTCGTTTAGAGTCTATTAAAATATGGTGGATACTTGATCAAGTTGAGATATAACGATTTAGAACAATTAGAACTTCCTACTACCAATGATTTACCTTGAAAGAATGTTTGGTCACTAGATCCCCTCTCTAAGGCCTCAACATTCCTTTGGTTAGTAGTCCAAAGCATAATTAATTCACATAAGAATTTTTAAGGAAGAGGAATCATATACTTTTAGCTATGCCTTGTGTAAAAAGGATCTAAAAACTTTATATCTTGTACTTATTAATTGTCCATTTTTTTACACCATTTGGAGCTTCTTCTTTTTTAAATGCAAGAATTTATTAGGTAGCTCGATCAAAGAGTTGATAAGATGTTTGATTACTTATTCCAAAGCTAAAGCATTATGTATATTTTGGAGGATTGTTTCTACTATTATTTATTGTATTCTATAGCTTACAAGGAATAATAGAATTTTATAAAACATATATCAAAATCATACTCAAGTTTGGAATAGTATTATTGTATCTTTGTTGAAAGTATAATCTAAATTTTTTCCAAGGCTGACATTGTATGATGTAATATTGTATAAGACTAAGGGTAATCATTGTACAATTTAATATTTTATTATGTAAGCACTATGTACTGTGACTAACGTTATTATGGTTAATCCCATATAATAACTTGTAATGAACCTTAAAGCCTTATTGTGATGTCAACTTACGTTAAAATCATTCATGTAATTTGGGGATTTGGTATAGGTATAAATACCCTCCGCTACTCCATACATTGCATCAAAATTTTGTGGTTCTTATTCATGGATAATACTATGATTATTTATGGTGCATATGGGCACCCAACAATTTCTCTTTTTCTTTCATGCATCCCTTTATGCTTTTTATATAAAATTTAAGTGGATAGATTACTTTTGTTTATTTCTAGAAATAGGTATGAATTCCAACATGGAATTAGACTAGAAATGGAGTTGTCTCACTTGGTCATGCATAAATGCTACTCAAAGCCTCTAATATTTCTTCTAAATCAAAGGAAGGCTCTTATCCAAGTCTCATAAGATATTTCCACATGCATAAGAGATAAAAAAAAACTTTTATATTATTTTTTATTAATATTTTTAATTATATTGGAGAAAAAACCTATTTTTTAGAATATTAGGGTCTATTATTGCTTATAATTTGGTGCTTTAGATGATTAAAGACACTATTTACTAGATATCCTTAGAGGTTGGATCAAGCATGCAAAAATTGAATGGATCTGGCTTAACACCCATGTGAATAGACATGTCAAGTATCCTATTAGTAATTCAACACTTCTCATAGGATCTCACAATATACCAAGACAAAATATTCAATTAATTCAATCCATAACAATGAACAATAACTCATTGAAATTACTATTGATAACTATATCTTCTTAAGAAATGTAATGTAATGCAAAGCTTATTCTTTGATACTCTATTACATTACTTTATCTTCAATACACACATACAAGAGAATCTTCACATTCACAACCCTTGACCTTTTTACTTACACAAAATTTTCATCTTCTTACACACATGAGAGATCTAACACTTTATATTTCTCATGCGAGAAATGCCTCATAATAATAAATCTATTATTCACTCTACATATAAGGACAAAGACTCTAATGATTGCACATACTAAATGAAAAACTCTTACATAACTCATAACTCCACACTTATTTACATGACACCTCACTTACATAACTCTACACTTACATGACACCTACTATATACTCAAATATTAATTACACTCTAAACTAAACTATTTATATGGTACTTGCAATATTATTACAAGGTACAAATAATGTAATACTTCCAAAACCCCCTGTATTATATTATTTGGTATGAAGGTCCGTTTCCTTCATGTAGTTTAAATCCTTCAATTTGAGCTTCATTTGTTTTCTTCGACTGAAGTAATATTTCAGTTTCTGGTTATGAATATATCATTCTACATGTTTTTTTTTCTTTCAATACTTCCAACATATGTTCATAGAGTTTATTTTCTTTTTGTAGAAATATTTTAGCATTTCCATAATTTTATTCCATTCTATTCTATTTATCCATCCATAGTGTACTTCAATTTTATTTTCCTTTTCTTGACAAGACTTTTGTTTGTTCTTTTCACAAATTTTACAATTATAGTACATCTATCAATTTTGTTTCGGTCCATGATTTTTATACAATTTTATTGTTTCATTTTCAATAATTCTTATTTTGTTGTCAATATTATTAGTACCATTAATATTATCAATTCTTCTTGAATCACTATTAAGAATTTGTGAGTGGCATGTATCATTACTATCTTTGTTACATTACTTCTCAATTTGATCCATGCACTCTGCATTAATAAGACATTCATTTTCTGAATATCCATTATCAAGGATGGATAGATCTATAATTTTTTCCATGTAAATTGTTTCATTTTCTTCCTCATTAGTGTTCTTTGTTTCCTGTACTTCTTGGACCATATTTTCTTTTTGATTTTTCTATTTTTTGTATTGTTGTTTTGTTGATGTGTATCATTGTTGATAATAATGATATTATTTATACTGGTAGCTTTAAAGGTTCTATGGATTTTATTTCATTTATTTAGAGAATTATATTTATAATAACTGGTGTTATGACCTTATTTGTTACATATGTGATATTATCTTATTTTCCATTTAGGTTGATGCTATGATGATGAGGCAATATTATTTAATACAATTTTTGTTGAAATAAAAGCATTGTTTGTCATTTCATCTCTAGCTTGGTTTTCTATTTCATATTCTTGAAGTATGTTGACCAATTCATCAAATGATACACTTATATTTAGCACTTGAAGAGAGGTGACTAATGTCTTAAATGTTTCTGGAAGTGCTCTTAGTGTAACTTGAACAATAAATTTTTCTTCCACTTTCTCTCCCATAGTTTGTATCTTAGATTTCAATAATGATATCCTTCAAAGAAAATATTCTATGTTTTCTCCATCATGAAATTTTAGTGAATATAGCTATGATTGCAAGTGTAAAATAGTAGCTTCATTTTTTCTTTCAAATATTGTGCATAATTTATCCCAAGCATTTTTTAAGTTTAGCCTCACTTATTTGTGTTTGATTCTCATTTGATATACCAAATATTATTAGCATAAGAACCTTTGCATATTTATCCTTAAATATTTGTCTTCCAATTGTATCTTTTGAAATGGTTTTCTCTCCATTTACTACTTTCCAAAGTTTCTCAACAATAAGTATTGATTTCATCTTATTTTTTCATGGGGTAAAGTTAGGTCCTTTTAGTAGTTGAGATTATGAAAGAAAAATCTTTGTATTTGCCATAATATAAGTTTGCTAATATTTTGATGCTTTCTTCAAATCTACCTTTAGATTTAATAAATTAATTTCCTTCATTGTTGAAAATATTATTACTCCAAAATTAATATTTCTCAAAAATTTAAATAATTAATTTTCTTCAATATTCAATATTCTTCTTCTTAACAATTTCTTCTTTCAAATAATTAGTCTCTTTATTCAAATTTTAATCTTCAATAATTCTTTTCAATAATATTTTTAAATTCAAATCAAATAATATATCTTTTCTTCAAATATATTAATAATTTTACTTCAATCAATATATATATATATATATATTATTTGTGGAAAACATCCCAAAAGGGATGCCACTTTCGGGTAAGACCCAAGGAGGCAGGGGTATCCATTCCACCAAAAACGCCCAGGACTCGGACCTGGCCTACCACCTTTGACATACTCAAGGAGCAAACAAACACACAAAACCAAATTAAAAAAAAAAATAACAACAAAAATAATAAAATAAAATAAAAAACAAACTCCTTGAGTGTGTCAAAACCAAAAGCACAACCAAACACGCACAATAAGATAAAAGAAACCACAACACAAACCACATAGAAAAACACAAGAACCACATAACAAAACACAAACAAGACAAAAACAACGAGAACACTACAAAGACATAACCCAAAAAAACATGAAAAATAAACACAACCAAAACCTAAAAAATAAAATAAATAAAATAAAAATAAAAACAACCAACAACAGACAATAAACAAAAACAAAAAACATAGAAAACACTCACACATAAAAATATGAAAAAACACAAACAAAGAGAAACCCAAGAACAAGAACAAAAAAAACACAAGAACAATAACAATAAACATAAAAAAAAAAAAAACACAAGAACAACAAAAAAACAACACAAAGAACACAAAAACAAAACAAAACTAAAGAACCCACCCACCTTAAAAAACTAAACAAAAAAACAAAGAGGACAAAAGAAAAAAAAAGAACAAAACAATGACCTATCTAGACCATAAGACTATTAATGCAAGAATCAACAGAGGAAACAAAATAAAGAATAGAATGAGCTAGGGAACTAAAAAAACTGAATGAACCAAAGAGAAAAAAAAAAACAAGAAGAAACTAGGTACCTTCGAAACTGGAGCCATCCAAAGAAATGATAGAAAGAAGAGCTTCCCTAATTTGAGAAGCCCACCATATAGGAGGGTGGCCATAACAAGTAAGATCACCTTTGTCCAAAGCCCAATTAGCTAAAGCATCGGCACTCTTGTTTTGATCTCTGACCACATGATTGTAATCAAATTTCAAAAATCCCATCTGGATTAACTGAATCTTCTCAATAATTTTTTTTATTCTCCAATCCACATTATGATTCTTAGGAGTCTTCAAGAGATTAATCATAAGTTGAGAGTCAGACTCAACTAACACCTTTTCCCATCCAACCTTAGTAGCCTCCTGAATGCCTCTAAGGATACCATACCCCTCGGCAAGGTTATTGGAAAGAATACCCAAATTCTCAACAAAAGTAAAAACCAGGGAGCCATCCGAAAGTCTACCAATTCCTCCCACACTGGCTTTTCCAGGGTTCCCTCTAGAGGCTCCATCAGTATTGACTTTTCCAAAATCCTTAGGAGGAGGTTGCCAATTTTTGGTCCTATCCATCTTACTAATACTCACATTCCCTTTAAGTTGGTTGTCCTTATAAGGTTTAAACTTCAATCTTTGCATCACTTGATCCCATATTTGGTGGGAGTTTTGGGGGTGATTAAGGAGATGATGGACTGATTCAACTAAGTTGGCTATAGTCTTTTGCCAAATATAGTGAATATCCTTCCTATCTTGATTAAAAATTCGGTTGTTCCTTTCATTCCAAATATTCTAAAGAAAAATGGTAGAACCCATCCAAAGTAACTGCCTAATAAAATGATCAACACCCTCTTGATTAGGCCAATCCATCCAAAGTTGTTCAAAAGTGAAAAAATTGGACCACTGTAAGCCAAGTAAAGTTGCCATTCTCATCCATAGCTCAGAGGCTAAAGTACACTCAATAAAAATATGGTTGATATTTTCTACATTCTCTTCACACATTTCACATCTAAAAGGGCCATGAAAACCACGCTTCATAAGTTGCTCACCAGTAAGCACCCTATGATGCAATAAAATCCAATTAAAGAACCTCACCTTAGGCCAGAGCTTTTGAGCCCATAATTGAGAAAATATGTCAGAAGAATGGTTGGGATTATTATGGCATAAGGTCAAATAACCTTGAGCAACTGAATACTCACCCTTAGTAGTTTCGTTCCATCCAAAACAATATTTTTCATGGGACCAAGAGAGGGATATCATATGAAGGATGCCTTGGATATCTTGTCTTTGCCTTTCTGGGATTTGAATAGGCCGAGTCCTCAACAGGGATCCAATATCTACCAACCTTTGAATTACCAGTATGGTACCGACAGTAATTAGCCACCTTTATCCAATTAGCTCGGTGAAGCTCCTCCATCCAAGGCCTCAATCAAAAAATATTTCACTTTTCTTTAATCTTCTTCAAATATTTATTCTTCACTTTAATAATTTCAATCTTTAATTAATTATCTCCTTATAACTTCCTCCAATTATTCTTCTCATCCACTTATAATAATACTACTGCTCATAGTAATAAATAACTTCCTTAAATTCTTCCTTTTTCAAATTAATCTCTTCTCCTTTGTTTAATTTCTCCTTAATATTATCCTTTCACCAAATAAATTAGGTATTATTATTAAATACTTTTGCATGCAACTAATTCTCAATGTTCTTGCTTTGACGTTTTCATCCTTCTAACGTCAGTTTTCTATGTACATTACTAGCATTACTATCCTTATTTAACATCCACCTTTTGCATATCCTACATGTTCAAGTTTTGTAATGACTACCTCTAGATGCCTCTTTCCAATATTTTTTGTGTATTTATTGTTTCTTCTTGTGTGCTTACAACTCAGGCTATAATTCTCCATTTTCTTCTTTGATGTTCTCAATTTCTCAAATATCCTCTTTTATTTTAATGTATTATTTGACTCTTCTAGTGTCTTTGAATATTCAAGCATGTTCCTCTTCTATGTATTTTCATGTTCATTCCATTTGTCTCATAAGATATTTCTCTAATACAAGTTTACCTATTCTCATATGCATAGTATTTTGTTTGTCAAGGCTCTCTTTTGCTTTCATTGTTCACCTATTCTTAGGTGTCCTTAACCGTGTTGCTTTCATCATTCACTTTAGCTCTTCAATGATATTCCTTCCTCTATCTTACAACACTTTAAATTCTCTAGTACCTCAAATGCTTTGCCTTCCTCTAGTTTGTCAATGCTTTGCTTTCATCGTTTACTTCTTGTCTCTTAAACAATAACTCAGACATCTCTCAACTCAATAACAATGACTCACTTCTTACAACCATTATTATTTGTAATGGTGGATACCACTGTTATAAATTCAACACTTCTCACAAGATATCATAATATATCAAGACAAACTATTCAATTAATTCAATCCATAACAATGAATAATAACTCACTATAAATATTATTGATAACTATATTTTCTTGAGTAGTGCAAAAAAATACAAAGATTATTCCTTGATACTATATTACAATGTTTTTTCTTCAATATAGTCATACATGATACTCTTCACATTCATAACCCTTGACTTTTATACTTACACAAACTTTTCATCTTCGCACACACATAGGATATCTACACTTGATATCTCTCATTGGGAGAAATACCACATAATAGTAAATCTATTATTGACTCTACATATCCACATAAGGACAAAGAATCTAATGATTGCACATACTAAATGAAGAACTCTTACATAAATCCACACTTATTTACATGACACCTCACTTATATAACCCCACACTTACATACATGACACCTACCATAAACTCATATATTAACCACACTCTAAACTAAACTATTTACATGGTACTTGCAATATTATTGCAAGGTACCAAATAATGTAATACTTCCAACACCATCAAGGATAAGGGGAATTATCCTATGCAAATGGAGGGGTATCCATTATAGCTTGAGAAAGGAATGTTAAGGCCTTGGCTCACTAGGAGCATGAGTTTGAATCCTAGTATGCACCATTTTTGGTCAAAGATCAAAGGGGACATAAAGTTTTTGGTATGAGCTAATATGAAGGGGTTTATTCTATTGTTCTTGCCTATAATTTAATCATTAGCATGGCATGGCAGTTTTAACTAATCTTGGAAGAAATAAGGGTACGAGTTAAAATAATGCCCATCCTTTTTACTATCACAAAAAAATTGGCCTTCTACTAAAGGTTTGATCATTGCATTGCCAACTACACTATGGATAGATGGGTAATAGAAGGCTTTTAGGGAGATGGGGTCTTGTGCTCAAATTGTGTGTAGAATAATTTTTTTATTTTTGTTACCACTTATAAAAGGAGGTCTATATGACGAGGAAGGGATATCCCTTTCCAAATATGATCATGGTAATTTGACCTATGTATTGTTATTCACACTAGAGAGACCATAGTTTGAGCCCTTTTGATGATTTGTGCTCAATTTGTAAAGGAAGGTGATCTATGATCAACATGGCACCTAACATAGTTGTCCTTAGCACAACCTATACCTATTATATATCTATGTATCCCCCATTCACCAATCATAGAGCATCAATTATCATAGTTGCATAGGATTAGAAGCACCAAGGTGGCAAAATATCAATGGAGAACACTGGTGAATCATAGAATATAATTTGGATTCTATTTTTCCAAGGTTTAGGACTTTTGTTTTTACATTTTTGAGGTCCATTAGGGAAAAAATTCCAAAGGCCATACCTTTTGCTTATTGAAGCTTTTGAGATCATTTTTCAAATCGTACAATTTTTTAAGCTCTATGCATTCATAGCATAAATTTAAGGATCTATTAAATTTTTAGGGATTATATTGTGTAATATGGATCATCAAACCTCAGTTACTCACCTCAGTTGAAAAAATTATCGTATTTGGTCAACTCAAATGATTGGCCTATTATATAAAAAGTAATTGTGGTGCATATTTTAAGAAGATAAAGTAGTAGCCCTTGATGAAGAAACTCATTAACATAAGAAAGAAGAAGTTCTTGGCCTATTATCCTTGTTGATTGAACCAAAATTTACTTGCAATATCAAAGAAGAGAGTGAACCTATCAAGGTATGGTAAGAAAATACATGAGTTATTTGGGAAAGCAAATACAACTAAAATAAAACACCTAGAACTATAACTTTACTCTCTTAAATTGGTTGACTTTAATAATGATGAGGATTGTATTACGAGATTTAACTCAAGAAAAAATATTGCATCTTTTGGAGGCAAAAAGAAAGATAATGTATAATGTGTGAATATTGTCCTTGCTAATCTCTCTCCTCCTCTTTAGGTTTTGAACCTCATGGTTCATATGATTTCTATGTTCTTAGAATCACAAAAAACTCTTACTTCCGATCAACTTTTCTCTACCATAGTTCATTTTTAGATAGCAATGAGGAATTTTAGTGGTACTTCACAAGTATAGGCTCGTGTAATGCAATTCAAACTTAAGGAAGCCATGACCCAAGGGACCAAGGACCAAGCCAAGTATTCAAAGAATTCAAAGACCATTTATGTTTATTACAAGAGGGAAGGACATCCAACCAAGAATTACAAGTTGAAATTACAAAGGATTAAAGTTGAGTTTCTAAAGATGGGTGGACACCTTCTAGATAATGAGAGGGATTCATAAGGATATGCCTTAATTGTAGAGATCCACTAGATAATTTTTTATGGGAGGGAGATATTATTGTCACTAATGTCTTCTCTCCTTGGCCCCTTAGTTTAGATTATGAGGGGTGTTAAAAGTGTAATTTAAATTATGACCAAGGTCAACATTGTATGATGCAATCTTTTATAGGTCTAAGGGCAATTATTGTATATTATTTAGTTTATTATAATATTCTATTATGTAATCCCTATGGATTATGGTTAACCTTGTTATGGTTAATTCTATATATAACTCATAATTAACCTTAAATCCCTCTTGGTATTGGTATAATTACCCCCTACCACTCCATCCATTGCATGAATGTTGTGATTCTTATCCATGAATAATACAATATAGTGAAAATTTTTAATGCCTACGGACACCCAATAATTTATCTCTTTTTCTTTATTTTTCCTTTTATGTATTTTGTATAATATTGGAGTGGATAACTTGCTTCTGTTCATTTCTAGAAATAGATGTGAATCCCAACAACTCTCTTACAAAACATCTTAAAACATGGTTTTATCATGGAAAATTCTCATGAAAAAAAGGTGCTAGCCTCTTTGTTATAGGCTTGGAATATACATGCAAGGGTAATATGTGGCAATGGATTTAACACAAATGCTTTGCATCGATGTATGGTAAAACAAAATATCTAGAAGTTGGGTTTATCAAATTTAATTTTTATGGTTTATCCAAAGGAAATCTAGTTAAAGCTAGTAAAGTGGTATTTTTTTGAAAAAGTAAAGGCAAAATTCTCAATACTCATAATCATCTGGAACTTCAACTAACAACTGCGCAGAGGCTAAAGAACTTCTTGTAAAGATAAAAAATTGCCATTGAAAAATGATGGAAATATATTTTAATTGGTGGGGACTCATGCAAAGTATGATTAATGTTATAAAGAATATGTATGTAAAGATTGTATCTTGGAAATGTCAACATATCAACAGAGAAAAAAATCATGTTGTAGATAATTTAACCAATTGTGGTGTTGTTCATTGTTCTTATGGTAAAATTCTAAATTTAGAAGGCAATTGAAAGAGTTATATATTATCTCTTAATAAAAGATGATGTCAAGGAGTTAGTTGTAAAAACATAGCAACTTGAAGGAAAATAGAAAAATTATTAAAGACAAGTTGGTTATGGAGTATGAATATGTTTTATTATTTGAATCAGTCTCTTCAATAAAATTCATTATGTATGTATAATTTCTTTCTATGTATAGTTTCTATAACATAACACTATGTTTTTATAATTTATTTAAATTAAATAGTACAAAAATTATACACTATTAAATATATTTAATAAATATGAATAATAATTAAACATATATCTTTTTAATAGAAAATAATGTTGAATGTACTACAAATAAAAATATGTATGTGATAATTTGTAAATTAAAAATGTTTAATGAATGCACTTTTTTTTTAATTATAAAATATGTCAATTTTGACTAAACTTTCATGTTTTATTTTAATTTTTTTTTTATGGAAAATAAAAGGTTGTACTCGGATCCCCCTTCCTTGAAAAATTACATCTCTTCTTTAGAGCTTGAGATTTTAAAAATATATACACTTCTCATATCAATTGAGATGCTATAGCTAGAAACCTACATCATTTTACATAAAATGTCTAAATTCTTGATTTTCATTTTCTAGATCTTTTCAAATTTTTGTATGAATACAATTACTCCAGAATTTAGCATCTTTCTTGATATTTTCCTATAGCAACCTTCACAATGCCAAAACTTCACCTCTACTATCTATGTCTGGCATCTTAGTAGAGTAGTATTTCCAAAACATCGCACTATCATAGTTTGCTTTACCAAATCTGAATTGCTAGTTTCCTTCCTCGGTGAAGTCATAGCCCTTCATTTCTCTTTCCATCGTTTGAAACCTAGTTATTAAATATTTGAAATTTTATTTTTCACAACTTGAAAAATCATCACTACCCTTGTTTCAAATGGTTGACTTCACAGGGTCGTATCTCCCTCAATATTACTCATTTTAAAGCTATTCAAATTTTGCACAAGTTGGTCCAAGAATCAGTTGAATCAAATAACTCTTCATGAAGATATGGCTCCTATAATATGAGACATTTTTCAAAAAAACCCTAATCCTTCTCACTTTGCAATTTTGTTTTTCATGAATTGAAAAATCGTCACTACCCTTGTTTCGAATGGTTGACTTCATTGGATTGTATCTCCCTTAATATTGCTTAAATTTTTGCATATGACCACTCATTTTAAAGCTATTCAAATTATCTACAAGTTGGTCCAAGAATAAACTAAATAAGATAAATCTTTGTGAAGATGTGGCTCCTAAAAGATGATATTTTCAAGAAAAAACCTTAATCCTTCGCACTTTGCAATTTTAATTTTCTCATTGTAAGCAGCCTTCTACGTTCCTTCAACCTTCCACTTAGCATCCCAATATTTCATTGTAGGTACTTCAACCGACCTAGCCTTCCACACTCCTTCAACCTTATTAACATTCCATGTTCATTCAACCATATCAGTCTTCCACCCAACATCCCAACCTTTCATTGTAGCTCCTTCAACTAGTCCAGCCTTCCATGCTCCTTCATCCAACCCAGCCTTCCATGCTTCTTTAGCCTTGACACTCCAAATATCAACTCATCATTCAACCTTCCAAGCTCCTTTAGCCTCCAACCTTCCATGCTCCTTCAACCTTCAGATTTATTGATCGTTAAAGCAGTAGACCATTTTCCAAGCCCCTTAGGGGGCAACCCCCTAAATATGTGTTGTTTTATTTTATATATTTATTTTTTATTTATTTAAGTTTAAAAGAAACAAAAATATATATATTAATTATTTATTTAGAATATAATGTAAATTATTTATAATAAAAAATATAATTTATTTTAATTTATATTAAAATTTACAAATATGTTTATTAATATATTTTGTTAAACAAATAATATAAAATCAAATGATAAAGATTTAAATTAAAATTAAATAATGATATGGTTCCTGTCAAGATACCTCAACAATATATCGCTGGTTTTTCATCTTGGTGACCTTAGTTCGAATCATGAGGGAGGCCCCCTATTGCTATGCCCCCAAAGAGTGTGGCCCTAGTTGTGCCACATGTTATGCTTAACGTTACTTTAAAAAGAACAATGATATGTGATTTGATCCAAGGAATTTATTCCATAATAAATATTGATCTTAGAAAATCATGATACTTTCATGTCCATGGTTATGCCAAGGATAATTATACCTTTCATATGAAAATATTCTCTTTAGCAATTGTTTTGAGTAGCAAATGAAGTGTTGTTCTCTAATATTAGGACTTTAAAAAAAGTTTCCATCTTCACTAAGAAAATAGGAATGCATTTTTAAATAAGGTAAAAACAATGAATTAAAGAAATGCAATATTAAGGAATAATTTATTCTAGTAGCTATGGGAACTAATATTAAGGAGTTTTTAATGGATAATGTATTGTTATTGGCAATGCCTTCAAATTGTCAAATGCTTATGCAATCCCTTTAGATTCTGTTACTATGATATTACAAGAGAATAAGGTCATATAAATAAATAAATACAAACTGTAAAAAAATAATGTAAAGTAGTAAACATGAAAGCACAAATCACAAAGCATCATAACCTATAATATCAAGCCACTTTATGAATATTTTCTCCTTATCTAGTACTTTGCAAATGCTAAAGGCTCTAAAAAACTATTTTTTTATCCTTGGTCAATTGTTTCCTGCAATATTGTTTATAAAATATTCTTTAAGGTTATTGTTCAATAGTTTAAGGTAGTATTATGAAACATCAATATAAAATAGAAGGGTGGCTTTATGGAAGGTAGACAAATACTTGAAGGAATTAAAATTATCTAAGAAAAAATGCATTCAATGGTACTGAAGTTACACCTATCTAAAGCTTATGATCACACCTAGTACTCATTACGAGAAATCCTAAAGGCCTTTAAATTTAGAGAGGAATGGGTAATTGGGTTGTGTATTGCTTTGCATATCCTTCATTCTTTGTTTTACTGAAATGGTCTTCTTTGTATTTGTTCCATGCTACTAGGGACCTGAGCTAAGGAGACCTAATTTTCCCCTATTTTTCATCATATTGGGAGGTCTTGGAAGATTTGTAAAAGCTCTTAGGTGTAATGGAATTTTAGAAGTATTTGAAGTGACATAGGGCATCAACACCATGCACCTCCATTTTCTAGATAAAATTGTGCTAGAAAGTAAAGCATATATAATAGAGGCATCAACACTTGAAGTTGGATTCGACACTTACATGTTAGCTTTTAAGCAACTATTAAATGAGAATAAATCTTAGATATTTTTCTTAATATGAACAATTGAATCCAAAAGAGCATTACAAAAATACTTTAATTTAAGATTGCCTCACCTCCTTTCACTTGTATTAGGATCTCATTTTCTCTAAAGGCCTTGAAGAATTTTTTTTGGAGAGGAATAGCAGACTTATCGAGACATGTAATCCATTATTGGACTCATAGGTATATAATATTAGTTTTCCAATTCATGTTCATCAAATATATTCTACACACTCTTGTTATATAAGTTTACTACTCCATAGCCCTAAAATTGGTCCTCTATAACCTTGATAGGATTATCAAAAAAACTCCTCTAGTCTAGTAAGGAAAACAAGGGCAAATAACTTTTGGTTGGTTGGGATAGAAATACAATTTTTCAATCCAAATGAGAGGATTAGGGTTGAGGAAATCTTGGACAAAAAACTTGGCTTTAGTTGGAAAGATATATTTGTGATGGTGTACATAAGAGGATTCTTGGTGAGTCCCAATTCTAAGATATAAGTATATGAATACCATTGATCAAATTGCTAGTCCTCGTTTCTAATTAGGATGGAAAGACTCTCCTATTTGGGACAATGTGAGAAAAATAACATTATTAAGAAGGGTATTCCTTGGATTTTGGGGGCCAAGGACTAGACCATCTTCTGAAATGACCTTGAGATCAACACAAACCCATCATTGAGAAATTTCCAAAGCTAAAATTAAACTAGATAGTTGTTTTCAGGTTAGTTGGGTTGAGGTGGAATATTTTCAAGATTATACTTAGAGACATGTAGTGGAAATATAAAAATGGAAGTTAAAAAAGGTAAGGCTAGGCCAAGATTTGTCTACTCAAAGATGTAATATATAGGTCTTACTAGGGGGAGGTGACTCTCAAAACAAAGACACTTGAATTATCTTATATGGACATATAAGAATTTAACAATAATTAGTTAATACATGATATAAGTATATCTTAGGGGTTCACTTGGAAGAGGATAACTTGAAGATGTGGAGGAGAGTTTGGTACATATAATTGATTAAAATCAATACCTTTTCCTAACTTGAAGTGTGGGATAAATTTCTATCATCGATAAATTGGAGGAGGTGAGGATTTGAAGGACCTAGTACATGTGTTCTCTATTAAGTGAAGATAAATCGAAGCACCATCTATTGTCATGTATTTTTACTTATACAATTCTAAAAGTAATGGCAAGGTTAAATTAGTGTAGTGGAAGCGGCCAAAAAATAATGTCAAAAATTTCTTAATAACCAAGATCCTCCATGAAATTTTTGTGCTTGCTTCACAAATTAGACCCACCTATAATATGGTGGAATATCTAGATAAGGCAAAACTATAATATTTTCTAGGTTTCCTAGAGGATGTTATGTCAAGAGTGAGGATGAAGAATGAAGAATTTGAAAGAATCATGTCATCAATAGATCCATTATGTGAAACAAGTTCTTGGAATGAATTTAATATATTGAGTCTTTTGGATATTGTGTTGGTTCTACCCTTTCATGATATACCTAATAAAAGGCCTTCCAACTATGTGATGGAAAAAATTAGTTCATTCATTGAAGGAAGAGCGTATTTAAAATATTTTAGGGTTACAAACTAGAAGATCAATATTCTTGATTTAGATCTTTATATGCAAGAAATATTAAAATAATATTCCAGGTAATAATAATCTTCTAGCCAATAATGAATGATATAATAATAATGTAATAAAATATCCTAACATCCCCCCTTATTACTTTATTCTAGTTAGAAAATATTAGACCCCCCTTAATTTAGATGAGTCTGGTCTTTGGATCTTAGCTTTGGATCTTGGCTCTGGCTCCTTTGGATTTGGATGCTTTGGCTACTTTGAATCTTAGCTCTAGATTCTCTATCTCTTGGGTAAATACCTTTGGATCTACCTCTAGGTTGACCATTGGGTTTATCACTAGTTATTCCTCTGAATCTACATTTGGGTCTACCATGGGGTCAACCTCTAGGTTAGCCTAGGTTTATCACCTATGGGTCTGTTTTCTATGGGCCTACCATTTGGTCAACCTTTGGGCTAGCCACTAGATATACTACTAAGTTTGTTGCCTCTAGGTCTACTAGGTTTGCCTCTCAGTTTACCTCTGGATTTACCTCTAGGTTTTCCATTGGGTTAGCCATTGGGTCTTCCATTGGGTCTACTACCTCTGGGCTTACCTTTAGGTCTACTACCTTCGAGCCTACCTTGGGGTCTGCTATCTCTAGGTTTAATTTTTTTGGGAGATTATAGTTATCTTGGTTGCTAATAGTGTTGCATTAGTTGTTGAGGCGAAGGCGCATGGCCTTCAAGGCCACCTAGCCATTGGGGTTGTTGGAATATGTAATGCAACATTGTGTAAATTATTCTTAGACTAAAATATAAAGTCTAAAGAATAATATTTGAATTAGAAAATAATTCTATTTTATGTAAAAATATTCCCACCCAATTAATAAATAAAATAAGGGTGCTAGGAATATTTAATTTGTGGAAAAAAGTTATTTCCCCTTTTCTAGCAAATATTAAAAAGTAACCAATCACTTTTTAATATTTGATAGATGCCACTTGTCACACATCTCAAGATAATATTGTGATAAGATTTGTCACACATCTCAAGATAATATTGTGATAAGATTAGGGTAATTTTAGGGTTGTAGTAGAAAAGCTTCTCTTTAAATAGGGGTGTTGTCTACTACATCTTGTCATATCATGTTGATGCATATTGTTGCATAACATTGAAGCATTCTTGTATTGTTGAATCATTGAGTAATATAGTGAGCTTCATAGTGGATGTTTCCCTTCTTCATTTGAAGTAGGGTTTTACCACTTAATATTGGTGTTGTGGGTTTTCCTCTTTTGTGTGTGATTGATCTTGTGGAGCATTCTTCGATCTTGGGGAGACTTTGCTTGTCTCACATTTGGTATCAGAGCGGTTGGGATCTCCATCAAGTGTCTTCAATCCTTTGAGGTGAAAAACCCATTAAGGTATATATATATTTTTTTAATGCATGCATTTGATATTTGGGTATTTTATGCATTTGATATTTGGGTAAACTTATTTTGCAAATCTGCCATTAGGGTTTATAGATTTATTGTGTTTTTTTATCTAGTTGTTAGATCTTTTGCAAATGGTGTTTTCATTTTAAATCTATAAATTTTTGGCATTGAGCTTTTTTTGGAAGGGTTTTGGAGCCAAACGGACCCCATGGTTGCGTCCGAAAGGCCCAAAAACCCTATTTCCATATATTATTTGCCCTATTTTGGTGAAAAATAAATCTGAGGCAATTTTTTTTATTTGGGGGCCAAATGGCCCCCCACCCATTTTGTTGTACAGTCTGAATTTTTTTATTATTCTATTTTTTAATAAAAAAATAGTCATTTAATAAAAAAAAAGTCATTTAATAAAAAAAGTCATTTTTTTATTATTCTATTTTTTAATAAAAAAATAGTCATTTAATAAAAAAAATAGTCATTTTTTTATTATTCTGTTTTTTAATAAAAAATAGTCATTTAATAAAAAAATAGTCATTTAATAAAAAAATAGTCATTTTTATTATTCTATTTTTTAATAAAAAAATAGTCATTTATTTTATTTTAAGACCTAATAGTCATTTTTTTTTGCATAAATTGAAATGCATTTTTTATTATTGTATAATGCAACTAGAATCCTTTTATGCAATTTTTGGCAAATTTTTAGTCAAATTGTCAAATAATTTAGACCTTATAGTCATTTTTTTCTCACATTAACAATGGTTGTTTGTGAGTTTGCTTGTTTTGCAAGGTTATCCAAGTATGTTTTGGAGTATACAAGGCAATTTCGGATCAACTTTTTCACTCTCTTCCCCCTATTTTTATTAATTTCTTCTAATCTCTCTCAAGCATTTGCTTGAAGCATAATGTAAATTAATGTAACTTGTATCTCTCATAATGAAAGTAAAAGAGAATGAAAGTGAGAGAGAGAGAGAGAGGTGTATTTGTGTTTTGCCTATTTTGCATCTCAACTAATCTAACTACTAACTTACTAACTTGCTACTAAACAATCTACTAACCAACTAACTTGCAATTTACTAATTTTCATATTAATCAAGAAGGTTAAAAATGAATCAACTTACTAACCACAACTTTAGTATTTGATTAAAATTTACTTAATCTTGCAACACAGTTTATATTTGCTAAACACCTATTGAATCCAAAAGAATCCGCTCTATCGGTAGCAAGTCCTTTTCGGGTCCTCGTACCCGTACCCTTTTGGGTAGCTTGGTTGACCTTGGGTGAGATGAATTGGCAATTCATTAGGCTATAGCAAAACCTTAAAATGAACACTAACTTACTAACTTATTGACTATCTAACATTTAACAAATGTTTTATGGTTCAATTCAAGTTAGTTTATTTTGTTGCAAGATGATTGTTATGGTTAGTTACCTTCTTATTGCAAGTTAATCTATTGCAAGTTGATCTTGGTTTATTTCCTTTATTCAATTGCAATATGGTTATAGTTGTTTATTGCAATATGGTTATAGTAGTTCATGATGATGTTGATTATCTTTCATGATGATGCTTATCTCTCTTGATGATGCTTAATTTTGATTATCTTTCATGATGTTTATCTTTCATGATGATTATCTTTGATGATTGAAAAGTAGATTACTTGAAAGTTATGTTTTTTTTATATATATGCAAGTATGTTTATCTACTTTCTTATTGCATCATTTATTTCCTTTGTCAATGCATCTTATGTTTTGATTATGTTCACTTTCTAGAATGGTTGATCATGGAATCTCCTTCACACCTAAGCACATCCTTGATGGATCAAATTTTGGAATATGGGAACCAAGGATGAGGGCTGAATTTCAAGCAAGAAAGTTATGGCCCATTGTGAATGGAGATGAAGCAATCCCAACCCAGGCAAGGGCACTTGAGACATACAACAACAAGAGTCACCTTGCACTTTCCATGATTATCAATAGTGTGAGTGATGAGATATTGCTCACTATAAGCCATTGTGAGCATGCTAAAGATGCATGGGATTTGCTAAAACAAGTCCATCTAGGGTCCAACACATCAAGGAAATTCACTTTATTGTCCAAAATTCTTAGCACTATGCAAGGTGAAGAAGAAAGTGCCTTGATCTTCCTCTCAAATATGAAAGACATGAGAACTCAACTATTGGCTTGTAATTGTGATTGGATAAGTGAGAAGCTCTTAAGCTTTATCATTTTGAGGAACTTGTCAAGCAAGTTCAAGAATTTTATCACCATTATTGAGACTAGGCTAGAGCAAGAAGAGGATGGCATTCCTCTCAACACTCTTTCACAATTATTGATTCAACATGAAGAGTCTCTTAATAGAGACAAAGTGAATGGTCAAGTTGTCAAGGAGAAGAATGTTGCCTTGAGTGCCACTAAGGCTTCCTTCAAGAAGAAATACAAGGGAAGGAAAAATCAAAATTTCCAACCCAACAAGCCTAGAGTTGATTTCACTTGCAACTTTTGTGGCAAGAAAGGCCACAAGGAACAAAATTGTTTCAAGAAGAAGAAGATTGCAGAAAAGGAAGAGCAAGAAAAGGCTAAGGGACAAGGACCTAAGAAATGGTTTGGCAAGGGAAAGAAAAAGAACAACAATGTAAAGCAAAATTCTAATAAAAATGCCTTTGTTTGTGCCCTCTACTCCATTGACTCATCTACTTCTAATGAATGGGTGTTAGATTCTGGATGCACTAACCATATGTGTTTTGAAAAGGATAAGTTTGTGGACTTTCATAAGCACTCTTCAGATTCAGTTGTCATTGGTGATAATACTAGACTTCAAGTAGAAGGTGTTGGCAATGTTGTAATTGAAGGGAAATTACTTGATAATGTCCTATATGTGCCTAACCTTAGGAGAAATTTAATTTCAGTTTTGCAAGTTGCTAGAAGTGGTCACACTATTGAGTTCAATGCAACTTCATGGAGCATTAGGAAAGGCATGCTACCAATCATTAGAGGTTATGTGAAGAATAATATTTATGTGTTAGGTGATGCTCCTCCTAAAGTGTGTTTAGCAACTAATGTTTCTCCTAGTAGCAAGCTTTGGCACTTAAGGTTAGGCCATACAAACTATCAAAATATTCAAATGATGAAGTCCAAAAATTTGGTTGAAGGCTTGCCTAACATTTCACCTATTCATGGTTTGTGTGAAACATGCATCTTAGGCAAGATGAGCAAACAAAATTTTGCAAAGGACAAGTCAACAAGGGCCACACAAATTCTTCAACTCATTCATACAGATATTATGGGTCCATTACATGTTAGATCACTTGGTGGTGCATCCTATATTCTCACCTTTATAGATGATTATTCAAGAATGATATTTGGGTATCTACTTAAGAATAAATCAGATTGTTTTGAGACATTCAAGGAGTTCAAAGCTTTGGTAGAAAATCAAAAGGGAGAAAAGATCAAAATGATTAGAAGTGACAATGGAGGGGAGTACAATAGCAATGATTTCAATGAGTTTTGTTCTTCTCATGGGATCAAAAGGCAGTTTACTTGTCCATACACTCCTCAACAAAATGGTGTTGCAGAGAGGAAAAATAGGACAATCATGGAGATGGTAAGATGCATGCTTGGTGACCACTTACCTCAATTTCTTTGGGGTGAAGCAGCCAGTACAACAATCTACATTCTTAACAGGTGTCCTTCAAAATACAGTTGAGGGGAAGACTCCTTATGAGGTTTGGAATGGTAAGAAGCCAAATTTGTCACACTTAAGAGTGTTTGGATGTGATGCATTTTCATATATTCCTTCAGAAAAGAGGAAGAAATTGGACAAAAAGTCTCAAAAATGCATCTTTGTTGGCTATGATGCAGAACATAGGGGCTACAGGTTATACTCACCTTCTTCACGCATTGTATTTGTTTCAAGAGATGTCAAATTCAATGAAGACCTTCTTGAGTTAGAAAAGGGTGGGCCTTGTGTCAAAAGGACCAAGTGGTTGGATCATTCTAGGGGTCCTAAAGAGCAGAATTCAGTTAGCCAAAGGATAACTAGAAGTATGACCCTTAACATGTCTCTTCTAGCTAAGATAGAGAATGATCATGAGCCTACTTCTTACCAAGAAGCTTCACAACACTCTTGTTGGGTTGATGCCATGAAGGTTGAGATGGATTCTCTTCTAAAGAATAAAACTTGGGATCTAGTGCCTTATCCTAATAAGAGAAATGTTATTGGGAACAAGTGGGTCTATAGAATCAAGTACAATTCTAATGGAGAGATAGAAAAGTATAAGGCTAGATTGGTTGCTAAGGGTTATGCTCAAAAACATGGCATTGACTATGATGAAACCTTTGCACCAGTTGCCAAAATGCCCACCATTCGACTTCTCATTGCTATTGTTGCTTGCTCAAGGTTGGCAGATTTTTTAGCTTGATGTGAAAAGTGCCTTTCTAAATGGTGATTTGGATGTGGATATCTACATGAGTCAACCACAAGGATTTGTTGTACAAGGTAAGGAAACACTTGTGTGTAAACTAAAGAAAACCTTGTACGGTCTGAAGCAAGCACCTAGAGCATGGTACATGAAGATTTCAGGTTACTTCTTGTCTCTTGGTTTTGATAAATGCTATTCAGATACAGATCTCTATGTGCTTAGGAAGGATAACTTGGTCATTTTAATTGCTCTATTTTTTGATGACCTTGTTATGACTAGAAATGAGAATGAGGCCATTTTTTATTTCATCTCCAAATTAAAGTCAGAGTATGAAATGATTGACCTTGGTCTTCTACACTACTATCTTGGCATGCAAGTTTATCAGCATGAGGATTGTACCTTTTTGAGTCAATCCAAGTATATTGAAGATCTTCTTAAGAGGTTTGATTTGGAGGATGGCAATCCTACTTCCATTCCTATTTCTATAGGGGTTAAGTTGGAAGTAAGTACAGAATCTCAGTTGGCTGATGCTACATTGTATAGGCAACTCATTGGTAGTCTTCTTTATGTTACCATCACAAGGCCAGATATTGCTTTTGCAGTTGGTATGATGGCTAGGTTCATGCAGAAACCTTATATTGAGCACTTACAAGCTACCAAGAAGATTCTGAAGTACCTTTCAGGTACTAGATATTTGGCACTCAAGTATTCTAGGCTTCCTTCCTTTGCTCTTTTTGGCTATGTTGATTCTAATTTTGGAGGGGATAGAATAGATATAAAGTCTACCACAACATATGTTTTTAGTATTGGGTCTGCAACTATCTCTTGGTCTTCCAAGAAGCAAGATACAATTGCTCTTTCTACAATGGAAGTGGAGTATAAGGCTACGACAACAGCTGCACAGGAAGCGGTTTGGCTTCGTACCCTCATGAAGGAAATTGGCTTTGAGCAATTTGGTCCTTCATGTTTGCTCTCCGATAATCAATCAACTATTGCCTTGGCTAAAAATCCTGTAATGCATCAAAGGACAAAGCATGTTGAAATCCAAGCCCACTTTATCGGAGAGAAGGTATTGGATGGGACTATTCAGTTGGAGTATTGCCCATCATCTTCTAATTCTGTTGATTTGTTCACCAAACCTCTTCCCAAGGAGCAGTTTTGTAAGCTGAGGGACTCACTTGGTTTGGTGAAGTTGTCCTCAAGGGGGAATGAAGTGTAGTTACACTTGTGTGATGACAACTTCATCCTTATGAGGTGTTTTGTGCTATATATATGAGTTGATATTTGGTGGTATAATTGCTTTTTGCATCTCTTTTGAACATGGTACTTTCTTGTTTGCCTTGTGCAACTTTTGTACATGTTACTTTGTAGATGGCATTGTGCAATTATGGTATATGATGCAATTGCTTTATGCGACTCTTTTACATGGTACTTTCTTGTTGCCTTGTGCAACTTTGTACATGTTTTTATGTAGTTGGCATTATGCAATTGGTTTATCATGGTACTTTCTTGTTAGCATTTATGCTACTTTTGTACATGATATTTTATGGTTGGCTTTATGCAACCGGTGTGCACACTTTATTATTTTCATATACCTTATGCAACTCTTGTACATGGTACTTTTTTGTTAGCCTTGTGCTACTTTTGTACATGGTACTTTAGAGTTTGCATTATCATGGTACTCCTTGTTTGCTTTATGCAACTTTGTACATGATATTTTTTGATCAACTATATAGCACGTGACTATAAGTATGGCTTGGCATATTTTTGTGATGACTTATAGTTCACTATTTGTTAGATCAGTTTTGTTATCATCTTTGGATATTCATATATGTTGTGGTGAATATATTTATGATGATGTATCTAACTGATCTTATGTTGAGCTGCTTGTAGCTTGCAGGTACTTCCATTTGGGGTTTTGCAGGCTTACTGAAGACACCCTTGTGATGTTTTCTTCTTGTCATTTGCAACCACTTGTGGTTGATGGATGGCTTTGTAATCTGCTTGTATCTGAAGCTACTCCGTTGGGGGCTTGCAGTCTCATTTTGGCCCATTTTGTATTGGTGCCTTATTGTAGACCATTCTTGGTCATAGAAGCTCATTGTAACTATATTACTCATTTGATTCTCATCCCCATTTGTATCTTTAGGGGGAGAATGTTTCTTTGTTTCATAATTCCTTTCCCCAATATTGCATTAAGGGGGAGTGTTGGAATATGTAATGCAACATTGTGTAAATTATTCTTAGACTAAAATATAAAGTCTAAAGAATAATATTTGAATTAGAAAATAATTCTATTTTATGTAAAAATATTCCCACCCAATTAATAAATAAAATAAGGGTGCTAGGAATATTTAATTTGTGGGAAAAAGTTATTTCCCCTTTTCTAGAAAATATTAAAAAGTAACCAATCACTTTTTAATATTTGATAGATGCCACTTGTCACACATCTCAAGATAATATTGTGATAAGATTAATTAGGGTAATTTTAGGGTTGTAGTAGAAAATCTTCTCTTTAAATAGGGGTGTTGTCTACTACATCTTGTCATATCATGTTGATGCATATTGTTGCATAACATTGAAGCATTCTTGTATTGTTGAATCATTGAGTAATATAGTGAGCTTCATAGTGGATGTTTCCCTTCTTCATTTGAAGTAGGGTTTTACCACTTAATATTGGTGTTGTGGGTTTTCCTCTTTTGTGTGTGATTGATCTTGTGGAGCATTCTTCGATCTTGGGGAGACTTTGCTTGTCTCACAGGGGTAGACTTGAAAGTGGTGGAATATTTTTCGAATGCTCTGATCATTGACCATTACTCTAGAAAATGTCCACTGATAGTTGACCACAGTTGATCAATGGTCTTGACTGTCAACTTGCAGTTCACCGATGGGTTGACTGTCCAAAATTCAAACATTTTTTTGGTGCAAGATTTTTTTCTCGTCCCACTTCAAAAATTCAAATTTGAATTTTTGTGCCAAAATAGAAAGGTGAAACTTTTCAAATTTTTGCAAATTAGGCCTTATTTTTTTACAATTTTCCTCAATTTTTGCAAAATTTGGCCTTATTTTTTTGCAAAAATTCATAATTTTACCTCCATTAAATCAATTTTGTTGTATAAAAGGGTGAAATTGTAAAATCTAGGTGCTTAATTTTTGTTTACCACTCAAATTGAAGGGTAAAAATATGGTTTTTGCCATTTTTGTAAAAGCACTAGATTTATCCCTTTTGTAAATTGGAAGGCAATTTTTGTAAATCTAGGCAAATTGTGCATTAGGAAAACTTGCAAATTGTTCCTAAGAGCCTAGATAGTTCTTGCAACCATTTTGGAATCCTCCTAGTCTAGCATATACATGTAATCAAATGGTTGCTGACCTCAAAACAAACATGGAAAATCTTACTATTGTAGTAGATATTTTGGCAGATAAAGTGAAAGATATTGTTGTCCAATTGACTCCTGGTGATGTCAAAATTTATCACAACAATACCAACAAGGCAAAATGTGAGGTCAAATTGTATGATGGATCAAGAGATCTTGATGTCTTGTCTACTTGGATTTTAGATATGCAAACTTGGTTCACCTATGCTAAAATTCCTAAAGATGACCAAGTTGCCTTTGCCATAGTCAAACTCACAGGCTTAGAAAAAGTTTTGATTGTAGAAAGACAAAGCCATAATGTTGCCATGACTTGAAAAGAATTGATCCAAATTTTGAAGAACATATTTTTCCCACCAAATTACCAAAGTGACCTCACGACCAAGTGGTATAGGTTGAGGCAAGCCTATAGTATGTCAGTTGTTGACTACATTTTTCAATTCAATAGGCTAAGGGTTCTTCTTGGTGTGAAATATTCAGAAGAGGATTTGATTAACAATTTCACTCATGGATTGCAAGATCAGATTTTTAGGGAAATCAAGTTCAATGATTTCCTCACTTTGGATGTGGCATTCAAGCATGCCATTCTCGTAGAGGAGAAAGTTGGTGCCTCTTATAGATCTCGATAGGAAAGTAGTTCCAAAGGCATGAATCAACATCAACAAAATGTGAAGAACACTTCTCATTCTTCCCCTCATTCTTCTTCTCCTCCCACTTCTCCTAAAGCACATTCTTCTTCTTCTCACTCTAAAGATTCTTCTTCTTCAACAATGTATTGTGATTTTTGTAAAAAGCATGGTCATACAAAATCTAAATGCTTTACTTTTGAAATAATGAAGAAGAAGTCCCTAATTGTACAACCTACAAATGAGGAACCACAATATGGTCCCATTGTGACTACAGGGACAAAAGAAGAATATCCAACTTTGAAGGGTAAACTAAACAAAGTTACCCTTATGTCAAATATTTTTGCACAAGGGGGTCGTGACCATTTGTTTGTCACTAGAGCCCACCTTACACATGATTTTTATGTGGATTGTATCATAGATAATGGCTCGTAGAAGAATCTCATCGTGAGGACCATTGTCAAGAAGTTGAAGCTTCCCACAAAGCCACATCCTCAACCCTATGCACTTGGGTGGAAGGATGTAGACTCTACATCTAACATCACACACACTTGCACCTTGTATTTTGCTTTTGGTGATAAGTTTGTGGATAAAGTAAGATGTGATGTCACTGAGATGGATTGTTGTGGACTATTGCTTGGTAAGCCCTATCAATTTGATAGGAATACAGTGTATCATGCTAAAAAGAACACATACACCTTGGAATTGCATGATAAAATATTTTTGATACAAAGTACTACACCCACATCAAATTTGATGCTAAGTTGTAGGTAAGCTCATAAGCCATTAAGTCAAGCACTTGTTTTGGATCCTACTTGCATAAGTCCCACACAAGATAAATAACAAGCACCATCAAAGACTCATGATAAAGAAGAAGCTTCACTTCCACAAATTGAAAAATCACAAGAGCTCATGGTTAAGGAACCCATCACTCTCACTCATGAGAAATATACCAATCATTCTATTGGCATCATTTTGGGTACACCTATGAACACACAACCACTTGCTCCATAAATTGGCTTTGCCCTCTTCCACCATTGCACATACGAAGGAGTAAGCTAAGGTCACTTTCTTAATTCAACATCGATAGAGCCTTCAGGGCAAGATAACATAGGACTTGCAGAAGACTCAATAGGAGTAGCAGAGAGCGATGAGCAAGCATCACAATCCTCACTCATTTCAGGTTGGAGATAGAGTTTGGCTTCCTTTGGATAAGCAACACTTTCCAGAGACACCATATCAGGATCCTCCTTTGGTACCTAAACCTATCATCAACCCTATAGCAGTAGTGGCACCTGACCCTCAGCTTTCACTCATTATAGATAGAGTTTTCGAGATGAAGACTCATCACACTCGATAGGGTTCTTCCACTTCTTACCTTGTCGTCCATCACGGTCACTTTCCACATATGGCTCGTTGGATTCCTCACCATCAGATGGCCCATGAATTTCCACATTTATTGAGAGCATTGGGGTCCAATGCTTCTATGGTTGGGAGGAGTGTTGAGGATATTATATTACCTTAGGTTTATTTATAAGCCTAAGTTATATTGCATTGTATTATGTGTGGCATAGTATGCCCACATTAGATATTTCCTATTTCTTGCATTGTAATACGTGAGGCATAGTATGCCCATGTTGGAAATATGTTTGTTATTTGTTAGGATGCTTAGTTAGACTGTTAGAGATGTCTTTTATCTTCTAGCAGTTAGTTGGCATCCATGTTTAGCATATTGTTATCTATTAGTTACAAGTGGTTGGCCTTGCAAGGCAAATTGTTACAACCATTGTAACCATGTGATTCTATTGTAAGCTCTATATATTCTATTGCACTAATGAATAAACCAACTTCACATTGAGTTTCCATATTATTAGTAGTATATTGGATATCTACGACAAACAAGTCATGTTTGTAGGAACTGGTTGCCACATTCTAACCATTTTGGTGATGAAACACTTCTTGCAACCATTATTAACTTTGAAATCAACATCATGTTTTGATCTAGTAGTTGTGGCATAGACAACAAGTTGTTTGTTAGGCCTAATACATATAGTACCTTTTTATTGGTATATTTCCCATCTAAAATATGAACTAAAACATCACCTACTTCTTTTACCTCGTAGGTTTTATCATCAACAATGGTCATTGATTTCCCTTCTTTGGATTTCATGGTATCAAACCAGTCTTTATCCCCCCTCATATGCTAGCTAGCACCAGAACCAATGTATCAAGCATCATCCTTGGTTTTTGTTGTAACCTTTGTCATAAGCACCTTGTATGCTTGTTTAAAATTTGAATCTAATTTTTTGTGCTCCTATTTATAATATGAATCTAAATATTCAATGGAAACATACCCTTTTTGGTAATTTTGTTAGGTTCATGGCCTATACTATTGTTGCTTTTTTTGAGGTTTACAGACCTAATCACATCGTGGTGCAATATTGTACTAAAAATATTTGGTATCATGTTGAAAAGATATGAAAATACTTTTTTCATGTTGGGGTTGCTATTTTTATGATGAGGAGAAAGTACCTTTGTTCGAAGAACCCTTTTGCCTTCTCTATTTTCCAAATTTTTGACTTATAGATTTTTAAGTTATGAGTGCATTATTCGACAATTGGTCCCTTAATTTTTTGGTTTCTTCTTCTTATTGTAGGATATTGACCAACTTCTCAAAGGAAAATACCCTATTGGACACATTTAAGGAGGTAATAAAGATGCAAAATAAATCTAGTAAAGCTCAAAGTATTATGGGAACTAAGATCTTGTCATCTACATTTTCACCCATAGCATTGAATTTTACCTTTAGGTCTACGAAGAAATTTCTCTGTAGTCTCTTCATATTCCACTCACAATGTGTGAAGTTGGGATTGAAGGTTAAGAATAGTGGACTAATGTTTTCCTTCATAAATGGTCGTAAGAGCATCCTATTCTTGATTGGTAGTTTTACATCAAAAATGTGGGGTTGAATCTCATCAACTGTAACAAGGATGATAAGCATGAGTGCTTGTTGATCTTTTTCATCATACTTCTTTGTTTGATCCATGTCTTGAGGTTGTGTTTTGATACCTGTCACAATGTCCCATAGCTTCTTCATTGTCAATATAGTTTACATATTTGTATTCCATGCTCTGGATTTGGATCCTTTTAAGAGTTGATAATCTATGATAAAAACTTTAGGAATGGCCATTATGAGGGTTCGTAGTTGCAAAAATATGACCTGCAAAACTTGGAAAACATGGAAGAAGTAATTAATGTGTTGGACTCGACTGATAATGCACCTTATTTAAAATCACAAAACTTGTAAAATAAGTTAATCACTTGAAAGGAAAAATAGCCCCCTTTTTTTTCAATTGGTTATGGGATTGAAACAATCCCCACTCGTACTACATCATCACCACATAGTGGTATTACAATAAATATTGGATATTATCCATGTATCATTTGGCAAGATTTGAACCTTGGTCTCCTCCTTAAACATTGAGGAATCTAACCGATTGAGATAATGCCACTTGATAAAAAGAGTCCCCCTCTTAATAAATGTTTTATTTTTTTGTAAGAGTCCCCCTTCTTAAAAAATGTGTTTTTTTATTTTTTATTTATTTATTTTTAAATAAAAATAGCGCCCTATAAAATATTAATATTTCCTTTTAATAAAATCAAGTACCTTAAATAAAAGGCCTAAATTAAGATTAATATTTCCTTTAAATATTAAAGCTCCCTAAAATTGTCACACCTTTATTTTTGGAAGCCGACGGGAATTGAACTCAGGAAAAACCTTTGAGGGCATAACTTTTGATCTAAAACTTTGATTTCATGTTTTTTTCAAATTGAATATCTTGATGAGTTAGACATATTAAAGGGATTAAATATTGGTTGTGTGCTTGTTAAAATCCTAAAAAAATCTCATAAGCCCTTGAAAATGAGCTTCAAAGTTTTTACAGTGCGATACCTAAGAAAAATGTGAATAGAGTTTTAGCAAAAGTAATATGTGAAAACCCTTAAGGAGGATAGATATTTGGCAACCCAAGATGAGGGATATGGTAAAGGTTGAGTAAAATCTTTTGGAAGACCAAATCCAAGGTCACGATCGCATAGGCATTGTTATATTTTCCATGAATCGAACCCATAAACACCTAGCCCTGCACACATGAAACAAATGGAAGGGCTTGTCATTGGATAGCGATGAATATCATTACTAGATATCACATGCTTGGTGGCAGTTTAGACCAAATAATTATTTCTAATAAATCAAATTAATGTAACACTGAAGGTTCAGAGAATACTCGAATTTCCTTGCTTTGATACCAATGATGGCAAAAAGCAATTCATTCATTGAGGCAAGAGCCTATTTAATACATGCTTTAGGGTTACAAACTAGAAGATCAATACTCCCAATTTAGGATATTGTTACGTGAAATAAATAGTAAAATAATATTCCAACTAATAATAATCTTCTAGCTAATAATGTATGATCTAATAATAATGTAATAAAATATCCTAACATTATGAAGGACAAAAATGATACAAAATTAAATGGCAAAAATCATTGTGGGGCTTCTATAAAATTAATCTCAATGGTGTTAAACATGATAATATTAGTCCAAAAGGATGGGATTGATCTGCAAATACTAAAAGAGAGAGCTTATATTTTAGTTTGCTTGGAGCCTTAGAGAAAACTCCAACAATATGGTAGAAGCAATGGCCATTATTCTGGAGGATAAAAGAAGAAAGCTTAGAATGCTCATCAATAAAATGAATTATATTTCTTAGATATTAATTTATGAAGTTAACTCAGGAATGGACTAAGTAGTTATTAATACAAAAATTATATTTCTTGGAGCCTATGTAGAATTTTGATATATTGTATTTGAGAACAAAAACCTTCTTTTACAAAAAAAAAAAAACAAGATTAATAAAAATCAATGATCCTTTGCTTATGTGTGTTTACTTGTTGAGATAACATTAAAGTAGTTTAAACATCCATGTTAAAAGCTTTTCTATTTTTTTACTATCAAATTAATAAAATTTAATTTTTTTCTAAATCCATGCAACATGTCTATAATTTGATGATGTATATTGCATGCTAAAATTGCATTTCTTTGGTCCTTTCTTATATGCACAACCAATAATTGTGGGTCAAACAAATAACAATGAATATACTTGAAGGTTTGGCTACTCACAAAGGTATTTATCTATTATAAATAAAGGAGAACAATATTTCTTATGGCTAATCACAAAGGTATTTAACTATTATTTCTGTAGAGGGACAAAACTGCCCTACCACATACAATTCCCAACAAAAGGCTAGATTCGCAAGGAGGGAACCTTTGTGGGGTGAACCATGGGTGTATGTTATTCTCTAAATTTTGTGCTAGGGGGATGGGTTCACCAAGAATGGTTTTAGGACTCGTTCCAAGTCCTCGGGATATGCAAGAAAAGTTTGATGTGTTCAGCTTTAAGAAAACACCTAATTTTGGCCTTTCTAGTTCTAAGCTAAGAAAGATAAATGACAATGCAAAAAATAGAGTACATCTAAAAATAGAATGCAAGCATACAAGAGCTAGCCTAATATGATTATTTTTTTTTTTGGTAATTATAATAATAGATTAATTGTGGGTTTTTATAAAGGATCCCAAAACCTTATGTACAAAATCAGCCTTGCTAAAAGATATTTCATGCCGGATGGCTGGGTAAATAGAGCAGTTCATAAAAAAGACAGGGAAATACAAAATGCCCGAGGGCCCCAGAAGACGCGGACAGTCCTGGAAATCTTGATCTTGAAATACATTAAAATAGAATAATAGCCGAAGACAATATATCAACAAACTTTGGGAGAAGACCTATGATACAAATTCTTCATCATGAGGGAATATCTACCTTGGCCAAACTGTCCACCTCGGTTGGGAAACGAGAACGCCAAACAACCGGGCACGTGGTCATCAGTCCTTTGTTGGCCAAGTGATCCACCACCCGGTTACCTTCTCTGTAGATGTGCCCCGCCTCCCACCTGGCACGCCGAGAGAGGAGCATCCTAGCCTCGAGGATGATATTCAGGACCCGCCACGACGGGTCTTTGGAGCCACGAAGGTAGTTGATAATGTTTAGAGAATCACCTTCAATAATTAAAGGCCTAGGATCATTCGATATGACCTGCAACCCTTTCAACACACCACGGGCTTCGGCAAAATGATTGGTCTGAGGGCCCAGATTTTCATAGTAGGCCAAGATCAGCTTCCCATTATGGTCCCTGACAAGCCCCTCGAAACCAGCGGGCCCCGGGTTGCCTTTAGCAGCCCCGTCAAAATTAAGTTTGATCCACCCCAAAGGAGGTTTGGTCCAAGTGACCTCCCTGCGGCCATTCACTGAGTCAACTCTGGAAGAGGAGCCAAGGTCCAGTCTTTTGAAAATAATTGCCTCCCAAGGATTGTGAGGGCGGGAGCTGGGAATAGTTTTTGAATTCTCGACAGCAAAGGATAAGGCCTGTTGGGTAACAGAGGGAGCTATTCTAGGGATCTTCCCGAAGACTCTAGCATTACGCTCCAACCAAATTTTCTAGATGGAATGGTGAAAGGCGGCCTCACAAAGGAATCGGAGCTTAGAATTCTTAAAGGGCTTGGGCCATTGGAGGAAGGCATCTTTAAGGGAGCGAGGGGAGCACCAGAGTACTTGGAAGGAAGACAACACACAACTTAGGACCGAATGGGAAAAGGGGCAATGCAAAAATAAGTGATCGAATGTTTCATAGTCGGCTAAGCAAAGATAGCACCTGTTGGGAATTGCAAGGCCTCTCTTGTGGAGATTGTCTATGGTAAGGGCTTTGTTATAAAAGGCAATCCAAGCAAAGTAATTTATCTTAGGAATAATCCCTTTCCTCCAAATTGCTTTCCATCGGGGGTCCACAGTAGCCTCACACGACAGAAGATCATAAGCGGACTTAACAGAAAACCGCCCATCCTGCGTGTTGCTCCAAATAATTCTATCGTCTCTTATGATCGAAGGAATTAACACCGATTGGAGGACACTATACAAGAAATTCACCTCATTATCAAACCCATCCACCATCGAAAGTTTCCACCGAGGGGGAAGGGAACTCCGGTCAATGCAATCCAAAACCTTGAGATGACTGTTTGGATCAATCTGGGCCCTCAAGCCAGCCAAGTTCTGATTTACAGTGAGAGCTTCATCTGTAGCCCACCTGTCTCTCCAAAAAAGGATCATGGATCCATCCCCCAAGATCCAACGAGCACCCCTGTTAATCACCGAACGACCCTAAAGCACCGTCTTCCAGAAAGCCGAAGCTTCATGAGGAGACTCAGCTTCCAGGAGAGAATTTTCCCCAAGATACTTTCTTTTAACTATATTGACCCATTTCGTTGGTGCATTAATAAGAATTCTCCAAGCATGTTTGGAAATTAAGGCAGTGTTCATGAGCCTGGATCTTCTCAATCCCATGCCCCCTTGGTCCTTTCGAAGGCAAACCTTATCCCACGCCACCAGAGGAATTTTGGATTTTTCTTCGCTGTCGGACCAGAGAAAATTCCTTTGAATCTGCTCGATTTTGGAATGGATAAACAGGAAAGCATGAAAAAGACATGAAATAGGTGGGAATTCCTTGAAGACAGGCTTTGGTGAGGGTTGCCTTCCTAGCTTGAGATAGCAATTTGCCTTTCCAAGTGTTGAGTTTCTTATGAAGCCATTCCAAAATCAAATTCTAGATGTTCCCACCGCCTCGCCCATTGCAAACTAGCGACAACCCCAAATAAGTTGCAGGCAGGGAATCAATAGTGCATTCGAGGATTATGGCAATGCGAATTTGCCTACGTAGAGGGGTATTAACAAAATAAATTTTGCTCTTCAAATAATTAACTTTTTGGCCAGAAGCCTTCTCATACCGGGACAAAATGCGCTTGATAGATTTGGCCTGAGTGACAGATGCTCCAGTGGATATGAGCGTGTCATCCACAAACTGTTGGTGAGTGACAGGATCAACTCTGGAAGTAGGATAAACTCTAGAAGTAGGTAGAATGCCAGAAATCTTGCTTCGATGGAGGGCTTCATTCAAAGACCAGCTAAGGACCTCTGCCAAAAGAATGAATAAAATAGGAGACAAAGGATCACCTTGTCTGAGGCCACGAGCACTCTGGAAGAATCCAGCGGGGGACCCGTTGATCAGCACAGAAAAGGATGGAGTGGAAATGCAACTGTTCACAAGGTCAATCCAGTGATGATGGAAGCCCAACTTGCAAAGGACAGCACAGAGGAACCTCCTGTCCACTCTGTCAAAAGCTTTATTCATGTCTAGTTTAAGGAAAAGCGCAACATTCTTGGAACATTGGGCAGTATGGAGGGTTTCGTGAATAGTAATGATGTCATCAAGGATGTTTCTACCCTTAATGGTGCTCCCCTAAGCTGAACCTACCAAATAAGGGAGGAGGGATCTCAGACGATTGGCAATGGTCTTGGTAAGAATCTTGTAGAAAACATTGCAGAGGCTTATGGGACGATAGTCAGAAAAACTTTTGTAGGCGGGCGACTTAGGAATGAGAGCTAGGAAGGTAGAGTTGAGCTTCGGATGGATGGATCTTGATGCTTGGATTTCTAAGATAGCCTCACAGACATCAGGCCCCACAACATCCCACATAACTTGAAAGAATCGGGGGGGGAACCCATCAGGCCTGGGGGCCTTATCTAGTTGCATGGAAAAAAGAGCATCCTTAATCTCGGAATGGGAAAAAGGTTCCAGGAGTTTAATACTTGCCTCATGGGGGACTTTGGTAGGGAAATTAGCAAGCAAGGATTTATGAACTTGGAGGACGCTATCAGGAGGAGCACCCAACAAATCCTGGAAGAAATCGATCGCTTCGCTTTGAATTTCCTCAATCTCCCTGGTAGTGCACCCATCCTTACACAACACCTGTCTGATCTTGTTGGCCCCCTGTGTCTCATGGTAGACGCGTGGAAAAACTTTGAATTTGAATCACCACTCTTCAGCTAGAGATCCCTGGACTTCTGATGCCAAAATGTTTCCTCGCTGGCAAGAATGGAATGATAGTCCACCAGGAGGCTCCGTTCCTCCTCTCTGAGGCCTTCAGAATACCCTTTGACCTCCATATTTTCCTCTAAACTCTTCAAGCACTCAGAGATGGACCTTTTAGACTCAAAAATGTTGCCAAAAACCTCCTTATTCCATGCCTTTAAGTTCTTTTTAATCATCTTAAGTTTTAGGGCCAGTCTTTTGGACGCTGAACCAACCACCGTCACCTACCACCATTCCGAAACCAACTATTTGAAATCCTTGTGGGAAATCCACATGGACTCAAATATAAAAGGGATCTTAAACCTAGGCCCACCAGTGGCCTCTAACAAAATGGGATTATGGTCTGACCCGATTCTTGGCAAAGCTGAGAGAGTTGCAATGTCGAGGAAGGGAATAGCTTCGTGGGAAATGAGGAACCGGTCGAGCTTGACCTGGATGAGATTGCTCCCAATCCTCCTGTTGCTCCAGGTGAAGGATGCCCCCTTAAGTTTGATGTCTAGCAGATTATTGGATGAAACAAAATCTCTAAAATCCTCCATGCTACGGCTGGCCAGCTCAGCGCCTCCCTTCTTTTCAGAGGGATGAAGAGGGCAATTGAAATCCCCTCCCACAACCCATGGGAAGTCACTAAAACTTTCCCTCATTAGAGAGATGGTTTTCCACAACTCAGCTCGCTTCGAAGTAGAGTTCGAGGCGTAAACATTGGTCAAAATCCATGAAAAATTATCAACCTTGGAGTGAAACAGGACATTGATAGTCCTGCTGGAAGCCGATAGAAGACTACCCTCGACCTTGTCAGAGTCCCATAGCACCATGAGACCACCTGCAGAACCTATTGCAGGGCTGGAAAGGAATTTGGCCTTGGCCCAAATGGCCCTGGCAACCTTGATAGAGGCAGAGGCATCAGACTTAGTCTCCTGCAAAATGAGGATGGATGGGTTAGACTTCTTTCGGAGATCGACCACCACCCTACGTTTGGCCGCTCCGTTAAGACCTCTCACATTCCATGAGAGGATTTTCATCTGGACATTTTAAATACTTTCTTGCCTCCCTTTCCCTGCTGGATGGGAGGTTTTGGGATAGGCGAATCACCCACTAGGGAGTCAAAATCTTCTTGAAAAAGCAACCGTTGGGATCCATTTGCAATGTCTGCTGTCGTTTCCTTATCCCTTCTTTCTTTGTTAGGAGGTCGCCCCTATTTTCTTTCACAGCTGAAATCCACCCCTTGCTTTCGACTTCTAGTGTTTCGCGGACTAATGTTGCCATGTTGTTTGTCCCTCTTGCCCAGCAGATACTCTTCCAGCAGGGACTCGGGAGGTTTTTGGTTTTGACAAATAGGGGAATCAGCCTAAGCAGACATACAGGAAGGAGACTGATCCTTTTCCACTTGAGGTTCTGGTTGGGAACTTGCATTGCACAGAACGGTGTCCGACTCGAGGAGAACCCTAGAAGGATCTGGAGACTCAGGCACTGTCGCTATAGGGTGTTTCGATTGTTTTCCTTCTTGCTCCGGGGGGTTGCCAGAAGCCCCACCCTTCATCCCCGACTTTTGAAGAGGACAATTTGACTAAAGATGCCCTTGGGAACTACACCAGGGGCAAAAGGCCGGTCTATTTTCATAGTTAATGACTTGCTTATGAAGAACGGAGCCTCCAGACCGAAGAGTGATGGAGGATGGAAGGTTCACCTCCAAATCCTCCAGGACACAGAAGCGAGCTTGGACAAATCTGGTTCGGGCCCGAGTGGGAGGGTCAATGGTGACCAACTCACCAATGGAATGGGCGATACCCACGATAACATTTTCATGCCAGCAGAAAAGGGGAAGGTTCGACAACCTAACCCATATTGGGGCAATATTAATACTCTGGGTTTCGGGGTTAAAATCCATCCCCCACTTCCTGAGAAAGAGACTCCTACGTCCCAGAAACCAAGGGCCCCCAGCCAAAATTTTATAGTAATCCTCCGCATTATTCAGCCTAATTGCAAAAAAACCCTCGGGATAGGGCAGCCAGCTCCATATGACCCGAGGTCCGCCATTTTCCTGCCGCCCACCTGCGGATGGTCTCCATATCGGGATGCCCTCTAATAAACTTCCCGATTAGGGTAAATTTTTCAAATTCGATGAAACTTGATAGGATTTCCTTCGGGATGTCCAGTTCATCCTCGGACGAAAAGAGGTCCTTAGTGAAAATACCATTTGGGGTTTCAGAAGCCGCTGCCTCTGCATACGATTTCTGTTGGCAGTCTCTCCCTTTGTCAGGCGGATCCTTCCCGCGTCTGCCTCCATCTTCGGGTAACTCCGTCGAGCCTCCATTCTCTGACTGCCCTCCCTCCACCTTGCTGTGGCCCTCCAACTTGTCGGTGCCTAGGTTCATAGTGCTGGCACTCCCGCTCCCGTGCCCTCCCGTCGCTACCTTCCCGCTCATCGTTGCCATTATTTTGTTTTCGATGCGAACCCTGAAATTTAAGTTATCAAGCCTTCTTTCAATATGATTATTTATTTTGAATGCTCACTAACCTAGGGTTTATTCCAGAAAACCTTTAAAGTAGGAAAATACAAAATAAATGCACAAAAATTATCCCTAGATGTAAAATAAATGTTTTTTCACTTTTATATGCCTAAGAATTAAATTCAGACCAGATCAAAAAAACAAGTAAGATAAATCAAAACACTTAGCTTTAACCGGTGGTTGATCCTAGCTTTAATGCTTCTTGTCTAATGATATCAAAAAACCTGTTCCTACAAGATAATCTAAGAAACACTAAAAAATGGTGATCAATGATAGGGGGCCTGCTTAGGCCATTGTATAATTGTCCTTGGAGGCACAATAGTCAAGCCCCCTAGGTTCCTTAGATGACCTTTTAGCACAAAATCAGAAACTGACCTTTGGAAAATTAATCATAAAATAGATATGCAAAGATAGTAAAAATAGAAATAAAATATGCCAATATGCTCAGTATGCAGTTTTGAAGCTAACAAAACTATTAGAAAACAAAAATTACCCCCATATTGATCTCAAGAAAAATTGAGCCTCACAAAACTCAAACGTGATAACGCTTCAGTGGAGTCACACTCTGTCATAATGGGGCACGGTTTCACTTTTATGGGTTAAAAATATAAATTAGGGTTAGAAAATTCACACCTCGATAGAACCAGGCATGATTTCACTTCAGACACATGAAAAATAAA